>OX392517.1:4638326-5300945 GCA_947623375.1 Apotomis capreana | reverse complement strand
TCGTTTATTTACATATATCTAGACACAAGGCAGCGTGTCAAGCCAAGTTCAAGAAAAAGGTACTGGCTAGCCAGCGCGTGGCATAAGGGTTCTTGCCACCTATATAGCACTTAGTCATGGTGGTAAATTTCACTTAAGCATCTAATTAGATATGATATACGAGCTATTTAGACCCAATTGTGCTACTTGGGCGCTTCAAGTTGAATTCTTCATTAGCTATTCACACATTCGTTTGATCACTGCACAATACGCTATCAATACTACACATTGAACGACAAAAATGAATAAATAACGAACAACAAAACCTAAACGCATGCGGCCACGGACCGGAAGCCCTAACAATTCTTTCTGTGCAATACTATGAGAGAGTGACAAGCGACGCTATGCCGCGCGATAAACGTCGTCGTTTGACACCTGCTGCAGGGTTGCCAGGTCACATTCACTGACCAATCTCTTCATTCTGACCGTAATATTATTTTAACATTTGTATTTGTTTAAATGTAAATAAGTACTTAAATTTTTCATCTACTTTTTATTAATTTATAAGATTTGACACGGTTGCTGCAGGAAGATTTATGTACCTAGTAATATTTATTCCTTGCACATCTAAGTTTATGAATGAATTATATTGAAAACGTATTAAATGAATTGTTAATTTAAGGTGTACATTTTGACATAATTATGTATTTGCTTTTGACGCGGGTAAAGTAATATTGTGAATCCAGTAATAACCGAACCGAACCGAACCGAACCGAACCTAACCTTAAACATAAACCTAAACCTAACCTATCCCTGTAACCTAACCTTTTCAAACCTCACTTTGCCAGACCTAACATTTTCGAACCTAACTTGACCTAACCTTTTCAAACCTCACTTTGCTAAACCTAACATTTTCGAACCTAACCTAACCTAACTTAAACTAACATTTTGAAACCTAACCTTTTCAAACCTCACTTTGCTAAACCTAACATTTCCAAACCTTTTTTTTTTTAGGAGGGGAAAATGCATTACGCATACCACCTGGGTGCGGGGACGGACCCCGGTGGTTATGTGGGACTCCCATGTTGGCTAATGAGGCCTATGGTGTACCCACTAAAAAAACCCCTCCATTTGCCGCCTCCTAACACGCTTGCCCAGGAGATGCTTATTCACCTTTAGAATTATGTGGGTCTCTAACTCTCTACCGAGCGTTTAAATAGGCGCTGACTCGTGGCCGAACGTTTGTAATTCTATTACGCGATAGCTCGTACCAAGCAGACCGCTCGTAAATCTACCGGTGGGAAGGCTCCCCGCAAGCAGCTCGCCACCAAGGCGGCCCGCAAGAGCGCGCCCGCCACCGGTGGTGTCAAGAAGCCCCATCGCTACAGGCCCGGAACCGTCGCTCTTCGTGAGATCCGTTGTTATTGTTACCAGAAGAGCACGGAGCTCCTGATCCGCAAGCTGCCCTTCCAGCGGCTGGTCCGTGAGATCGCCCAGGACTTCAAGACCGACCTGCGTCTTTTTTTTGTAATTAAAAAGGTTAAAGTTATTTTAATTATCATAATTTTTAGGGTTCCGTACCCAAAGGGTAAAAACGGGACCCTATTACTGAGACTTCGCTGTCCGTCCGTCCGTCCGCCCGTCCGTCTGTCACCAGGCTGTATCTCAACAACGGTGATAGTTAGACAGTTGAAATTTTCACAGATGATGTATTTCTATTGCCGCTATAACAACAAATACTAAAAATAAAATAAAATAAATATTTAAGGGGGCTCCCATACAAAAAACTTGTTATAGATTATATATCGTCGTTCCAATGCTAAACTAACATAACTGCCATTTTGTCAAAATTTAGTTTTTAATGTAAATCTGTACCAAATATAACCCGGCACAATGTCACAAATTTATAGAGCTCTAGCTTTTAAGGTTCCAGAGTTACAATATTGTGAATCTGCACTTTTCTTTTTTTCCCCCATGGTAAACTTACAAAATGTAAGTCAACTAACGAATCTGACATTATTTTCGTTAACTTTTTATGGTGATAATTATCACTTACCGGTCAGATAACCAATAGCAAATTTACGAATCTGCCAGATTCGTTAGATTTCTACGGTGGCTATTATGATCTGCTCATATAACAATCCTATAGCAAATGTGCGAATCTGCCAGATTCGTTGGTTTACTATGGTGGTTATTATGACCTGCTCACATAAGTAGCTATAGCGAACTTGCGAATCTGCCAGATTCGTTAATTTACTATGGTGGCGATTATGATAGGTATACCCACAGCGGTAGCCTATAGACATTTACGAATTAAGCATTTTCGCGAGTTTGTCATTGTGACTAATGCATTTGAAATAGGTGAAACTAGAAGTAAATGTGCGAATCAGGCATTTTCGCAAATTAAGTATTGTCAATTTAGTATAAAAAATAAAATTCATGCGATTTGCGTTTGAACAAAGGGATAAACATATCAGAGGGGAAGCATATAAAAGCCTAAATGGTAAAGACGTTGAAGCAAGACCGATGAAAGAACCTAAATGTCTGACAAAACTCATCCATTAAAAGGGTAAAATGGGAGGTGAAAGTTTGTATGAAGAACTTGAAATTCTTCGAGTAACATTACGAGTTCTTCATTAAAAACTAAGAAAACAAGTTTCTGCATTTTTTAAATACATCCCTGAAATGGATTAAATAGAAGGTGGGCTTGTATAAGAAACGTGGCCTTCTTTGTGTATTGTCGTGTAGACTTCGTCAAATAAAGATACCTAATACTTCTTTATACTTTAATAAGATTTTAGAATTTTTTGAAACCCCCTGTCGTAAAATGAGGTAAAATTCGAGTTAAAAGTTTGTTAAACCATTTTTAAGAACTATACTGAGCATGTATACCCGGTATTTCGAACAAAAATAGATGCATATTTTCGTATCTCTCACCCTTTACACTGGTAAGTAGAAATCGAAATGTTTATTTGCCAGAATACGTTACAACAAATTAGATCTTACGATACTTATAGAATCAGTATTCAGTCATGCAAGTCAACATGCAAAATAAATAAATTTTAATACCACATTTAAGGTGAAATCGTTATTATCAAATTAAATCTAAAAAATAACTACACATTAAGACAAATTATAGCAATAACAGTTACCACTATAATTATGGTATTGCATATTAGTGACATATTATCTAAACTTTGGTAGCAGAAAATATTGTTTCCGAATATTATCACTCTTACGAAAGTATCCCCAACTCGGAAGTGTAGTTGGACCACATTATATAACTCTACCAAGCAAATTAACTGTCAAACACAAAAAAAACTAAGTATGGCAATATTAAGCAAAGAGTAACCAGCAATCTTAGTACTGGCATATGTTTATTTCGAATTCACCCATACAAATTTTTATCTTGTTTTAATCCCCTTTGAGCCCTTAGAGTAAGAATATCAATAAACTGCAGTAAAAGGGAAATAGAAATACAGTATGTAAACTTACTTAATACAACGTAAAAGTCCTCCGAAACATCATTTTTAAATATTTTTATAATTACAATATTGATCAAAGCATAACTTACCAAGATCTTTTTTTATTTATATTAAATTTGATAGGATCTAATACTAACGTTCTAAAACTTAAAGATTAAGAGTAATACACAAGTATCAAGACTAATTAGTGGCCTTTCTTCAGTGTTGTCATATACCGATTTACAGATAAAAAACTTAAATTGCTGGGGGAAAGATATTTTAGCCAGACTATACGTAATAGATAGCATACCAGAGTTTATATTGTAAAGCTGCCTAATAAGTAAATAAAAATTATTATTTGGTATACTACTATAGTCCAAGGAATACCCTAATGAGCTTTTTCCTATATGGCCTTTTAAATGAATGCCTGACCCAAGGTCCAAATTCCATTATCTCTAATTTACTCGACTAACTGCCACATAGTCTAGATTCGTCTTTAGGTCCAACTAGACCTAGACTCAGCCTGCATTGTCCTACACTTAATGGTTAGGCCTTACGATGCCTACATTAGAAAATATCACCTTTCTCTGCTATTACGTCCTTCGCCTCCAACTGGTCCGGTGCTCGCCGTCCTCGATAGTCAACCGCAGCCAAGTGTGATCCATAGTTATATACTTACGTATAATGAGTAGGTAAATGTGTAAGTATTTCGCCCTCAGGTGTCACCCAGCGTCTCCGCGTCAGATCAATAGGTAGTAACGGGTATCCAAGGAATACCCTAATGAGCTTTGTCCTATATGGCCTTTTAAATGAATGCCTGACCCAAGGTCCAAATTCCATTATCTCTAATTTACTCGACTAACTGCCACATAGTCTAGATTCGTCTTTAGGTCCAACTAGGTCTCAAAGAAATGACTCGACTGATATCGTTTTTAGAACGGAAGTCGTAATTGAGTATAAGATACGGGTTTTGATATCGGAGATTCAGTCCCAACGGTCGCTCTGGCTGTAACAATTATTAAACAATCTGGCGATGTACTATAGGCTTTAAGGGCCATGGCCTTAGTGCAAAATCTCCGTTATCAATCCCTAAGGGTGCCTAACGATGGGGTAAAATAAAAATATGGAGTTGTGTAAAATTAGATTTATTTTATCAAAATTGTTTATCTAAATTTATTTCACTTTTAGGTAATTTGCAAAAGAAACTGTTCGATTAATTAGACTATGGTTGATGGGTTGCATCAATGACATAGCCGAGTGTTATATTCCTACCAGCTATACTAATTTAGAGGGAAAACATAACACTCAAATTAAAAACCATCTAGGCTCTTAAACCTAGTTATACACACATGCACACAAAAGTTTACAGTCTTAATACTAAGAGTTGTCCCTAACTACCAAATTCAAGAGGAACAACAGTAAGAGAGGCAAAACTTTTGTATTTACTTAAATCTACATAGCACAAGCACATATTTACAGCTAGAGTGATTCCACACTTGCACTCTTCCCTTTATTTGAATCAATGCTGGACCATCTCAATTTCGACGTTATCGTTCCCTCCCGGACGCGTAGTGCGGATGACCCTACGCCACCAAACATTAATCCGCACGCAAAACCCGGTGCAAATGACTACAATTATAATTGCTAACAGTACCCCTAAAAGTACTGGTAAACCCCAAGTTGGTTGGCCCAACTGGTGGTGTTTGTTATGACTTAAGCGGTACAAGGTGTCTAGAGCGCCCTCAGCGTCCATGACCGCTACTCGTGTGGCTAGAATCTACCGAGTCTACTGGTGAGGTTTGGAATGCAACTCTGTTTCACTCTAATTTTGCTACAGACAATGATGGTATTGAAGTACTTTACCAAATAATTCGTAGTCTACTCGAATGGCTAGCGTTCGCCAATGGGCCAACTCGTCTCCTTCGCAGGTCAAGTTACCTCCCCACGTTGCTCGTTCGACACAAAAGTTCCTCACACTTTTACACTGAACTAAATTAGACTATGACTTTGGGAATACAATTGCTAAGTTAAAACACAATAGGTACGCTTAGTAGATAAGATCCCGAGCGCGCGCTGTGATCTCCAGACGTAAACTGCCGAAGCCTCCAGTCCGAGTCGAGCGGCCTCCTCCCTGGTCCATGCCACACCTCCTGTAATCCAAAAATTCTCCCGAAAGTCAATGTGCACAATGATCCAAACCCCACCCCGAACTAGTCATGCTTGGTTATTGGTCATTGATTTCAGCGTCAAGTTACACGCCCCTAAATTCATTAGAATTATGTTGTCTGTTTGTCTCGGACGACATTAAGATTAATGTCTTTGCACATGTGCGCAGCTTCAAATCTCTCCCCATCGCTCTGAAAGGTTGCGCAATATAGTTTTACGATGCCCCGTTGTGTTGTATCTAGAATTGCCTATACTTAACTCCCTTTTTTCTAACTTGCTTCCTTAGAAATAGACTTAACAATCCGTGAGAGAGTTCGACGGCTAAGAACAATTTATTGCGTAATAAATTTCCGTCACCCGTTGTCTTAGTGACAATTTAAAATTCTAGCGAAATTGTTTTTAGTATTAGAAATAACATCGGGTTATTTATGGCCGCGCAGTATCTATTATGTTTTGAATTTACGATTTCCAAACCCTTACCCAGATGCGGTCCCGCTTTCACAATACCAAAAAAAAAATTATAATTGTCGCTTTGACCATCTCAATTTCCGAAGCCGCGAAAAAAACGCTGTTTGTTTATTGGCACGTGCGATATGCGTGACGTCACCAGGGTTGCCAACTTCGGGGTTATTTCTATTAAAGTAAGAGAAATGCAGTTGTAGAGAAAAGATATATTAAAAGTAATGTCAGGAGTCAATGCAATAATAACTATAGCAACGTATACACAGATATAAAACACAACCGCCATATATTAGCTAGAAGCGTACGTAACTGGAAGTGTTCCTTAACAATTTCGGGGGGAAATAAAGAGAATATATTTAGGGATTTTTCCATTCCATATTGGAACGTTTTCGATATCGCAAACTGACAGACTGGGCGCTTCTAGCAAAATGGGTTCAGTCATCGCTCTTGAAATTTGATACTAATACTGACTGAGTTGGAGCACTATTTCGCAAACTGTTGACTTCGTTGCGTAACTTAGTAATAGTGGCTTGGGCAGCTTCAAACTTCGAAACAATATCGGCTAAACTTGCTTTTAGGGCCACGATATCCTTAAACAAGCAGCGTACGTCAATATAATCTGGAACATGGGACGGCAGGATAGAGGCATCTGCCGCCACAAACTCCGGAACTTCGTTCTCCTTCAGGATTTTCTTTATATCCGCAAGGGTCTTTTTTTCTGTTTCATCCCCTTTCCGATGGGGTATATAGATGCCAACAACTCCAAGGGACTAGCACAACACCTGCTTCGCATGACAGATCTTCGATGGTGAAATTCGATGTCCACTCATTATAGTGGACAGCGGTCACTGCAGAAAGGCGAGGAAATCGTTCACGACGTGTTGACTCATCACGTCACTTCGCTAGCAGCGGCAGCGCCGCGCTTAATACTGCGATTAATATTTAATTATACATCAATGCGTCTACGTCGCTTGACGCACTGGACGTGACTTAGACTAGGAGATTTCCGAAATATATATATTTTTTAATATATATGAAGATTCTGCTTCTCCATTTTACCCTACAATCTACATACGTGAAGTTCATTTTAAATATGGCGCTAAACGTATTTAGCCGAGTTAAATAGCCTCTGATGGGAGTTTAATTTTGAGTTCTAAAACCCGTTCCAGACCTTCCGATCCAATCCGATTTATCGGATGAAATCGGATAATGTGTAGTGTAATTGTTTGTAAATCGGAACGTTATTTTGTATTTGATAAACAAAAATCTAATTCGATTATGAAAAAGACGGAGGAAGCCGTTTCGAATTGCAAATTTTAATATTTTTGGATATAATAAAGATTCTGCTTCTCCATTTTACCCTACATACGTGAACTTCGTTTGAAATATAACGCTAAACGTATTTAGCCGAGTTAAATAGCCACCGATGGGCGTTTAATTTTGAGTTCCCTAAAACCCGTTGGTAAGACCTGATCCGATTTATCGGATAAGCAATGTGTAGGGTAATTGTTAGGAAACCGGAACGTTATTTTGTATTTAATGCAGATTTAAGACATTTTGCGCTGTGATGCAAGCCGCCCTAAGTCATGTAATTTCTTTTATTATATATTTAGGGGATTTCCCAAAAAAACACTTCAGCTTTAGAGGTATTTTTTTTGGAGCTGGCAACCCTAGACGTCACATGCAAGTAAATATTTAAACCCGCTCCAGACCATCCGATTTATCGGAAGCAATCGGTTAATGTGTAGTACAATTGTCCGATTTATCGGAAGAAATCGGATAATGTGTATTGCAATTGTTAGATTTTTTTTCCGATAGATCGGATCGAATCGGAAGATCTGGGGCGGGTTTAATGTTTAGTGCAATTGTCCGATTTATCGGAAGAAATCGGATAATGTGTAGTGCATTTTTGTTAGGACATTCCTTCCGATAAATCGGATGGATCGGAAGGTCTGGAGCGGGTTTAATAGAATTAATTAATACTTGCATTACTTGCCTTAGCATAAGTAAAACCAAGTGGAATTCATTGACTTTCTTCAATTTTTTTGGATATAATGGTGTATGGTGTATACCTAAATGGTGCCACAATGAGTAATCTATAAATACTTCACAGAAACTGTTTGTTTCTGTACAGAAGAATCGCAAAAGGCGAAAAATGTCGCGACACTTGGCTCGAACGAGAGATCCAAATTGCATTTTATTTTATCACATTAAAATGTATTTATGTATGAAGATCACCCTAGATGTAGGTAAGTATCATTCAGGTCGGTACATACCAGCCAGTGGATAGAACAATAAGTTTACATAGAACAAAAGGAAATATCATGTTTAATTCCTAACCTCTTGGATGTGGCCTACATTTTTAGAAGGTTCTTTTAAGCTCTATATGGCAGAACACTGTATCTGTATCCTAGAGTGAGCTCTAGGATTACAAAAAAGAAATATTTAGTTTCTGTGCTGTTTTGTTAAATATAATATTAAGTAGTTGGTATATCAGCTATTATGTTAAATTTCAGATGGAAAAAGACACAACTACAGAAGTACAAAATGGGCTTTAGTCTGAAGATACTTTTCACAGATAAGGATGTGTGAACAAAATTTCACTGTCAAAAGGATTGCAAGAGAATAAATAATTGAGCCTTAAGGTATGGTATTTATTTATTACAAAAATCATAATACTATTTAGACAATTTGTTTACACTTAAACAATGTTACTTATTTTGAATATTTATTTTTTCAGAACTACAAAGAACTCAAGATGGATAAACTATTACAGGTCCTCAAATATCTGCAGAAGAAGCCGTTACTAAAGAAGTCAGGCATTGTCAAAGCGGCTAAGAGAAATACTGTTCTTGAAGATGATAAATTATAGTCATATGTATTGTTTTGAGTGGTCATTTGTCACCTTTTCTGGCTACTAAATCATTAAGCATTACTGACTCCCGACAAATATAGAACAATTACAGTGTCTCAAACATACTGTGCGTTTAATTGAAAATAAACTTGTTGTTTGGTGAAATTTTATAGTGACCTATATAAACCTCTATATAAGTATTTTTAGATTTTAAATAAAACTGTGATCAAAATAATAAAAATATAATTGAAATTAGAAACAAAAGAAAAGGGGCGAGTGGTATCGAGATGAGTGCGCGCCGCCGGGTGACGAAATGCCACGCGTCACAGGGCAGCGGTGCCTTATATGGGCTGCTCCGGGCTGGCAGGCGGGGTGTAGGTTGGAGAAGCTGCTGCCGCTAACACGGCCTCTCCTGACGTGCCAGCGTCCTCGCGGGCGTCAGCAACTATCGGCGCTTGACCAGCACGGGCTGCTGCCGAGTCGTCGTCGGGTGTTGCCAACGAGGTGCTTGGCTTTGGACCTACTTGATCCTCATCATCAGAACCTGCACGACAAACACCAAAAATGAGCATCTAAATCGGGAAACTAGTTGTTTTTTTTTTTTTTTGACAAATGGACTCATTAGTTTACTCATATGAAATGCTAACCAGACCAAAACGTATCTTAATATTTAGTTTAATCAAAGTCAAAATAATTATAACTTGACAACGACCATTTATTAGCCATGCACGTAACACATAAGCCATACGAACTCAAAACCCCATAAGGGCCATCAATGAGTTCGCTTGCCATAATAAGTACCAACCAAAACCTTCGTCGGGCTTATACACGGTACAAATGGCCACGTTTGTCCTCAGGATTTACACAGTACTTCACCAGTCACGCCCCAAATGTTACAAAGACATAAATTTGGGTACTTTCTGGGTCACGACTGCTACCCATAGGTAGGAACAAAACTAAGACAGGCACAGGTTAACGCACAGTTATATTAAGGACTCGTTATCCAGTTGATAATTAATTAGCCACGATATATAAATATACGGAAACAATTTATAGACAGAGATCGTCCCGACTACAGCACTAAACTAATGAATGATTAAATTCATAAATTTAATAGGTTAACACTTTGAAACTTTGTTAGCTTTGTTTTGTTAACCGTTCATATTTCACTGCTAGCGGACTCGAGTTATTACGCACGACGTTTGACGCTTAGGAATAAGTGTATTGCGTCGTCAAGAGGGTCTTATTACTCAAACTAAAAGCCACGATACTCATAACAACTTTAAGTATGTTTAGCATTTCAAACAACTGCGACATTAACAATATGAATTACTTATATTTGATAATGTCAACAAAGGGGCAAGAAAAATACACATCTCACACCTAACAAAAAGTGAAAAGAAAAAAAAAACAAACGCTTATTTTTGATTAATTCTTACATTAAGACTTACATTCAAAAAATGCAGCACAGCACTCGGGCGTCCATTCGCCATGCCATGGTAGCATATATTCTGCGGCGGCCTGTGTGGTTTTGCCATATGAACCCACTACCAACTGGAGCTCGTACCGACCATTTGGCAGGACCTTAGTGATGCGATAGGGTCCTCGCATGCCACTATCTAGTTTACCCAACGATTGTGATTTTTTTATTACATAAGCAAGGTCGTCCAAGGCGAATGTTTTTGGTGCTGACCGATTTTTGTTTACACGCGCATCTTGAGCAGACTGATTTTCCTTTAGCAGGGTTTTGGTACGCTGTCTACGTAACTCACGCCAAGCTTCGCGATTAGAATTTTCACCCTGTATAGTAATATCCTTGACGAGAGCTTGTATAACAGGGGTCGTTGACTCAGTTCCGATAAGAAGATTGAGCGCCGAACATTGAGTGGTTTTTTGCTTTGTTATGTTTAGTACTAATTGTAGCTTCCAAAGTACTTCTGACCAAGATTCGCGTTTGTGATTCGTTTCAACGCGTATCATGTTAAGAACGGTGCGGCAGTACCGTTCCACTTGACCATTCGATTGGTGCATTTGTGGTGTAATTAAATGCAATTCGATATTTAACCCAGCGGCCCAACTTGCGAAATCAGCGCTTGAGAACATCCGTCCTCTGTCGCATACTAACAACCGGGGGGAACCGAAAAGAGATATAGCGTTAGTAAACGCACGAATTAATTCGGCGCTTTCTTGTCGAAAGAGCGGGTAAAGTAGACAATACTTTGAAAATGCATCAATAATGATAAGCACGTACTTATAGCCGTGTGATTCAGGTAAAGGGCCAAGTGCATCGGCATGAATAGTATCAAATGGAATGGAAGGTTTTTGCCAGGAAACAATCGACTGCAAAGGAGCGCGGGGTATCTTTTTGTGTGTTATGCATACAACGCAATGGGAAATGTATTTTTTTACAAATTTGCGTATACCCGGGAACCAAAAGTGTTTGAGAATCAAATCACACGTCTTTTCAACACCTATATGTTCATGCTCATCATGAAACGCTCGCAATAAACTAAGCCGGTTGACCTTAGGTACATAGCATAAATGTCGCGTTTGCTCACCAACCGGATCGTACTTGTAATACAGTAAGTCATTTCGTTTTACGTATCTAGAAGTATCCAACTGTCCGTTTTGTAACTTATCAAGCAAGTCAAGTGTCTCTTCATCGCCTAACTGCGCGACCTTTGCCCAATTTTGAGGTTTTGACACTGTACACACATTAACGGGATTCCGACTAAGATAGTCAGAATGGGGTAACAGTACACCCTTACGATATTCAAGGGTAAAATCGTAATCCTGGAGGTACATCCACCAACGTGCCACCCTTGGAAGAAGATCTTTCTTACGCTGTGTCATTTTCAAAGCATTACAATCGGTTACAACTTTAAATTTCTTGCCAATTAAATACTGGCGAAAGTGCTGTAAAGCCTTTAGAACAGCGAGTGTTTCCAACTCATAAGAGTGATACTTTGGTTCAGCACCTACAGTTACTTTGCTAAAATAAGCGACCACATGTTTACGTCCATCGAGATGTTTTTGTAAAAGGACTGCGCCGTAACCCCGCGAACTAGCATCTGTGTGCACTTCAATTTCTAACTCGTGATCGAATATAGTCAAAACGGGTTCGTTTGTCAAGTGTTTTATAATGTCCTGTCTTGCCTTTTCTTGCTCTTCACCCCATACAAATTTAACGTCTTTACGTGTTAGTAGCGCAATAGGCGCAGTCAAAGTTGCGTACTGCGGGATATACCGCCTAAAATAGCCAGCAAGACCAAGTAGTTGACGTACTTGCCTAACAGTCTTTGGCGTTGGGGATTTAGTTAAGGCTTCTATTTTATGAGCGCTCGGTCTCACCTGACCATTACTAATAGTCCTCCCTAGGTACTCTACCTCCGTTGTCAGAAAAGAACATTTTTTCAGATTAATTGAAAACCCAGATTTCGTCAGTTTTTCTAATACCGAATCGAGTAAAGTTAGTCCCTCTTCGATACTATCACTTAACAACAAAACATCGTCTATGTATACAATTACTTTTCCTGACTCGATAAAAGGTTTGAGGGTTTCAGAAATAATACGTTGATAAACTACAGGTGCATTTGCGAGTCCATAAGGAATTTTTAGGTACTCATAATGACCCTCAGGAGTCACAAAAGCTGTTTTTTCAATTGAGTCGTCACTCAGTTTGATTTGATGGAAGCCGGTCAACATATCTAACGCTGTAAAATATTTACATTTACCTAACCTATCTATGTGGTCCTCTATAAGAGGCAATGGATACCGTTCCTTTACCGTTATATTGTCTATACCACGGTAATCAACGACCATCCTATTGGAGCCGTCTTTTTTTTTTACAAGAAGAATTGGACTTGCGTATGAGGATTCCGAATTACGTATAACGCCTTTCTCTTTGAGATCGTTTACAATAGTTCTCACACATAATTTTTCCTCGTGAGACAATTTGTATGGACGATAGTTAATCGGGGTCTCGGTTGTTAAACGAATTTTCATTTCACCGGTATTTATTTATTTATTTATTTATTTAAACTTTATTGCACAAAATACATAAGTAAAAGTACAAATGGCGGACTTAATGCCTTTAGGCATTCTCTACCAGTCAACCACTGGGTTAAACAGAAATATGTTGTCGGTGCAGGATCAAAGATTACAGACAAACAGTAATAACAACACGAATCAATTACCTAAAGATATATATAAGAATGTATATATAATTAATTAATTACCATAAACTTAAACGAATACTTTATATAATATACTTACATATATTATGTACCAAAAGTAAAATATTTCGAAGAGAGTTAGGAAGAGAGACTGTCCAAAAGATGCTTGCGCAACATGCGCTTGAAGGAGACCTTACTCTGAGCTTGCCTGATGTTGAGTGGGAGAGCGTTCCAGAGATGTATTGCCTGAACCGTGAAAGAATTGGACATGAAACCGGAGCGGTGAACGGGGACTACTAGCTTAAGTCTACGAGAAGTACGGAGAGTGCATCCAGGGCGAGCAGTTACAAATTGAAACTTGGATTTGAGATAATCGGGAGTGGTTGGATCAAATAAGATCGAAAAGAGAGTGCAGAGAATTCTTTGAGATCTACGTTCACGTACAGGAAGCCAGTTTAATTGACGGCGAAACTCCGAGATGTGGTCATACTTACGAAGGCCAAAGACAAACCTGATACAATTGTTTAGCATGCGTTCCAGCTTATTCAGGGAGGCCTGGGTGAGATTAGAGCAACACACATCAGCATAGTCGATGACGGGGAGGACAAGAGCTTGGACGAGAAGAGTCTTAGTGCTCACCGGGAGAACATTCTTGAACCTGTAAAGCGATCTTAACGTGTATGTCACCCTGCGACAAACGTCAGACACCTGAGGGTCCCACATAAGGTGACTGTCAATAATCAGACCCAGATTCTTCACTTGTGACTCGACCGGTATGACCACGTCCTCGTACAGTATCGGCTTCAAGTGTTCTACATCAATTGTTGCACGCAGACGACTGCTCCCGAGCAAGATGGCCTGACACTTAGATGGATTGACAGCAATCCCAAAGCGACGCGACCAAACGGAAATACGAAACAGATCATAATTGATAGTCTCGATTGCAGCATCAATGTCATTAGGACTACTATGAGTGTAGAGTTGTAGGTCGTCAGCGTAAAGATGGTAAGAGCATTTGATGTTGGAGGTTAGAAGATTAATAAATACGGAAAAAAGGAGAGGAGAAAGAATGCCACCCTGTGGAACCCCAGAAGTAAGATCGCACCAGTCAGAGAAGGACCCATCCGCTCGAACAGATTGACGTCGACCTTGAAGATAGGAAGAGAACCACGCAACTGCTGATGATGATATGTTCAAGTGACGGTATTGACTGTACTCGAGGCGGTACCACTAAGAAAATGTTCGGAATATTTTTTTAAAACACTTTCAAGACGCAGTTTATCATGACCCAGCAAGGGAGTATTGAATGAATCAAAACAACGTTCTGAATTTGACACCGGCCTTACGTTGTTTACATTCGCGCGGTCGGTACAGATGACACGCTGGCAATCACCGGTACGAATATACGCTACACCTTTGCGATTCAAAACATCGGTACCTATTATTACGGGTGTGCTCAAATAACCGCTGGGTACTACATGAAAGTCTACCTCTAAGGTCAAATTGTCAAACTCGATAGGTAAAGTCACGTAACAGTCTGATCTTATTTCATGACCACCTATTCCACGCAACATCTGAGCGTTAGGGTTTTGGCGGCAAGAAAAATGTTTAAGAAGTTCTTTAGACATAAGCGACACAGACGAGCCGCTGTCAATTAAGACGTCCGTAGGTATACCACACAACACTGCTGGTGTGACGTCAGACCTAGCCGTTTCACATGTAATCTCGCGGCAAAAATTGACATTAGACTTATTGCGCGACCCCGATCGCTCTTTAGCAAAACACTTTTCTTCCGTATGCCCCAATTTTTTGCAAAAGTTACACTTATTTGGGTTTTTCACGTTCGGGTATTGAAAACTGGCATTAGTACTCTGACTGTCACTTGTTACGACTTTAGAGCGTTTAGGACACTCGTTGCTTTTATGACCGCGAGCTCCGCAAGAGAAACACTTCACAGTTTTTTTGTCTGTAGCACTACGTTTCCTAGTCCCGCCGTTATCGTTCCAACTAGTGTGTCGGTTTAAATGGATACTTGAGTCAACGCTGTTTTTGTTAACATTTATAACGGGCTTACTTGGCATCACATACATAGATAAAAATTCCACAATATTTTCGGGGGTTAATTTCGCATTCATAGCTGCAGCGCGAATCTGCGGGTCTTTGATACCACGCACAATGATTGCACACAAGAGATCACTACTTAATCCTTTGACAATACGCAATCGTAACAAAGATTTACGCGCGTATTCCGCGTATGTGGAATATTTATCGGACTCAGTGCACATGACGTCATACAGGATATTAGCGATATCGACACGTTGTGGACAAAGTGACTTTAGTTCTAATTTAAAAGTAGTCCAAGTACGATCCGTTGCAGTCCATTCGCGCAACCAAGAGCGAGAATCGCCCTTCAAACACAAACCGACACGGGCCAGACATTCTTTGTCGTCCCATCTATTTTGTAATTTAGCTAGATCTACTTCTTCACTCCATGCATTGACGTCATGAACATTAGGGTCGAAATCAGAGACATAGTAATGGTTTGATCTCACCGGGTTCAAGCTCCTTAGGGCATCGATAAGACGCTCCGCGGCGTCTCCTGATGCAGTCGACGTTGAAGGCGAAGATGACACCGACGGCACCGGGGCCAGTGGTGTCGGGACATGCGCGGGCCGGCTGAGTGGGCTGGCCATGCGCATCACCTCTCCATGAGACTCGGGCACAGAGGGACTAGTCACGTCGGCGATGGCAGGACTTGGCTGTTCCATGCTTGATCGTGGTTCTGAAACTGAACGCCGCTCCAAGGCCGAGACCCTATTAAGTATTGCGTCCAGGGTAATATTAAGGCGTGTTAGGTCGGGTGGTGGAGGCGTGCACTCACGTATACGGTTCCTTCTAGAACCAGAATTATTGTTCGACATTTTTTTTTTTTTTTATATTTCTTTTTTTTTAGAAAGTGGGAACACGCGAGTCAATCCCACTTCTGATTTTAGATTTTAAATAAAACTGTGATCAAAATAATAAAAATATAATTGAAATTAGAAACAAAAGAAAAGGGGCGAGTGGTATCGAGATGAGTGCGCGCCGCCGGGTGACGAAATGCCACGCGTCACAGGGCAGCGGTGCCTTATATGGGCTGCTCCGGGCTGGCAGGCGGGGTGTAGGTTGGAGAAGCTGCTGCCGCTAACAGTATATTATGTTAGAATAAGTATATTATGACTGAATCTAATGTATATTATCCTGTTGATGATGATGATGATGATGATTTGGTGTAGGGACGCCCGGCCGGAAACAGGCGGGCTGTCGATCGCCTGACTGCGTTCATTCAGCCCAATTCCCAATTGGAGCCAACGGTTACTGTCCCGGCGGCGCTCCCATACAGCCTTCTTCCTCGTATCTCCTTGTTCTCCTGCAGAAGAAAAGGACATCTTTAAGGTTAATGTCCCTCAGCTCTTCCTCCTCTAGTTTATCTTTTCTGAAGATGCTATAGCGTATTATCGCATACATGCCACACTCTACTAGAACATGCTTACTCGTCTCCTCCTGTCCACAGTGCGAGCAGTATGGATCACTTACTACACCCATAATATGTAGGTGCCTGTTAAGGCTATTGTGTCCCGTGATTATGCCTGTTAATAATCTGAGATTTTTCTTACCTAGTTCCAGTAGATACCTGGTCCTTTTTCTGTTTATGCCTCCTAGTATCATCTTCGATTGTCGACAGTCCGTTGTCTCTCGCCATTGTCTATTGGCCTCTTCCTCCATTAGCCTAGCTATAACTCCTTTCGTGACTTCTGCCGATATTGGCAGTGCAGGTTCGGGTCCTATGAGTTCCCTCTCTGCTCCTAGCCTTGCCATCTCATCTGCCCTTTCATTCCCTGTCACACCCTGATGTCCAGGTACCCATGCTACCGTAATCTTTGTGTGTTCTCCAAGTTTGTTCAGGGCTTCTCTGCATTCCTTTACCAAGGACGAGCTTACCGTCTGTTTGTCTAACGCTTTTAGTGCAGCCTGGCTATCTGTGTATATAACGACAGATCCCCCTTCCTGCGAACATTCATCTATTATTTGTGCACATCTCATTATGCCGCATACCTCTGCCTGAAATACGCTAGCGTACCTCCCCAGAGGTATGTGTACCTTTTTGTCCAGCTTCGGTATCACTATGCCGGCTCCTGCTAGTTTCGTGGATTCCCGCCGAGAGCCATCCGTAAAGCAGATAGTCACGGGGTGTTCAACCTCTATCTTCCAGTTGTCCCTTTCTCCTATGTGTATCCTATATTTCTTATCGAACATCTCCTGTCTCTTTATGAGATCGTTGTTTTGGGTAAGCATTCCCATCTTCGAGCATGCTTCCCTCTGAATAAGTGCGTGTCCCTTGTCCACAGAGCTTCCTCTCCATTCCTTACATGCTTTCATTCTGTACCATTGTTCCATGGCTCTCTTCTCCGCTTCTATTTTAAGTGACTTGAGACCGAGCATGATTTCCATCGCCTGCGTGGGCGTTGTTCTCATTGCCCCCGTGATCATCAGACATGCCAGTCTTTGTACTTTTGATAGTTCTTTATGGTATTCTTTGATGTTGGCCTTATGCCACCATACTATGGCTCCGTAAAGTACTCTCGGTAGTATCACCGCCTTGTAAATCCAGTGTATCATCGCTGGTTTCAGGCCCCATTTTCTTCCGACCGCCCTCTTGCACTGGTAGAGCGTTCTTATGGCCTTTGCCGATTGTTCTCTTATGTGTGTCTTGAATCTGAGAGAGCTGTCTAACGTGAGTCCCAGATATTTGAGCTCTTTGACTACTTCCAGTTCTTTGCCTTGAATGTTGATAGGTTTCATTTTCTCTATTTTTCTCTTATTGGTGAATAATATCAGTTTTGTTTTATCAGGGTTTAGGTCCAGTCCTCTATCCCTACACCATGCTAATATTTCCATCACTCCTCTTCTCATTATGTCTCTGACCACATCTAGTGCCACTCCTCGTACCAGTATAACTCCATCGTCCGAGTACGCTTGCACGTATAGGCCTCCTTTATTTGTCCTCTCGATTAGGGAGTCTAGAAGTAAGCACCACATCAGTGGTGATAAACATCCTCCTTGTGGAAAGCCCCTTTTCGGTCTTATCTGTCTCACTTCTCCTCCGAGTTTCGCCATTACAGCCCTTCCTCTTAGCATTTTACTTATCCAGGTCCCAATGGTGGGATTTATACCATCTCTCTTTAGGCTTTCTTCCACCGCTTCAAAGGTTGCCTTGTCAAAGGCCCCTTCCACGTCGAAGAAACATCCCAGTGCGTAATGTTTTGCTTCCAGTGATCTCTCTATCCTTACTGTCAAATTGTGTAGAGCCGTTTCCGTGGATTTTCCCACCATATAGGCGTGTTGGTTTCCATGTAGCGGCTTTCCACTATTTCCTATTTGTGTTCTTACGAAAGTGTCTATCACTTTCTCCATCGTTTTCAGCACGAAGGATGAAAGGCTTATGGTTCTGAATGACTTCGCCTCTTGGTACGTCTTTTTCCCTGGTGTTGGTAGAAAGACGGCGCGAACTTTTCTCCATGCTTTCGGGATGTACCCTAGGGCAATACTGCCTTTGAATATTTCCACCAGATGCTCTTTTATCAGATCGTAGCCCTTTTGGAGTAGTCCCGGGATTACACCGTCCGGCCCAGCGGCCTTAAAAGGAGCAAAAGATTTGACTGCCCAGGCCAGTCTCTCCTCCGCTACCACCTCCTCGGCCGTTTCCCAGTCCGGTTTATCGTATCCTAACGACTCCTCTTCCTCCTCCCTGGCTTCTTTGCAGTCTGGGAAGTGCGCCTCCAGCATAACTTCCAAAACCTCTCCCGGGTCCGTGATCAAACTATCGCCTGCCTTCAGACTTCCCAACTGGCACGCCTTATCGCCTGCTAATAGTTTCACCACCCTTGCCCCCTCCGAGTAATTATTTATCTCCTCTGTATATTGTCTCCAGCCTTCCCGGCTGCATTTCTCCCTCAGCCTGCTGTAGGCATTCCGAGTTGCTCTGTACATGTCCCAGCTCTGGGTGTCATTCCTTTTTGTGGCTTGTCTCATTGCCCTACGTGTTTTCTTTCTCTGCTTTTGGAGCTCTTTGTTCCACCATGGTTGCCCTCTGCCAGTCTGGACTGTTTTTTCAGGGCATGCTGTGTAGAAGGCCTCCATGATGCCTCGTTCGAGCCCTAATGCAGCCTCTTCCAGCTCCTCGATGTCTGTACATCTCCTTGGTTTCGGCACATTGGTCTTCAGTTCTTCTTCGTATTTTGCCCAGTCTGTTTTTCTTGGGTTTCTTATCCTCATCTTCTCCATATGGTAGTCTATGTTATAGATTAGTCTCCTATGGTCCGACATGCTGTCCTCCCTGTCGACTCTCCATCCTTTTATCCTTTCGGTAATTCCTCCCATGGCTATCGTTATATCTAATACCTCTTTCCTTACCCTTGTTACGTACGTGGCGATGTCTCCCTCGTTCAGTATGTCTAGGTCTTTACTTACTATGAACTCCAGTAGTGATTCCCCCCTTCCATTGGTGTCGGTGCTTCCCCACACTTCATTGTGCGCGTTGGCATCGCAACCTATAATTAGGGGTACTCTCTTACCTTGGTACATTTGTACCGCATCTTCAAGCTCCTCTGTCGGTGCGTTGCCCTCGCTTGGTAGGTAGCAGGACGCCAGCGCCACTCTCCTCCTCTCCCCGTCCTGAGCAATGAAGCATATTTCCACCACGACAAGGTCTCTGTAACATAAGGTCATAACACAACCCATGTTCTCTATATTGTTACTTACAAATATGCATGCTCTAGGGGGTAGCTCACCATTTCTTTCGTAGTGAAGAGCCCCCCCCAGATGTCCCAGGCCTGCCACTTTATTCCTCCATGCATACGGTTCTTGCAGCAGGGCAATTTCAACTTTATTCCTGACAACGTACTGTCCTAACTCGGACATTGCATCTTTGCAGTGTTGTAGGTTTACTTGGCATATGCTTATTTGTGTTTGTGTTTTTGTTGTGTGTGTGTTTTGTGTGGTGTTTTGTGTGGTGTTCATTTTGTTATTTTGTATATGTGTTTTGTCTGCTGTCCCTTACGCAGTGGGTGCATCACCTCCGGCATCCATACCCTCCTCTGCCGTTTGAATGTCGGCGGATCCTGCTCCCATCTGCCCGGGTAGTGTCTTCCTTGAAGTGGGAGTGCTGTCTTCCTCCTCCTTCTCCGGTTGTCTGGACGACTGGGCCCTTATGATCCTGGCCCGAATTTTTGTGCACGCGTAGTATAGGGCCCTGGTCCCCTCGTTCCCCCAGGTATCCTCCACCTCCGACGGCACCGACAGGCAGACACGGGTCCCTGCTGGTTGTTTATCGCAGGATATAAGGGCCCATTCGTCCATCCTAGGCTCCGGCTTGTCTGGGTTCTGCGCCCACAAGAACCCCACGAACAGATCGGCTTCCTCGTCCAAGTCTCCGGGGACCCACACTTGCACCCTCGTCTGCCGGAGCTTCTTGGCCACCACCTTGTGGCCTCCTACGACGCCGAAGTCCCGGGTTAAGAGCCACTCTCTCGATTCCATTGACACTGGCGTCACAAGGAAGAATCCTTCCGCTACCAGCCCCGACGTCGCGAATTGAGGGACACTCACCCCGGGCTCTCGTGCCATGCGTCTGCGCACGTCCACTGCGATCAGCTTGGTGATCCTAACACGGATGAGTTTCGCCAGCTCCTCGTCCACCAAGGCTCCATCCTTTCGGCATACAGCGACGGCGAGATCTCGGTGCGCCTTTGCAACGCTCCGTGGTCCCTCCGCCGCTGCCATGCCTTGATTTTGGCGCTTTGCTGGAGGACGCTCTGACCGCCCCTCATCCGTGCTCTGCCTCTTCATCTTGAGACCCCGCTTGGTGGGGGCCGGGTTGGCAGGGGGGTTTCCCCCTGATCCACCAGCCTCTCCCCCACCAAACGCGATCCTGGCTTTCTTCCTCCTCTCCTGCTTAGCCTTCCTTTTGTCCGCCTTGGACTCATATTTATGGAAGGGTCCTTCGTCTGCCGCTGTGCCCGCCCCCGCAGTCGACTCCTTCGACGGCGACGCGAGCAGCTCCTCCTCTCTAAGTGACAGGCCTCCCATTTGCTCATGGACATCTGGGGTGCCTGTTGCCTCTGCTCCTGCTCTGGACGGGGGTCCTCCTCGCTCCATATATATTATCCTGTTGGTAGAAAGTTAAATAAGTATTTAAAAAAAATTGTATGATGACAAGATTTATTAGAAGCTGTATTATTAATTTGTGCTTACATACAAAAGATTAGTTATTATGTTGCAAGGGAAATAAAAAATATAAAACAATTTAAACAGATTATAATGTGTATTTTCAATATTTGAGCCTTCCTGACATGAAAGCATGAAATAGCTATGTTACTATCTAGAACTCAGGGAATAGCCAGCACTTATTATTCACTTTAAAAAGTTGGTTTAAATTATCAATATATTTTTCATAATATGAAAATAATACATTTAAAAAGGTATAAGGCCTCTTACCATATAAAATTTAAGATAACAAGACATAAGCATACATATAAAGAGAATCACAATCATTGTTTCGACATACACATTACTTTTGCACGCTAGTGGATAAAATAGACTTTTGAATGTATATTTTGCATTATAATTCTGATTTTCATCACACCATCTCAAGGTGTATGTCCAGCACCTCTGGAATCCAGAGTCTGGATTGCCGGTCCAGACCTGTCTGAGTCTGGACCGGCAATCCAGAGGTTTCGGGTTCGGTTCCCGGTTTCTTCCACTTTGATCTTTGTATAAATGTGTATTGTTCAATCATACACGTGCCGTATCATATTGTGCTAATGTTGAACCAGCAAGTAGCTATACATAAATGAAGAAATATTGAATGATCCAATTAGATACGTTATCTCAAGCCTGTCCTGGAATAAGAATAGTAAGAGTGATAATGAATGGTTTGTAATGTTACTATGTTCACGCATGTAAATGCTAATGTTAAAGTGGCCTAAACCATGTCGAATCATTTTATCTGTGTAGGGTATCCGTATCAAACCACCGCAATGTACACCAGGATGTACAAACTCGTTGACCAACGAAGGCGGTCTAAAATACGACATCAAATTTATAGCTTTCGTGAAACTTTCGTGCCAAAGGTAAGTGTGTGGAAGGAATATATTTATATAGCGCGGTTTTTGTGAAGACCAGTACACTAATTTATCAGGCGACCTATGATGGTTTTTATCACGTTTTCACAAAATGCGAGTGTAAGTGAGCATTTTTCAAAATATGTTCCGTGACGTATTGGAATTCCACCCAGTAAAAAAAATTTTTTTTTTGATAAAACGCTTTTAATAAATTCTCCTTCTATATTCTTTGAAAATAATACGTGTTTCAATGTAAATTACTTAATTTGGCAAAAAATCTACTTTGAACCTAACTACTACCACTGTGACGTTCCATTACGTTACAACCTTTAGGTAAGTACGTTTTAAGTAAAGATCAATGTATTGTTTGAAAATCAGTCTTTATTAAATGAAATTTAACACAATAATACTCTTTTAAAAATGAATAACATTTGCAATTCTAATTATCACAATAAAGATATAAAACAAAATCTTTCCATTACGTTACTATTTGGTCTTCATCATAGCTTAACTATCATCTTAAATTGAGATTATACTAAGAAACTATCATTAAGTTATATTTTTATCAACATTGTTACATGTTGTTCTAACGAATGAGATAACTAAATTGTACAATTATCCTTAATAGTTAATATAAAATCTTAAAAATTCAATCACAGCCACAGTAGGACAAAGTGACGGGAATGGACCATTTGTCACGTTAAGGAACGACATGAAAGGTTTACATGGCGTGGAAAATAGCTTACAACTTCTACTATTTTTCGGTCCATTTTTTTTAAATATAGTATACCTAGTTAGTGGTACTAATTAGTACTGTCCACCACTGAACATGCCAACACTGTCTGACCAGCATATCAAATATATTTGGGTGAAATGCAGAAAATATGTAACCAGTTCGTTTTCTCAGCTTTGGCAAATGTACAAAAAAGTTACAAAACTGAGAATAAATAAAAAACTAAGTCTTAGCTTTAATGTACCTATACCTCTATGTACTGTGAAGGTTGTGCTTCACTGTTGGTGCTATATGGCCACCGACATAAAAATAAAGTCGTTTTTATATTTAGAATAAGACGGGTGACGTCCGTCAATGAAATAAAATGTAGTAGGGAGTCTTGAACTAGCCTCCGGGCAATAAACACATTTAAACCTCTCGCTGCCCTTTCTCTGCTCTAAATTCCTCCTCTGAGGACATCTCCTAGCAGTCGCCACACTTGGTGGAGGCTGCGAACGTTTATATTTAGAGTAACGCGAATACTCGCGTTACTCTAAATATAGCGGGGGAACTTGTCAATACTGACAAGTTCCCCCGCTCCCAATTAATTTTGTCCACAGATTCTCGGGGATCTTACAATTACGTACGGAAAGCTTACGGTTTGCATAGCAGCCGGACAGGAGCGAAGCGCACCGTCTATACGCGCACGAAGCGCAACGAAGAATGGGTGCACATTTGGCAATTGCGAATTGCCATCATCGGTGTGGTATTGTATGTATTGACGGCACTGCCGTGGGGGGGCGGGTTCGACAGGCGGGTGAAGTTGGCGAATCATTGAGTCACCCATTATCGTTTTTCATCCCATGCGATTATAATTTGTTTGTGCATCGTTTCGGACTCCATACGGAAATGGAGACGAGCACAGTTAATGGCTTTTCCGACGTTTAAATATTGGCCCGTGTGAAAATACGAAATAAAATAATCACAAATGGCGATTACGGTATAAATTTTCGGGGACCGTATTACAGAATAATTTCAGACATCGTTTGAGGATGTTCTTTCAGTGTTAATAAACTAATTTCCGTCGAGCCAAAATAATGTACAAGAATTTTATCATCGTCGGCGAAAATCGCAAGAATCCCCAATAATTTGTTTCTTTACGCTTGAAGCACACGTTGTTGACATCAGACAAGCAATTGTCAGTGAAAGTATGGAATTTTGCCAGTAAGAAACATTCAGTTTCAGTGTGTCAAATGATGTAACAAATGTTCTTAAAGAGTGGAAGCCATCAAGTTCAGCCATTATCACTAATTATACAATATGATGCTAGTAAAACTTTATTTGATTAATATGTGCTGTGCCGGACCGAGTGCTTGTCAAGAAAGTGCAACATCAGGAACAGCGTGCCTGAGCGAGGAGGGCCGCTCAAGAACTGAAGAGCGACGCTGGACACCGTGGACGCCGATCGAAACGCTACGCTTCTATCAGGCAATAATGAACCATAATATATAATTTGTAGAATATGTGTTTATTAGAATGTAAATAATTGTCTTATAATATTTGTGCTAGGTGTATGATAGTTCTACATATTAGTAGGGTCCTACAAATAATAATCGTTGTGCATAAATTATTACCCTATAAGATAATCCACCGTTTGTCTTCATTGAATTATGTGGTGCAAAGACTCACTCCTAATGGTCGTGCCAAGAATGTAATAATTCATGTTAACAGATTAAAGAGATTCTTTAATCGTTAATTCTAATTAATATAAACAATTCTATATTTCTAGGGTGTAAATAATAAAACTATTATTTTTCAGCAATTTTTAATTCAGGCTGACTGTACAAAGATGCAGTTATGTTTGTTGCATTTGCAAGTGTCACTGTTGTAAATATAATTTAATTTCTTTCCACAATATATTAGCTGCATTTCTAAGATATTACTATAGGAAGTTCAATTTTTAATTACTTGCACTATAAATTTATTGCACTTTGAATTTATTGCACTTTGATTTTATTGCACTTTCAATACCTTTACTTAAAATAATTTTAACTTATTACTTTCACAGAATTCCAATAATTTATTATTATATTTTGTTTCCAGCATTATCCAGCATCAGTATTATAATGATTTTTCTTTTGCATGTATTCTGCCGCAGAGATCAAGGCTGCTCCAGCATGCTGGGGTTTCAGCGGTTGGTCGCCAGGATGCTGTCCGCATCCCTCGACCACGCGGAGGCCAAGGCTGCTCCAGCAGCCTGGGGTTTCAGCAGCTGGTCGCCTGGATGCTTCCTGCATCCCTAGACCAAGCGGAGGCAGGAGCCTTGGCGTCGAGCCAAGGACTTCAGTGCACCAGGCCGAAGCGAAGATTTCATTTTTAGCTAGGATTTTATTTAATAAATAAAATTTATTTCATTTGAGCTAGGTGATAGGTAGGATTTTTAATAAAATTAACTTTCGTTTCGTGTTTCAATGATAGTTGATTTTTTCGACAGTGACATAGCATTTGGACATGTCATTATGACGTGTGCTGCTATGGTCTATGGTCGTGAAATCAATTATAAGGTTGTAATTTATTTTTGTTTAGGAGTGGTACAGATAGCTGGACTAAAGTTAATACTTTAGTCCAGGTATCTATTTAGGATAAGAGGTAATTAAGGTTCGGAATTTAGAAGCATAGTTCATATGCTTCAGGATTCTAATGTAAAGGTAATTGGGGTGCGGAATCTTGAAACATAGTTCATATGATTCAGGATTCTAATGTAAAGGTAGTTATAGATAGGTGTCACTATTTGTTAGTCCTGTATGGATGTTTAAAACAAACGTCATAGACAATGTTTCAGGCGTCTAATATAAGGGCAGTGACACATCATTGTACAATTGTTTGGAGCATGCGACGTGTGTCATACTCCAGGCAGTTAAGGTGGGAACATTCGAGACGATTTAAGCCGGTTTTACACCAGGCGATTGAATTAATTTTTAATATTGTATCGAATGGTCTATGCTTTGGTATATTAAGTCGAGTGACACTTGGGATAGTTAAGTTGGTGCCTCGCCTTTTTAGCAGGGTTTTTGTCAAGGCGAAGCCAGTGTCAGACAACATGTCAGATTACGTAACATGCCATAGGTTAGTGTCTACTCATGTCCTGACCCTGGTTATCTCTTAGCAAGAGACCATCTGGGTATGAATGTATGGGTTTCCCTGCATAGGTAGGGAACTATTATGTGTTAGGCAGGAGTAGTTCTGTCTAGTGTCTATATAGTAAGACGAATGTCCCTCGTTCACCCCGAGACGGCGGGAAATGTGAAGGTTGTGCTTCACTGTTGGTGCTATATGGCCACCGACATAAAAATAAAGTCGTTTTTATATTTAGAATAAGACGGGTGACGTCCGTCAATGAAATAAAATGTAGTAGGGAGTCTTGAACTAGCCTCCGGGCAATAAACACATTTAAACCTCTCGCTGCCCTTTCTCTGCTCTAAATTCCTCCTCTGAGGACATCAGCTGGCAGTCGCCACAGTACATATTTTCTGCGATTTTTCTATGTAATCCTAAACTTAAAAAAAAAATATTTTTATGGTTGGGTAAACATGAAAATAGTAATAATATGTCAAAAATATAAGTCACAAATATATTATTTTTTTTCAATAATGGAAATGAACCCGAAAAGTCTATCAGAGGAAGGTCATCTCATCTGGCATCTCGGTCTCTCAAGGCAAGATAAAAGCCAGCTATGGAGGCATCATAAAAAGACAACTCATACTCATTCCTTAAATCATTTAAAAAGTAATTGAATATTAGAATTAATTAAATTTACATAACATGTATTAATAATGTTATTATTTCTTTAACTGTTTTTTTTTTAATTGTAATTGTTTTATTTGTATATGTATAGGTTTTAATATTTAGTTAGTTTTGATCGTTACTCAGGATGGCTATAAAATAAAGTCATTTCGGGAGTAAAAATAATAATAAGTATGATTGTATTGATTATGAATAAGCGTTGTCTTTTCATGTTCGTGTCTATACTTCATATCTCGTTTTGATCTTACGATATAATGAGATGTGGCCCCCGCTAATACAAAAAGTTCAAAAAAGTGCACGTAAAAAACTATATTAACTTTAGTAATTATTTTGACCTTATTGGAGCCTGTTTTGATTTGACATTTCGTTTGTATTTCGTGGAATTTTGCATTCGATGAAAGTTTTTAGTTGAGTAAACATTACTTCATTGCGGACTAATTAATTAATTAATTAATTGTTGTATAAATGGGTCTTCTAAAATATTATCGATGTAAATAAAAAAAAACTTTGTTAATGTATATGTATAACAATAGCTAACTAAACATTTTATGATAAGCTGGTTCTTGAAATAGTGTTACATCTAATAACTATAGGAACCATGCCGGAATTTATAAAGAAACTGTTTTTAATTAACTCGTTTTCGAAACGGTTACTTGTCAATAAGAGGTGATGTTTCGTTTCATCGAAAACGCGTAACGACTCTGAAAACCTAGTTTTTAAGACTCTCTTTCTGCTTTTGCTTACTCCTTTTACTCTGTAGAAACTGCTTATGTGTACCCACTGTGCTAACCATTTCTTTTGTGTGCCGTCGTAATTAAACAATAAATTGTGTGGCAAGCCTAAGATATTCATACGTGGTATTGCTGAAGTAAAACTGTAAAATTGGCTCATTTATCTTGTAATTTTAAATTAGGTTTAGGTGTAACATACTAGTAGTAGCTGTATTATATTTTTGTTCATAAATTAGAGATTTTATTTCGATGAAAAGATTAATTTAATTATAGGTACAACTTTTTAGGTATGTAAGTCTTTTAAAATTGCTTACCTACTACTACTATTTAATTTTGCCCAACTTTACAATTTATAAATGAATAAAAATACGATGCTAATGGTAATCCGTGCACTTAAAACCAGCGGCATGTAAACCATGCATTTTCGTTCCATACGTCACGTTTTTTTGTTCCCCTAATACAATACGTATCGTAGTGGATGTGACGTAAGTATGCCGGCAGTTACTTAAAGTGAATTAGTCCTTTGATTTCTTGCAATCTACTACTTCTAACGTCTTAATAAGTTACTGCACAAGTCAATAAATTAAAATTCATAAGAATTAAATCACAAAGTGGCTCCTTACCTTCAGTACGTCCCGTTCGTATTGGATAAAAAATATGACACTCCGTGACGCACGTCTAACTTTTTGCATTTTAAAGCGATACTGACTGCCATACCTAAACAACGGCTAAAGTAAGGCTCGAAATGTTGCCACGGATATAAAACACAACTATTTTGGTAGTTTTTTGTTGTCAAGTAGGTAAAAATGACGTGACGTAGTGGAATTTTCCACCGAGGTGGTTTTGGGGGACATAAAACAAATTGTAATTTTACAATTTTATTACACTAGGCGTTAAAAGATAAGGTTTAAAATCAGTTTAAGACTATATAATCATTTCACACAATAGCCATGTTCAGGCCTAGAACGAGACAGATATACTTAAAATTCGCTTCAAAGTTAGCAAAAATCGGTACCTTTTCTTCGATTTTTTTGACAAAAAAAATACTTTAAGTGGGTTTTAAAGGCAGTATTTACCTTAATTGAATAGTATATAAGTTACTTTACAATTTTTACAAACAAACATTATACTTTAGAACAATATTTTATAGTTAACAACATCACTACCATCGACAGTGTGTCGAGCAGGGTGGTATACCTAATACTCAGAATATCCAAAAGATATTCGTTGAAGGTCATTCAGGTATACGCACCGACCTCGTCACATTCTGATGAGGAAGTAGAGGCTATGTATGAGGACGTAAGTAGGGCCATACATACTTCGAAAACCTACTTCACTGTTGTTATGGGGGACTTCAATGCAAAGTTGGGCAAGAACAGCGGTGATGAGTTGAGAGTGGGGCAATTTGGATACGGGCAACGGAACCCTAGGGGACAGAGGCTGGCCGACTTTCTAGAGAAAGAGGAACTCTTCATGATGAACTCTTTCTTCCAGAAGCCGCCTCACAGGAAATGGACCTGGATAAGTCCCGATGGTTCCACGAGAAACGAGATTGACTTCACCATGACCGACAAGAAACGGATTTTCAGTGATGTGTCTGTGATCAATAGGGTCAAGACCGGCAGTGATCATCGAATCGTAAGAGGCACACTGAATATCAATGTTAAATTGGAAAGGTCCAGTCTGATGAAGTCTACGCTCCGACCTACTCAGGCCCATATTCAAAACCCCGAGAGCTTTCAACTCGAGATCTCCAACCGCTTCGCTTGTCTGGAGAATTTTGTCACAGTGGACGAGATCAACGACGGGCTAGTGGAAACTGTCCACACGGTAGGGTCTAAGTTTTTCAGACCCCGCCGTAAAGATAGACCTCAGAAATTGTCTGATCGAACCTTAAACCTCATGGCTGAACGACGCTCGCTACAGTTGCAGTCTCCCGATGACGCGAGGTCATATAGGCAGCTTAATAGACGTATATCGAAGTCCTTGCGACATGATCTGCGGCTCTTTAATACGAACCGTGTTAAAGAGACCATTGAGCAGAACAAAGGCTCCAAAGTGTTCGCAAAGGACAAGTCTATTGGACAAAGCCAGCTGAACAAGCTGAAACGGGAAGATGGCAGCATAGCGTCGACCAAAGCAGAGGTTCTAGGCGAGATCGAGAGGTTCTATGGTCAGTTATACACTTCAGTCGCAAAGCCCGTTGACAGCTTGGTAGGCGATCCAAGAGCCAAGCTGTCCCGACATTATACCGAAGACATCCCGGACATCAGTCTGTACGAGATTAGGATGGCCCTGAAGCAGCTTGAGAACAACAAGGCGCCGGGCGAAGACGGAATCACCTCAGAGCTTCTGAGAGCGGGTGGAACACCGGTACTTAAGGTCCTCCAGAAGCTCTTTAATTCCGTCTTGTCCGAGGGCAAAACGCCTGAAGCATGGAATAGAGGCGAGGTGGTACTGTTCTTCAAGAAAGGTGATAATAGCCTATTGAAGAACTACAGGCCCATCACGCTTCTAAGCCATGTTTATAAGCTGTTTTCAAGGGTCATCACGAACCGTCTCGAACATAGACTTGATGACTTCCAGCCTCCCGAACAAGCCGGTTTCCGAAGAAGCTATAGTACCATAGACCACATACATACGCTACGGCAAGTTATACAGAAGACTGAAGAGTATAACTTGCCATTGCCGTTGGGCGCCCTCCCGGTAGTAGAGCAGGTTACCAGATTTCAGGGTTACGGTGTCCTCCCCCTCTCTACGGACTTCGCATAATCCTACAATGTCCCAGTGTAACCTGCTCAGTTCCTCTTCCAACTCGCAAATCTTTTCATCAGTCCTCATTGTGCGTATGTTGTGTGTTACCAGGGCCAGTCGTCGTGGGGATGGGTAGCCGGATTTCGTCCGGGGATTCTTAGCACCCCCTGCTCCGCTATTACCTTGGCCGCTACCCGCGCCAGGGATAGCGGAGCTGCCGGAGACTGGGGGCCTGGTATTTGTGTGACTCATCATAAAGGGGGGATTTGCCGTACGCGCCACGCTTGGCAGGCGGGTTGGCGCGCGCGGTTTTTTTCTTTAAGGTCTCTGGAAGACGCTGCTGCCCATCTCCCGGTATATTATTATTATTAATCCCTTAGCAGGCTTCTAATGCAACCACGGGACGATATGGTGGGGGACAATTCTAAGGCCGCTCACCCCACGGCACCGTTTGTGATAATACATTTATTAATTTATACCCTCGGCCTTCATATTTAACTCCCAGATAGAAACCCTAAAGTGGTGACCCCCGACGATAGAACATTGGACCTTGAATTTAAATAACTATGAACTTTAGGAATGTTTTCGTGAAGTGTATTTAATTTTTTTTAAGGGGATCTGGTTGAGTATATTAGATTAACGGGCTGTTTTTATTCGCGTGTGCGTATCGGGTAGACGATTCCCCGTGCTTCAGGGTTAACGGTAGCAAACTTTAAAAGAATCGCAGCATGTCGGCACCACGGGATCCGCCGGCGGCTGGAACTCCGGCCGTGCCTGGTCCTTCAGCACCTGTGGCGTTCGAGTTGTCCACGATATCATTAATAATCGATAACTTTTGCGCCGAATGCACAATTGATATTTAGATCAATGAAATGAAAATGAAATTTGTATTAATGTTGTGGCAGGATCATTTACCGCAATCGGTAAGAGCTGTGTTGGCAGAAGCAGATTCGTCCACCACGGAATGATATCGCAGCTGAGTTGGCGAAAATTAACCAGAGAATGGATAAGTTAGCTAAGCTAAGCTATGACACCCCAAGTGGCTTTCGCTAGGTTTACTATTGGAAGACATAAAATCATTAATACTAATATGGTTACGCATAATTGCTTTTCGCCGAAAATGAGATGTGCATAAGCCTCATTACGCATAATTTTTTACGCATAACATTAAAAAGCATAAATACAGAAAGCATAACCGTCATGAAGACTAATAACAATAATCATAAGCATAAATAGGCATAATATTCAATTGGCATCATATCAAAATGCATAACGCTATTATCCTATTAAAAGTTGCACAGTTGCAAGGTTAGTATAGTATACCGGGTGATCAATCTAAATGGGTCAGTAGGGAGAAAACGAAAACTATAAGAGATAGGGAAACCTGTTCTTAGGAACCATGGCTTCGATTTTAGATTTATTAAAAACTGCATTCAATTTTTTTTCGTACATCTCATGCATAACCCGGAATCGAACCCAGTCGAAATTGAGTAGAGAAAAAAAAAAAATTAAGATGTCATACGATCCTGTTTTTGGTGGTAGCCTAGTGGTTAGGGCATGCGACTTTCAATCCGGAGGTCGCGGGTTCGAACCCGGCCCGTACCAATGAGTTTTTCGGAACTTATGTACGGAATGTCATTTGATATTTACCACTCGCTTTTCGGTGAAGGAAAACATCGTGAGGAAACCACCTAAGCCCAATAAGGTCTAGTTTCCCCTCTGGGTTGGAAGGTCAGTTGGCAGTCGCTTGCGTAAAAACTAGTGCCTACGCCACATCTTGGGATTTAGGTAGCCGACCCCGATTGAGAATTCATTCTCAAAAATGGGACAAAGGCTAGGAGGATGATGATGACGATCCTATTTTTGTCAATTTCTGACTCTTAGAGCACTCTTAATGTATGCACTCTTTTACAGACATTTGTTGCCAATAAAAAGTAGGATCGATTGACATCTTCATTTTTTTTTCTCCTCTCCCCAATTTAACCGGGTTCGATTCCCGGTTATGCATGAGATTGCAGTTTTTATTAAATCTAAAATCGAAGCCATGGTTCTTAAGAACAGATTTCTTTATCTCTTATAGTTTTCGCTTTCTCCCTACTGACCCATTTGGATTGATCATCCTGTATATATTTAGGAACTAAAACGAGGTCGACGGAGGTCCGCTTCGCAGACCCCCTATTCCGCGTTGCTTAGGCGCTTCGCGCCTGGTTATCGTGCTAACCTAACCTAACCTAATGTAGGTACCTACCTAATGTGACCTAACGTTACGCAACGTAATATTTTGTTTTGAAATATATACATACAATAATAATAAATACATGTTAACCACGTAACTGAGTTTCATTCATTTAGACAACTGAAATTATGGATAATGACAGATATACCAAATAATCATTAGCCCAAATAATAGTATGCGTAAAGAATATTCGGCCAATACAAATTAGTCCAACTAAAATTATGCTAATAGCGTAGTATGCCAAAAAAACAGTAGGCCAAAATATTACTATGCGAAAGTACTATTATGCCAAAACAAATTATGCTAAATCAATTATGCGAAACAGCATTAGTCTAAAAAACATTATGCGATCCAAGGGGATCCCCTTTCGCTACATTATCAGCATTTTCTTCGTATTGCTTATTAATGTTCCTCTGGCTTTTTCTAATTATTTTTCAGAATTGAGTAACTCTTGTACCTACTTATATTTATTTTGTTTTGTTGGTTAAAAAGTGTAGCGTTGATGCAACCTAAGCGATCTGTGAAATAGATAGATAGATACATAAATGTGGAATAATTTTAGGTAAAACTAAAACGCATTGCTTGACAACAAAGATTTTTATTTTATTAACCTTTAGTCTTAAAAATCCTCCCTTAAAATTAATACCATACCATTTTACTTATTGTAGTAAGCCATGAACAAATAATTGTCTATAATTACCCACAATTCGACTACATTATACAAAAACTAATCAAACTACACTAAGTCGAAACTGGAAAATTAGATTTAATACTTATGGATTTAATGAATAATATATTTTTTCAAACATCAATGAAATGTCGTCATAACGTGCGTTATAACAGGCTTCCAAGTATCACGTTTCGGGCGGAACAACTCGAAAGAACTGTAAAGAAATTTCATACAAAATTGAAGGCCTAGGCCGGGAAGTTTTTTTTAAACATTGCGTCTTAATTCATGAACAGGCTAAACAGCTGTAATATAATTATATATTTTTGGGTGGTGTATTTTTTTATTTCATTGCTTATGTTTGAGAGAAGCACTATACATGCCTTAGCCGTGAAAAGAGCTTGCTGGCTTCGTACCACGGGAGGCCGTCTATCCCTACTCACCCGGCAAGCCTTTCTTTCCCGGCGTCTGGAGTACTATACTATTATTTCTTTCTGTGCAGTACTGAGCGACTGACATGTGACGCTATGCCGCACGCACGAGTCGTTGTTGTGTAGTTGTGCTAGACGGGAAGACCTAAACTCATTCCAATTGAGCAGTTTCGGCCATTTTCTTCACTTTGCCTCTGGCTATCTTGCCGGTGGACGTCATCGGCAGCTCGCCGACGAACACTACGCCGCGAAGCTGTTTGTGCTCCGACAGTTTCTCTGCAAAGGAAAAAAGTGTATCAATGGTATATAAATTACTAAAGAGGCGGGAAAAATAAGGATTGGCGGCTTCCCATATTATTCTGTCAGCTGTATAGACCTCGCTTGTTTTGAAATTGTTTACTCAAAATTAAAACAACAGAGTTCTAACCTGCAACTAGAGCCTTTATCTCCTGTGCGGAGACATTGCTTCCTGGTTTCCTGACGACTATCGCCACCGGCCATTCACCATCTTCCGGGTTGGCGAAGCTGGTGACACACACATCTTCAACTCCGTCGTGAGTCAGTATCACCTCTTCTAGCTCCAAGGGGACTACCTGGTTAACAAAAAAATAAATAAATTGCGCAATTCCTTGGAAATAACTTAAACTCTCCCCTCCTCACATTCAAAATTTTACTTGAATTCCTTTACTTTTAAAGCCGTTTTGTTATGGAACTCGCTTCCAGTAGAATTGCGGAGTGCTAAATCTCCAGCGATCTTTAAAAATAAGATAAAAGAATACTATCTATCTCTCGATTAATTGTTTGTGTGATTTATGAAACAGGGGAGGGTTTTCGACCAATTTTAGAGATATAATGGAGATCTCTCCTTTTCATCGCCATCCGTCACTTTTGACGTGTGCCTACTTGACAAGTGGCGATATCCCTAGAACATCGCAACTTCGTCAATTCGGACGCGCAAAATTTTCGTTTCCTTTGTATGTGACGGCATAAATAACAGGCGCATACTTTAAATTGACCGCGTAGTACGTGAAATTAGTCCGTTACGTTTCGTTCAAAACAGACATTTAATATACGTGAATACCATTTTTGACAATCATTATCGCCTTCGTATTTCCAAAATTGAGATGAGATACTATGTCACTTTTAAGCTCATCGCATTTAAATGACAGTTCAATGGCGATATAACTGTTATCTAATAGAGATTTGACGTTTGGCGATCACTCAAATGTCAATCTCGAATTAGGTCCCTGTTTTCGTTCTTTTGCCTCTGACTGTTAATACGGTGAATAGAGACTAAAGTACTATGTGTGACCTTACAAACGGTCCGGTAGTTTTGAATTTTTGATATGTTGTCTAGGATGGTTAGTCAGTGTTTAAAATGCAAAATGCACAATTCCCCCCCCTCCGCGCCCGCCGCCATATTGAAAAAACCGGCAATTTATTCATATTTTTGCTCATATCTTCCTTTAGGAGCATTTTAGCTAGAAAAAAGCTTCTACAATGTTATAGAGAGTTAAATTTACTACATTTTCCATTTTATATTTTTTTTGTAGGACAGATAGTTACGGAGATATCTACATTTAAAAAAACGTAAAAAATCGCAATTTCCTACTGAAAAACAAACTTCTGGATTATATCTTCGTTTAGGAGCATTTTAGCTACAACAAAGCTTGGGCAATGTTGTAGAGAATTAAATTTACTAAAATTTACACCTCAAATTTTCGTTTCAAGGACGGTTAGTTACGGAGATATGCACATTTAAAAAACAGGAAAAGTCGAACTATCCGAAAATTTCTCAAAATTCTTGGTTTAGAACGCTGTCATTCAGTTACAGACTAGTCTAGGACAAATTAAAACATGTAGGAAATATAATTGCTCACACCATCTCTGTGAAGGTCATTTTATATCGGGAGCTTAGTCTATAACGCTTAACGCATAACCTGCTAAATTAAGAAGTCGTATTTTTACCCCGATCGTATACTGAGATACGACTTTTTAAATTAGCACGGCAAATACGTTCCAAAAATATAAGTATTGCGAGGATTGACGTTTGGTTGTCAAGGGCGACGGTTGAAAATTTTATCAAATTTTATCTATATATATATTACGCGAGGCCGATTTTTGTACATCCCATCAGATATACAGTTATGGTCCGATTTTGATAAATGATATGTCATTAGATTCGTCTCATGCTGGAGAGGTGCATAAAACTCTTGGAATTTTAATTTTTTCCTGTAATGGTACTGAAAAATGGATTTGAAAAAACTACTGTGCGCTAACCACGTGACTTTGACCACGTGACCTGTGATCCCTATTTTGACATAAGATGACCGAATAATAATAAGCATGATTTGCTCACAAACCTGTAGTAAGTTGTTCAGCATAATGAAATATTATTTTTGAGTCGGCAACATAATATCCGCAACACTTAAAACATGTACGAATATGCAAAAATATTTTTACAGTTTGTTGACAATGAATGACAGTAGGTAACCATATTCTGACAACTTTTAATGTATTTTTTATTGGGGACTATTATGTCAATGATCTAAATTGCCAGGTTGTTTTTCTTTTTAAAATGTTGATATGGAAACTTTTTTCGCATACCTGTTAAAAATGTGGAGAAAAAAGCCGGTTAAGTGCGAGTTGGACTGGTGCTCGAAAGACTAAAAAAACTGACCGTCATCCAAGAATAGATTATTTTTAGAGGCGAGTTTTACAATAAATCAAAGCAGAAAAAAAATAGTAAAACTAATTTAAACGTCATTCAAATAAGTAAATTTATGACAGATTATTATAAATATGATTATATAAGTCCATCAAACAAATAATTCCAATGAAAATGGCATGAGTTATGGTAAATTAACTGGTATTTTACAAGAAAAAACTTAAGTCCTTCCGCTTGCATATCGACGGGATGGGAAATGTGGTCGAGTTGAGAATATGGACGACTTGACAATGTAGGTAAGTTGGGAATGTATCTACATTGGTAATATGGATGAGTTGGTAAAATAGACGAGTTGGAAATGTGGACGAGTTGGGAATGTGGATGAGTTGGTAAAATTGACAAGTTGGTAATATAGACGAGTTGGGAATATGGCCGAGTTGTTAATATGGGCGAGTTGTTAATTGGACGAGTTGTCAATGTAGACGTGTTGAGAATATGGACGAGTTGGGAATGTGGATGAATTGGCAAAATGAACAAGTTGGGAACACGGACGAGTGGGCAATGTGGACGAGTTGAGAATATGGATGAGTTGGCAATGAAGACGACTTGGTAATACGGACGAGTTGGTGTTATGGAAGATTTGGCAATAAAGACGAGCTGATAATAAGGACAAGTTGGTATTGTAGACGAGTTGGGTGTATCGTCGAGTTGGGAATATGGACGAGTTGGAAATGTGGATGAGTTGGCAATGTGGATGAGTTGGTAATACGGACAAGTTGGTAATATGGACGAGTTGTCAATGTGGACGAGTTGGGAATATGGACGACTTGGGAATGTGGATGAGTTGGCAAAATGAACAAGTTGGGAACACGGACGAGTGGGCAACGAAGACGACTTGGTAATACGGACGAGTTGTCAACGTGGACGAGTTGAGAATATGGACGAGTTGGAAATGTGGATGAGTTAGCAAAATGAACAAGTTGGGAATATGGACAAGTTGGGAATAAAGACGAGCTGATAATAAGGACGAGTTTGTATTGTAGACGAGTTAGAAATGCGGATGAGTTGGCAATGTGGACGACTTGGAATTGTGTACGACTTGGAATTGTGGACGAGTTGGGCATATGGACAAGTTGGAAATGTGGCTGAGTTGTATTTGTGGACGAGTTAGCAATATGGACGAGTTGTCATTGTTGATGAGTTGAAAATGAAGACGAGTTTGGTGTATGGACGAGTTGGTAATGTGGACGAGGTGGGAATATGGACGAGTTGGAAATGTGGACGAGTTGTATTTGTGGACGAGTTGGTATTGTGGACGAGCAAGTAATATGGACGCGTTGGCATTGTGGATGAGTTGGGAATATAAACGAGTTGGCAATGAAGACGAGTTAATAATAAGGACGAGTTGGTATTGTAGACGAGTTGGGTGTATGGACGAGTTGGAAATGTGGACGAGTTAGCAATATGGATGAGTTGGCATTGTGGACGAGTTGGGAATATGGATGAGTTGGCAATAAAGACGAGTTGGTAATATGGACGAGTTGGCAATGCAGATGAGTTGGGTGTATGGACGAGTGGCCAATGTGGACGATTTGGCATTGTGTACGAGTTGGGAATGTGGACGAGTTCGGAATATGGACGAGTTGGAAAAGTGGACGAGTTGTATTTGTGGACGAGTTGGCATTGTGGACGAGTAAGCAATATGGACGCGTTGGAATTGTGGACGACTTGGGAATATGGTCGTGTTGGCAATATGGTCGAGTTGGCATTGTGGACGAATTGGGAATATGGACGAGTTGCCAATGGAGACGAATTGGTAATGCAGATGAGTTGGGTGTATGAACGAGTTGGCAATGTGGACGTGTTGGGTGTGTGGACAAGTTGGCATTTATTTATTTATTTATTTAAACTTTATTGCACACAATACACAGGTAAAAGTACAAATGGCGGACTTAATGCCATAAGGCATTCTCTACCAGTCAATTATAGGACTAAACAGAAACATTTGTATGGTGCAGGGTCTTTTATGTAATCTGTTACATGAAACAATTAAATAACACATAAGTAATATACCTCATATGCAAATATATATATATATACCTATATATATAACATAAACGTACATAAATATGACATACAATATACTTACTTATATAATAAATGTACCTTGTGTGAATCATTATACTGACAGTTCGTCACATAGCTTATCGGAGAAATGCTTGCGCAACATGTGCTTGAAGGTTAGCTTGCTTTGCGCTTGCCTGATGGGAAGCGGTAGATCATTCCAAAGCCGAGGCATTGTGACCCAGATGGGAATATAGACGAGCTGACATTGTGGACGAGTTGGCAATGTGGAATAATTAACATGTTACCCTAACATGCGAAACTTGATGGTAGAAATAACCTACATATGATGCAAATTTCAAAAAATCGACGCGCTCAAGTATAATTAATCATATTTGAATTAATGACGTCTGGTTGATCATTCTTATTCTCATTCAAAATAAAATTTGACAAATTCTGCTGTCAACAAAACAAATTGATTTTATAAGGCTTCCGTGTTTACCGACTATGGTAAGGAACCCTAAAATTAGGTTTTTATTATAGACATGAGAGTATAGATAGCATCTCCCTCTCCCTCTTCTGTCAGACACTATTTCAATGAGAGGAAAGACACGAAAGTTTGAATTTGGAATTCGGGTATTAGCCTTCAGCTCTAAATTTTTTGAAAAATAAAAATATCTTATATTCTTTTTTCAAACATGTTTAGCTGTTATATATTGGCTTTTTTTATTGCACATATTTGACACATTCTTTTTTTTATGGTGGATTATTGTTGGTCAGTAATTTATTTAGATTAGTAAGTAGGGTCGATTAAGTATAACTATCATAAGAATTTCAAATACAATGTGTAATTGTTATTGAATAAATGATTGATGATGATGACATGGCAGCACCCATATTAAGAAAATTTGCACGATCTATTGAATTTCATAAAAAAAACAAGCATTGATAATAGTGGTTTTTCGTGTAGGTATCTATAAACGTTTTTTACTCTCTATTTCATACAATTGAGTTTATGTAAAATTTGTTCGTATCAATATTTTGAAGTAGTTACGATTATAAATGAATACATAAACAGCTATGCACTCCATGATTTACTTTTTAAAACCTGCGTAGTGAGTGACCAAATCTGTCATTTCGATTCATGTGCTATTTCTGGAAATTGATAGAAATCGATCAAATCGATAAATTTATGTCCTGAAGAAAGAACAACAAATTAAAATCCCACCAATCTAATGTTCGGTCCTATGAAAATATGTCAAATATTTTTTTAAGATATGGGACTATTGTCATGAATTATATTTTTCCATAAATCGAATACCTAATATGCATTTTATTTGTGAAACAGATCAGCAGATCACATGTCATTAATGCATAAGTTATTTTTTCTACTCCAGTACTTTTTTCTGTCATTTATATAGGTACTAACTCTAATATAAAGACATAAATTATGAAAGTCTGTAAAAGTCTATACTCTACTGCCCAAAAAAACACTGCTAAACGATGTTATAATGCCGCCAAAAAAGCATCACTTAGTACCACAGATTACAAGATAAACAGCTGCATTCACACAATTTGCAATTAAAAAAAAACTTATCGTACTAAGGCGTTGCTGCAAACTGAAAAAAAGTTTTATCTTCAGTGAATGGATGTTTAGTATAGTGATCGTATACCTTTATGTATAAGGTCAATAAAAAAATATTTTTCAGACATTTTTTTTTTTAATTTTGTTGTTTCTGAGCGGGAACATGTAATTATTTTCTTTGTTGTTTATTTGCATTTTATTTATGAAATGTCGAGTCGTAGAAAAAGTATTGTATGCAACGTTGTATAAGTAGGTCAAAAAACGCTCGTGGCATCTTTCTTACGATGTTCGCTGCGCTCACATCGTAACCCATGCCCCTCGCGTTTTTTGCCCCCTCTTATACAACGGTTGCATAAAATACTATTTACAAAAGAGTTGAAAAAGTTGTCACGATGAAGCTGGCAGTTGGCTATCAGGCCTGGCTCTAGCCTGGCATGTTTTAACGTTTTTAAAACATAATTTTAATGTGTTTTCTTACAGTATTTATTCTTCGTTCCTCAAAAACTTCTTATCGATAAAGTGGTTATTTTCATGTAACACTACCGGATTCCCATATTCTAGCGGCGGTTCGACGCCGCAACGGGTCTCTAGTTTTATTTATAAGTTAATTCAGTTTTAGAGTCCTTTTCACTGTTTTTGCGATGAGTGAGTCAAGTCGAGGTGTCGTGAGTGATACGTCACTTTTAGAATGTGGGCAGCGGGCAGCTCCGTCGTGGCTATCTGAAATGGAGTTTGATAATAAGGCAGGGCCGAGTCAATCGGATATTGTATCGGACGCTGAGTCCATGTCGGATGTGCGGCATATAGCGGTGAAGCGTGCTTGTGGTCTGAGCGACGAAAGCTGTGGGAGTAGTGATAGTTTTATCACAATAGGCAGGAAACCTAAACGCTTGCGGGGTTTAGCAACCGCCAAAACGCAGCTGGAGCCGGACGGTGTGCCTGACAAGCTATTTGAAGTTTATATAGTGTCAAAAGAAGATTTACCGAAACAGATTGGTTTGGCAAAGTTGCTGCAATTTAAGGGTATAAAAGGAATTTTATCCGTCAAGTTTATGGGTCCACGTAAAGTTCGCATACAGTTTAACTCTAAGGATGATGCGGAGAAGCTTCTGGCTTCTCAGGAGTTTAACAATGAGACGAGACGTTCTTATTGGTCTAATATGGCATGCTGCACTTATGGAATTATAAGGCAGGTTGAGTTGGAGGTTGAGGAAGACGAATTTTTAAAGAATATTGAAGGGTCTGAAGACATTTTGTCAATATGTAGACTAAACCGTTTGGATCATGATGGGCGTTGGGTTAAGGCTGAAGCTATTAGTCTGTGTTTTAAGGGAACTTCTTTACCGCCATATATTATGTTTATGCCTACGGTTGCCGATTTAAGGTAAATCAGTACACTTTCCCGGTTACCCAATGTTCAATATGTTGGAAGTTCGGTCATCTGAGCAGGTTTTGTCCTACTACTAAAGTTACTTGTCCGAAATGCGGCGGGGAGCATGCCAATTGCGAAACGACTATTTTTAGATGCATTAATTGTAAAGGCAGCCATATGGCCTTAGATAAGTCGTGCCCGGTTTTTGTGAAGGAGTAAGAAATTCGCAGGATTATGTCTGCTGAGGGATGTATATATAAACGGGCTTTTTGGTTGTATATGCAAAATAAGGAAAAAAAGGATACGGATGTTTGTAGTCAGGATGCGCCATCTGTTTTTGAGAATGACTTAAGTTTTGGAAAGTCATATAGAGATGCTGTTTTGTCGAAGCCGTTACAATCTAAAGAGTCTGAAGATTCTGTCAGTCAGGCTGAGGGCCAGCGATCAGTAAGTCAGTACAGATTAGAGAGCGAGCCACAACAAGAGGTTCGTAAGCCGCGGAAGTCAAAAAGAGTAACAGATGTGAAGAGGTCCGAGTGTCTATTGGTCAATCAGCCTACTATTGAGCGGGCTGATATGGAAGATCAAAGACAAAATAAGGACAAGAAGAAGAGACGTATTACTTTTGAAAGGCTGGTTGAGAAGACGAAAGATATTTTGTTTTCTACCGAAAGTTGGGAGGAGAAGTTCAAAACGCTGTTTGGAGTTGTTGTTAAGGAGATTTTGGATTTATTTAAGAATTTTTTTAAGGAAGGTGATTTTGTAGGTTTGTTTTTGTCTAATGTAAATGGCTAGGTCTAATACCAGATCTTTCTTGAATGTAATGTTCAATTCAATATTGGCGGAACCCTTATCGGAATCGGCTAAATTTGTATACAGTTTTTTTAATGTAAATAATGTATACAAATTTAGTTGTTTTCGTGTACATGTTATTTTTAAGTTTATACGGTTTATGTTTTTATTTATCTATGTCTTTTGATGAATGATGTTGTGTATTAGGCCTGCTGGAGCTGGCATGTTCATAAAAATGATCAAAGCTCCTTAATTAATAGATTTAAAAAAAAAAGTATTGCGATACTACGGTAGAAAGGTCGTATCTTTGTATGGATTTCATAGTAAGATACGGTTTCTTTTCCGTAGCACTTCAGACTGTAGTAACTAAACTAGCCGCTCGAGGGCGCTTTACATCACGCTTCCTTATTTAGTTACTACTCATGATCTCTCCAATTTGTTAAAAATAAATCGGAAGTAAATTTTCCTTGTAAAATATTGTAATTTTGCTGTATATTATACTCGTATATTAATATTATGTAAGTGCCTACGTTCTCGTTCTTGTTTGCAGCACCCAACAGGGTACATAATGTGATACTTAAACTATTTACTAATCATTATGTGCAATAAACATATTGAGTATTGAGTATATATTTTATAATCGTTCTTAAGGCCAGGTGCGCACCACAATTTTAGTCGCGCGATAATTTTGTCGCATAAATGCAAGATATGGGTTTATATGAGAGTGCGCGCACCACGATTTTCATAAACCCAGAAGTACGCTTATTTCTGCGACAAAATTATCGCGCGACTAAAAAAAAAACGTGGTGCGCGCCTGGCCTGAAGAGTAAACTCCAGTCGTGCGTCGGAGCTGACACACACACTTTTTTTTTTTAAATGTGCATAATATATCTCCGTAACTATCTTTCCTAGAAACAAAATATAAAATGGAAAATGTAGTAAATTTATCTCTCTATAACATTGTCACAGCTTTCTTCTAGCTAAAATGCTCCTAAAGGAAGATATGAGCAAAAATATGAAGAGAGGGCCGGTCTTTTCAATATGGCGGCGGGCGCGGAGGGGGGGGAATTGTGCATTTTGCATTTTAAACACTGTCTAACCATCCTAGACAACATATCAAAAATTCAAAACTACCGGACCGTTTGTAAGGTCAAAATCCTTTATTCACTGAATAATGTGTATTTGTTCCTTATCTGTCTTGTATATGTATATATTTATGTACGTTTAAGTAAATTTTATATTTCAAAAATCATAAAAAATTTCAAATTACAAAATAATAATCACTTAACTAAACATAATATACACAAATACAATACTGTTTAGTCAAATAACCCGCCCTGAGTCATTCCGGGTGCAAAGGTGCCCATCACGCTAGCTGCATTACCGCGTTGAATCCGCGTTGATGTTTAAGTAGGTTTTATACCTACATATCTATTTATGTATGTGTATATGTTTACTTGCTTATCTGTTGATAATTATTTTGTTCTCCCTTCCCCTTCTGCATCAACTACTCATTGTGTGGTTTATACTGATCAAGTGATCAACTCCACTACCCAAAGGTTGTCTGGAAGAGATCGCTCCTTAGCGATAAGACTGCCTGTTGTCTGCCGTTATTCAAATGTGCAATATGGCATTTTTTATTGTGTTGTATTGAAATAATGATGGACCCGAGGCTATGACATTACGAGTATTACGACGCTAGCGGGCTTTTGCTTTTCAATGAGATCCATGTCCAACAGATTTCATATCTTTATATTTCTCGTTATATAAGTATATATTTCTGAAGATAGCGTCACTAGCTCTATAGTAAACGTTTGGGTTAGATGTCTACAATGAGTGCAGCAGTACGGTGTTAAGATTTGAGAAATGCTAATTTGCGTGGATCTTCACCACGGCACTACTACTAACTACTTGCGTGTAACAAAAGAAGTGGGACAAATTATCCCAATCCCAAAAAAATCTGATGGTATTTGGAGAATCAGAAAAAAACGCCGAAATTTAAGAACTAGTTGCGGAACCTAACATAATAGGAGTGACGAAAGCACACAGACTTCGCTGGCTAGGACTTCTTGAGCGCATGGGAGAGGAGCAGGTTGAAAGAGCATTCCATGGAAAACCGACAGGTCGTTGTCCGGTAGGTCGTCCCAGATATCATTTGGGCAGATGTAGTCGAAGATGATTCGAGCTCCAAACCCTCGTCGACAGGCGAGAAACCGCATAAGACCGGTGGCGGAACCGGACCGGCGCTTGTATTGGAGGCCATGACTAACTTTCGCTGCGCCAGAGGAGTAAGTTGGGTGAGATAAGAGCTACAAACAGTAGGTAAACGCGACAACTTGCCGTAAAAATAGGCCTAAACAATCATCTAAACAGATAATTGCATATTAGAACGCCTTAAATATGAATTGCTTAGCATGTAATAGCCCCATAAACAATGGCACTGAGCTACTCAGATGCAATAAGTGTAAAGATACATACCACTATAGATGTTTTAATATAACTACAGCTACCATTGCGGCGAAAAATTATGAACTAAAAAGGACTTGGTGCTGCCCGCGTTGTTCAAATATCACCACTCGCAGGAAAGATGACAACACGCCAGTTCGTATTCAACACGAAAAGTCGCTACTAGATGAGACAGCAATGTCGGTCGAAGATCTTTTGCTAGATGACCAGAACATATCAGGAGATACAAACACTTCAACAATCACCCAACTACATGCCCAAGAAAACAACCAAAGTATATCCGCGACCTTGGAGCAAATTGGTCAACTATTAGACAACAAATTAAAACAAAACAATCATAATTTAATAGTTCACGTGGAACAAGTGATACACTCGGCTATTAACTCAACCATGGCTAAAATGAATCAGGACTTTATACATAAACTGAATAAAATTACAACACAACACCAAACAATAAACGCAGAACTTCAGGATACAACGAAAAGAATAGACACTCTAGAAAAGGAAAATCGTGAACTAAAAACTGAACTGGCAAAACTACAAACAACTATTAACAACATCGTAAACCCGAAAAATGAGACAAATAAGGATAATGAAAAGAGAATTATCATGTACGGCGTGGACGAATACCACGGGGAAATTGAAGCTGACCTTTATCCTCATGTAAGTGATATATTCTACGACGTCCTCAATATTGATATAAATGGTTTCATTGAAACTATTAAGCGAATCGGAAAAAAAGGCAATAGGCGGCCACTAATTATAGAATTAATCAGCAAACGGATGAAAAAGTACATAATCGATAACGCATACCACTTCCGAAACAGCGGATTTGCAATTTCCGAAGTCCTTGACAGCGAGTCCTTAAAACGTAGAAATAAATTAAGAGAAAATCTAATAAGTGCCAGAAGAGAAGGTAAACATGCGTTCATAAGGAAAAATTGCCTATATGTCAACGGAGAAAAAGTTGAACTCTCACCACCTACGCAACACCAACAATCGACTCAAGAAATTCCAGTAATGAACCAAACTATCGCCACAATAACTGAGACTACATCGCCGAAAATCAACAATAATCTAAAGGAAACTACAGGCGAGTGTAATCATCAATACACTACCAAAGACAGCAGTACAAATACACCGAATAAGGTATTAAACCATTCATTTCGCGAATAACTTCAAAATACTGTTCCAAAACACACAAAGTATTAAGAACAAGACCTCCATAATTGAAACATTCCTAAAAACTGAAAATATCCAAATTGCTTGCTTATCAGAAACCTGGATCTCCGAAAGTCAAAGAAAATACGTAACAATAGATGGCTATGAACTCGCTTCCAGTTTCTGCCGCAACGATCGAGCTGGAGGAGGAGTTGCCATCCTAGTACGAGAAGGAATAGACTACGTAGAAAGACGAGATATCAGCCAACTGTCCAGGGAATACATCTTCGAGTGCTGCGGATTGGAAATACCTAAATTAAATATACTATTAATAAGCGTATACAGAGCTGACCGGGAAATTGACATTTTTTACGAGCAATTAAATGAACTTTTAAAAAAGATAAAACTAAAAGAACATAAGCGAATTATTATTTTAGGCGGAGATTTTAATATAAATGTAGCAATAAAATCACCGATTTCCACAAAACTGATAAACAGTATGCTACCATTTAACCTTAAACAAAAAGTTACAGAACCAACACGCGTAGTAAAAACTTCAAGTACGTGTATTGACCTTATATTTTCTAACGGGAAAACAGACTACAATATAACGGTAAAAGATTATGGCATCTCCGATCATAAAGGCTTGATATATAACCAGCAAGTGCAAAACTACAAACCTACGAAAAAGACCTGGTACACTAACAAACGCATCTTTAGTGAAAAAAACATACAATCATTCAAACTTGCCCTATCTAATATAGATTGGAATACAATTATTTATCATAAAGATATAAACATCAATTACGACAGCTTCATAAAACAACTCCAAGAACTGTTAGACCTATTTATACCTAAACAAAAAGTGAAACTAAAACCTAAAAAGAACATGACATGGCTAACAAAGGGGTTAAAGCGGGCATGTAAACAAAAACGCGTTCTAAAAGCACTGTCAAATCAATCCGGTAGCACTGTACTAAATAACTACTGTAAAAGGTATGAGAAAATATTAAAAAAATGCATTAAAACTTCAAAACGAATAAATTACTCTAAACAAATGCGCATCTCCGATAATAAAACTAAATCAATGTGGAATATTATAAAATCCGTGACAACCACAAAGCCCAAATATTCACAACAACATAAAAACATACAATTACTAAAGGACGACCTGGTATTAAACCAGCCCGATGACGTAGCTAACCTATTCAATGACTACTTCATATCAGTAGGTGAGTCATCATCATCGTCGCAAGCGCACTGCACCGATAACGAGGCGTGCGGTCGCCCCGTGCATTCCCCGGCTACTAACTCAATGTATCTTGAACCAGTTACAGAACGCGAGATTTTTTACATTATGCGTAACTTAAAGAACAAAAACAGCTTCGGTCTAGATGAAATACCCACTTCGCTAGTTAAAGCATGCGCACCCGAACTATTGACACCACTGACCCAATTAATAAATCAGTCTTTTGAACAGGGAACCTTTCCCGATCAATTAAAATCATTTAAAATAAAACCCATATTAAAACCTGGAGGGGATCCTAAAAAACCGGAACAATATAGACCAATAGCTCTTTTGCCATCAATATCAAAAATTTTCGAAAAATGTATGTCAACCCGGATGTATAAGTTTTTCGAAAAATATAAGCTTTTTGATAAAAACCAGCACGGTTTCAGGAAACAGCATTCCACAACACTAGCAGTCTATAAATATATTCAGGAAGCCTCACACCACTTAAATAATCAAAACTACGCAGTCGGCCTGCTCCTTGACATGACGAAGGCATACGACAAAGTTTCACATAAAATCCTACTTTCAAAACTATATGGAATGGGTATTAGAGGACTTGCACACAACTGGCTAAAGTCCTACTTACAGAATCGGACACAATGCGTACAAATAGACTACAATAACGAACACACGGGCGAAGTTCAAACAGTGCTATCGAAATCGCGTCATGTTACGTCATCAATCCCACAAGGGAGCGTAACCGGTTGTGTCTTATTTCTTGCCTACATTAATGACCTACCAAGTATACTGGATACGACATGTATAATGTTTGCAGACGACATCTCGATATTACTCAGCTGCAAAAATAGTGACGAGTGCAACACTAGACTATCCCAATATTCACAAACTATTTTAAATTGGCTACAGGACCACAATTTAGAGATAAATCTACGAAAAACCAAAGTCTTGCAATTCAAACCATATCAAAAAAAATCCTTAGACATAAACTTACATATAAAAAACCACAAAATAGAGGAAGTCAGCCATTTCAACCTCCTAGGTATTACCATAGACACTAACATAAATTGGAAAATGCACATCCAGAACATCAAAACGAAACTATCGCGATTCACATACGCCCTCAGCGTCCTCAAGTCCAATACAAATTTCGAAACAGCATTGTCAGCATATTATGCCTATGCCTATTCATGGCTCCGCTATGGCCTGGTCTTATGGGGTGCTAGTACGGAAGTGCATGATCTGTTTGTAATACAAAAAAAATGCATCCGAATTTTAGTCAATATTCGTGGACGTGAAAGCTGTAAACCGCACTTCGTAAAGCATAAGCTTCTCACACTACCCTGCATATACATTCTCGAAGCTATTATATTTGTACGGAAACACATCCATTTATTCCCACAAAAGAAGGACATTACCAAATATAATACAAGATCCAAATATCTGCTTCAAATGCCAAAGTCTAAACTTGTATTATTTAAAAACAGCCCTTATTGTCGATGTGTACAAGTTTACAATAAAATTCCAGCAAACATCTTACAGACTGAAGACGAAGCCCAGCTCGTAAATAAATTAAAATCAATATTAATTAAGAAATGTTATTATTCGATAGGGGACTTTTTTAATGATAATAATTTTGAATGAACACTTTTGACATTGAAATAATTAATAAGTATTAAGATAAATGTAAAATTTGAAATTTAAAATTGTAAATAACCATTATTATATTATTATTTTCTGTATGTTTATAGTTACATTAACAAATGTCAAACATTGCATGTGTTGTTCCCTTAGATTAGATTAGGTTAAATAAGCTATACCCTAACAGGGTCCATGATGTACCTTATATTATATATAATTGTAACACCTATAATACCATGGTTGCTATAAATAAATGAATGAATGAATGAAGTTAAAATTCAAGGTTTATTTCATAATACCGACTTCTATAGTGACAATAGTTACTAGAACTAAATGAAAAACAAAATGAATCGATAATCAATGACATGACTAAAGTCTATCGTTTCTGGAAGTCGGTGGTTACCAAAAGCGTGAGTATAATAATTATTCTTTATGAAAATCTTGAACAGAGTTTTGTATTCAGCAGTCGATGTCTCCAGTTACTTAAAAAGATTTCACAAACTTAAAGTTCTAACTTACTGGGTAAGAACGGTACTTGATCAGCATTTTAAGTCTTTCCACGAAGAAGTAGTATCCATTTTCGTCTCTCTTTAGCAAGTCACCGGTCTTGTACCAACCATCTGGCGTCAGCGCATTGGCAGTATCTTCTGGATTGTTGTAGTACTCCTAAAAATTATAAATATTTAATCAGAAAGTATTCCGCGTCATTTCTTTCAATTCTTGGTGAAGCCCAGATCTTAATCAGTAATTTCTTCTTTGGACGGCAATATTAAATGGAGCAGCTGGCGATAGTTATTACCTAATGGAAACTTTGAGCAAAAATTGGCCGGTTATTTCAGCTCTCTTTCCATCTCGTCTCGGCTATCTAGCGGAAAACTTAAATTACTTACAGTAAACCTAAGAGGTCCGTTGGTCCATAGTTCACCAGCTACATTTGGTTCCGTTACTGTTTCTCCTGTCACGGGATCAACCAACTGTAAAAAAAAATAAACAACAAACAAAGTAAATTAGTGTTCCGTACTTTTTTACTGAACGAGCGAAGCGACGACGCGGCTCGGTTTCAGCTTGGCCCAAAATTCTTTCGTATATCTGGATGTTTGCAGATGCCTTTGAATTGAAATAAAATTAAATAAAAAAGGGGCACTTTTAAAAGTCATATTATAAATCTACAGGCTTTTCCCAAGAGGAGCTGTTGAGAGGAAAGCCGAAAAAAACTCAACAGTAAATATTTTTTCGTTTTCTTCCTCTTTTTCGTCGTCTTTCCAGCTGTTTTTGCCTAGAAATCACATTTTTAAATCGATCCTCATGAAATTTTGTAAGCAGGCTCGATACGTATATAACTATTTATTTGTCGATGTTTCCAAACTTTTCAACATGACGCTGCAGGGGTTGAAAACGTCAAAAATTACAAATTTAGGATTTTCTAAATAAACTCGCCAGGTCTACAGCTCATAGAGCAACTAGTATAGAAGTTTTAATTTAGGATTTAATACAACATTCCAATAAATATTTCTCATTATATCTGTTAATGCAGACATTACACATGCGTTTTTTTTGTTAGGAAACAATTTTCCCATAATACTAAACTAATGCAGGTTAGGTGGTATTCTTCTCCTGTTTGTCTTTAGGTTACTCCTACATAAAGTTGGACTCATTAGTCATTAGCAAAGAAAGCTAGCTCTTGCAAGTTTCAAGATTTTGTCACAATATTATACCTTAATTTAGAAGAGGGCGCTACCATCGCGCTGTCAACATGTACCTGTATTATCTCCGTACTTTCATAGATCACAAAAAATACAAAGACACAAGAAGTTATTTCCAATGAATACTACAGACAATTGTGTGCATCGAGAACAGTGAAAATAAACAAAAGTTGGACTAAATGAAGATAAACTACAAAATAAAATCAATCAAGTACAGTGACGCCAGTGACAGCATCAAATGCAGTGTTTACAATTAGTGCTTTACTTTAAGTGATCAGACAAAATTTTCAAATTATATCATAAACGTTATATACTAACTCTAAAAAAATAAGTGCAGCAAATGATAAATAAAAGAAATCGTTGTTACTTCATAACCTCAAATTGATAACTTATTTGCGCGATCATCGTTATGTAGTATTGATTACGGTGCCATCTATTGTCGACTAGCGGAAGTCTTAAGGTGTCCTACTGTGAAGGTCGTACCTTCACTGTCGGTGCCTGGCCACTGATTTAAGAAATAAGATTGTTTGAAATTCAGAATGGACGAATGACGTCCGTCAATAATTGTAGAAATTGTAAAAATATGAATCATTCTTCATCTAGCCTTCGGGCAATAAAGTAATTTAACGAAGTACCTCTGCTCTATTTATTCCCCATCTGAAGTTATCCCCCGGCAGTCGCCACACTTGGTGGAGGCTGCGAACGTTTATATTTAGAGTCACGCGAGTATTGACAAGTTTCCCCGCTCCCAATTAATTTTGTCCACAGATTCTCGGGCATCTTACAATTACGTACGGAAAGCTTACGGTTTGTATAGGAGCCGGCCAGGAGCGAAGCGCACCGAAGAATAAGTGCACATTTGGCAAGTGCGAATTGCCATCGGTGACGGAGCGAGTTCGACAAACGGGTGACATTGTCAAGATTGAATCACCCATTATCATATTTCATTTCGTGCGATTTTAATCTGTTTGTGCATTTGATTTGTTTGGATTCCATACAAAAATGGAGACGAGCACAATTAATGGCTTTTACGACGTTTAAATATTGGCCCGTGTGAAAATACGAAATAAAATAATCACAAATGGCAATTACGGTATAATTTTTCGGGGACCGTATTACAGATTAATTTCAGACATCGTTTGAGGATGTTATATCAGAGCTAAACGAAGAATTATCGTCGAGCCAAAAATAATGTACAAGAATTTTATCATCGTCAGCAAATATCGCAAGAATCCCCAATAATTTGTTCCTTTACGCTTGAAGTACACGTTGTTGACATCAGACAAGCAATTGTCAGTGAAAATATGGAATTTTACCAGTGACAAACATTCAGTTTCAGTGTTGTCAAATGATGTAACAAATGTTCTTAAAGAGTGGAAGCCTTCAAGTTATCATCACTAATTATACAATATGTTGCTAGTAAAATTTTATTTGATTAATATGTGCTGTGCCGGACCAAGTGCTCGTCAAGAAGATGCAACATCGGGAATAGCAAGCCTGTACGAGGATGGCCGATCAAGCGCCGACGAACGCCATGGACACCGTGAACGCTGTCCAAGACGCAACGCTTCTATCAGGCAATAATGATCCATAATAATTTGTAGAATATATGTTTATTAGGATGTAAATAATTGTCCCATAATAATTATGTTAGGTGTATAATACTTCTAGATGTTAGTAAGGTCCTACAAATAATCATTTTTCTGCTTGAATTACTACCTTATAAGATAATCCACCGATTGTCTCCAAGGAATTATGTGGTACAAAGACTCACTCCTAATGGTCGTGCCAAGAATGTAATAATTCATGTTAACAGATTAAAGAGATTCTTTAATCGTTAATTCTAATTTATATAAAACAGTTCTATATTTCTAGGGTGTAAATAATAACACAATTATTTTTCAGCAATTTTTAATTCAGGCTGACTGTACAAGGATGCAGTTGTGTTTGTTGCATTTGCAAGTGTCACTGTTGTAAATATAATTACATTGCTTTCCACTATATATTAGCTGCATTTCTAAGATATTACTATTTGAAGTTCAATTTTTAATTTCTTGCACTATATATTATGGTACTTTGAATTTATTGCATTTTCAATACCTTTTACTTGAAATAATTTTAACTTATTGCTTCCTCAGACCTCCAATATTTATTTATAATACTTTATTTCCAGCATTTTAATTTGTGTTTACTAATTTGATTTTCTTTTTCATGTAATTCGACACTGCAAGGGCCATAGCTGTCCCAGTTCCTTGGGATTTCAGCTGCTGGTGTGATTGAATGCCTCGCGCATTCATCCTCCAGAGGCGGCAGGGTCATGAGGTCTTGGCCAAGGACTTCATGCAGCCTGCATCGGGCCGACTGCAGACTGAAGATTTTTATTTTATTGATGTATTAATATATATTATAATTAATTTTAATTATTAATTCGAAATAGGTAGGATTTTTAATAAAATTAATTTTCGTTTTGTGTTAATTGATTTTCCGACAGTGACATAACATTTGACATGTCATTATGACGTGTACTGCTATCGTCTATGGTCGTGAAATCAATTAAAAGGTAACAGTTTTATTTCTATTGGTACAAGTACTGGGAATAAATTACAAAAATTTATTCCAGGTATTTATTTAGAATTGGTACGGATAGCTGGACTAAAGATAATACTTTAGTCCAGGTATCTATTTAGGATAAAAGGTATAGTAATTTAAGGTACAGATTTCTGGGGCATATTTAATATATATGCGCCAGGATTCTAAGATAAAGCTAGTGGTAGATGGGTATCACTATTTGTTAGTCCTGTATGGATGTTTGAAGCGAGTGTCATAGACAATGTTTTCAAGCATCTAATACAAGGGCAGTGATATACCGTGGTACAACTATTTGGGGCATGCGACGTGTGTCATGCGTCATGCTCCAGGCAGTTAAGGTTAGAACATTCGTGATAATTAAGTCGAGTGTTGTGTTTAAGCCGGTGTTACACCAGGCGATTGAATTACTAAAGCCTGTCATTTTAAATTTTGTATCGAATGGTCTATGCTTTAATATATTAAGTCAGATGACTTTTGGGGATTAGGGTCAGCTCACACCGAGACGCGACGCGACGCGACGCGACGCGACGCGACGCGACGATACTGGAAGAGGCCGGTGATTTCGCGCTGCGCCGCGCGGCGCCGCGAGACGCATCGCGGCGTAGCGAGGCGCATCGTAAAATCGTTGGCAGCACGACGCCTCGCTGCGCAGCGAGACGCCGCGCGGTGCCGCGTCCAACCGCCCCGCAGTCTACCTATTGCAAGCGCATGAGAACGGCGGCCTCAGGCTGCGCCTCGCGGCGCCGCGCTGCGTCGCGCGGCTTCGCGAGGCGCAGCGCCGCTCTCACACGCCGCGCGTACCGGCGATGCAGCGCTGCGTCTCGCGAAGCCGCGCGGCGCAGCGCGGCGCCGCGAGGCGCAGCGCTGCGTAGCGCAACGTATTTTGAATTCTCACGATGAAATGTGTCCCTTTTAATGTAGTAAATAAAGTATAAATTTGAGTCACTCTATTGAAATGTGCGCGCAGCGTCGCGTCGCGTCGCGTCTCGGTGTGAGCTGACCCTTAGTGAAGTTGGTGCCTTGCCTTTTTAGCAGGTTTTTGTCAAGGCGAAGCCAGTGTCAGTCAACATGTCAGATTACGTAACATGCCATAGGCTAGTGTCTGCTCATGTCCTGACCCTGGTTATCTCTTAGCAAGAGACCATCTGGGTATGAATGTATGGGTATCCCTGCATAGGTAGGGACCTCTTATATGTTAGGCAGGAGTAGTTTTGTCTAGTGTTTATATAGTAAGACGAATGTCCCTCGTTTACCCCGAGACGGCGGGAAATGTGAAGGTCGTACCTTCACTGTCGGTGCCTGGCCACTGATTTAAGAAATAAGATTGTTTTAAATTCAGAATGGACGAATGACGTCCGTCAATAATTGTAGAAATTGTAAAAATATGAATCATTCTTCATCTAGCCTTCGGGCAATAAAGTAATTTAACGAAGTACCTCTGCTCTATTTATTCCCCATCTGAAGTTATCCCCCGGCAGTCGCCACACTACCACATCGGTCGATACTGCTTAGCTATACGATTACAGCGCCATTTAACGACAAGTACAATTAACAAAATGGAGCAGATAATGAACATGTTGAAGTCTATTCAAAAATAACTGAAACTACAAAAGGAGGAGATGAAGGAAATGCAGAAAGAAATTACCCAAAATATAAACTACAATATCGACGAAAAAATTTCAGAACTGGATAATAAATTTAAATTACTAGAAAATAAATTAGAAACTCAAGAAACACAAATTGATTTCTTAGAGAGAGAAAATAGAAAGCGAAATTTGATGTTTTTTTGATTGATCGACAATGAAAAAAATTACTTTGAGCTTCAAAATAAAATAAAGGCGATAATTAATTCTAACATTAAAGTATCCTTGTGAAGACTATGATTTTCAGTATGTGAGACGAATCGGAAAAAAAGGAGTCAAGCCTCGACCAATAGTAGTTACGCTCTTAACAATGGGAAAAAAAGCTTCAAATACTAAAGAATAAAAAAATATTATAGAGTACCGGATAGTAGGTACATTAAGGAAGACTTCCCAGAAAAGATTTTAGAATTAAGGAGAACCTTGCAGCCAAAGGTAGAAGAACTGAACAAGAAGGGAAAGAAGCGATTCTGAAATACGATAAAATTGATATATTGGAAAACTCTGAAAAACGAAAATCCCAGAAAAGGGTTCTTTCTCCATCTCCGGATAAGAAAAATGAAAAAGAAAACAAGAAAATCGCCCCACAATCTAAGAAAAGCAAGGCAAAACAAGGCATAACGGATTTCTTCGCTCCAAACAGCGACAAAGCCATCCCCGGGTTATCTCAAGAGAAAGCAGCCCCTTGTAGTTCCCCCTGAAACAGAAAACCTTTATAGCAACTAAAGGTGCCCTCTCCGACTCTCCCAATCCGGCCTGTCACCGTGGGAGAAGTAGACTAAAACCCTCCAGAAAATTATACGCATAAAAATTTAATGTAAAAAAAATATTGTTTTAATCGACGCCTTATATAGTAATAAAAGTAAAAAAGCCTGGAGGAGGGGTTTACCCTCAAAGTAGGGGATTTTGTTTTCTGTTGTTATTACCATTTCTTATCTGCTAGAATTTAAGTATGTAATTTCTGCTAATAGTATTATAATGAATATATACCTAAATAATAATAAAATAATGAATATTTTATTTTTATAGAGGTACTAAAAATGAAATAAATTCAATAAGTAAAAAATAATTGTATTGTATGAAGGAAATTATTGATAGATTAAATGAATGATGAAATAATAAATAACCATTGCAACAAAAAAAAACAGAATTACTAATGTGTAGGTAATATATATTACAGTCACATTTCAAACATAGTTGTTAATCAATTATTTTAAGTTTGTTTTAAATTCAAATGTTCTGTATTCTTACTATTTTTGCAAGAAATAAACGGTTTTATTATTATTCCCTTTATTTATTCCCTATCTTAGGCTAGGTTTTTACAATATATGCATATAAAAAGTGAAATACAATAAAAAAATTACAAAATATATAAACACATTATAAAAAACCTAACCTAGGGTGCCGCCGGCAGCGGGGCAGGGCCCAGGCTACCGGTGGTTAGGGCTGCAGAGAGAGGAACCTCCTGACGATGCGCGCCGTGTCCAGGAGTACCGCCTTCTGTATCTGGCCCTTGATTCCGCCATCTAGCGAGAGTCTCTTAAGATGTTTGTCGAGACTCTTCGTTATAAGACCGTTCGCCGAAACGACTATCGGGACAATGATCGTTGAGTCAACATCCCACATGGCGGTCACCTCGTGAGCCAAGTCAAGGTACTTGCTTCGTTTGAGCCTTCTCGGCCTTCACGAGGTTCTCGTCATGGGGGATAGTAATGTCGATGAGCACTGCCTGGCGCTTGGATCGATCTACCAACACGATATCAGGCTTATTGGCTACAATAGTCCTGTCCGTGATAGTAGGTCGATCCCAATAGAGCGTGGCACGACCATTTCCGGAACTGGCATCAGTGCGTACTTATAGTACGGCACCTCAGACTCCACAAGACTGAGTCGAAGAGCAAGTTACTGATGAATGATCCTGGCTCCTTGGTTATAATATGTCTGTGCAAGCACTCACCGTTAGCAAGATGAGAACAACCGGAGATTATATGCCTGAGTGACTGACCGGGACGGCGGCATGCCCAACAAATGTCGACCGTACCGTCCTTCAGGATATATCTCCCATAATTGTTCATTATCATTACTTCGTCCGGAATAGCACAGATAAAACATTTAGTTTCCCCGAAGAGATCACCGAAGCGTAGCCAGTTTACCGACGCGAGCAGATATACATCGGGCCCTGTAAAGGCCTTGTAGAACCGCCCGAGTTGCTCTTCCATATGGCCCTGCGTTGTTCGGTGCACCTCGGGTAAGCACCTTTGGTCTGCGCCAGTTCTCGTTATTACTACCTATTATTATACCTTAATTCCAGTTATGGGTGACTCGACTCCGCAGTTCCCGAGAGGTCCTTCCGGGGCTGGCTCTAGCAAAGATCCCAGGTATTCAGTTTGTCCATAAGCTTCTATTATCAGCGCATCAGGACGAAGTGCCGCCTGAAAATATATATTATCATCACATCAACAGCAGCAATAGCCTGTATCAGTCAACTGCTAGACATGGGTGTTTCCCTTGGCACGCTACTGAGCTCAACCTCCAGTCTCCACCCAGTGCCCTACGAATGACGTCACTCCGCCTTGTTACAGTACCTACACTACGATTACAGATTCGCGGTCTCCACTCCAGAACTCGTTTGCGTCAGTGCTCGTCAGCTCTACGACAGATATGACCAGTCCTCTGCCACTTCAGTTTGCTTCGTCTTACTACTACGTTACTTTGGTTCTCTGTCGAATTACTTCGTATCGAATTACTGAGACACACCGAGCATAGTTCTTTCCGTGGCTCGCTGAGCGACTTTGAATTTTGGTTACCAGTCGAATAGTGAGTGGCCACATCTTGGATCCGATTATCATTTCAGTTAATTTTTAAACGACTTCCAAAAAATGAGGAGGTTCTACGTTTTACTATTATTTTTATTTTTATTAAAGCAGTAACGTGTGCTAGCGTAAACCAAATGTTTACATTAAAGCAAAAAAAATATAGTTTGAGCAGGGTTCGAACCCGCGTTTCCAACGGCTTTCCGAGCCAACACGGGCGTCTCTCCTGTTAAATCACCCAAGCAATGCGTGATATATATTAAATCAGCATGCGCGAATAAAGCATGGTAAATGCATTAAGTGCATTTTAGGTCTTAATTAATATACCTTTAAGTCTAGAAGGAAGCTCTTGTAGGGAGAGGCACCGGACAAGAAGATGTTGTTGAAGCAGGTCAGGTCACACGGTTTCTCGTGGTGCAGGACACGGTACAGTGTTGAAGGACTCATCAGCGTGGTGGCTGGCTGAAATAATAATAAAATTAACATCAATCATTACTTTGACCACAGTATCCTAATAATAATAATATTATAAACGTGAAAGTTTGGATGGATGGATGGATGGATGTACGTTCCACTTAATGTCGAAAACTACTGGACGTATCGCCCCCTGCCTGCTATACGGCCACATCTCAAAAAAAAAATTTTTTTGGATTTTTGCAGATTCGTAGTCAGGATAGTTTAATTTATGACCTTATTTCGAGAGCCATAAGAAAAAGTGTCCTTAAAAGCCTTTTTTCCACAAGTGGCCTTATGGGTCTGACCAAAAATTGTCAGTTGACTCCCTGCAAGACAGCCACTTGCCAGTTGTGGCTGTATAGCATACATTTATAATATTTTTTTTGAGTTGCGTCCTATAAGAATAACGTAAATTCTAGTGTTATTACGATGAATCCCTTTAATATAAGTGAAATAAACGTCATTTTGATTGTTTCACAACAGTGGGTACCGATAGTACCTACTTATTATTTATTTTATTCATTCGTATGGCATATTATGTAGGTACAGTCATTCATATTATACAATTATAAGTTCTTCTATTGTACGGTGGGTGCCTCGACTTCAACCGATGAGGCGGCAGGTTTGCGAACTCTACATGGATGGGCAAATTGGGACAATTCACGAATTTTTGTGCTTCGTGGACCAGTGCCTGTTGTCTTCTTAGCTGGGCGGGAGCTGTATGACTCAACACAGGCAGCCAAACCCGAGGAGTACATTTGATGGTTCCCAATATGCATCGCATGGTTTGGTCTAACACGTCATCCGATGCACATGTGCGCTGTTGAGCCAAATTGGCAAGCAGTTCTCTGCCCTGGAGTAAACTAGGCTAGGACCGGTAGTGCGTAGCACGTCAGCTGGTGCTCCCCAAGTAGTTCCCCTTAATCTGTGGAGTACGTTATTCCGCGTCTGTAGCTTCTTCCCTAACTTACTAATGTGTGGCGCAAAGGTAAGATTGCGGTCTACAGTGACACCCAAGTACTTCGGTGTAGGATTTAATTTAAGCGCCGTCTCTCTGAAGCAGATATTTGGCTCATAATTGGCTTCTTTCTTACAGAAATGGAATGTCGCAACTTCTGTTTTACTAGCATTGGGCTGCAGTATCCATTTTTTTAAGTATTACTCAAAACATTCGAGATCGCAAGGAAGGGCTTTCTTCGAGGGTTTAAATTTGGCATCCTGGTTTGTGAAGGCGATGTCATCCATCAGCATACATAAGTTTCCGATTCTCTGTTTTCGGAATCGGTCCTGACCCCACTTCTGTTCAACCTATACACACACGATATAATTATTAGGTTAAACAGGAGCGGGACCAGGACCAATCCTTGTGGTAGTCCATTGTTCAGCTTCCTGACTGAGCCTGAGGTGTTTCCTAGGTGGACGATAAATTTCCTATTGCTGAGCATAGAGTTGATTAGTCCCACCATCTGCACTACGGTCATGAGCTTATAGATAAGCCCCTGTCTCCATACGGTATCGAATGCAGCTGAAAGGTCGATAAAGACTGCCACGGTTTTCTCTTACCTTTGAAAGCCAGCCTGTCGTTATATGTGTTGTGAGCGACAAAACCTGATCCACGCAGTTCGGACCACTACGGAATCCAGCCTGCTCCACGGGAATTATTTTGTCAACTATAGGTTTGATTTGATTGTAGATTGGCTTGTCCAAAAGTTTGTAGAACCCGAATTCCCCGAATTACCCGAATTCAGTGTATGCAGTTGAACTTAGGTGGAATTATATTATTCGAGACTATGTCTAAATAGAACTGTGAGAGCCATGTCCCACATGTTGGTGCAAGGTTTTCTAAAAATTCGTTGTAAATACCGACTCACATAAATTGGGACTTTGATTCGAACCAGTCTTCATCCAGTATTGCTAAACCTAAAAGTAGAAAACTAAAAGCTTATCCTATACTATGAAAAGTAATATAGTAAAGAAGTTGAAGAATTCTGGGAAACAGTACACTTATATCAACGGGAACCTAGTCCATGCTAAAACCTAAAACTACGGGGCCTCCTTGTACATGGTACATGTTATATATGGTACATGTTAACGCGATAATTAAAGATACAAGTGCCTTTAAGAGAAGGTACCAGATAGTCATTAATTATATGCAAAATGATGATGATATCTGGAATCTTCATCTAGAAATTTGGTATTAAAGCTGCATGCACTGCCCAAGTAGCACAATTGGGTCTAAATAGCTCGTATATCATATCTAATTAGATGCTTAAGTGAAATTTACCACCATGACTAAGTGCTATATAGGTGGCAAGAACCCTTATGCCACCAGTATAGAACCAAAAGGAGAAAAATTGCAGCCTATTTTTGGTGCTAAATAGAATCCATAAGAGATCTCACAATAACCTTAAGTGGAAATTAGAACTATGGGTGAAAGTTATGCGTCCATAAGAGATCTCACAATAACCTTAAGTGGCAATTAGAACTAAGGGTAAAAGTTATGCGCAGTGAACGAATGAAAACATTTCAGTTCGGTCAATGAGTGATAAATGAGTCGCCAAAATTATCTTTGAGTGGCGAGGCAACTGTCAAATTGAAGTAATACGTGATCTGCCATATTCATTTTGGATTTATATGTCTGTTTGATGAGTGATTAAAACTTTACGTTATACAAGCATCGAAATAAGCACGAAATTCTTGCGAATTTTTTTTTACTGTGAAACTATAGTATGTTTTCTTTGTAAATTTCGACGCGCCCTTCATTTGATCAGGAATATTAAAAAAGAGAGTGCTAAATTAAATAAGGAATAGATACTGATAAGAAATAAAACTGTTAAAAACCTGACCTAATGATTGTAGGTTACGTACAATGTTAAAGTAACATCGTCACAACTATCAAAAGTCTGTGATTATGCGTCAGTGTGATAAAATTCTGGTTAAAATAATCAATTTTCATAGGCTTCCATTTGTAAACATGGCGAAACAAAAACCGTCCAAGAGCATGTCGGGCCACGCTCAGTGTAGGGTTCCGTAGTTGGCCATCCTTCACAATAGACAATAAAATCGAATTTAAATTACGAGAAAGATTTCAAGCTCTATAAAAGGTCGTAAGCGCCAAAGTAACTGTAATTACTTATTACCTTCTAGAAGTTATCGATTATACGCACCAGATTGAGCGAAATGTTTTAATGCAGTATGGCACTTAACTAATATGTGTAACGTTCGAAGTATAAGAACACCGCGGGGCACTTACGTCATTTAAAAGAAAATTATGAATTTTTGCGATAACTCAAAAACGGCTCGTCCGATTTTATTCAATATAGTTTTCATTGAAAGTACTAATAGGGCCTTATTTTCATGAATTTTTCCATAATTTTTTGACCCGTGGTTGAGAAGTTAGAGGGGGGGGGACACTATTTTTTGGATTTACCGAGCGAATATTTACAAAACTGCTGACTTTATCAAAAAATGATCTTTGAAGGCCCCTATTGTTTTTAAAAGACCTATTCAACGACACCCCACACGCTAGTGTTAGAACGAAAAAAAAAATCACCCCCACTTTAGGTGTATGGGAGGTACCCGAAAAAAAGTTATTTTTTTAGTTTTTATTTTACCGTTATGTCGGCGTGATACATACACATACCAAACTTCAGCTTTCTAGCACTTACGAGTATGATCACGGAGCTAAGCCGCGGACGGACAGACGGACATGGCGAAACTATAAGGGTTCCTAGTTGACTACGGAACCCTAAAAAAGATCCTACAGTGTTTATTTTCACTTATTTGTTCCTTATTTGGAACTATCAAGTCTAATAATCACTTATTTGTATCTTGCGAGTGGCAAAGCAGTGAATGATATTACCAATAGTAATTATTTGCTCTTTTGTAGACTATTAAACAAGCAAGACTATTAAATATATTTTGACAAGGCGCAAATAGGAACAATAATAGAACTTTTAGTTCGTTAGTGGTTCGAAATAAGTGAAAATAACTGCTTTTGGTTCCAAGAACCTCCTACTGACACCTATTTATGCGTTGGAGTGGCAATAAGGTACTTCTTAGGCCTTAAAGTTGCAATATTTTTTGGTTCCAAAAGAGCCGTAAAATTATCCCTTTAGCCACTATTGGTGATATAATTCGCTATTGTACTAGTCATTTGGAACTTTTAGTTCCAAATAAGGGTATGTTCCCACTTATATGTAAAAGTTGCTTATAAGTGATTTTAAGGCCTTATATAGCACTATTGCTTCTTATTGAGTGACAATTTGAACCTGCATGCAACTTTAAGTAGCAAAATCGACTTTATCCCACCATAAGTAATAAAGTAGAAACAAAAAACGTTCCTATGCAACTACAAGTGATAGGATGAACTCATATACAGTTTTGAGTGGTGTTTAAAGCTATAAGTTGTATCAAACACTGTTAAACCACTCATTTAGAACTTAAAGCTATAAGATAAGCTGCAAAATTCACTAATGTGCTGCTTGGGTGATTATCGCTTACAGCGATGTTGTTACTGTAACAAAAGTTGATTAATAAAGGTATTTTAATCATTTTAATGTTTGCATAATAATTTTTATGTTACTATTTTCCAATAATACTTGATCGGTTTTGGGACGCATTTCAAAATTTCAACAAAATGTTTCTGCAATACGGCCACAACTCCAAGTACCTATCTTAAAGGCCTCGTATCTTGGAAAATATACACGTTTTATAAAAAAAGACGTATTCATGAGAAGCGTTATATCATGTAGAATAAAAAAAGCTAAATTTAAAATGAATTGACCGAAAACTCTTGGAGTAAGCCCCGTTTTACTACCACGCACTACGCTGCCAAAACTTTAACAAGCGATTTCTCGAAAAAATGGTTTTTTGAGATGTGGCCGTATAGCAGGCAAGGGGCGGTATTATGATGAAACTTTCCAGTTATGTACCTTATTTATCAGAATAGGACATTGGCATTTATACCAAGTTTTATCAATTTTAAAACGGGATTAAACTTTGTATGGAGAGCAAAATCATTGTAGTTGCAACAACTCCCTACATGTCATCGTTTTGACGTAAACGAATCAATGTATTAATGACTAGCTTTTGCCCGTGACTTCGTACGCGTAGAACTCGTTAATTTATATTGACAACTAAGAAAAAACAATTAGACTTTCAGATATTCAATACTCGAATGGAATCTAGTTAGTAGTTTAATTCTGGGCTATTGGGTGAAAGTCATGGACAAAATGCAAAACATCCGTTTCGAATTGCTAGGCTAAGTCCCATTCGATTCATTAAGTTACCCGAGGCTAAAGTCCCATTCGATTCAATTAGCTATGCTCAGAAATGGCTCGAGATGGTGTCGGTCTTACTAGTTTATTGAAGTATAGTTCAATAAATTATCTTAAATGATTTATTTCGGTCAGTAAAAACATGTATTTTTTTTTTGGAGACACACCGTAAGCAAGCTATTTACATACTGCTCATGAGAAAAACATGGCGTGCCCAAATGTATTCCTGCTAGTTTTAACGTTTGCCCCTGTGATTGATATTAGTCCTAGAAAATGGCAAATACTTTGAATGGAAACTGTAGACGTTTAAAATTAAAGGTAAATTATTCGGTATAATTTTAATACGATGAATAAGTACACTTTGTTCCTTAGCTTCTCCCGTTAAAATCGTGCCGTTCACAATGTACTTCCCTAATTAGGTGATTCTCAATCTAGCGCCGTTGCAAAATTTGGATGCGTCTAAGTTGCGCATTAGCAAAACTGGTATTTTTTTGTTGATATGGTTCTTTCACACAGACAGTTTTCGTCATTAATAATATATCTTCTCTTCTTCTTCCTCTTATTAGTATTACCTTATTTTCTTATACCATGCTCAAAAGTAATACAATCCGTGAGCTCAAAGATTGGGATTAATGTTTGTGTGAAATCGAAGACCGTCTTATCTCGATTCAGTTAATGTGAATGGTGGTATTAGTACCTATCCTTGTACCAAAGAATTTGGATAATACAAGTGATAAAATATGGCGTTAAAATCAAAACCGATATAAAATAAAAGAAAACTTCAATACTAATACAAAGCTGCATGTTGTGTATAAATAAAAAAAAAAGATATTTGTGCATAATGTCGATGAAATCATCCGAGAGAGACTGATCCGAGGAAATTAACGCGATCCTCAGCAAGGAGGAAACTGATGTAAGAAGGTGGAAATAATCATTACATGAATTACCCGATACTTATTGATGATGTCGATTACATGCTCCAGGGTAGCTGGTGCTGAGGTCTGCAGCTTTATAAGGTTTACGGCGAACGTCCAGGTGGCGTTGAAAAAACCAGACACCCACTGCACAGTGGACAAGTTGAGAAACGGCCGGAGTTCTCTGAAATGTAGAGACTTAAAAAAAACTAAAGTTCAGTGAGTTTTGTAATTTATAGGGGGCAAACGAGCAAACTGAGTGCCTGATGGAAAGTGAAAGGCACGAGATTGAACCACTGTAGCAATCATTGCGGCGCTCAAAAAGTGATTGTTCGTGGATTAATGTAGGCCAGGACTAAGGCCTTGTTGTTATGCGGCATGATCACGAAGAAGCATCTAGTAGTTTCTTACTTTGAAGGCCGCGTGGTTAAGAACCTAACAACTTTCAAGATGGGGTCATGTTTCATGGCTGCGACCTTCGGGTAGCCCGTAGAGCCACTGGTGCACACCAGCCAGGCGTATATCTTTTCCAAGTCAAACTCTGCCATCCTGGAAAACGGAAAAAGAAAAATATTGTGTAAACTTAGTATGTAGTGCAAATACTTTTAATCGGCATTGTATCACGTTCTGGGCTAAGTGCGGATAAAAACGGAATAATTTCGTTTAGGACAGATTAGATTATACAGGGATACATTATAAATTACAAATAGTCAATTTACACGAATCTATACGGTGATCAACCACATAATAATCAAAGGTTGACTGAGAAAAACACAATTTTTCTCTGTCAAAGTTACATTTGTCTAAACTACCCATTTTGTAAATATTAATTTAAAATAAAGGTGTTCATACATGCCAGATGGGCCTAATGTGTAAAGACAGTTACACAATACACATGTGCCAGAAGAGCATTTATTATTTTATTTTAAATTACTACCAGCGGTTCACTAAAGGCTTACTGAGGAGAAAATTGATTGAGGAAATTAATTGTATGTTGTTAATTGCGTTATTTTAGAAGTTTCTTCTGGTTAAAAGAATGTTGTTGATTATTGTCCATAGGTACGTTGTTAGTGTCCATAGGTACAAACAGTAGATGTACCTATGGACAAAATGAGTATATTTTAAATCCTTTTATCCGCCATCTCCGGATAGCTCGCGTAGAAGACATATTATGTGGACTTTAAAGATTGTTTAACTGTAATTAAAACAAAATAAATAATTTATTGGTAATACGCGTAGTTTTTGTCTAACAACTGATTAAAGATCAAATTCTGGAAAGTGTCCACAAGAAAATACATAAAACAACCGAAATGTATGACAACTATGCCTGCATAGAGTTGTAGTCTTCGACCTATCCGCAAAAAAAAATACCTGTCAATAATGTCAAGCTCAGTTTTTCGTTTTTTTTTTATTAGACTCCAGACTAAAGTTACCTAATATCCATTGTGTCATAGTTTCGGAGTTACTACATTTTAGAATGAGTAGATTTTAATAAATTAAAAATAAAATAATTTATAATCTTAGAATAAATGTAAAAACAGTGATTACGTCATCAAAAGTAATAAAATTGTAGTCTTAAAAATATGAATTCTTATCAATTAGGTACACAACATTTCCAATCATGTGCATTATTTCCGCGATAATGCTTCATCAAAAGTAAATTAAGTGATAAGATAAATACGGGATTGACTGTGACCCGGCAACACAACAGCAAGTGTCAAAGACTAAAAGCACATTCACTCGTCCGGTACTTACACAATATTAAATTATCTAGTGGATCAGACACAACTTAAACCAAAATATTATACAAAGATACCTGATGAGATGAAATACGAATTTAGACTCCAAATAACATTACATGTCTCTAAAACATTAGAAGAACTGTGAATATTTACTGAAATTTATTTACATTATCTTCAATAACGTCACATTTTTGTATTAAATCAGCCAGCGTATTCCCTTCCCCGTCAATCGCTACTACCCTAGTATTTATCAAAACCAAGTTTATCCACGGCTCTTCTGTAGTCCTGGTATGAAGATTACGCTCCAAATAAAAGAGTACTCCAAAAACAATGGAATTATGTGGGCGTTTCAATACTTACTGAATGTCATCTATATATTTATCACCAGTGACATCATTGTTGTATTGAACTGGTACCGAACCCAAGTTCATCCGCGGCTCTTCTGTACTCCTGGTACGGGGATTGAGCTCCAAATAAAAGAGCACTTTAAAAACACGAGAATTATGTTGGCGTTTCAATACTTACTGAAATTCAACGATATTATCTCCAGTGGCATCACATTGTTGTATTAAATCAGCCATCGTGTTTTCTTCTCCATCGAACGTCACTATTCTGGTGTCGAAGTCAAGTTCATCCGCGGCTCTTCTGTAGTCCTGGTAGTAGGATTGCTGGCAAAATGCGATCTTGGGCTCCACTTGCTTGAATAATTGTCTTATTCCATCTAAAACATTGAAATATATCATGTTACTTTAATTTGTTCTACGCCTTTGTATCCGTCTGTGGCATCTATTCTCCAAGACAGTGCCGTATTTACCCCTAGGCCCACAAGGCCTGGGCCTAGGAGCCCCAATCTTAGAAGGAGGACTTGCACCATACTTATTATCTCCTTATTTATCACTTAAAATACCTACTATTTAATTTGCTGAAAAGCGTTTTGAGATAGGGGAGGGGGGCCCAAATGCCAAGTGCCTACGGCGCCCTTTAAGTTCGGGCCTGGCCAAGAATGTTTTTATTATTTACATGCTAAAAATAACAATTATACGTACGCATACAGTAATATATTTTGTGAATTGTGGCATCAAATTTGACGAAATCAGGATTTTTTAATATTTGTAGATATACTCGTAAACTAACCAGAAAAGGAGAGGACTTGGGAAAATTTTAGTAGACTTTGGTTGTATGTTAAACTGATTGTCTCAAGAGTTCCCATAAGGGAAACATTCGTGAAGTTACTTGGGCAACGATTACCTAGTACATATAAAAGACTTATAATTACTATCGCAGAGCGGTGAGAACTGCCCTTTCGTCGCGTTTTCTATCGTACGTGTGTGAAGTGTTCACAATACCCCGGGGCTTCCAATGCACAAATGATTAATCATAATCATAATCATAATCATATATTTATTGTAATATTGTGAGTACAAAAGTAGGTCTTACATTATAGTTCTTCACAATCTACCGATAACCGGCGTACATTTTTTACATTAACTTAAAATAACAAACTACACATACACTACAATTTTTAATTAAAGTAACTACATGTCAGATTTCTTACTTCTACAATACCATAATAAAATCTTGGCTACATATATCATTACATGATCAGCATTGTCTAATAATTAATAAAATAATAATCAGAATTTGAAGTTAAACTACCTACATAAATTAATTTATTCAAAATGTTCACTTAAATTGTAGTAAGCTCTCTCAGTACACCATTTAAGAACATTATTTTTGTATTCTGGTAGTTCTGACATTTTTAGATCTTCTGGCAGATTATTGAAAATTTTAATAGACATGTAGAATGTACTATTTTTCATATGAGCTGTGTTAACATCCTCAGGATAGCATATGTTGAACATGGGTTTACAAGAGTCGATCGTACGAGTGCCACATATTGCACGTAAACATTTTTTTTGCAGACGAAAAACTTTTAGAGTATTCTTAGAGTTGCCCCATAGAATAATTCCGTACCTCAGGTTCGACATTACATTAGCATGGAAAGCTTGGACCGCCGTTTCCTGAGATGCAATTTGGGTTAGTTTACGAATAGCAAAAACGAATCGATTCAACTTATTGATTAAGTACTCCGTGTGATCTTTCCAGTTGTTATGATTACCCAGTATGATACCTAGAAATCGGGTTGAGGTAACTTTGTCTATTTAAACGTTGTTGTAATTAATAGTTACTTCCCTCGTTTTAGCTTGGGGTGCATTAAACTGGATATATTGTGTCTTTTGCAAATTAACCATTAACGCGTTACTATTTAGCTACTCATTTACACTCCTAAATACTTTATTTAATTCTACTTCGTATGCGTCTGGATTCTCGCAACGCATGATTACGGAGCAGTCATCGGCGAAAAGAAATACTTTGTGTTGTGTTATGTTAGGTAAATCGTTGATATATACAAGGAATAACAAAGGTCCGAGAATACTACCCTGTGGTACTCCCTGTATAACATCGTCAAGGCTTGAGTTATATCGGGTTACCATTTTCGACTGTGGACAGTACGTTGAAATCTGTGTTGTCTGAGTTCTATTACTTAGATGTGATGTTAGCCAATCATTAACCGTTTTCCCTTATACCGTAGGCGTAGAGTTTTCTTAATAGAATAGCGTGGTTGACACAGTCAAACGCTTTCGACATGTCTAAGAAAATAGCTGTAACGGGTGTTCTATTATCTCTACAGAGTGAAATTTCTGTTAGGAGATTGTAAATAGCCCATGTAGTTGATTTCCCTTTGCGGAACCCAAGCTGATTCTCAGAGAGGATATCGAAGTTGTCAAAGAAGTTAGTGAGTCTGGCGTAGATTACTTTTTAAATATTTTAGACAATATCGGGATTAAGGTCTATAATTGTCTGAGCTACTTTTGTCACCTTTTTTGAAAACTGGCTTTACGACACTAATTTTAAGTTTCTCAGGAAAACATCCTTTATCTATTGACAAGTTTATTATGTAACTTAGAGGGTGAGCTATATATTTGGCTGCGCCTTTAATAATTTTTGTACTTATATTATCGTAGCCAGATGATTTCGGGTTGTTGAGAGATTTAATAATTTTAATTACTTCAAAAGGGTTCGTTGGTTTCAAAAAGATGGAAGAACTGTTGAAATCTATCTTTGTATGATCAGTTGAAGATAAGTTTGTATTGTTTTTTTTTCGGATCTAAAAACTGTCTATTGAAAGCGTTGGCAATGTTTTGGGGATCCTCGACTATTGTTTCCTTAAACTTTATCTTGTCAAACGACTGAAACTGCTTGTCTGAGTTAAGGTGTTCGTTTATAAGACCCCATGTAGCTTTCACTATATTATCTGATTTTATTATTAATTTGTGGTTATTAATCTTTTGACCTTGCCGAATGCACCTTTTTAAAATCCTGGTGTAGGTTTTCTGATGCTTTTTAAGGTTACATTTTGCCCGTTTATCTTTGGTATGAATATATTGCACGTATAAATTCCTTTTTAGGGTTCCGTACCCTGTCCGTCCGTCCGTCCGTCCGTCCGTCCGTCCGTCCGTCCGTCCGTCCGTCTGTCACCAGGCTGTATCTCAAGAACGGTGATAGCTAGACAGTTGAAATTTTCACAGATGATGTATTTCTATTGCCGTTATAACAACAAATACTAAAAATAAAATAAAATTAATATTTAAGGGGGGTCCCATACAACAAACTTGTTATAGATTATATATACAGGGTGTCCCTAAAACCAACGCCAAAATGAAGAGGGGTGATAGAACTGCTCATAAGCAACCATATTAAGTCAATTTGACCTTAATAAAAAGTTTATGGTTTTCGAGATAAATGCATTTTTTTAAAACAGAGCCGAAGTAAATCGAAGTTAAAATCAATAGGCAGAACTCGAGTCCAAAATGCACAAAGCAAAGTTAAATTGTACCAAAAATCCAAATCACAAGGCCAATACGAGTGTTATTGGTAAAGCAAGTCTATTTAAGAAAATAAGAAACCCAAACTAAATAAAGCACATCAAACGAATTGACGAAGTGTACTAAAATTACTAAAATACTCTTTTATCAGAAAGCCGACTTGAATTCGAATTTCGAATTGTGTTCCAATTTCAAATTGTGTATTCTTTGATTCTATTTTTTGTTCAAAATTCAAACTCTGAGCCTAGTAGGGGCTCTGGTACCATACTATGGAATAACTGCAGTATGAGCTCCTTTTGGTGTAAAATATCAATATCTCGTAAACTGCTGTGTAAATTAGAAAATGCTGTACCTTTTTGAAAACTACAATAAATTTACTATCTTTTTATGTTGTGTGCCATGTTAGTTTACAATACTTTTTTTAAATGAAACTCGATCAAAACCGCAGGCTAAATTTAATAAATTGCTATAATTCGTTTTTTTTTATTATTTTTACCGACAAAGCATCATGATATGTAATAAATTTAAATTAAATTCGATAGGATATGTTTTTAGTAATATCCTGCAAAAAACAGATTTACAAAATACCTAAATTTGCAGTGGTGGCAATCGACATACTGACGCAGGGCATCAAAAGTCACGAGTTTTAAAAAATGCAAATATCTCGAAAACCATAAACTTTTTATTAAGGTGAAATTGACTTAATATGGTTGCTTATGAGCAGTTCTATCACCCCTCTTCATTTTGGCGTTGGTTTTAGGGACACCCTGTATGTATAGGTACGGAACCCTTCATGCGCGAGTCGGGCTCGCAGTTGCCCAATTTTTGCTTTAGAAGCTAGTTTAATGCCTGGTGTTACCCATTTGAGTTTTCGGTTCGCGTTTATTTTAACCTTAACAAGGGGAAAACAAAGTTTATGGAAAAGGATTAAATCATCGTGAAAAATTTTGAATGCATCATTGGTGTTATCACATGCAAACACTTCATTAAAAGTCAGGCTACATAAGCACTCGTAAAATTTTGCGCAATGTTCTTCCGAGTAATCATATTTTTCTATGTAACAGTATTTTGCGGCAGTCCTAACATATTTAACTGGAATCTCAATCATCTGCGCCGAATGGTCAGATAGATTGAGGTGGTGAACATGGACGTTTTTCTCATCATTACTAAAGTTAATGGCTATGTTGTCTATACACGTTTTTGACAAATCAGTTATGCGCGTTGCTTCATTTAATTGCAATTTAAAGTTGTAATTGCCTAGGGCTCTTTCTAATCCTTTGACCGTTTTTAGTCTAGGCTTTAAGCGATCGATGTTGAAATCCCCGCAGATAATAATTTTCCTGTTAGATTTCTTACCTAATCTAGTTAGTATTATATGAAGTTTATCAAAGAAAGTATTTATGTCTGAGCAAGGAGTTCTATAGATGCAAATGACTACCATATTGTAACTCGCAGTTCAACACCACAGCATTCAAAAATGTTTTCTATGTACAAGTCATTAATCCACTGAAGTTGATTGTAGTTTAACAGTACGCTGGGCCAACAGTAGGTAAGGCATCAAATCATGCGTGCACCGAAAACTCCGGGTATGTGATCATTAGTATTATATATTATATTTAGGTACTAGAAATGAGGTTTACTGAATTTTATTCACAATTCTCTCCAGTTGCGTTCCTCAACCAATTCCCGTGTTAAATTTTGTGAATATACGGCGTATACGGTTTTTTTGTCAATTCTACTGTTCAAAATTTCTCCAATACGGTGAATATATGAGCCTAATTTTTTTTAAATATATATGGATAAGCCAATAGCCATCTCAAAACAAATTCGCTGTGTCTACAGCTGCACTGAAAATAATACATGGCTCAACTACTTGCGAAATAGCCAAATTATGCTTAGTAGTAACCAAAATTATGCTAATTTTACAAAACTTATTTTGGTTACCAGTAGCCTTCAGTTTTTCAGTCCTCCGATTTATGTATCGCTCTTTAGCGATAAGACCGCCTCTTGTCTACCATTGTTTAATTTAAGATTTCTCATGTAATCATTTTCTTGTTGGTGTGCAATAAAGTATTGTTGCATTGTATTGTATTGTATCTTGCAACTAACATTATTGCTACTATAAACAAATCTTTTTTTTTTCAGCGTGATAGATCTACTAGTAGACATGTACTTCTTACCAAATTTAAAGAAAGGGTCGACGCCACATACAGGGTAGCCATTCATCATTGCCGCGTAGAACGGTATGTGAAGATCCAAGTGGTTATCGCCCCCTAAAGCTAGGACGTCTCCTGGCTGCAGGCCCAGGGTCCGCAGACATCTGGCCAGGGTTATGGAGCGAGTGAGGACCGATCGTCTTGTCTCTTCTTCCCCTGTGGCGGCGTCTATCTGAAAATGAGAGAACAATATCTAATACCGAAGTTGGTGAACTGGGCTTTTTTTAATGTCATAGGGGGCAAATGACCAAACGGATCGCCTGATGGAAAGCGTTTACCGTCGCCCATAGACACCTGCAACACCATAGTCACAAGTGTGTTGCCGGCCTTTCAGTTGAGAGAATGTTCTTTTCTTGAAGATTTGAAGGTCGTAGTGGTCCAGGAATACCGCAAGCGACAATTCATTCCATAATGCAGTCGTGCGAGGCAGGAAATTTCTCGAAAAACGCACAGTTGTGGACTGCCAACTACCTATCTAAGTAATGAGGATGATATAATTGTCGCGTAGAATGATGGCGGAAAGATGCCACAGGGATCAATCCGAACAATTCCTCGGAGTACTCCTCATTCTATAAGCGATAAAAGATGCAGAGAGAGAGAGGCTACATCTCTACGCAGTGCCATGGAGTCAAGCCGATCTGAAATTCACTGGCAGCCGACGATATTAGTCTCCCGTTGAATACGGTCCAGAAGGAGAAGCTGGTACTTGGGCGCCCCAGCCCACAAATGTGAACTCCCACAGATTGCCTATAAATTTGAGAATTACATATGTCTAATTGTACATCCGAAGTAGAAATAGATTCCAACGTAAAGTTTTTTTTTATGCTAGGCTTGTAATCTAACGATCACCTACGACCTTTAAACTTACTAATTGAGGAGTGTATTTTCAAAAGGACTTATTTCTCTATGAAACTCATACAAAAATAGACCCTTTTGAAAAGACACTCTTCAATTAAGAGGTCTTATTCCTGTTAAAATACTGATTGTTTTAGACATTTTTCTCTATGATTAAACATGTTTTGTAACAGTTTATTGATGTTACTACCTAGATCAGGGGTATTGGGATTTATTGGTATATATACTAGCTGTATTGCCCTCGTCCGCCTGGAATCTTATCTTGGACATTTTCATCTTTATTATTTTCAGATCTAAGCAATGTTGATAATATTTTTCTATGTTTGCAAGTTGTATGAGATTTAAGTCAGTGCCATCATCAACCGGTATAAATACAATACTTTTTTACAATTTCTAAGATACTTTACAACATTTATGTACCTACAGATAGACATGACAAAATGATAAGAAGTCCATTTTTAGTTCTTTTCGGCTACATTGCCCTCATAACGTGGAATTATCGTGGAAATCAGGTACATCTAAGAACGAAGAGCTTTACTTAATTCGATGGATTCGAATAATATGCCTTTACACAAAGTTTAGTCCCGCGCTCAAAAAAAAGTTTGGTCTCACTACAAAATTTTTAAACCCCTTTTTCACCACCTTAAAGGCTGAATTTTCAAAAACGCTGAAATTACTTTTCTTGTATTCTAATAATATGCCTTTATACTAAGTTTCAGGTCCCGCGCTCAAAAAAATGTTTGATCTCAAACAAAGTTTCAACCCCTTTTTTACCACCACTTTTGGACTACTTTTACTACACTTTTGGACTAACCTGACAAACTGCATCTGGATCTTTTAGCAAGGACTCCTTGATAAAATGTCCGAGATGATAGATTTTATCAGTTTTAGAAGCCATTGCCGTAGTTACCACTTTTTATAAAATAAACCGCCGAATGGGTTTAAGTTACGCGGATGTCGCGTCTCGTTGATACGCGATCACGCTGTAGAATGCGATGTTTGTTCTGGTTATACGTATATATGACACGGCGCTCGCTCGCGACGTATCGACGCGACGTCACATCACGTCGTTCAAAAGAGAAGCTTTTCTACGATGCGGTTGGCTATGAATTAGCGCGCGGTGTCATGCCAGTCTGGCGCCATTTGTTCGACATAACTTTGACTTCTCACCATGCCGAAACGGCTGAACATATTTTAACCAATTTTGGTACAGAAATCTGGAGTCTCAGCAAGTTGATGTAGCCGAAGCCCACTTTTAACCCTGCGCTGCCACTGTCGTGCCACTGTCACATTATTTATTATACAAGTAATGGCAAGTTTTGACAGAAATGACCCAGCGATTTTATTTTCGTCCCTTCCCCCCATCTCGCCTGTAAAAAAGTATTTTTAACCCCCGATGAAAAAAAAAGGAGGGAAAAAGTTTAACATGTGTATCTGTGTATCGTATCTGTGTGTCTGTCTGTGGCATCGTAGCGCCCAAGCGGACGGACCGATTCAAGTGCGTTTTTTTTAATCGAAAGACTTTTCCGTCGAGATGGTTCTCGATGGCTCATCGTATGAACAATGGTATGACGTTCATAAACGTCGCTAAGGCCGTAAACCCGACCTTTGCCGTATTGCACAAACAAACCAATCAACATTGATTATCCAAAAAGTATGCTAATTTTGTGTAGAAGAATAATTAACCGTTGGGAATTTTGACTAAAAATCCCAACGGTTCTCCGTCGATTAAATCTCGTTAAAACAGCGAATTAAAATCATTGCGTACCTAGTAGTCTTTTTACGTGATATACCAAAGCAGTTTTTTTTGCATCGTAGCAAAAAAAATACTACTTAGCTAATCCATTTATCAAATGGACTATATTTCCTCATTGCTAAACTTCCGTGTGGCCCTGTGGAGACGGGAACACAGGACCACCGCATACAGAATTTATTTTTAACCCCCGTCGAAAAAAGGGGTGTTATAAGTTTAACATGTCTATCTGTGTATCTGTGTGTCTGTCTATGGCATCGTAGCTCCCAAGCGGATGGACCAATTTGAGTGTGGTTTTCTTTATCGACAGACGTGTCTGTCGAATTGGTTCTTAGCTATGTGTGGTGGAAATAGGGCCAAAGGTTTCCAAGACATTCAGCTTTAATTGGAACAAGTGACAAGATCTCAGCCAATATTGAAGCTAAGAATTCCAAATTGTGTAGTTATGTTCAGTTTTAGTAGCATTTTCTATATCACTCATTCAAAGAGGGTGTCATGATGACCAGCTACTTGTATTGGGGCGTTTTAAATTTAGAATACTGTTGAAGTCGGTTTGTTAGTCATAAAACGAGTTTCTCGGAATCATGCATCATTCAAACCAGTATAAAATTGCATCACATTTAAAAAGAGCTTTAGCCACATGTTATCAAATTCAAAGAACAAATATATTTTTATGTCTAAACTATGTGTGTAGTACCACCAACGATACAATAACACGGATCTCATTGCGAATTTTGTATGGGACCGCTAAATAAATAAAAAAACAAAATACTATTGATATTGATAATTATAAAGTAGTACATCTCTGAGTCAGGATTCAAACAAACTTTTATTCCAAAAAAACAGGCCTAGGCCTGAAAAGCAGTATGAAATCCCTTTACAGCCCTCTCGAGTTGTTGCGCCCAAAAAGCGATACTTCCGAGCCTTATTATAAGGAATGTAAAGACAATATTTCATTGCATGTTTGAGAAAAAATAATTGTTGATTTTGACTTGACGCTTTCTTTAACATTTTTAGTTGGCGTTGTAAAAAAGGTGAATTAGTTTATTAGAGGCTATCTCATTTTCCCGATGCTTAGTTATTAGATAAATGGGAAGTTCGACCATGTGGCCAAAAAAAAACTGTGGCCGGATTTATTATTTCTCTTATAAAATTCTACATTTGTATAGAAAATCAGTTTTATATGGAGAGGAGTCATGATTTCAGGAAAAATCTCGATAGCGTGATGCAGGATCGTCATTTGTTTTGCATGGGCGCGCGGCGCCATGCCAGCCTGGCGCCATCTGTTTTCCATTGTCCTCGCATCACGCCGAAACGGCTGGACAATTTTTACCCAATTTCTGTACAGGGATAGGTGGACATACAAAGATGGTTATGGAATACTTTTTACCCGACAACGGTATTAATAAAAAAAAAAAAGTGTGTGTGTCAGCTCCGACGCACGACTGGAGTTTACTCTTCAGGCCAGGCGCGCACCACGATTTTTCTTTAGTCGCGCGATAATTTTGTCGCAGAAATAAGCGTACTTCTGGGTTTATGAAAATCGTGGTGCGCGCACTCTCATATAAACCCATATCTTGCATTTATGCGACAAAATTATCGCGCGACTAAAATCGTGGTGCGCGCCTGGCCTTAAGAACGATTATAAAATATATACTCAATACTCAATACGTTTATTGCACATAATGATTAGTAAATAGTTTAAGTATCACATTATGTACCCTGTTGGGTGCTGCAAACAAGAACGAGAAGGTAGGCACTTACATAATATTAATATACGAGTATAATATACAGCAAAATTACAATATTTTACAAGGAAAATTTACTTCCGATTCATTTTTAACAAATTGGAGAGATCATGAGTAGTAACTAAATAAGGAAGCGTGATGTAAAGCGCCCTCGAGCGGCTAGTTTAGTTACTACAGTCTGCAGTGCTACGGAAAAAAAACCGTATCTTACTATGAAATCCATACAAAGATACGACCTTATTAATTAAGGAGCTTTGATCATTTTTATGAACATGCCAGCTCCAGCAGGCCTAATACACAACATAATTCATCTAAAAGACATAGATAAATAAAAACGTAAACCGTATAAACTTAAAAATAACATGTACACGAAAACAACTAAATTTGTATACACTATTTACATAAAAAAAACTGTATACAAATTTAGCCGATTCCGATAAGGGTTCCGCCAATATTGAATTGAACATTACATTCAATAAAGATCTGGTATTAGACCTAGCCATTTACATTAGACAAAAACAAACGTACAAAATCACCTTCCTTAAAAAAATCCTTAAATAAATCCAAAATCTCCTTAACAACAACTCCAAACAGCGTTTTGAACTTCTCCTCCCAACTTTCGGTAGAAAACAAAATGAGCATTTCTCAAAAAGTTTGTACATTTACTTTACGTCTTTGTCCGGGCCGGTTCGAAGCTTGTAATAAATTAAGAGACGATATCTAATATAATCTGACCTTGAAAACTTAAAAATAAGTTTAGTATCTCCAAGATAATATTATTGTCTGAAATCATAATGCATAATATAATTTTATAAAAATATTTTAAAATATTGGGTAGGTCTCATTTGTATGGCAATGCAAATGTCCCCTTAACAAAATTTTAGTTAAATTATCGATTTTCTGTAACAAAACTTAGTGTTTCGGGTTGAGTATTGTGTTTCATTACAAAAGAGATATCTCAGAATTCATAAAAAATAAGTATTATTGTTGTTATTTAACGTATATATTTATAATAAAAGATTATTATTTGTCCTAGAAAAAGTTCCAATTTTGTTTCCGGTGTTTGTTACGCTATTTTCATAGAATTCTGGGGTTTTGTTAATTCAATTGTAGTTTCATAGGAAAGTGGTAACACTAGGGATATTTTTAAGAGTGGCCATCTTGGCATGTTGACAGTCTATCAAACGCAGCGGTAGAAACACGCTCGCCGTTGGTGGCAACCGAAAATTTGAACTCCTTGTTTGTTACGGGATAACTTGGTAAGTTTCACTTTTTCTTCAGTTTTGTTTCAACTCATCACTTAATCATATTATTACGACTAAGATACAGTACATACAATATTCGAGTTATTCATTAAATTCGGTTAAAATATTTTTTAAAACGTCCGAGCATCACTTCGTTACTTTCTTTTTTGTTACTTTTGAATCGTTTCGTATGACTAGGAAGTGAAGGTAACAAAAAAGAAAGTCTAAGGAGTAGTATAGACTATAGAGAATGACGTAATACAATATATATATTTCTCTTTAAAAAAAATTAATAAATATATTTTCAATTTTAATAAAAACATATATTATAAAGCAAAAGTATCTGATTTTGAATTAAATGATATTTTTGATTTCTTTTCTAGCTGAAGAAAAAAATGAGGCTTTTTTTACGTTTTTATTTTTATACTGTACAAACGATATGTTTATTATCATTGGTAATTGTAAATATTAATTGTTAAATAAAACCACTTACGTCACCCTTGACCGTAAAGCGGGATTTACGCCCGCTTCGCGGGACGAAAATCCCACATCCCGGCCAAGGCAAGACGTAAAACTTTAGACAAACCACGGGCGGTATTTCGTAAAGCCCCAGATTGCATATTTATTAGGGTGGGTAATTTTTTTCTTTTTTAATTTCTAACGGGCACAGTTGAAAAAAGGTGCCATTTAGTGTCATTAATGGATACAATATTGTTATTTATTTTTATATTTCCGTTTTATTGCCTCCAGATTACTCCAGAAAAAAGTTCCTAATGTATGGAGCACTAAAAAAAAGTGGCCATGTATGTTTTTTTTGTTACTACTTATTATACTCAGAATAAAAATACATTTAAATATTGGGCCAAATTTAAAATAATAAAACCAGACTTCATAACGCTCATTTAATATGGGCATTTCTATACTAACTTAAAAAGATTGCCGTGTAGGTACTGTAATACTCTGATTTTACTGTACTTTTTGATGTCTAATTTTATTATTATTTGGATTCTTTATTGTGATCTGATCACGTCTACAAGTAGTCAAAACTGCATTTTGTGATTTATTGTATTGTTCCTATAAACAATACTCTTGAATAATAACAGAAGATCTCATGTCAATTCTGCTTGAATTGGCACATTATTTAAGCACTAATTAATCTGTATGATTATTTTTTGTGATACAAAACTAATAATTATATAGTAAGAAATGTAATTACTATTAAAGTGAGTTGTTAAGCATCTAATTAATATTGTAAGTGTACTAATTGTACACTATGCTTAGTAGTTCCGATTTTGTTACCAAGGTTCCTATTATTGTTACTGTCCCTTGAAAATATTAGAGGTTTTTGTTGTTTTTTGTTAATTATTTGTTTAATAACATACATTTAATACATGTTTAAAATATAATTTAGATGGTCTAATAAATTGTTCTTCAAAGATATTTTAAATAACTCAATTTAATACGCGTGATATTGTAATTTCAAACCTGAGTTTTGACTAAATGGTAACATACAAGAGTAGTTACCATTATATCTTTAACTTATCGGAATATAGTAAGCAATTTTTATGAAAAAATATACGCATATTGGTTATTACTATGTTAACTAATAAATAAATTCAATGTTATTCGTATGTGTTTATTTTATTTCCCGTTTGAATTAAGGTAACAAAACCGGAAATTTTGATTGCCTCGGCTCAATTAAATAAACTTTACAGTTAAAATTACACATCTAATCTCTGTCAAAAATTAATAAACTGAATCCTTACATAACAGTTAAATAATAAGCAACAACAAAATCATTAAAATGTGATATTTTTTCTTTGTTACGACTATCCGAGAAATGTACAAACTTTTTGAGAAATGCTCAAATATCCTTCGTCTTCTCAACCAGCCTTTCAAAAGTAATACGTCTCTTCTTCTTGTCCTTATTTTGTCTTTGATCTTCCATATCAGCCCGCTCAATAGTAGGCTGATTGACCAATAGACACTCAGACCTCTTCACATCTGTTACTCTTTTTGACTTCCGCGGCTTACGAACCTCTTGTTGTGGCTCGCTCTCTAATCTGTACTAACTTACTGATCGCTGGCCCTCAGCCTGACAGACAGAATCTTCAGACTCTTTAGATTGTAACGGCTTCGACAAAACAGCATCTCTATATGACTTTCCAAAACTTAAGTCATTCTCAAAAACAGATGGCGCATCCTGACTACAAACATCCGTATCCTTTTTTTCCTTATTTTGCATATACAACCAAAAAGCCCGTTTATATATACATCCCTCAGCAGACATAATCCTGCGAATTTCTTACTCCTTCACAAAAACCGGGCACGACTTATCTAAGGCCATATGGCTGCCTTTACAATTAATGCATCTAAAAATAGTCGTTTCGCAATTGGCATGCTCCCCGCCGCATTTCGGACAAGTAACTTTAGTAGTAGGACAAAACCTGCTCAGATGACCGAACTTCCAACATATTGAACATTGGGTAACCGGGAAAGTGTACTGATTTACCTTAAATCGGCAACCGTAGGCATAAACATATGGCGGTAAAGAAGTTCCCTTAAAACACAGACGAATAGCTTCAGCCTTAACCCAACGCCCATCATGATCCAAACGGTTCAGTCTACATATTGACAAAATCTCAGACCCTTCAATATTCTTTAAAAATTCGTCTTCCTCAACCTCCAACTCAACCTGCCTTATCTATATATCTATATATATAAAACTCAAAGGTGACTGACTGACATAGTGATCTATCAACGCACAGCCCAAACCACTGGACGGATCGGGCTGAAATTTGGCATGCAGGTAGATGTTATGACGTAGGCATCCGCTAAGAAAGGATTTTTCAAAACTCACCCCCTAAAGGGGTGAAATGGGGTTCCAAAGTTTGTATGGGAAACTATATATATAAAACTCAAAGGTGACTGACTGACATAGTGATCTATCAACGCACAGCCCAAACCACTGGACGGATCGGGCTGAAATTTGGCATGCAGGTAGATGTTATGACGTAGGCATCCGCTAAGAAAGGATTTTTCAAAACTCACCCCCTAAAGGGGTGAAATGGGGTTCCAAAGTTTGTATGGGAAACTATATATATATATCTATATATATAAAACTCAAAGGTGACTGACTGACATAGTGATCTATCAACGCACAGCCCAAACCACTGGACGGATCGGGCTGAAATTTGGCATGCAGGTAGATGTTATGACGTAGGCATCCGCTAAGAAAGGATTTTTCAAAACTCACCCCCTAAAGGGGTGAAATGGGGTTCCAAAGTTTGTATGGGGAAAAAAGATTAGTTAGACTATTTTATTCGAAACTTCACAGGAGTATTCCTAACGATAAATGAGTAAACACGTGTTTCAGGTTTTTTGAAAATTCAACCCCTAAAAGGGAGAAATGTGGTGACAAAGTCTGAAAATCGGCATGGGTATTGTTTTTATGGTTTATCGGGTCGCTGATTACGAAAACCGCAACGATTTTAAGGCGAGGTTCTTCAAGCGCGCGACGCGAATTTTTACCCCGCGCCCCTCCCGCGCAACAACTACGATCGCCACTCGCTCCGTGAACTCTGCGGCGGAGGTCACGCGCGTTGGCCACAGTGTAATATAATTTACAGTAGTATAAGTTGCGATCGAATTTACATAGTTTTATACAAAAACTATGAAAATATGAGGATTGGTTTGCGTTACTCCCTGAGTTTCATACGCGCCATTTTTAGAATTCAGGGAGATGACTTTGAGGGCTGACGCTTGTCTTGCAATGATTAATCAATTTATTAATTAAAATGGTGCATACGACATGTGCTTTGCGACAATGCATGTCGTCATCTTCCATAAATAAAGAATTGCTATTCCATTAGTTTCCACGCTCAATAGAAAGGTAATATTAATATTGTTCATATTATTTTATAGTGATATTTGTAAATTTTCTCATGTTATGCTAACGTAAACAAAATGGCGGATGTAAAAGCGTTACTCCTGCCAGTAAACATTGAAATACCGCAAAAACATCGCTAATTGTTTGTTTCTGTGTAAAAAATATATGATATGACATGAATTGTTTAATTCAAAATGTCGGACATGTTTATTAGCTTATTTTAAGTAATTACGAGTTACGTAGTTTAAGACTTTATTTAAAAAGCAAGAAATAGTTTCTTGCTTCCGTTTCTATATGAATAATGTAGTCTTTGATTTTTTAATAATTTTTGAAGGTCCTCGGGGTGTTGATTACGAAAGACATCCATTTTGAAAATGGCGGACATAAATTTTTCTTAAAAATCCATATTGGTGTCATCTCCGAGGTTCCTCGCGGTGCCGATTACGAAAATGACATTCATTTTGAAATCCAAGATGGCGGAAGTCACTTTTTAGGGTTCCGTACCCAAAGGGTAAAAACGGGACCCTATTACTGAGACTTCGCTGTCCGTCCGTCCGTCTGTCACCAGGCTGTATCTCAAGAACGGTGATAGCTAGACAGTTGAAATTTTCACAGATGATGTATTTCTATTGCCGCTATAACAACAAATACTAAAAATAAAATAAAATAAATATTTAAGGGGGGCTCCCATACAACAAACTTGTTATAGATTATATATATGTAAATAATATATATAGGTACGGAACCCTTCATGCGCGAGTCGGACTCGCACTTGCCCATTATTGAAATAAGCGTCGATGTGTATAGAAGTGATATCAACCATATTTAATTCTAAACTGGACTCTATTTTTGAAATCTGCACCCCCAAAAACCTGGAAAAAGAAACCCATGACGACTAAAAAAATATATCTCCGCTAGTTTTCATAATTTTTTAATTTTGAAATCTACACCTCCCAAAATCCAGAACGACAATCATGACACTTTCAAAAAATTACGTCCGCCATCTTTAATTCCAAAATGGATGTCAATTTTTTAATCTACATCCCCAAAAACCCAAATAACTACATCCATGAGGACTTCTTCAAAAAATGACGTGCACTAATCTTTAATTACAAAATGGATGCTATTTTTGAAATGTACACCCCCAAAAACCTAGAAAACGACACCCATGTCGACTTTAAAAAAAGCGACGTCACCGTATTTATTTCCAAAATGGACGCCATATGTAAAATTAGCACACATAAAGTAAACCTGTGACAACCCTGGGTAGGTACGGTGACCTTGAGCGGTGTCGGCATTTACGCAAACATCAAAAGCGTCGGCCCACTGTTACTTTTTACACTGTGGTGATGGTGATGATGAATTGATGATGGTGGTGATAGTGTTGACGATGATGATGATGAATATGGTGGTGACCGGTGGTGATGATGATGGTGATGAATGATGACGACGATGATGGTGATGAATGATGATGATGACGATGGTTATATAAACTATTAGGTGTGATGATCGTGGTGTGGATTTTGATCTCATGGTTATGAATGATGATGATTGTAATGAAAATGCCTATGGTGATGGTGATGGTGCCGGTATTCCCTCTGAAATGCAATACAAAGGCCATCGTTCTAACAACCCTGAAGAAATATGTAATATGTTCTCTACATTCTTCAGTTCAGTATACGAACCATCTACGATTAACAACACTCAATGGAGTCCTCCTAGTGTAAACCATGAAGTCGGTTCTGTAATGTCAGACCTGCATTTCACTGTGGAACAAATTAAACTCTTACTAAAATCTCTGGACCCCTCTAAAGGCCCTGGTCCTGATGGCTTGCCATCCGTATTTTTAAAATACACTGCCGACTCACTATCTAAGCCTCTGCACCTAATATTTTCAAAATGTTTACAACAAGGCATCTTCCCTACGATTTGGAAGTCAGCTAATGTAATCCCTATTCTTAAGAACGGCACTAAACAGGATATCGAAAATTACCGGCCAATTTCAATCCTATGTGCACTGGCAAAAGTTTTCGAAAAACTTGTCCATGCCAAGGTCAGTCCATTCGTTACTAATCAAATCATACCCGAGCAACACGGTTTCGTAGGAAAGAGGTCTACGATAACTAACATGATGGTATTTACGGAATTCCTCTTCGATAGCCTAGACCGTGCTACCCAGGTTGATGCAGTTTATACGGACTTTCGTAAGGCATTCGACAGGGTCGATCACAGACGTCTACTAGATAAAATAGCATTCAATGGTATTTGCGGAAATTTGCTTCGATGGTTTCAGTCGTATGTCACCCGAAGAACCCAGAGAATTGTGATAAATGGATTCCAGTCAGATGTTATAGAGGTCACCTCCGGGGTACCCCAGGGATCGATTCTAGGCCCTCTGCTATTTAATATCTTTATAAATGACATAAAAACTTGCTTTAAAAATGCCAATATACTCTTATACGCAGATGACCTAAAAATTTTTAGAAAAATTACTAGTCTAACTGATTGCATTCACCTCCAAGACGATCTTAACCGATTAAGCGATTATTGCACAGTAAATAAATTGGAATTAAGTTTATCAAAATGTAACATTATTACCTTTACTAAAAACAAAAATAAATTTTATCATAATTATGTTCTATGTAATGAACAGCTCAAACGAGTAGATCTCGTGCGGGACCTCGGAGTACTCCTTGATTCTAAGCTACATTTAGACCAACATATCAACAAGATTGTTGCAAAGGGTTACCAGATGTACAATTTTGTTACCAGAGCTGCAGCCGATTTTAAAAGAAGTTCCACTTACATTTATCTATACAACAGCCTGGTTCGACCTCAGCTCGAATACGCGAGTATCATCTGGGATCCTTTTTACAATAAATACACAGATGCTATTGAAAAAATCCAATATAAATTTTTGAAATCTGTAAACTACAAAATTAATAAAAATTGTCGATTACCATATGCACAACTACTAAATGAATACAAGTTATCCACTCTAAAGAATAGACGTCTGTTCCTGCAAGCTATGTTTCTCCACGGACTCTGTCATAACCAAATCGATTGCGCACAACTTGTAAACAAAATATGCTATGTGGTACCCAGGAGCGTTAACCGACGGGGGACTCGCGCCTACCGGCAGTTCGCGACGGCCCCGTGCCGCACGAACGCTGGCGCGCGAGCTCCTCTCCGCCGGCTTCTCGCCTCATACAACCAATATTTCACCGAAATAGACATTTTTCACCTATCGTCTACTACTTATAGACACGCCATCATACAAGCTCTTAACTAAGAAGAATTGTTTGATACATCAAACCTAACTTCATTTTACGCCATAGGTTTATATTTTAATCACGTATGTAATATCCGTTCACCCAATAAGACAATCACGTTTAATAACTGCTGTTGGTGATCACTACGCGAAGACGTGCCGACCTATTCACTTTTAACGATTGCCCCACTCGACATAACATAAAAGAGAAGTGCGTCTTGGTGGAGTGAGTACCACACAGAGTTCACATCAGATAACCAGGTTCACATTTTGTACTTGTTTTTCTCCTTTCAGTAAAGCAACTTTAATAATATTCTAATCCTTAAGTTTGTACAACCGTTCCACTTTTGACAACCTAACCTATTTAAAAGTAACCCGTGGATAATGCTGTTGGCTATGCATATTGTAATACTTACTGAATGTAACTCTAATTGTAATACATATTGTATGGTTGTTTGTTATCCCTAAAATAAATAAAATAAAATAAAATAAAAATGATGACTATGGCCACAAATCACTACTATGGTTATAAAAATTATTAGGTGTGATGATGGTGGTGTGGATTTTGATCTCATGGTTGTGAATGATAAAGAATGATGATGATTGTAATGAAAATGCCTATGGTGATGGTGATGATGACTATGGCCACAAATCACTACTATCACCACGATCATTATCAACATTTTCATCACCACCGCCACCATCACCACCACCACCACCACCATCACCACCACCACCACCATCACCACCACCACCATCATCATCATCAGGTACCTGTAAAAAAAAATTGATAGACCCGTAGGTACGTACTATTTTTCTTTCTATACTGTGTAGGCGCGTGGATGGTTGTTCTGCCATGCTACGGCAAAAGGACGTATCTTACTATGACATCCGTATAAAGATAAGACCTTTTATCGTTACACGGCAATGTTTATTTTTGGTCTGCTGTTTGTTTTGCCATGCTACGTTAAAAGGACGTATCTTACTATGACATCCGTATAAACATATGGCCTTTCACCGTAACACGGCAGTTACATTTTGTGAGAGCCGGTTACATTGAATGGTGCTGGTACTACCCACATCAAGGATATTTAGCAATGATACTACTCAAGTCAAGGACATTTTCTCAGGATATTTGATTCGTAATGTTTCACATAAGTATATGTATAAATAAAAACTTATACGATTTTAAATTTTATATACGTATCTTTTCTGTTTACTTAACCTCCGGAATGCCGCGCGGAATACCTCAACTTCTTTTCATGTCATTATTTTATTTCCCATTTTTAGTCAATCCTCGATCGTAATATTACGGAGCGCTTCAAAAATTGGCAAGCGTCCGACCTCCAACGCGTTCCGCTCGGGACTGAGCGGCGAGATGGCCGCGGGACGCGAGTAAATTACGCCGTGATTTCGTTAATTTTGAGTTAAAGTTTATTATGTTTTACGATATTGACAATGTTAATCCCGAAAGGCTTTACATCATTACAGACGTTTATTTTGATGTGATTTTAAATACATAAAGTAGCATATTATTGAAATGAAATGAGTTTTAAGGTACAAAATAGGGGTATGTTTGGAATTTTTTTCTATCGAGCGAAGTTTGTCCAATTATGTAACGAGTACCCGAGGTGCCTACAGAAAGGTCTTAAAAACAACATATATTTTTTTCACGTGTTTAATCGTTACCGTTTCTAAGTAAAATGGCATTAAAAATCACGTTTCTTCGTGGTACCTCGCCTTAAAATCCAACGTGGTGGACGTGAGTTACCATCTCCCCTGTTGGGGTGAAATGGGGTTGAAATGTCTAAATACTAAATCGCTGGTTCTAGAGAGTTTGAATTTGGCACGAAGGTTCCTTATAAGGTGTAGGGGTGCAGTAAGAAAGGATTTTTTAAAATTCACCCCTAAGGGGGTGAAATGGGGATTCAAAGTTTATATGGGGAAACAAGATTAGATAATTTGGTACCCTGTATCCCGGAAGGGGGAAGAGGGAAAAGGGAAGAGGAAAGAGTTGGTTTCTATGGATTATCGAGTCGCTGATTACTAAAAAAATAACGATTTTAAAATTCATCATGGCGAACGTGTAATACCATCTCTCATGTTAGGGTGCAATGGGGTAGAAAGGTCTAAATATGTCTTAAAATATGGGTGTCGTTTTTAAATGGACAGCCCAAACCGCTGATTCTAAAGAGTCCAAATTTAGAACGTAGGTTCCTTATAGGGTATAGGGGCGCGCTAATAAACGATTTTTCTAAAGGGGGTGAAATAGAGATCCAAAGTTTGTATGGGGGTCTAACAATATGAGTAAACACGCTTTTCAGGCCTTTCAAGAATTAAACCCCTAAAAGGGCGAAATGTGTTGACAAAGTCTGAAAATCAATATGGGTATTATTTTTATTATTTATCGGGTCGCTGATTACGGGTCCAACAATTATTTTAAAATCCAACGTAGCGGACGTGAAATACCATTCCCCTGTGGGGGTGAGATGACGTTATGATTGTGGGTGATATGAATATGGGTGTCATTTTCATGGTTTTTTGGGATGTTAATTGCAAAAATGGCATCAAATTTGAATTTTAATATTGTGGACATGAACATTCTTGAAAGCATTTGTGCCTAATTGCAATTCAATCGGTGCAGTAGTTTTGCAGGAAATCGGTTGTAACAGACGGACTCACAGACAGCTACAAGTGATCCTATAAGGGATTTATTTTTGCTTTTGAGGTATGGACGTTATCCTAATAGATGTTTAAATTTGTATTTGGTGCCATCTCGATTGTCGTCAAGGCCAGTGCGGGCGGCGCGGCGAGACTGGAGGAGTAGTCATCGGGAAACCTCCTGCAGCCGTAATAAATGCATTCAAACTTTTCAACAATAAAACGGCAAGAGGGATAAGCAGATTATACCCTAACTTTAACAAATAGCCCACTTTTTATCTTGAAAAAAAGAGCATCGTTCCCGTAAGATAATGTTTATTGTATAGGAACGCGGGCGAAGCCGCGGGTTAATGCTATAATTCCATAAGTGCAGCATGCCATATTAGACCAATAAGAACGTCTCGTCTCATTGTTAAACTCCTGAGAAGCCAGAAGCTTCTCCGCATCATCCTTAGAGTTAAACTGTATGCGAACTTTACGTGGACCCATAAACTTGACGGATACAATTCCTTTTATACCCTTAAATTGCAGCAACTTTGCCAAACCAATCTGTTTCGGTAAATCTTCTTTTGACACTATATAAACTTCAAATAGCTTGTGAGGCACACCGTCCGGCTCCAGCTGCGTTTTGGCGGTTGCTTAAACCCGCAAGCGTTTAGGTTTCCTGCCTATTGTGATAAAACTATCACTACAACCACAGCTTTCGTCGCTCAGACCACAAGCACGCTTCACCGCTATATGCCGCACATCCGACATGGACTCAGCGTCCGATACAATATCCGACTGACTCGGCCCTGCCTTATTATCAAACTCCATTTCAGATAGCCACGACGGAGCTGCCCGCTGCCCACATTCTAAAAGTGACGTATCACTCACGACACCTCGACTTGACTCACTCATCGCAAAAACAGCGAAAAGGACTCTAAAACTGAATTAACTTATACATAAATAAAATAAAATTCGATAAAATTTTCAACCGTCGCCTTTGACAACCAAACGTCAATCCTCGCAATACTTATATTTTTGGAACGTATCTGCCGTGCTAATTTAAAAAGTCGTATCTCAGTATACGATCGGGGTAAAATTACGACTTCTTGATTTAGCAGACTATGCGTTAAGCGTTATAGACTAAGCTCCCGATATAAAATGACCTTCACAGAGATGTTTATTTGATGAAATGTATTTTATATTTAGTTTAAAATGTCAATAAATATATTGCATATGGGTTGCCTAACAAATTTTAGTCCAGGGTATGTTTAGTTTAAAATTAAAAAATTTTTTTTTTTACATTTCACCGATTTGATTATTAGATAAATTCATAATTAAATAATCTTTAATTTTATTTAATTTCAATTCAACAATCAGACCTTTGCAAAATGCTAGTAGGTATAGATTTACCTGTTTATACCTGGCTACCCAATAGTTGTGACGGGAAAAGAATAGGCAACCTAACGTTTGCATATTCTATGGGCTTCATACTTTCGATTGGTATAGAATTTATCTAATATTAATCAAACCGGTGAAATGTTTAAAACATTTTTTTTATTATTATTAATTAAACATACCCTGGACTAAAATTTGTTAGGCAACCCATATGCAATATAATTATTGACATATTAAATTAAATATAAAATACATTTCAGCAAATAAACATCTCGGTGAAGGTTATTTTATATCGGAACCTTAGTCTATAACGCTTAACGCATAACCTGCTAAATTACGAAGTCGTAATTTTACCCCGATCGTATACTGAGATACGACTTTTTAAATTAGCACGGCAGATACGTTCGATTTTACACCCCATATTTTTCATACCCCGGGCTTATATATGAAAATCGATTCTTAAGGAGTAAACTCCAAAAAAAAACTCGTACGAAGTTGCGGGCACCTTCTAGTAAATAATACATCTTCAAACATAATTATCATTCGTTCGGGTACAGATACTAGACTCGTTTTCGCCGTAGTATTCATCCAATCCGTAGATAATTTTCTAGTAGTTATCGTTCTTGTTATCAGGAGTTAAAATCTAGACGAATTTGTAAATCACTTTCAGTTCTTATTACTGTTATCTGTAGTATATTTATAGTTATCATTACTGTTAAATAAGTCGTTATTCAATCAATATTATCTTATATTATCTTATTAGCAGCTCTTGGTAACTACAAGCTTAGAGTAACCGGGTGCCTTCTTATCTTATCAACTATTCCACATTAATCCTTCTCAATTTCGCCTACAATGACGTAGCCAACAATGTCAAATTCAATTAAACCCGTTGAAACTCATTTGTTTTTTAATGCGAACTAAAAATACATATTTCACTACAGCATTAAACCTAGATTTACATAAACACAGCTAAGGACTCACTTAAGAAGCCTTATTCCTTTTAAAATTTATTTTTGTCATATTATGACAAATATATTGATAATTTCAACCAACTTTTTGAAGGGAATAATACTGTTCCCTGAGTTCTAGGTAGTAACATAGCTATTTCATGCTTTCATTGCCTGCAGTCGAAGATAAGTTGAACAAACTAATTTTTCGCGTGAATTTTGTCATTTTCGAGTAGTTTTTGAAACAAAAATTATCAACGAAAAATTCAAACTGTAGGTTTCGAATATGTACCTACCATTAAATCCCAATAGCCCTGTTCTAGGTAGTAAACTAGTAACATCAATAATATGTTAAGAAACATGTTTGATCATAGAGAAAAAAATCTTAAACAATGAACATTTTAAAAGGAATAAGGCCTCTTAAATATCATGCATTATTATCGACGAATAGTTGAAAATGACAATGATGAAAATATTGACAAGGATGGAAGAACTATTTTCAGTGGCTTACCTGCCCATAACGCAGCGCATGTTGCTCGTCGCGTAATCGTCAAAATCGGAGTATAATTCGTTCAGGATTTAGATATTTTTAATCTTTTTTTGAAGAAGTGGCGCCATCTCTGTTCCCAAGGGGTGAAACTAATTTCTCCTCGAGTGAAATCGTTTATTTTGGTCTTATCACTGTGCAAAACGGCTTGCTTCCATCACAAAGTGCAGCTTTTTTTCATAACAAATAGGACTAATCACCATGTCCGTAGAACTCGTAGAAGTAGACAGCAGAAGGACTACTCCGACGATCGGAATTCGATGTTACTCCCGTTCCATTGCCGTCTCTCTCGATCTCGTGCCAAACAATTTGAATGAGCGGGACGGCACGATACGAGTTTGAACATCGGAGTAACCCTCCAGCATCAAGTCAAGTGCCTGATAGTTATTGTAGAGTTAGGTTTAGTGCTTATAAAAAATTGCTATTACATTTTTGACAGGTGTTCATATTTAATAACCGTAATATCTCTTTATCACAATTTAAAGTTAAAACGACGAAGTGATGTTTTGATGTTACGTTAACGTAAATATATTAACTATTAAGAGGCCTAGTTCCTTTATTGATAATTTCAACCATCTTTTTGAAGTGAATAATACTTTTCCCCGAATTATAGGTAGTAACATAGCTGTTTCATGCTTTCATTGCGTGCAGTCGAAAATAAGTTGAAAATAAGCTACAAATTTTCCGCGTGAATTTTGAAACAAAAATTATCGTGAGTAGTTTTTGAATCAAAAATTATCAATAAAAAATTCAAACTGTAGGTTTCAAATACTGTAGCGGGGGTGTGTACGGGAGTGAAGAGAAACTTCGACTTCGACTTATGGTCACTTGAGCAACGTATATTAAGAAAACGTAACTACGTACAGGCTAATAAGTAGCGACGTGTTCCCCAGCCAGTTATAGAATAAGAACGGAACTGGAGCGGAAGCACGTTTTTACGGCCCTTACTATATATAAGCGCGTAGTTCCACAAGGGAAGCAGGGGGCTATACGTAGTAAAGGTCGATTCCTAAGATTATACACAAACATTTTTTACTAGACGGACCACATGAAATCGGGAAAAATCTTGCCTGCGCGAAGTAGAAATGGTCGTTGCACGGAACAGCGACATCTACCAGGATCTTCAAGTATTATTCTCCTTCCGCCTCCCGTCACTAGAGGGCGCGAGTAGTCCCGCTGTCGTGCTAAATGGGTTTAGGCGTGCAGTTCTTCTACTCCACGCGAGATGGCTGTAGTGGTACCCCGTTTTCTGGTTTTGGTTCACTTCAATACTTATATACCTACCAATAAATCCCAATAGCCTTGTTGGAGCGGAGCGAGCGAAGCGAGCGAAGCTCCCATGGATCGACTCGAATGGACTTTGTAACAATGCGCAGATCTCAGCGAGTTCTCAACCGATTTTAGAAATTTTTGTTTTAAAATGCACAAATTAAATTTCGCTAGGTCGTGACGACGAGAAAATTTCGAAAAGAAAAAAAAAACTCCGCTCCAATCTATGGTGGAAGCTTAGCCGGTGGCTGACTCTGCATCGACCTAGTTCTAGGTAGTAACATCAATAATATGTTAAGAAACATGTTTGATCATACAGGAAAATGTCTAAAATTATCAGCATTTTAAAAGGAATGAGGCCTTACCTCTTAATTAGTACCTAAGGATTAAGGTCGTGGGTAATCGTTAGATTACAAGCCTATTAGTAAAAAAAAAAAACTAAGTTGGAATCTATTTCTGCTTCGGATGTACAATTAGTTTACTAAAAATTAGACATAATTCTCAAATTAATAGACAATTTGTGGGAGTTCACATTTGTGGGCCGGGGCGCCCATGTACCCCTCTGGATCGTATTCAACAGAGAGCGACTCATATCGGCTGCCAGTGAATTTCAGATCGGCTTGACTCCTTGCCGCTGCGTAGAGATGTAGCCTTTCTCTGATGTTTTATCGCTTATATAACGGGGAGACTCCGAGGAATGGTTCGGATTGATCCCTGCCACATCTTTCTGCCATCTGCCATCATTCTACGCGACAATTCTTTCATCCTCATCACTTAATAATAGGCATCGGACTTTAGAGACTTATAGAGCCGATATATATAAATATATATATATATATTTTAAAATAGAATCTTTATTTAAAGATAACAAAACAGCAAAAACAAAGTGAGAATAAATAAAAAAACAAACACTACCAACTACTATGTACAGAAAGGCTAAAATTAAAATAAACTAAAACAAATTAAAATAAAATTGGGCAAGTGCGAGCCCGACTCGCGCATGAAGGGTTCCGTACCTATACATATACAACGTGTCCCAAAATTCAACGATAAGCGGGCACCAGAGGATGGATCTGGTCATGATACCTCGAGAAAAAAAAAGAAAAAAATATATCTCAATCCCTTTAGAAATTATTAAAAAAAAAATGAAATTCTTAAAATATCGACACCCCTAATGGTATTTTTAACGACCATGTCTAGAATTTTTGGAATATTTCAGATATTTTTTTTGTATCGGAAACCTAAGTAGCACTGCTATCCACCACAGTCCTTAAAAATATCAAAATACATGTAGTTTTAACACAAAAAATAATCAAAATTATTTTTACGCCAAAAATTTTGAATGAATTTTTCTTTTAGTCCACTTTGACTCATCATGGTACATAAAAAAAGTATTGACACTACTATGGCAAGTGTTTTAAAAAGTTGACGCAACTAACCAAGATTCCAAAATAGCTCCTGGCGTCGCAAGCGTCGATAGGCGGCGGTAACTGCGTAACATCAGGCGGACCGCAAGTTTGCTTACCAGCGTCGTAGTATAAAAAAAATACACTAACCAGCAACAATGTCTTTCATGTCCTTTTCTGTGACCGTGGTCCCGGGGCGTCTCATGACGACAGCAACTGCCCGCTTGCCATCCTCGGGGTGTGAAACGCCGACGACACACACGTCCAAAAGGTCAGGGTGGCCGTAGATCACTTTCTCCACTTCCATTGGCATAACCTGAAGAATTAGTTGGCCGTAATCATCCGCAATAGGGTCAAGACCGGCAGTGATCATTGAATCGTAAGAGGCACACTGAATATCAATGTTAAATTGGAAAGGTCCAGTCTGATAAAGTCTACGCTCCGACCTACTCAGGCCCATATTCAAAACCCCGAGAGCTTTCAACTCGAGATCTCCAACCGCTTCGCTTGTCTGGAGAACTTTGTCTCAGTGGACGAGATCAACGACGGGCTAGTGGAAACTGTCCACACGGTAGGGTCTAAGTTTTTCAGACCCCGCCGTAAAGATAGACCTCAGAAATTGTCTGATCGAACCTTAAACCTCATGGCTGAACGACGCTCGCTACAGTTGCAGTCTCCCGATGACGCGAGGTCATATAGGCAGCTTAATAGACGTATATCGAAGTCCTTGCGACATGATCTGCGGCTCTTTAATACGAACCGTATTAAAGAGACCATTGAGCAGAACAAAGGCTCCAAAGTGTTCGCAAAGGACAAGTCTATTGGACAAAGCCAGCTGACCAAGCTGAAATGGGAAGATGGCAGCATAGCGTCGACCAAAGCAGAGGTTCTAGGCGAGATCGAGAGGTTCTATGGTCAGTTATACACTTCAGTCGCAAAGCCCGTTGCCAGCTTGGTAGGCGATCCAAGAGCCAAGCTGTCCCGATATTATACCGAAGACATCCCGGACATCAGTCTGTACGAGACTAGGATGGCCCTGAAGCAGCTTAAGAACAACAAGGCGCCGGGCGAAGACGGAATCACCTCAGAGCTTCTGAGAGCGGGTGGAACACCGGTACTTAAGGTCCTCCAGAAGCTCTTTAATTCCGTCTTGTCCGAGGGCAAAACGCCTGAAGCATGGAATAGAGGCGAGGTGGTACTGTTCTTCAAGAAAGGTGATAATAGCCTATTGAAAAACTACAGGCCCATCACGCTTCTAAGCCATGTTTATAAGCTGTTTTCAAGGGTCATCACGAACCGTCTCGAACATAGACTTGATGACTTCCAGCCTCCCGAACAAGCTGGTTTGCGAAGAAGCTATAGTACCATAGACCACATACATACGCTGCGGCAAGTTATACAGAAGACTGAAGAGTATAACTTGCCATTATGCTTAGCGTTTGTGGACTATGATAAAGCCTTCGATTCGGTGGAAGCATGGGCGGTGCTCGAGTCACTTCAGGGATGCCATATTGACTATCGGTACAGTGAAGTGTTGAAGTGTTTGTATAGTAACGCCACCATGTCGGTCCGAGTTCAGGAGCAGAGCACAAAGGCCATTCCATTGAGAAGAGGCGTAAGACAGGGGGACGTTATATCCCCGAAACTGTTTACGGCCGTTATGGAAGACACCTTCAAGCTCCTGGAATGGCAAGGACTTGGCATCAACATCAATGGCGAATACATCACTCACCTTCGGTTTGCCGACGACATCGTAGTCATGGCAAAGTCGATGGAGGAACTCAGCGTGATGCTCGATGACCTCAATCGAGTTTCTCAACGGGTGGGCTTAAAAATGAACATGGACAAGACGAAACTCATGTCAAATGCCAAGGTTGTGCCCATCCCAGTCTCTGTTGAAAACTCGGTACTCGAAGTTGTTGACTGATACATCTACCTAGGACAAGTGGTCCAATTAGGTAGGTCCAACTTCGAGAAAGAGGTCAACCGCCGAATCCAACTCGACTGGGCAGCGTTCGGGAAACTACGCAATGTCTTTTCGTCCGACATACCTCAGTGCCTCAAGACGAAAGTCTTCAACCAATGTGTGTTACCAGTGATGACTTACGGCACCGAAACGTGGTCTTTCACTATCGGCCTCATCTCAAAGCTCAAAGTCGCTCAACGTGCAATGGAGAGGGCTATGCTCGGGGTGTCTCTACGTGATCGAATCAGAAATGAGGAAATCCGTAGACGAACTAAAGTGACCGATATAGCTCACCGGATTAGCAAGTTGAAGTGGCAATGGGCAGGCCACATAGCACGCAGAGCAGATGGCCGATGGGGCCGAAAAGTGCTCGAGTGGAGACCTCGGACCAGCAAGCGCAGCGTAGGACGTCCACCTACAAGATGGACAGATGACCTTATAAAGGTCGCCGGAAGGCGCTGGATGCAGGTCGCTTCCAACCGGTATATATGGAAGTCCAAAGGGGAGGCCTATGTTCAGCAGTGGACGTCCTATGGCTGAGATGATGATGATGATGATGATGAATCATCCGCAATACAATAACATAACGAAAGAATGACGAATTTTAGAGGATGTCAATCGATTAAATTTTTTATCGGGATCAAATGTCTATATGGGGCTACACTTAAATGCCCATCAAAGTTCAACATTCTTACGGAGCGCTAAAATCGCTCCACACAAATGGCCACCCAATCGTGACGTCATAATCATTATATGGGTACAAATTGTTGTCAGAATCCTCATAATTTAACAAAACAATAAAACAACCATGAACTTTAACGCACTTTTTCAAAATAGCAAATCTGGGGGCACGGCAGTGCCCCCGCCATCTGGGGGCACGGTAGTGCCCCCGCCAAGACGAAAAAAAAAGAGGCGGGGCACTACCTACCTTTTCTCGAAACGTTTCGTCTCATTTTCAAACCCTCATAGTTTCGTCCCAGTTAACACCAGAGCGCCCAAATTCACACGTTAAGATGCAGTTAGGGAACATATGAAATACTACATACAAATACCCAACCCACAAATGACGTCACATGTAGGTGACCATTTGTATGGAGCGTTTTTAGCGCTCCGTAATAGGTATGTTGAACTTTGACGGTCATTTCTGATTTATAAAGCAATCTTAGTGTAGTTATTTGATACTTAGACATTTGATCCCAATAAAAAATATAAGTTAATTCTATAGAATCGATTGACATCTTCAAAATAAAATCTACACCTATTTGATTTTTCTTTGCGTGTTGATCTTTGTATCTAATTTAGCAATTAAAAATGTGGTGTTCATTTACACACATAATATTTCAAAAATAATTCGAAAAACATAATTGTGTTCCGAAATAATATTTTTAAATGAAACTTACATACTAACGGTGAAATTTGAAGGCACTGGACATGCGATCGACGAAGAAGTAGTAACCATTTTGATCTTTGTAGAGGAGATCACCCGTCTTGTACCAGCCGTCGGGAGTCACCGCCCGGGCTGTAGCCTCCGGGTCATTGTAGTGTCGAGGGGAGTCTGGGGGAGCTTAAATAAATGCAGCGAGAGGTACGATAATTAATATCTTTATTGCCCGGAGGCCAGTTGAAAACTAACTGTACATTTTATTTCATTGACGGATGTCACACGTCTTATTCTAATGTAATCACTACGACGGTAAATGAAGAGCCAGATGTCAAGTAGAATGTTTATTCAATTCAATCTTGGTTTCAACTGGTGCCTGGGCTCTCACCCAACTTAATGCTAATTGGGCTCCCACCCAAACTTATCTAAATTGAGCTCACACCCAAACTTATCACCCAACACACACACTTGATTCGGGCTCCCACCCAACAAACTAGATTCGGGCTCCCACCCGACAGATTAAGAAAATTAACAACTTAAGCTTATGTTTATATTAAGCTGATCAATTGAATCCGTCCGCACAAGTCAACGCTCCACAACGGACTGCCTGACGCCCCGCCGCCCATCACGTGGCGGAAACCCCACCCTTGCCTTGAGAACCCCGCGTCGCCGTCAGAATGGTCAATGCATTTACCCTTTATTTTATGTTTTTGCTTACAGTAATAACAATTAATTCAAAACTAAATATTAAATCTTGAAAATGTGTGTAATAATTAATCAAAACCTTACACTCGACCATCCTGACGACGTGCGTGTCCTCGCGCACGAACCATGTGGAACCTTACACTCGGCACACTCAACTAATCAGATTTCCACTCGATCGGAATGTTAGGACTAGTACATAAAGTATCAAAATTATTTATAGAGGACCAGCCTAATAAATTGTTTAAATCATAGACAATTGGTTATACCACAAGGAAATATCTGTCAACGTTATTGGCTAGCCATACTCTAGTAATGTTAAGGAGACAATACTCACAGCGTCAGCTGTCATAATTAACACAAACAATAGGGCATGATTATTATACTGTACATTTACTGTTCAACTACCTATCCCTTATTTGACGAGTGAAAATATAATTTGATTACTTTCAGACATAAATTGCAATAATTTACACATGTATATGGGTTCAGGTTACTATGATCACTTGACATATGTACACACCACCAGTATCTACATAGTTTAATTTGTAATAATAAATGTAAAGTGTAAATGTTTCTTATCACATCAGACATATCAAAAATATATATATTTATACATATCTCAGACAAAGCGTATTAACTCTATTTGATGACTTATGTATTTATATTATTATATTCATTTTACATATTTATTATTAAAATATATATATATTATTTCGTGTATATATTTTTTTCAGTTCATATGAAACAATAAATACTATTCTGTCATACCGTCATCATCGGTTGTATCATCCATGGCAACTGTGTCATCGTTATTATTTTCACTGTCTATTTCTAGTGAAGCTACGTGGATCCAGGGCTGCATACGGTCAGCGGCAACGGTCGTTTTTTTCCTCTTTTTCATGCCTTCGAACCCTGCTATTGGCCCTACCTTGTACCGATCGTTGCCGAGGACTTTCACAACCCTGAATGGCCCTTCATATGACGGCAAAAGCTTTTTACTCTTACCGTCATTCTGAAAAGCTACTTTTGTTATTTTAACCAAATCACCATTTTTATATGTCCGCGCAGGTCGTCTATTCTTATCGTGATATTGTTTCTGGTATTTTTGGGCTTCATCAATTCGAATCTTTACTTGATCGCGAACTTCCGACAAATTAGATACACTCCGTGTTATTTCGGTTATTTCATTTAATATGGGGTTGGCCTCACTGTTCATTGCTGTACCGAACATAACCTCCGCTGGGGCCTTGCCTATAGTGTTTGAGGGCTATCCGTAGTTTGGGATGCTGATGATGAACTCGAATGTTTTATTACTTATTTAATTATAAAAAATATACAATAAATGTAATGCGGGCCGAGTTGCCGCTGTGATGGTAAGATGGTAAGTCACGTGACGTCTGCCGCCTCCCCGCCGATCACTCCCCCGCGATCGCCTTCCTGGAGTGGTACGCGACATGCCGGCGGACCTTGAAGTATCCTGGTTCTTCAACATTAGGTAGTCTCCACTGGCAAGGGACAGATCCTGCTGAAGTCTCTGCGCAACATCCCAGTAGCGGTTTTAATTTCGGCGACTCTAGAAATGCCGTCACGTCCGGGGAAGAGCTTGTGTATTCTTCCAAGGAGCCACTTGATTGGTGGCATCTGCTTGTCCTTGATGACAACGAGGGTCCCAACGGCCAGTTCCCCGCTCGATGACTGCTTCCATTTAGTCCGGGTTTGCAGCTCACTAATATACTCGAGTTGCCACCGTCCCCAGAAGTGCTGACGCAGCTGCTGGATCTTCTGGTATCGGTCCACCAATCTTGTGCGTGAAGTGAGGTCCTGCTCTGGGATTGCCGTCATGCTTCGCCCAATAATGAAGTGGCCCGGTGTCAACGGTAAGAAGTCATTTTTGTCCGAGCTAAGTGGGGTTAAGGGTCGGGAGTTGAGTAATGCCTCTATTTGTGTGAGTGTGGTGTAAAGATCTTCGTACGTTAAGTTTGCCGAACCTAGTACACGGCGTAAATGGTGCTTTACGGAACGTACACCGGCCTCGTGCAACCCGCCAAAGTGTGGCGCATACGGAGGTAAAAAATGAAAATTAATTGGCTCGTAATTCATAGCATCTGCAATATTTGAAGCGTTTTGCTGCAGAAAAGACTTGAGCTCGTTCGACGCGCCTATAAAGTTGGAACCATTGTCACAAAAAATATCCGTAGGCTTTCCTCTGCGTGCAATGAACCTCTTTAGTGCGGCGATAAAATTGGCCGTGCTCAAATCCCCCACCAGCTCGATATGAATGGCTTTAGTTTTGCAGCAAACAAAGATGCATATATATGCCTTTATCAGGCGACAACCACGCCCTCTACGATTGGCCATCATTATTGGGCCGGCATAGTCAACGTTTGTCTCTAAAAACGGAGAGCCTGGTTGCAGCCTTTGTTTAGGGAGATTGCCCATGATTGGAGTTACGGTACGACCCCCAAAACGACGACAAGTGACGCATTGGCGTGCGACCGATCGTGCTATGTCGCGTCCCCCAATTGGCCAATACCTTTCCCTTATGGAATAAAGCAAATGCTGAGGACCTGCGTGCATGAGAGCTTTGTGTTGACTTTCAAATAACAACTTAGTCAATCGATGTTTTTTACTCAAAAGAATCGGATGAACCTTGTCATAATCATAGTCTGAATTAGGCAACCTGCCACCTACGCGTAATAAATTTAGCTCGTTCGTGTCTATGTACGGATTAAGTGACGAAATTGTTGCCTTTTTAATGGGAATCCCGGAACTAATTTTAGTATATTCGGAAAGGAACGATTCCTTCTGTGAAATCAATATTAATTGTTTTAAAGCGCGGTCAAGCTCTTCTGTGCTCAGCGGGCCACTTCGCTTATCAGATTTACAACGCGTGTTATGAATAAATCGAGCCATGTAGGCAAAGGTGCGCTGCATGCGTTTGAGATCTGAAAATCTGCTAAACGGAAATAGCTCGCTAGAGCCAGAGTCCACAGCGAGACATGTATTTTGAGATTTAACCTCTGGTAAGTTAGTATTTTTAATCTTTAAGTTCAATTTGGGCCACGAGTCTTCTGGCATGGACAGGAATTCTGGGCCGTTCCACCACAACTTGTTGTGGACTATCGCGCTGGCCGTCAATCCACGTGAAATGTGGTCTGCGGGATTTTCATTGGTTGGAACATGTCTCCAAGTATGATTAGCACAAGTGGACTGTATCTCTGCAATTCTGTTGCGAATAAATGTTTGAAGCCTACTTGGATGCATGCCCAACCAACCCAACACGATAGTCGAGTCTGACCACAGAAAACAACTATCAAATGTTAATCTCATGGACCTTAAAATTTTGTCTAGTATTTGTGAACCTAGTAACGCTGCACACAATTCCAAACGGGGGGTGGTTAATGGTTTTAGTGGTGCCACCTTCCCCTTGGAGCACAGCAAGTTGACAGTTACTTCATTGTTAACATCTATTGAGCGTATATACGCGCACGTACCATAAGCAAGCTCAGACGCGTCTACAAAAATGTGTAGCTGCAAATTGACAGGACTGCGACAAATGACGTGCCTAGGGATTTGTACTTCATTGAGGTTATGCAAGGTGAGTACAAACGCCCTCCAAATGTCTCTGACGTCATCAGGAACTGCGTCGTCCCACGATAACTTGTGCAACCACAACCTTTGCATCATGACCTTGGCCTCTAAAACGGTAGGGGCTACTAACCCCAATGGGTCAAAAATCTTTGAAATTGTTGACAAGATACCTCGCTTAGTGACGGTGCCCTTGCAATCCACGCTGGTTGAGATGCACAAGTTATCGGCGACGCTGTCCCAAGTTATGCCTAAAACCTTAGAACTATGCTCAGGGCATAGGTCCAGGTTCCCTTCGGCGCCTGCTGTCTTGTCATTCGCAATTTTCTTGAGTACGACAGTGTCGTTTGATCTCCACTTTCGTAGTGGAAAACAAGCACTGTTCAAGGTTTGTGTAAGGTTTGTGTAAATCCTAGAGGCGCCCTCTGTCGAGGAACAACCGGAAATAAGGTCGTCTACATAGAAGTCCCTAGCTATAATTTCTTTTACAACGGGATCAGTACTACACTCATGTGATAATTGTTTTAGACAGCGTATGGCAAGAAACGCCGCTGAAGATGTACCATAAGTCAAGGTATTTAAATTATATGTTTTTATGGGTTGTGTGGGTTCATCCCTCCACAATATTTGTTGTAACGGACGCTGCGCAGGAATGACGGAGCACTGGCGATACATTTTTGCCACATCAGCCGTCAGAGCAACCTCGTGTTGGCGAAAGCGCATTAGTATCGAAAACAAATCATCCTGTACGAGTATAGTGGGTCCTACTTGTTGTAAATCGTTAAACGAGTATCCTGAAGACGATTTACATGAACAGTCGAAAACGACTCTGACCTTGCTTGTTATACTGTCATCATTTATGACAGCATGATGTGGAGCAAAATAAGCAACTTGTGACCGATCGTTCTGTGATTCGCTCATATGCCCTAACTGTATATATTCGTGTATGAAATTTGTGTAAGAATCCTTCAAACTAGGGCTCCTTTGTAGCTTGCGTTCCAAGGAGAGAAATCTTTGCTTTGCTATATAGTAACTGTCACCTAATAGGCTAGGTGGATGTTTCAGTGGAATTGTAAGTTCAAACCGACCGTCAGGTAAACGTGTCGTATTCTCAACAAAATTATTTTCGCATTCCATTTCCTCTGTACTCAAAGATGAATAATCATTTTTTATTGTGTCTAGTTCCCAAAATTTTGCTAATTGTTTTTGTATAGTATTATTGTCTATGTTCGTTTTGTTTGGTGTTTGTTTATTTACATTGTTTTGTGCATGTGAGAATCCGCATATATCCGTGGTGCCCGGGATAGACCCACCGAGCACCCATCCCAATTTTGATTCGTGTAAAATAATATTCCTATTATCTAACTCAATCCTTTGAGAACCCAATAGATCCCAGAAAATATTGCTCCCTAGTAGGATGTCAATATTCGATGTCTCGTAAAAATTAGGATCAGCCAATTTAATTCCCTTAGGTATATTGAAATCTTGGTAATTAATCGGCTCACTTGGCCACGGATTAGTGATGCTAGGTATGACAATACAATTTATCTCGGCCTTAAAATCGGAGTATTTTGATTTTAGTGTAATTGTGCATGTTTTGTTTAGTATAGACACATTGTTGTTTATACCTGTTACTGAAGTAGAAATGTCTTCTGTGTCAAGGTTTAACTCGGTACACAGTTGTTGCGTTATAAAATTTGAGGTACTACCCGAGTCGAGCATCAAGCGCACAGGGTGTGCATGAACGCGTTCAGCGCACACGTCAGCCACGGCAGTAGACAATAAACCTTGGCGCGGCTCCGCGCAGACCAGACCGACAGGCGCTGGTGCGCCGGCCGGGCCCGCCGCCCGGCCAGTCGGCGCGGGCGCAGGTGGCGCGGGCGGCGCGGCCGCCGCGGTCGTCGCGGGCAGCGCGAGGCCGCTTGTACCGGCCGCGTCGCTATCTCGCGGCGCCGCTGCCGTCGGGTGCAGAATCGTATTATGTTTCTTCTTACACACTCTGCACGGGCTTAAGCGACACTTGTTAGTTACGTGCCCATGCCGAAGACAATTTAGACACAGATTCAAACCCTGGGCCCTATATTCCCTATCCTTAGGGTTCAAATCTAAAAATGTTTTACAATTGTAAATATTGTGTACACTCGAGTTACATACGGGACATGACGACCTGGTTATGTTGGTTTTATTTGGAGAATTGTGTGTTACCAACGCTCGCGGCTTTTCTTGTCTAACATTTCTTTGTTCGAGAGTTTCTAGTAAATCCGCTCGCATTCTAACAAATTTAACTAAGTCATTAAATTTATTAGAATCGCCGTCTAACGTAATTTTATACTTTTCCCACTCAAATAATGTTTGCGAATCGAGCTTGGTACACACAACATGTATTAACAACGTATCCCAGTGTTCAACCGGTTCTTTTAATATTTCGAGTGATTTTAAATTTTTAATAAACGTGTCAATTAATCTGCGTAACTGAAAAGATGTATCCTTTTGCATTGGAAAAACGTTAAACAAGGCCTTGACATGATTAGAAATTAATAACCGTTTCTTATTGTATCTGTCACACACAAGCTCCCATGCCACTTCATAGTTAGACGCACTAAACTCGATCGATTTAATAACTAGTAACGCGCTCCCTTCTAAGTAAGATCTCAGATAGTGAAACTTTGTGATGTCTGATAAACTAGTGTCGTTATGAATCATTGACTCGTACATATCACGAAACTCCAACCACTGGCTGTAAGTGCCATCAAATTTACTCAGCTGTATTTCTGGCAGTTTGACACTTAACTTTGTTTGCTGCAAATTCGTTACCTTCGTATCGGCTGGTGAAGTTTTATATTCATTACTCGCAGGTCCGGCCGCCTCGCTCAGCAGGAGCTGGGCGCGAGCAATGCTGGAGTAGTACAATGCCTCGAAACTATCCCGGTGTTTATATTGCTCGGTCGGGTCTTCCTGGAGGCATTCTATCTGTAATTGTATATCATGGAAGTCATTAAACACTAATTCCAACCTAGAAACGCGTAGCTCGAGCTCAAACCTATTCTGAGGAGTTAATTTATCTGGTAATTCACTTAAGTACGAATTAAAAAGAGTCAGCTGAGCCTTGCAAGTACCACGTCGTCTAATATGTTCTTTTAACATAGCATCAGTCATTTTTCACCTCCGTAAACGACACTGTAAGACAAAATAAGTAAATTAATTAAATGTAAACAACACTTACTTGTAGGTAACGAACGAGTTTAGGTTAAGTTTTAACTAACACTGTTTACTTAGAAGTTAGAATGTTTTTATATAGCACTGTAATACTTGTCAATGTATGTATGAGTGTATTATTGTTTTTTTTTTATGCACTAGCACGTTAAATTCACTTTGTTTATGATATTTTAAGCAAGAAGTGTTTTAATTCGCTTATCTTAATCGCGCCTGCCAACTCGTACTGACGGCGTAAACAATTTACCGTTAACTACTTAACTATGACAATTTTTAACAGCTGCATATGTAGATTAGTACGTAAAATATATGTAAGATTCACGTTATGATTTATTTGTAACTAGTTGGGTAAAGTGTAGTAATGAGCAAATTTTCGTAAATTTTTAATTTGTAATAGGTAATGTTTAAATAGGTATTTGTAGATGTTGCAAGTAGGTATGGGTGATGCAAGAATGGAAATGGATAGGAAACTTAGCTGGTTTCTAGTAATCCTGGGCTTCTTTCCTTAGATCCGTTTCTGTGGGCTAGTAAATTCTTTCTTGATGCACTTTTTGGTGGACTTAACTTGTTTCCTTTTTGCAGCGGACTCGGCGAATTAGCTTGTAGGTTCGAATAGTTAACTGCGCTGTGACAATGGCGTAGGCCCGGCCACGTTGGCTGGACAGTTAATTCGTAATTACTTGCTGATTCCTTTGTTGACGGTTCGAAGACCAATGTTTGAGGGCTATCCGTAGTTTGGGATGCTGATGATGAACTCGAATGTTTTATTACTTATTTAATTATAAAAAATATACAATAAATGTAATGCGGGCCGAGTTGCCGCTGTGATGGTAAGATGGTAAGTCACGTGACGTCTGCCGCCTCCCCGCCGATCACTCCCCCGCGATCGCCTTCCTGGAGTGGTACGCGACAATAGTCTTTTGTATGGTGTTATTCAAGCCCCATTGAATGCTACCCAGTTTATTATCCCAGTCTTTTTCACCATCCTTGAGATTCTGCGCGGTCAGCGAGTCTAGGATAGTCCTGTTATACCGTTCTATTTGCCCGTTAGATCTCGGACTCGCAACGGCATTAAGTACGTGCTTGATTCCGCGGTCTAGGCAGAACCTCTTAAACGTGTGAGAAGTAAAACAGGATCCTCGATCACTTATTAGTCTATCAGGGGCTCTGAAGGTGTCGAAAATGTCCTGCAATACTCTAATCACGTTTTGGGTGTTAGTGTTCCTTACCGGCTTGACGAAGACAAACTTGGTGAACGAGTCAACGACGTTTAAGATATGGGTGTTCCCTCTCTTTGACTTAACAAAGGGTCCGAGGTGGTCGATGTGCAAGGTGTGGAACGGAGTCGCAATCTTTTCTATTGGATGCAGTAAACCTTCACGCGTATTTGAAGTCTTTTTTGCATATGCACACTCTATGCATGCTGCTACATACTTCTTAACGTATCGCGACATCTTTGCAAACCAATAGTTGCGTTTCATGCGCTCCAACGTCTTCTCGTAGCCTACATGACCGATGTCATCGTGGTTCAGCTTGCATAGTTGCCACCTCGCACCCTTTGGCACCACCCATCTGACGTCGTCATTTTCAGCCCCTACTTTCCGGAACAATTTGTTATCCTTAATGACGAAGTTGTTTTTGATGTATTCGAGACCCTTAGGTTCCAAATCGCTGCTTACAATATCTCTGATGCGACACAACTCTGAATCTCCCAATTGCAACGTTAACAGCCAGTCGTCGTTGCTTATCGTCATCACAGATGGAAATTGATCGGGATTCTGAATACTCACGTCCGCGATCGGGTTTCTCGACAGCGCATCTACATGACTCATTTTTGTGCCTGCCCTATACTCAACGCTGCAGTCAAACTCTTGCAGCGCTAACCACCACCTCGCAATTCTGGGTATGAGGTCACGCTTTACGAAGGTCGACCGCAACGCGCTACAGTCGGATACGATTTTGAACGACTTCCCAAGTAGGTACACCCTGAATTTCTTAAGGGAACACACCACGGCCAGCGTTTCCAGCTCATAGGAGTGAAAATTCCTCTCCTCCGGCGTTGTCTGTCGACTATAATAAGCCACCGGATGAAAGGAACCTCCACTTCCTCGCGGACGCTGTAATAGTATCCCCCCAATGCCCAACCGACTTGCATCAGCGTGAAGTTCCGTATCCGCTGCAGGGTCATACAGGGCAAGCACAGGCCTGTCAGCCAGCTTAGCCTTCAAGGCCTTAAACGATTCCTCTTGGGACTCGCTCCACTCCCACACCGTGTCTTTTTTGAGTAACTTCGTAAGAGGATAGGAAAGCTGTGCAAATCCCTGAATGAATTTCCTAAAGTAACTCACTAACCCTAGGAACTGGCGCACGCTGTGAGTATTTTCAGGACGCGGGAAGTCTACAACACTTTGTATTTTGGAACTCCCTGGACGCATGCCTAAAGAACTAATCTCGTACCCCAAATAGTTGATTTGATTCTGCAAAAAGTTGCACTTTGAGATATTTAATTTGAGATTAGCATTTCTTATGAGTTCAAGGACTTCCTCCAAACGATCTAGGCATTCAGTAGAGGTTTTTCCGAAGATTAAGACGTCGTCTATATATACTGTGGCTCTATCAAAGCGCGCCGGTCCCAGAACGTGGTTCATCATTCGCTGAAAGACAGCAGGCGCGTTTGCCAGGCCGAACGGCATTCGATTGTACTCATAATGGCCGTCCGGCGTGACAAACGCCGTCAAATGTTTGCTGTCCTCAGCGATAGGCACTTGATAATATCCTGACATTAAATCTAACGTCACGAACCACGCCTGACCAGCCAGCCTCGCTATCTCGTCCTCTATTATGGGCATGGGGTAGCGCTCTTTTACGGTTACTGAATTTAGCTGCCTATAATCTACGCAAAGCCGCATATTGCCGTCTTTTTTCCGCACCAGAATTATCGGACTAGCATAGTTAGACACAGATTCTCGAATAACTCCAGACTGTAGCATTTCGCCTACCATTTCACGAACCCTTTCGCGCTCGCTAAATGGCAGGCGATAAGGCCTATAAACCACCGGACGCTGATTATTTAGCTCTATTCTCATCTCTGCAACATTAGTACAACCTAGCCCGGATAAATCGTACGCGAAACAATCCTGATATTGACGTAACAATTTCATGAGCCTAGCCTTGTCATCGTTAGTAACCGCATCACCAAGATTGACTTGGTCTTCAACAAACGTTTCGCACTGGGTCATCTCAGCTGGATTCGTTTTCGATCTGGCTACCGTGTCTGCAAGCCTATAAACAGCTTCTACCCTTTCAGCTCTAGAAAAAACCAGATCTTTATCTAAGCGACAAGAACCCAAGAAACTGTGACAAAAAGACCACCGTTCGCGACCTCATACATGCCACCGCATATCATAAATTGTGAGTTTGGTTTTCCCACGATTTTGGTGTCTAAAACAACTCTACCAGCAAAAACAGATGCAGTCGCCGCCCTAACACTAGCCGGGCCATAAAGATCAGATTGAGCCGAAAATCTTACCCTTTCTAAACATTGGTTGTCCTCGCTCACATCAGTAAAAGGCACTTCTGCGCCAATGTGAAGAAACTGCAGCTTATTTGTATCTTTATAAACCACTATGTGCGGCTGCTCGGTGTATGTGTGGCCTATAAGTAAGGGTTTTTCCAGCAAGTAATCGTCCACTATCCGAAATGGTACCATTGCACTAACGCCATCGATTGCAAGCCTTAAAGTCGCTGTGCCTATAGAATGAATTTCCTTGTAACCAAAACCTGTCATTATAGTTGGCGTAGAGTCATGTGCGACTCCAAGACTTTCAAAACATGAACGCCTTATCATCGTCACTTCGCTACCTAAGTCAACGAATGCCTCCAAACGTACGTCACCGAGAATCACTTCCTTAAAATACTTCTTAGAAGGATTGGAGTTTGATATACGCATCGACTTTGGTACGGTGTCAGCCTTTGTCGGCCCCGAATCCTTTTTGGATGGACAAACCTCCGCTTTGTGCCCTATCCGGTTGCAGTTGCTGCATTTTATTAAGGGTTTAGTGCACTTTGTAAAAGGGTGCCCCTTTTCTTTGCAGTTGAAACACACTAACCCGGAATTGCTACTCAAGTTTGTTCGATTACCCTGCCTATCTACTACCGTACCCATGTTTCTATCCCTGTAAGGTTGTTGACTAGACAGCTCCTTATTATTGCTCAACAAGAACTTGAGGAGTTGATCCGGTTCTTCGCAACGTAATGCCAATGCACTTGACCTTATGGTCCTATCCCCAACGCCGTGGATGATACAGTCGACAGCCTTTTTTCCTACGATGTCACATTGATTAAGCAGAGCAACCTTTTCGTAATAATATGTTTCGATTAATTCGTTGGGTCTACTCTTTCGTCTAAGCATGTCTTCTAAAAGTTGCCCGTAATTTTGTTCACTGGGAAATGCATTGACTAACTTAACTTGCCACTCAGCCCAAGTGAACAAGATTGAATTAAGACTTTCGTACCAGGTTTTTGCAAGTCCTGTCAGTTTCTGCATAGCAAAGTGCACTGTTGCCTTCTCGTCCCAGCCATAAACCTCGGCACACTGATTTACCTTTTTAATCCATACGTCTACGCGCTGGTTTTTCCCTGACGGGTTAAATTTGGGGATAATATTTCGGTGATCTAAGCCCTTATTATAAACAGACGTGCCTTGATTTGATGACTGAGACGGAAGGATGTCTTTAATAGATTTAATTATCTGCATGACATCCTTAGACGAAAAAGTCGGACTACGAGACCTGTCACTCCGTGGTGTTGCACGTTCCCTCGATGTTCTCGTGGCGTGCTGCCTGCTGCGGCTGCGTCCCTGGCGACTTTCACTTGCCTCGTGAGACACGCGGCGCTCACTCCGTCGATGCCGGTCGGCATCGCGTGCTCGCTGCAGCTCCTCTTCCAGCTCACGTAGTCGTTGTTGCTGTCGTCGCAATGCTTCTTCTCGTTCTCGCAGTCGGCGCCCGTGGCTCCGGCTACGGCTCCGACGGCGGGAACCTGCGCTCGTCCGCGCACGGCTAATTCTATGCCCAGTATGCTCTCGCTCTCGCGTAGGAGTCCTTAGACTTCGTCGCGGCTCTCTTTCTTTCTCCATTATCTGAAACTCGTCGCACAATATAGCATCCCACCAAAAACATTTCATGTAAAATTGACGGCCAAGACTCACATTCTCATAACGCTTTCGCTGTAAAAAAGTTATCAGATCCCAGGAAAAGCCAAGCCCCTAAGCCCCGACTTTACTAACCCCACCACCTTGGTTTAAAAAGTATGGCATCAACTGGCTTCAAGCCCCTAAACCCGGAGTTTACTAACCCTACACCTTTGTTTCAAAAGTATGGCTTGGCCGTTTCATAGACTACCGTAAATAAGTCCAACGGACCGTCTGGCCCATATGGTATCAAGAAACTAAGTTTATGTCTTTGATAATATATACTTATAAACTTAATTCCTTACGATATAGGCCGGAAAGTCCGCTAGACTTATTTACGGTAGTCTATGAAACGGCCAAGCCATACTTTTGAAACAAAGGTGTAGGGTTAGTAAACTCCGGGTTTAGGGGCTTGAAGCCAGTTGATGCCATACTTTTTAAACCAAGGTGGTGGGGTTAGTAAAGTCGGGGCTTAGGGGCTTGGCTTTTCCTGGGATCTGATAACTTTTTTACAGCGAAAGCGTTATGAGAATGTGAGTCTTGGCCGTCAATTTTACATGAAATGTTTTTGGTGGGATCTCATTTCTTTTTGTAAGGTGCTTTAGTTTTTTTAATTTTTTTGGGCTGTAGGGTTTCTTGAGCGTCAACTGAAGTAGACAATTGTGTATTTAAGAAATACTTAAGTTTAGCCCCATATATATATACACTTTTATCCCCTATTATGGGAAACCCATACAAACTTCCATCCCCTTATTTAAAGGGTGGGGGGTGATTTTTTAAAAGTCCTACAATATGTATTTGCTTTATAACAATGAGTCCCTATAGGTTTCAATTTTCAGACCTCTAGTATCAAAATTTGCGGAAGTTTCATACAAACTTCCATCCCCTAGTTTAAGGAGTTGGGGGGTAAAAGTTCCAAGTTTTAGAATTATTTTGTTGTTTGTGTACTAATACTAGCTTACATACCAAATTTCAGCTTTCTAGGTCATCGGGAAGTACCCCAGAGGTTTTGATACGTCAGTGAGTGAGTGGCAAAATCGGCGTATTTTAGGTACCTATAAAACCTAAAGTATAAAAGCTAGATCAATTAAATTTTGTACATTTTATATGTTTGCTAACTGCATCTTAACCTGAGAATTTGGGCGCTCTAGTGTTAACTGGGACGAAACTATGAGGGTTTGAATATGAGACGAAACGGTTCGAGAAAAGGTAGGTAGTGCCCCCTTCTTTTTTGTTCGTCTTGGCGGGGGCACTACCGTGCCCCCAGATTAGTCATACATACATTACCTAAGCAAACAAAACTGACAAGTATCAGAGAGTTTTGTCTTGTATCTCGAAAACGGTGCGTCCTAGCACAAAAATAGTGAAAAATTGCCCTCCTTAGAAACCCCCACTACTCCGAGACTAATAGGATTATGAAACAAAAATCCTGAAAAACCCAATTTTTTATTTTTTATTTTTTTTTATTTAGTTGTTCCCTGAGGTACACCGCTTATAAGTAACAATAACAAGTATTATTAAGGCGATATGTGACTCGTGGTAGTTCAATATACCTTCAGAGCAGAAAGAAAAATAAATCTACCCTACATTAGCAATATTTATTAGGATTTATCCTAGTTTGAAATTTAACCTAATTTTATGTCCAAAACCGATATAATTTCAACGTGCTTAGCTTGTAATATGTAGTTATTTACATGAATTACTAAATTGTCATCCAGCATATCGCGTTAATTATAGAATAGTTTAACAAATTAGTCCTACGGGTGCCAGTATTATATTTAAATACTAGCGACCCGCCCCGGCTTCGCACGGGTGCAATTCTGATAAATTATGCATGCATTATACATATAAACCTTCCTCTTGAATCACTCTATCTATTAAAAAAAAACCGCATCTAAATCCGTTGCGTAGTTTTAAAGATTTAAGCATACAAAGGGACATAGGGACAGAGAAAGCGACTTTGTTTTATACTATGTAGTGATAAGCTAAGCGCCCATATCGGACTTAATAACAATATTTTAGTTTCATTGAAACTTGCCTGAAATATAACACGTGGGCGAGTACTTACGGAATTTCGATATCCCACTGGCTGAAGTTGTAATCACTACGACGGTAAATGAAGAGCCAGATGTCAAGTAGAATGTTTATTCAATTCAATCTTGGTTTCAACTGGTGCCTGGGCTCTCACCCAACTTAATGCTAATTGGGCTCCCACCCAAACTTATCTAAATTGAGCTCACACCCAAACTTATCTAAATTGGGCTCCCACCCAACACACACACTTGATTCGGGCTCCCACCCAACAAACTAGATTCGGGCTCCCACCCGACAGATTAAGAAAATTAACAACTTAAGCTTATGTTTATATTAAGCTGATCAATTGAATCCGTCCGCACAAGTCAACGCTCCACAACGGACTGCCTGACGCCCCGCCGCCCATCACGTGGCGGAAACCCCACCCTTGCCTTGAGAACCCCGCGTCGCCGTCAGAATGGTCAATGCATTTACCCTTTATTTTATGTTTTTGCTTACAGTAATAACAATTAATTCAAAACTAAATATTAAATCTTGAAAATGTGTGTAATAATTAATCAAAACCTTACACTAAATATAAGAATGACTTTACTTTTATATCGTTGGCCAATTAGCACCACCAGTGGAGCACAACCTTCACATTTCCCGCCGTCTCGGGGTGAACGAGGGACATTCGTCTTACTATAGAAACGCTAGACAAAACTACTCCTGCCTAACATATAAGAGGTCCCTACCTATGCAGGGATACCCATACATTCATACCCAGATGGTCTCTTGCTAAGAGATAACCAGGGTCAGGACATGTGCGAACACTAGCCTATGGCATATTACGTAATCCGACATGTTATCTGACATTGGCTTTGCCTTGACAAAAACCCCGCTAAAAAGGCAAGGCACCAACTTAACTACCCCAAGTGTCATTCGACTTAATATACTAAAGCATGGACCATTCGATACAATATTAAAAATGACAGGCTTTAACAATTTAATCGCCTGGTGTAACACCAGCCTAAATAAATTACCCGATTAAATCGTCTCGAATGTTCCCACCTTAACTGCCTGGAGTATGACACATGCACAGTATATATATAGGCTAAAGCAGTATGGAAACTACGAACAAACGCTCGAAACAGCGCACACACACAGACGCAAGCGTTTACGAGGCGTCTCAACGGACTTCACGGTGCTGTCAGTCGCGCGTGGCGCATTGAGGCGACCGGTCATTGTTTGTGTTTATTGCGCGTGCGTGCGCTGTCCGCGATTTTTTAAAGATGCCACGAGTATATTGCGCTGTATACGGCTGCTTGAATTCGGCTTCTTTAAGACCGGAGCTTTCTTTTTTTAAACTTCCTGCTGATATTGAAAGGTAAGAATGCTTTATTATCACTACATAGTATAAAACAAAGTCGCTTCCTGTCTGTCCGTTCCTATATATGCTTAGATCTTTAAAACTACGCTACGGATTTTGATGCGTTTTTTTTAAATAGATATATTGATAAAGGTTTATACGTATAATACATGCATAATTTAGCAGCATTGCACCTGAGCGGAGCCTAACGGGTTGCTAGTTAATAAATAAAATGCATTTCCTTTTAAATAAATCGTTTGGTTGTTTATGTGATATTTGGTGTAAATTTTAGGGTTCCCTACCCATAAGGTAAAAACGGGACCCTGTTACTTAATAAACCTCCGCTGTCCGTCTGTAACCAGGTTGTAAGTATCTCATGAACCGTGATAGCTAAACAGTTGATTATTTTGCAGATGATGTATTTTAGTTGCCGCTATAACAACAAATACTAAAAACAGAATAACAACAATATTTAAGGGGGCTCCCATAAAACAAACGTGATAGGTTGCGTTAATTTTGCACCTCACTTCTATCCGGCGGCTACATATCAGGTGTAAACTTAACTTAACCCGACCATATAAGATGCGAACCTAAGTGTTTGTACCGAACCCTCGGTGCGCGAGTCCGATACGCACTTGGCCGGTTTTTGAGCACGCGTGTTTGTAATGGTGAAAAATAATTAAAAAAGAATTGATAGCTATGAAGCTTTCATCGTTATTAAACTTGTATCAATATATTGTATTTAGGTTAGTTCGTGGGGTAGTGTACAAAATGCACTCTGGTCTCGAAGGGATAGAATCAAACACCGAGATTGATGACAATGCAACGTATGTTTATTCTTTGGACTATATGTACTCCACACACATATCGACAACATAACAATAATTATTTGCAGTACTTATACATTTTATGGGAAACAAACGTTCGCGTGATTCACAATTGACGCTCTACAGTACAGTGCCATCTACCAGGCAATTGAGACATCTAACTACTGAATAACAACTTAAACATACCGCCCACCAAGGACAATATGTCCTTCATCGTAGCCGCCCACCATGGAACGACTCACATTACCATAAAACATTGAAAACTTGAATTAAATATAACAAACTAGGAAAAACCATCATAACTTCACAAAAAAAAACAACAATTAAATTAACATGTAAATTTACTAGTAATCTTCACTAATCCGTCACTGGCAACACACAAAGTTTTGAAAATATAGTTAACAAGACTGTGCCAGGATGTTTTTGAATGATCTTGCCGAAAAGCCAGACTGAGGCTTGTCATTCTCTTTCACCAGAACGACGTCTCCTACCTTAGTTTATGAGACTTGATGAGCCCACTTATATTGGTGCAAAAAAGAAGTAAAATCACTAACTATACACAACAAATAAGTAAACACATCACTTGTAAGAGTGAGGTCCTCTGCCCTTGAATGTCCTTAAACTGATGGGAACTGCGTAGTCAACTCCACTGCGGATTAATTCTCTATCCGGGGTAACTTTGGCCGGCGGGAATCAGTTGAGTGTGTTTCTTATGCAGGGGACACATTTTTGAATGTGCTGTCTCACCAGATCTCTTATCCTGACTATCCAATATACTATGTTCGATGTCTTCATTGATATACCCATTTCCGTTGATCTCTGCTATATAAATTTTGAACTCAGCATTCTGACATATTTTAACGCAATTTGTCTTTGCCTCAAATTCCCATTCTTGTAGTTATTTGGTATGATCTCGGATTTCAGGAGAAACACGTTTAGTTAAAAATCGTCTACAACGAATAAGTTTGTACTTACAGATCATTTTGAACTTCTTTCTACTACTGAAATTTCGTTCGTTTGGTCTTAGCTAAGAATTTAGCTTCTTTCTCCCAGAAACACTTTAGCATTTGTCCTCACTTACCTGAGTATGCAGCACTTGCAGAATCTACTGAACCAGACAGAATCCAACCGAGCGCAGTACATTGTGCTACTAAACTACGTTTCGGATCCCTCAGCACTCCATCTTTTAGAATCTGGCAGTAAACTTCTGCGCCCAACAACACATCAATTCTGCTGGGTGAACTATAAGTTGGATCGGCCAACTTGAGCTGTTGTACTTCCGACCATTCTGGAACTGTTACTTCCTTAGCAGGAAGACAAGTAGTGATCTTGTTCAACACATATGCGTTCAATACCATATTGAACTTTGGATTAGTCAGCGATTGAACTTTCAAATGAACCATATACTTAGACCCTACACAAGTCTGATCGCCGCCTAATCCCGATATTGTTCGTTTAGTGGGAAGTTTATTTATCCCTAAAGCTTGCACCGCAGCTTCACTAATAAATGAGGCTTGGGAGCCTTGATCTAAGAGCGCTCTAATCACTTGATAGCCTCCCGTTTTAGACTCAGCCTTTACAAGAGCTGTGGCCAACAAAATCTCGTCCTTTACTGTCCCTTTCGTAAAACAGTTGACTATCGGTGACATTTTTGATTGTTCTGATTGCGTTTGATCTATGGTAATATGTGTGGCGTCCCTCGAGACACCTTCACCCGCTTGAGCTACGTTCTTTTGTTTAGCAGATGAAGTTGAGACATCATTTTGGTGAAGTAAAGAATGATGTCGCCTTTTACAAATTCGACAACTCGTGGCTTTTTGACAAAATCTAACAGAGTGGTTACCCCCTAAACAATTATAGCATATGCGATTATTTCTAACAAACTCGTGCCTTTTAGCAATATCCTCACTTGCGAACTTCTTACAAAAACATAACTTGTGAGGATCTCAGTACAGAATTCGCACGCTATAGTTGGTACGTTGGCAACATGAAATACATTTGGTTTATCTGAACTACAGGCAGTCGCTTTCACGTAAGCACTAGGAAACTTATTAGTATTTCTCGGCTCAATAAACTCTAAGGCTCTGTATCGGCTGGTTAAAAAGTCCTTGAATTGCTCAAATGTAGGCAAGCTATCCGATACTGAGTTTGCCGCAACATCAAGTTCCCATTGCTTACGCGATTCTGGGTCTAATTTTAACGTCAACAGATGAATTACAATGATATCCCATGAGGAGACATCGATGCCTAAATTAGACAACGCACTTAGACAGTCAGTTGACGTATCCATCAGATCCTTCAGAAATCCAGGAGACTCGGTGCGTGCACTCTTTTGACTTAACAAACGTTTTAATATACAGTGAGATAAATATTTCTTATTATTGTAACGCTGTTCTAATTGACTCCAGCACCGAGTGTAATTAGAATCCGACACAGGTATATTACGCAGCAACTGCTCTGCCTCACCAGTCAAATAACTCTTAAGATATTGCAGCTTTTGTACATTATCTAATGAGCTATTATTATGGATCATAGACGTAAAGAGATCTCTAAATGTCGTCCACTCCTGGTATTTCCCAGAAAAACTAGGAATACAGATTTTCGGTAGCTTTACTAGACTCGATTTCGCTTGCTTATACTCCTCATTGCCCTTTGACGGACTAGCGATAACACTAGTGAACTGCGCTAACTTAGCCTTTAATTCGCACTTGTGATCCGTATATTCTTCCTCTGTTTTGTCATAAATTTCCTCTGTTATATATGATTTTGTTTTTAACACTTCGATCGCTTGTTTTCATTATTTCCTTGTGTCCCTGTCTAAATTCAAACCAAAGTTGATCTAAAGCTTCCAATCTACTTTCAATATAGTGCTTATTAATGCGTTCCTTTGGAGACTTTTTGAAATTACCATGTGCTTTAAATATGCGACAGGAAAGGTCATCCTGATAATTTAGTAAAGTTTCCATATTGTTAGTATTGAAAGTATCTCGGACCAACTGGAAATATTTAACTAACTTTTTAAACAGTGACACAATCCAACACTTAGATGCAACGCGATAAAAAAAACCCAAAAAATTTACAAGTGTTTGACACAGTATGACAATCCAGCACTTCAAAAACACAAGATCACAATGCTGAAAATTTTACAAGTGTTTGACAGATCAGCACTTAGAAAAAACACGAACAAAATGCTTAAATATAAAAAAGTCTTTAGAACTTTGTCACTCTAACTGAAATCGGGCATGGATTCCCCGTTCCAACCGTTTTATTTGTAAATTATTCTAAGTTCTATCTAAACTAAATTTAATAAGTTAATTAAGTACTGAATTTAAAGTCCAATTTCAAATAAGTAATATTTTTCTCTTCTCTTGATGAAACCGATGACGAAATTTTCTAAGTCCATGTAAACAAAGCCGAAAATGTTCAAAATAATTAATATGTTCACTAGGATGAAACTCGCGTTTAAAATAAATTTAAAGTACTCACGGTTCACACTTGACTCACTCACGTATTAACCACTCTCCAAATACTTGTGATGTCACACTCCGTTGAACTTCGTTACTGCCGCTTACAGAGGGCGCTAGTTGTATCACTGATTCCTGTTACTCGTCGCTTGATGTCGCTAGTGGTACCGCTGCTTGCATACAAATTCTTCTCGTCGTAGGAAGTTTCCGGCTTCTCGCTACTAGATGGCGCTAGTAGTAGCCACTTTCAGCTGAAAATTCCCGGCGACCTTTTCCTCAGCGCTCCCCTGAGACGTGCGGGCGAAGTGTGAAAACCACACTGAACTTTTCAAATTTACCAAAAAAGCCACGGTAGGGCTAATCCGGTTCGAAGGACCATGTACAAAATGCACTCTGGTCTCGAAGGGATAGAATCAAACACCGAGATTGATGACAATGCAACGTATGTTTATTCTTTGGAATATATGTACTCCACACACATATCGACAACATAACAATAATTATTTGCAGTACTTATACATTTTATGGGAAACAAACGTTCGCGTGATTCACAATTGACGCTCTACAGTACAGTGCCATCTACCAGGCAATTGAGACATCTAACTACTGAATAACAACTTAAACAGGTAGCGTCCAGGAAAACAATGGTTGGTGATGGTTAGGTGGCAAATACTATAATTCTTATAAAAGTCACGGCACAGTTTATGGGGAAATAAGAATAACACAAGATACAAGCAGACTATGAAAAAAGCTAGACACGCGAGCGATTCGTACGAGTAGTGCGCGCGAACGTTGTATAATCGAATGTTCGGGAGTCGGGATCCGGACCGACCGACGCGACAGTGATACGTGCCGGCGCCGCCGCATGTGCCGCCCGCTCTCCTCCTAACCCCTCGGGCCTCGGCTGTCCGTGGATTACGTGCGTAAACACGTCGAATACTGCGTGTATAAGTATTAATATTGTAAAGGATGACATTAAAACCATTGATACCAATATAAAAACTGATAATACTGACAGCTACTGTTCCTGGTGCGGCAGGAGACAAAGAATCGGCAATGGCTTCGCCCGTGGACCCGCGACGGCGTTATCTTTGTACGACGCAGCGAAAACGAGACTCCCAAACGTATTCGCACAGAGGCAGAATTCGAACAGGTTTTTTGTACGGCGCCTGCTGGATGTACTTAGTGTATTCTGTGTACAACTGTATATGTTATTATGTGTATTCTTTAAGTAATAATAAATGTATTTGTTATATTTTAAGAAATAGTGCTGTAATAGCCGATTGTTTAATGTTGTGGAGGGTGTACTGTGCAACTTGTCAATGCACTTATAAAAATATGTGTGACAGTAAGATCCATTCCCGGATTGATAATAACTACAGTAATAATAATATAATCTATATCGAGATATATAATATGTATTTAGAAATAATAATAGCATGCTATTTACTATGTTGTTTTATTTATCCACGTATGTATATATGGTTGGCGGCCAACTTTAGATATTGTGACAATTACACTTTCTCATTAAGACATAAAAAAACAATTTCAACATTTAATCTGATAAAAAAAAGGAGGTTACATCTGTTCTCACAATTAAGTTCCTATTTCTCCGTCACCTCTGACTGGCGCCACGTGACACACTTAAGATTTTATCTGCTGAACTGTAAACATTCTGAACTCGTATTTTCTTTCGTTATACAATTTATTAAAAGCAAATATCTGACTTGTGGACTTTTAAACCCCGGCTCGCTCGGCACGCGACACACGGAGTTTCTAGTGGCGATGTCGCGTTTTGACGTAGACATAATGATGATCAATGAAACGTGGATCAGGAGCGGTGAGAAGGCCCGTGCACCGGCGCCGCCGGGGTACCGGCTGAGGCACGTGCCGCGCGACATCGCGGGCGCGCGCGCGCGCGGTGGCGGTGTAGGCGCGTATCCAGTGGCGGATTAAGGGTCGAGAGCGCCCTAGGCAAAAACCTCATCGGCGCCCCTTTGCGCTCCTTGGCAGCCTTTTGCGCCCCTTTGCGGCCCATTGGCGCCCCTTTGCAGCCTTGCGCCCCTAGGCACGTGCCTACTTTGCCTTAAGGATAATCCGCCACTGCGCGTATCTCAGGTGCGGCATCAACGCGCGGCGGCTCCAACACCCGATTGCACCGCTAGTCGAACAAATGTGGCTCAGTTTAAGTATCAATGGTCTCAGGATAGCCATTGGAACCGCCTATCGGCCCCCATGGTTTGACGTTGACAAATTTCTGGACGCTCTTAGTGATTCCTTGACTTTTTTTGCGATGTTCGATTACACTATGTTGCTAGGGGATTTCAACATTAATATTTTAAATAAACAAGAGTCTAATTCAAAGAAGTTATTGAATTTTCTGGAATATATGCATTTATCACAGCATGTAAATGAACCGACGCATTTCACTGAACATAGTGAGACTTTAATCGACGTCATCTGTTGCAATACAACTGTTTCTAACTTGTCTGTCAATTATATTCCTGATCTCAGCAGCCATGCTTTCATCACATGTCAGTTAAATATTAAAAAAATCAAACCAGCCCCTAAAATTGTATCGTACAGGCCAATTAAAGATATAGACTTAAATGATTTCAATAACACAACTGAAAGTGTTAACTGGGAGGAGTTGGACTCAGGTTCTATCTCTATCAATGACACAGTGATGAAGTTTAACGACTGCATTATAGACATATTTGACACCTATGCACCTCTAAAAACAATTCATATTAAAGAACATGAAAATCCTTGGATTACACCTAATATTAAGGAAATGATGAGGTTGAGAGACAATGCCCACGCCAAATATCGCCTTACAAAAAAAGATAGCCATAAAAAATATTACAAAGATTTGAAAAGCTTAGTGAATGTCTATCTCTATCACGAACAACGTGCGTTTTATCAGAGTCACATTAATAATAATATAAACAATCCGAGAAAACTCTGGAAAAATTTAAAAAATAATCTGATTGACTTTAAGTCAAAAGACTTAGAATTACCCGCCCATCTCTCTGATCCTGACGTTATAAATTCACACTTTCTTGACATACCTGGCAACAATAATGTAGATCAAACGTATGTAGCATATCTTGAGTCTAATCGATTTAGCTCTGCTGTTTTCAACCTAAAGCCTGTCAGCACGACTATGGTAGCAAACATCATAAAGACAATTTCAACAAATGCTATAGGCATAGATGGCATTTCTCTAGATATGGTACTACTAACGCTTCCCAGTACATTGGGTGTAATCACGGATATTGTAAATAAATCCATAGACACTAGTGTATTTCCAGATATATGGAAAATGGCAAAAGTCCGGCCTATTCCTAAAATACCTCATCCATCAAATTACAAAGACCTGAGACCAATAAGTATATTACCTTTTCTATCTAAAATTCTCGAGAAAGCGGTTTGCATACAATTGACAGAATATCTAGAAAGCTGCAGTATATTACCGGATAGACAATCAGGCTTTAGAAAAGGGCATAGCACTTCCACAGCATTACTGGATGTGGTGGACGAGATTCTGACATCACAAGATGAAGGTAGAGGGACTATATTAGCGCTCCTGGACTTCTCTCGCGCCTTTGACTCAATTAATACTTCTATTTTGTTATCAAAATTAGCATATTATGGTTTTAGTAGTTCAGCTGTAAAATGGTTTGCCAGCTATCTCGCTGACCGGTCTCAACTTGTTGAAGTTCGCAATACAGAAGGTGTAACCTCAGTTTCGGGATCACTTGAAGTCTTTAGAGGTGTGCCCCAAGGTTCTATCCTGGGGCCAGTGCTTTACAATATATACAGCGCAAATATAGTTGATAACATCAGACACTGCAAATACCACATATACGCGGATGATCTTCAACTCTTTATATCTTGTAAGCCAGATGACACACGTGAAGCTGTAGCCAAATTGAACGAAGATCTGTGTCGCATTGCCGATTGGTCAGAAAATAATTGCTTAGTCCTCAATCCCACAAAGTCGAAATTCCTTGTATTGGGTTCCAAAAAACAAGTAAAGCAGATAATCGCCTCAAACCCTTGCGTTAACATTGCAGGGAGCAATCTGGAGCAAGTCTCAGAAGCTGGAGTCATCTTCACCCACTTGCCTCATGGTTTGTTTCAACACAAAAACTTTTTTGATGTTACGATAAGCAATTTGGCCTTGTACTGCGACTGTATTTGAGCTCCGAGAAGTGCCATAAAGGGGAACGTCACCGACAGGTTGAAGTTGATTGAAATCGCCAAAGAAAACAACAATGTATCCACCCATGATTTCGTTGAGTGGTGTTGCTTGCCGCAGCCGATGGTCGATTTGACCGAGAAGTTTTAAGCCTAAGTATCATCGAGAATTCGTCAATAATCACAATTTTGATCTCTGCCATCTCTTCTTGAAAATGCTGGAGTTTCTCCGCTGACATGTCCCTCTGTTGATAGTTCGACAACCGTAATGCGCTGTGAATTGTCTGACCGTTGATGTTATTTGCTGCCACGCCTGTAGGAGCCATAAGAAGCACTTTTTCTTTTCCAATCAAGTGAACTATTTCATTGATGATGCAAGATTTACCTGTGCCGGCCGCACCAATAACAATTGCTAGCTTTTCATCAGTGAGAGAATCCAGGAAAGAATTCACGAAACTTATTACCCTAGATTGATCTGAGTTAAGATTGACACGCAATAAATTTGATTCATTATTGCGGACGAATGCGTCCTTTGCAGCCTTGATGAAGTTAAGACTGCACCGAGCGAAATATGAAAAAATAGGCAGTTGCCGTTAAGTAGATAACGTCAACACTAATTGTTTAATCCATTTCTAAACTATATATTTAGCATTTCGAAGAATGTGTTAACAACTTCTCCGTGGAAAAATTATAAGATTATTAATATTTTACCCTAGAAAACTAAGTAAAGTTGGACGAAAATTGTAAAATCGTAAGCAGGCGTTAAGTGTTTTTTTTATAGTTTAACAATGGAAATCTATTCTGATTTTCAGTTAAAAAAAAAGAAGAATGTTTACATTACAATTTGTCCGCATCAAATATTTCAATTATTGTTTGGTATTAAAGATCCGGATTTATCAAAAAAGTGCTTTTAATTCTCCATACATTTTTACTATGGCGGCCGCGCGCCAATTTAAATACGCATTCCCCGCGCTCTATGGTTCAGTCGCAAACGCTCGGCGCCCTCTTAAGGTCTCTAGGTGCTTCACAGGATATCTTTCAAGTCCTCTGTTCATTTCAAGTCCATTCGAGTCGATCCATAGGAGCTTTTTGTTTTTTTATCATTACTTTTTAATTAAGAACAATTTCAAAATTTTCTCTTCGTCACGACCTAGCGAAATTTAATTTGTGCATTTTAAAACAAAAATTTCCAAAATCGGTTGAGAACTCGCTGAGATCTGCGCATTGTTACAAAGTCCATTCGAGTCGATCCATGGGAGCTTCGCTCGCTTCGCTCGCTCCGCTCCAATTATAGTTTACGCGAGGTTTGACACCGACTTCGAAGGGTGAGTCAAATTTAATCTGTACTTGAACGGGTTATTGTTGGCTTTTTAGTTTTACTGAAGTCGGTTCTTTTTTTTGCTAAAAAATTTTTTTTTTGCTTTTTAGTGATTCGTATGTGTTCATCATCAGTTTCCTTACACCAAATCCTATTTACTGAATGTAAATTCTTGAACTTATCAATAAATTACAGAAAGCGCCGTACATGTCGCTATAACATTTGAAGAGTTCCCTCGATTTCTCCAAGATTCCATCATCAGATCCCGACTTAGTGCCAACGGGACCAACTCGGAGTTATACCCTGTCGATTAAAACAAAAATTGAAAATCGGTTCACGGTTCTCGGAGATATCGAGTAACAAACAAAGAAAAAAAAAAAAAAATAGTTCGAATTGAGAACCGTGTTCCGAATTCACAGCGCATTACGGTTGTCGAACTATCAACAGAGGGACATGTCAGCGGAGAAACTCCAGCATTTTCAAGAAGAGATGGCAGAGATCAAAATTGTGATTATTGACGAATTCTCGATGATAGGCTTAAAACTTCTCACTCTTCTTGCCACTGTCCCTAAGGAAGTCTCCGTCTGTAGCATCGCTCAAGACGAATCTTAAGAAGTTATGGCTTTCCAATGACTTGTGAATTGGATCTACAATGTATTTATATTTATGTGTATATTTGTATTACATTATATATATATATATATGTATGTATGTATGTATGTGTATGTGTATGTATTCATAGTTTATATGTGTAATTATTAGTAGTCTTATTATTTTTAATACCTTTTTGTACACGGTGTTAGTTTGTCTATCTTCTTCTCGTACTCACTCAATTGCTCAAAGGTTAACTGGAAGAGATCCCTTATAGGGATAAGTTCGCCTTTGTACCTATATGTTATTTGTAATAGATGTATTTTGTAACTGTTTTTGTGTACAATAAAGTGTTTACTTACTTACTTACTTTACTTACTTCTCGGTCAAATCGACCATCGGCTGCGGCAAGCAACACCACTCAACGAAATCATGGGTGGATACATTGTTGTTTTCTTTGGCGATTTCAATCAACTTCAACCTGTCGGTGACGTTCCCCTTTATGGCACTTCTCGGAGCTCAAATACAGTCGCAGTACAAGGCCAAATTGCTTATCGTAACATCAAAAAAGTTTTTGTGTTGAAACAAACCATGAGGCAAGTGGGTGAAGATGATGTGGGAGAAGACTAGAACGTAACCACATTATCTAAGTAGTGAAAAAGGCACTGGCCTCTAACTCTACATACCGCCATTCCTCATTCAACTCATCTGATTATAGTCTGGCGACTGATTGCAGATTTGAAGGGGAAAAAAAAAAGTGGGTGAAGATCAGAAGCAATTCAGGGATTGTTTGCAGAGATTGGCGGTAGGTGAGGTCACAGTTGCTGACTACAAGTTGATCGAAACCAGATTCATCTCAAAGCATCAAGCTTCAGTATCCTCAACACGAGATGTAATTCGATTGATTTCAACAAACAAAGAAATCGAGTCGTTCAATCTTGATAAGTTGAGGAACGTCGGCCACCCTGTTGTTCGAATCAACGCCATCCACAACGACCCAAGGGCTGCAACAGCATCTTCTGATGACGCTAGAGGATTAGCATCTGAGCTGTATTTGTGTGAAGGGGCCCAAGTCATACTGAGGCAAAATTTATTCACTGCTGCGGGTTTGTGCAATGGAACAATTGGTAAAGTTGTAGACATTGTGTACAATCACCGCGAAGACAACCGTTTCAGTGACGGTTTTTCAATTTGCATTATGGTGGAATTTGCATCATATTCAGGTCCGCAACTCCAGAACTGTAACATATTGCCAATACCACCAGTGACAGTTTCATTCAGGAAAGGCTCAACAACGTTCTCAAGGAAGCAATTTCCCATACAGCTTGCATATGCAATAAGCATTCACCGTTCTCAAGGCTTAACTCTAGATCAAGCAGTTGTAAACATTGGAGACACTGAATTTGCATTAGGCATGTCTTATGTTGCGCTTTCCAGAGTCCGAAACATCAATGGTTTATTCTTCGAGCCTGGATTTCCTTTCGCACGAATCAAAAAAATCAACGAAAAGAAGAAATTGGCTGAAAAGCGCACAGACCTGAATCGTTTGGTAGAGCTATCTGAACGCCAGTCAATTTAAATCATCATCAAAAATTAATTTCTATATTAATATTTTCCATGAACTTTTCTAAAAAAATTATTATTTCTTTCAACTTTCTGTTGTAGTTTATTTTGTAGTTACTGCGTTATAAATAAATATTAAGGGACAATCTTACACAAATCGACCTAGTCCCAAACTAAGCAAAGCTTGTACTATGGGTACTAGACGACGATATACATAATATATAAATACATATATAGATAACATCCATGACCCAAGAACAAATATTTTGCACAAATATTTGCCCCGGCCGGGATTCGAACCCAGGACCGCCGACTCAGTAGGCAGGTGTCTACCAACCGAGCCAAACGCGTCGTCAAAATATACAAATCGAAGATCGCACAACTCCGCTCCAATCTATGGTGCAAGTTTAGCCGGTGGCTGACTCTGCATCGACCTAGTATATAACTATAAGAACTGAGTGGTTTGGGATCGACTTCGAAGGGTGAGTCAAATGTAATCTGTACTTGAACGGGTTATTGTTGGATTTTTAGTTTTACTGAAGTCGGTTCTTTTTTTTGTTAAAAAATTTTCAAGCCTTTATAACTTGCAATGTTTAAATATTGTTACGAGCGTGGGGTTCGTATTTGATAGAGAAGCACAAATTAATCCACTAAATAAAATCACACACTTTATTACCAAAATTACGCACTTACAATTCAAACGAGCTGTACTTAAAATCCACTAATTAACACAAAAACACTACTTCACAAATTACGCACTCACTATTTACTCGAACTGTACTTAAAGCGCACTAATCACTTAAGAGTCTCTTTCCGAATATCCTTTACTAGCACTCGATCGCAGTTAAAATGTAACTAACTCACGCCGGCCGTCGGCGCTTTTTATATCCCGCGGAACCGCTCTAGACGCATTGTCCACACATATCGCGAATATTCTAGTAAGGTCCAGCGGGAGGGCCGAGAACATTCGAGGCCATATATGTCTCTCTCTAATGGTGCACTCTCTGTCACTCCCTTCTCGAATGTTCCGAGTATAGCTATCACTTTCTAGTAGTCGTATCTCTGTCACACACTTCTCGAATGTTCCGAGTATAGCTATTTATTTCTAGTAGTGCTATCTCTGTCACTCCTACCGGATATTTCTCCATATAACGATTTGTGCTTCAGAGGCCCATAAGGGGTCCTGAAAACGCCTGAAAACGGGTTTTTAGGTTATGGCGTCATCTGATAGAGGGTGCCCTGAAACGGACTGAAAACATGTTTCAGGCGCCTGAAAATGACGGCAACTTGGGTGAAATTTCGATCTTTAGATATTATGTGATAGAGCAACTTCTAAAACGGCATGAAATGACTTTTCAGCCTGCTGAAAACGGTTCTAAAGCACTGAAATTGTCGTTAAAAGTTTTTGACCTACCGGCGTAACAATATTATGTAACTATGTATGTTTGTTCGGGTGGAATTTTGCAACTCAAGTTTGAAGCAAATATCTTCAACCGATTGAGCTGAAAGTTTGCATACCTGCTTAACTTTGATGACAATACAATAGTAATGTAGGTACCTTGGAGCTGGTCAGTTAATGGAGCCAGAAGGTGACACTAAAAACACTGTAATAGGTAAAGCAATCCTATTGAGTTTGGTGTCTTTAGAATCGTCTCGGAGAGCAAATTATGGATGTTCAAAGAAAAGTACAGTCGGCTAAAAACGCTTGTCACAAAAATGATTTTTTTACAGAAACTTATTAAAATCTAGGTTTTTTTCAGATGTTTACTTACAGAAAATCTCGGTCCCTTTGAACAAAGTTCTCCTATCCTATTCGGCTCGGTGATGACTTCGCCAGTTTTCGGATCAACTAGCTGAAATTATTCCCATCAAATCGTTATTTATAACCCTGAGCAAGCTTTTGAAGAAAAATAAAGGAGTGAGCTCAGAAATATATTGATAATTTCAACCAACTTTTTGAAGTGAATAATATTTTTCCCCGAGTTCTAGGTAGTAACATAACTATTTCATGCTTTCGTTGCGTGCAGTCGAAAATAAGTAGAAAAAACTAATTTTCCACAACAATTTTGTCAATTCCGAATAGTTTTGAAACAAAAAATATCAATGAAAAATTCAAAATGTAGTTTTCAAAGATAATATACCAATAAATCCCAATAGGTAGTAACATCAATAATATTATTATGTTAATAAACATGTTTGATTATAGAGAAAAAAATCTAAAACAATCAGCAATTTAAGGCGACGGGTAATGCGAAATAAGCGCCACTTTCGACTTTTTTCTTATACCTTCATGATCTGATATTTTTTTAGAAATAGCTGAAGTCTAGGAGCTAGCAAAACACCTTTAATATTTATTAAATCACTATATACAATTTGTTCAGTGTAGTTCACCCTACAAAACTTGTTCACGTCAAAAGCGGCCACAATAGTGGGCAAGTTTTTAGAGACAACTAAAGAACAAGAAATTGTGTATAATAATTTGATAAATACTATAGGTGTTTTTCCAGTTCCTCAAATATTGCAATTACTGGAAATTGATCTAGTTTAGAAGGTAAAATAAAAATATGTAAGTGATGGCACTAGTTTCGCACTACCCGTCGCCTTAAGAAGAAAGGCCTATTAAGGTCCGACCACCAGCGGTCATTAAGTTTTGTCGGTGGGGGTGCTGACATGCAGTGAATGTGGCCGCACATTTGCTGCCAAAATTGGCTACGACAGCCACCCAGCTCACGAGCGACGCTCTCATAACCCTGCGTTCAGTAGCCGTGGCCGAAATCAGCGGCTGCGCAATGGTACTCCTTAGGCGTCAGAGGATTTTAAGTCATAAGATATTTATGCATTTTTGTAAAAGTTATATTTTCGCAAACAGGACTTTGTTATTATTATTCCACAAGCATTTAAAAAAATATAGGTCTTAGTTCTTTCCAGATATTACAAATTAAAAGTTTAGACTAATGTAATACAGATAAAAAAAAGCAATATATTTTTTACTTGAATATCATCAAGTATAGCAACTCTTCAGCAATTTAAAAACAGAAAAATAATTATAAAAAAAGTGCAAAGTTTTGAAGAAAAACGCAATAATGTCATGACGCCACTATAGCGCCATGCGCACTGCAGGTTCGTAACGCCATGACACCTGTGTGGCGTCATTGCGCACTGAAAGGGTTATGCAAAAAAGGCTGAAACTGCAAACCCAGCATATACGAGTATCACTTTTATCTCAATGGAAAAGTATTTATTTATTGCACAAAATACAAAGTAAAAGTACAAATTTTAGACTTTCATACCAAAAGGCATTCTCTATCAGTAACCATACGACTAACTAAACAGAAACATTTGTATTGTGCCTCAATTCTATAATCTGTTACCTACATAAAACAAATTATTATTATGCATACCTACTAATTAATACTTTATATACCTACATATGAATACTTATACACAATTTTGGTATCATTGTAGAGACTTGGTGAGTGTTATTGTAGACACTAAAATGTGGCCTGATTCATAGTCATTAGACAAATAAGTAGGTATTTCTGAAAATAAATACTTAGTGTCCAGTTAAACAAGATGTGTTAATTACTACCCAAAGAATTGTGAAATAATACATCAAAACAAAGGCAACTAGTAGTAGTATAATACTGTGCTTTGCATATAGTGCCTAAAAATGACGGTCGCATACGTCCTTGTGGCGATTATAGGGCTCTAAATGCAGTCACAACACCGGATAGGTACCCTATCTCGAGGATGCAGGACTTTAAGTATCTACCGGCAGGTAAGTCTATATTTTCAGGTTTAGATATACGCAGAGCATACCATAATGTTATGATTCACCCTTATGACGTAGAAAGAACAGCAATTACCACACCATTCGGAACGTTCGAATTTCCCAGATTAGTATTTGGTTTACGGAATGCATGTCAGAGATTTATGAATAATACAGTATTATCGGGTTTGGATTTTGTCTACTGTTACTTAGATGACATACTTGTGGCTTCTCACACAGAAGAAGAGCATGACGGTCATCTCGAACAGATTTTTAACCGATTAAGTGAATTAGGCATAACTATAAATTTAGAAAAATGTGGTTTAAAACAAGAGAAACTACATTTTCATTGATATAAGCCTCTTGAAGATAAGGTATACAAGCCGTCATAAAATTATCCTAAGCCACGAACTGTTAGCCAGCAACGAACATTTTTAGGCATGGTAAATTTTTATAGACCACATTTGCCCGACGCTCTAAAATACAGGAAAATTTAAGTTTGAACATTCGGTAGAGTTACGGGATTTGGACTTGGCTCATCATCTTTGACTACTTGTGCGAACTGCTCATTAAATTTATTAGCTATTTCGAGTGGATCCTCAACTAGCTTATTAAATTTTACTTTACTAAGTGTGCAGTTCGGTTGTTTATTACCAAGGGATTGGTGGATGACACCCCAAGTGGCTTTCGCTACATTATCAGCATTTTCTAGGTATTGTAAGTAAGTAAGTAAGTAAGTAAACACTTTATTGTACACAAAAACAGTTACAAAATACATCTATTACAAATAACATATAGGTACAAAGGCGAACTTATCCCTATAAGGGATCTCTTCCAGTTAACCTTTGAGCAATTGAGTGAGTACGAGAAGAAGATAGACAAACTAACACCGTGTACAAAAAGGTATTAAAAATAATAAGACTACTAATAATTACACATATAAACTATGAATACATACACATACACATACATACATACATACATATATATATATATATATATATATATAATGTAATACAAATATACACATAAATATAAATACATTGTAGATCCAATTCACAAGTCATTGGAAAGCCATAACTTCTTAAGATTCGTCTTGAGCTATGCTACAGATGGAGACTTCCTAAGGGACAGTGGCAATTCGTTCCACAACTTCACAGCGCTCACTGTGAAAGATTTAGCGTACGTACGCGTCTTGTTTGACGGTACAGCCAGAGTGAGATTGGCAGACGACCGCAAGCGGTGACCACTCCCATCGGCCATATATTTAAACCTTTCACTGAGGTAAGGAGGTGAAGCAGGGTTGTAGAGAACATTAAAAAGCAATGACAGGACATGCAGGTCTCTACGCTGACGTATTGGCAGCCAACCCAGCTGCGCTCTAAAGGCGGACACGTGATCGTATTTGCGCAGTCCGAAAACATATTTTATGCACACATTTTGTAAGCGCTCGAGCTTGTCAAGCAGTTCCTCTTTGAGATTTGTCATAGCAATGTCACCATAATCCAGAAGGGGCAGCAAGAGTGATCTGGCAAGAGTAAGCTTGGTGGACATTGGAAGGAAGTTCTGTAGGCGCCTAAGTGAGTGAAGAGATGCGAAGAGCTTCCGGCTGACCTCCGAGATATGCGGAGACCAAGACAATGTCTGGTCCATGGTGATACCTAAATTCCTAACAGTAGAGGAAAAAGGGATAGGAATCCCACCAAAAAGAATATCAGGCACCACCATTTCCGCCAGCTTGTTCACAAAGTGAGGACTACCGATGACAATCGCTTGCGATTTTTGTGCGTTTACGTTTAAACCAAAATTATTAGCCCAGCTGTGAATGTATTCTAAATCTGCATTGATTTGATCAATAAGCGATGGCAGATCCTCAATACTAGCCGCCGCATAGATCTGCAGGTCATCTGCATAAAGATGGAACGAAGATCTTAGGCACTCTGTGATCCCACTAATGAAAATCGAAAAGAGAAGAGGAGAAAGGACCCCCCCCTTGAGGGACACCAGCGGAAAGTTCACGCCATTCCGACATTTTGTCGTCGACCCTAACCCGCTGGCGTCGACCAAAGAGGTAGTCGTGAAACCAAGATAAAGATGAGTGAGACACATTTAGTGAGCGAAGTATGCCAAGAAGGATATCAAAATCTACCGTATTAAAAGCGCTACTGAAGTCAAGAAGAACGAGAACTGTAAGTTTTTTGTGTTCAATATTAAGACGAATGTCATCAGTGACTTTAACCAAATTTATTTTTATTGTTCTGGCTTTTCCTAATATTTTTTTCAGAATCGCAGAGTAACTCTTGTACCTATATGTATTTTGTTGTGTTGGTTAAAAAGTGTAACGTTGACGCAGCCTGCGCGATCTGTGGCTATAATAGGTAGATAGTTAGGTACATATCTGGAATAAATTTAGGTAAAACTAACACACATTGCTTGAACAACAGAGATTTTAATTTTATTAACCTTCGGTCTCAAAAAGCCTACATTAAAATAAATACTGAACCATTTTACTAATTATAGTAAACCATGTACAAATAATTGCCTAAACCATGTAAAAAAGTATTCCCAAAATTAGACTACATTATACAAAAACCACAGACAACTTAATGGCGCTGAAAAGCAAGATTTGTAGTTTTTGTGTATTATTTCGTATGTTACTTTAGTTTGAAGTAAAATTTGTATCTTGGCGAGTCCGCGTATTTGTCTTTTATTCATGTAGTATTAGTAGCACGTCATAAATTGTCTTATTCTCCCATGTGTTGGCAATTTGTGAAAAATCAGCAAGTACTCACACTAATAGACACTAATTGTGAGTGTGTGCGGGTGATTCATTCATTAAAGGCTCGCGTATCATCTGTCAGTTTGATAGTAAGCGCTGAATAAATAAGCAGGCATGATATTTGATTTTGACGATGAAGTAAAGATGCACCTCTAGCACAACTGTGACACGCAACTCTTTCTCGCGCGAAAAATATTTCCTATCTCTTTCTTTGCGGTACTGTAGGAGACTGACGGGCGATGCTATGTCGCGTGACAAGAATCGTGAAGCCTAGTTGTATTAGACGGGCTGGATTGTCAAAATAAATAATACGAAGAAATTACAAATCTTTGGCAGTTCTATATTTTTTAAGAATGTGGTGAAATTAAATGAGTATATTTGTTGGGTTTCTGTTCTGATATATTGTGATTCTGATTTGTGATGTTATTGAGTTTGTCCTAAGTTTTTCTGAATGATAGATTGGGGTACAGCAAAAAGGGCCCAAAGACTACAATGTAACATAAAGGGCCCAATTTTAGGACACATATTTTGTTGAAAAATATTTTTCTCATTTTTGTTACTATTTGATTAGAACTAAAGAATACCTACATTAAAATAAGTATCTTTTATAAATTACAATTGTTTGATAAACTTGCCCGTTTAAGAACTAGAGTGGTCCTAAATTGCCATAGAATTACTACGTAGCCTGGGACTACTTGTACTATCATCCATTCTGTGCTGGGACTTAGAAATTTACGATGAAAAAAAAACACAAGTATACCTCTGTTTTTTTATTACTTAATGACAAGATCGGGCCCTTTTTGCTATACTCTGACCTGATATACAAAAACCCGTCATCAAGTATAGTAGGTACTGATTAGGGTTGGGATTTTCGTTGTTCTAAATCGTGGTTCCATGGAGTCTCTAATTGTAAAAATGTTCAGTCTAAAAATATATAACTACTAGAACTACTACTAACTGAGCGCAGCACCAGTTGTTTGCGCCACGCTTCACGACCCCGAGCTAGCTCGCGCCATATAAAAATATATGACAATATATTGTTATTATGTACATATATGGATTTTAGAACCACCAACCACTAAATAAAATAAATTAATTTTTGTAACGTGTAGGTTTTATTATAATACTAGTGTTTGCGTGAGTTGTAGACGTCGCTTTAATTCGAAATGGTGTATACGTTGTAATATTATTTTAGGCAACACGCATGTTTTGTAGAAAATTATAAGTTTCTGCAGCTTTTCTTGGATGAAGCCTTCATCTGTTTGAACTTTAATTGACATTATTTTTGTTGATAATTCAATGAAGGAAATCATCTTGCAGTAATCCCTTTTGATGAAGCTCTAAGCTGGCCTTGAATCTGTAATGAAATTATTTATTACGTCACAAAAATGTCGGCAATGGAAACGGCTGTATGCATGTCCTATCTTACAGGGTGTTAGGGTAATTAGTGTTATTACAGGTATCCTTCAAGGAGGAAACTTAGTCACTGAATCGATAATTCCCAAAAGGATTTGGTTTCCCATACCTATTGAAAAACATGGGTAGGTCTTGGTATTAATTCAGTCAGAGAGAAGAAACTACCTATATGAACCCACTATGAACAGCTTTGTTTTTTTTTCATCACCCAAAGCGAGCGATTGCGTTCAGTTTTTGTGGTTGGTTACGGTTGTCATCACGCCATGCTTGTCTTCGCCTAAAAAGAAAATAAGTAGTGCGAGACACCTCTTTCACGGCAGGACACTTCGATTTGTAATGTTTTCAAACACAATACTTTCCCCGCAATTTCTGACCCATGATATCGCAATATCGTTTAGGGATCACTATGTCCTGAGTACACAAATGTTTATTATTATTATATGCACGTTTCATTATTCACACTGCATAAAGTTAAAACTCACGAAACGAAAAAAATGTAAACCAAACATGATTCATTTTATACGAATTTCCACAATTGACATCATAGATTAGAGAGTGTAACATGACAGTATTGACACAATTCATATTTCATTCACAAGATTTAGTGCGTTCGAAATCTGTTCCACTTTATTGTTATGAGCAAATAAACACAATAGATATCTTTAAAATCCAAATGTTTCCAATTATTTGTTACATGTTTAATGAAAGCTGTAATCATTTAAAAATAAACTGTTATGCATTCGTATCGAAACATCAATTTAAATTTATTATCCTAAATCATAAGTTAAGTAGTATTATATTTCAGAACGCACTGTTCATGAATAGCTTTACGTGCGCTTACGTTTGTATGTGTGTAAAAGCAACGCACACATACATACTTATATGGACAATATTTCAACGGGTTTTAAAGCTTTAATAACTTTGTAATTGTATGATTTATAGCAAAACTGATTTCCTTGACGAGTATAAGATCGCTTAAAGATTTTTTTAAGAATGTTTAATAACCTAAAGCCATAACCGCCTAAGTGTGTATTGATCAAACGATTTGTATGAAAGTGACATCTCTGCAACCACCTTAATGAATAATATATATGTTCTCAAACATAATAATGAAATATTGTCATAACGTGTGCGTGGCTTCGAAGTATCACGTTTCGGGCGGAACAACTCAAGAGAACTGTGAAGGAATTTCATACAAAATTGAAGGACTAGGCCGGTAAGTATTTCTTTTTTAAACACGGCCTCTAAATTCATGACCAGGCTAAACTTTATTTTATTTCATTGCATATGTTTGAGAAAAGCACGTGCCTTAGGCGTGAAAAGGGCTTTTACCCGTAAAAGCCCTTTTCACGCCCTGTAATCTCTTAAACCGCTAGACCAATTTGGTTGAAATTTGGTATAAGAACAGTTTGGATTGTTTGGAACCCGGGAAATATCCTAAGATAGTTTTAGCCGATGGATGAACTTGCATGTTTGCTTGCAATTGGCATCTTCTAGTCACACATATAAATTAAGATTAAGCAAGGGCACTTTTACATGTTTGAGTCTACCAGGGATTCGGGAATTGACACAAAAATTTCAAAAATGAAACAACACAACACAACAAACAATTTGAGTCAATTTTGATTCAATAATGATAATTTTATTTTAGGATCAATATTTGTACTTTGATTAAAAAATTTAAGGTCATGTTGAGTGCCATCCCTAACACTGTATTTTTAAAGTTCGAAAACATGTAAACGTGAATGGTGCGACGTGATTTTTTTACCAGTAGTAGACCTAGTTAAGAGCAATATTTTAGTGCCAGTCATAAAACGCACTTTTGAGTTTTTTTGGAGAAAAAAAAAAAATCAAAAAACTAAAAAAATAACCATAGCTCGGTAACCAGACATTAAATTTAAAAACTAAAAACTAGGAAATATGCGCCAAAAGCTCTTTTATTAAACTGCATTAATCAAAAATCGATATCTTTACCACATCGGCTTAAATAAATTATTTTGTAAAAATTTAAGGTCGAGGTCATGAAATGCAATTTATTTTTTATAAAAAAAAGTATTTGATTTTGACTTCTGGGTGTTTTAGTCTTGCATTCAAAATGCATTCCTTGATTGAATTATGCAATAAACAGCGAGGGATTTTTTTTGAGGCAAATCAAACACTGTGTTCCGGCGTCTGCAGTACTGTAATAATTTCTTTCTGTGCAGTACCTAGTGAACGAGTGACAGGTGACGCTACGCCGCGCGCAAGAGTCGTTGTTGTGTAGTTGTGCTAAACGGGATGGTCTAAACCCATTCAAATTGAGCAGTTTCGGCCATTTCCTTCACTTTGCCTCTGGCTATCTTGCCGGTGGATGTCATCGGCAGCTCATCGACGAACACAACGCCACGAACCTGTTTGTCCTCCGACAGTTTGTCTGCAAAGGTCAAAAGTGTATCAATGTACATTACTAAAGGGGCCGGAAAAATAAGGATTGACGGCTTATATTACTAGTGGCTCTGTAAGCTGCAGAGCTCGTGGGTTGTTCCAAATGGCTGAAATTTGTATTTCTTTTCGTTTCAAACTCCATATCTTCGCCATTTTTTTAAATTTCGACCTACTTATCAAAACCAATCCTCACAAACTCTCATGAGAGTTGGTTGAGAAATGTGGCCTGCAGGCGAGAACAGGCGGAAATCCGAACATCCGACACGAAATAAATATTTGATCAAGCTGAAACAGAGATGCTTCGCTCGCTCGGTCAATAAGGATAGACGGATGGAACTGGTATTGAAACAAAAGAAAGTCGCTTTGCCGGCCTAAATTGCAGCGCCATTTTTGCGGGGCATCAAATACAATATTATATTAAAAACAAAAATCGTCACATGAGCGAAAACATTTTCTAGAAGTAAATTCCCATTCAAAAGGGACAACGTCGCCGAGAATTCGCAAAAACGGCACACGTTCAATTCGGCTTAAAAGCAGAAAATACAAAATTAAATCGAATTTTTGCATAAAGATAGGATTTTGGATGTAGATGAGATTGGAATGTAGGCGCCGGATCTGTGAATTCGCTCACTGAGAACCAAAACATCACGAAAAGAAAAATCCTTTTTTGGGTACAGATCTTTAAAGATATCTCACGTAGCCTCATCAATAGTCAACGGCAAAAGTAACAAAGCAGAATAACAGTCTCACACTGATCTGCACAACCTTTAATCTCTCGTAAATAGAACATAATTTTATAAGTCTGAACACTTGGCGTGGGTATCAACTATCAACTTCTGCTGCTTATTGTACGTAGTGTACGTCACAATATTGTATTGCAAGGCCTCCAATCGGCGTATATGCTTGACCCACTTGGCATACGAGCCTAGCTCAGTCCCACTTCCGATTTACCGTTTTTTAACTGAGTATTAGGTACTTTTCATTTTGAGTTTGTGAGCGATGATGTGACGAACGCTTCGACAATGCGTAATTATTTTTACTGGCTACTCAAAATTAAAACAACACAGTACTTACCTGCAACTAGATCCTTAATCTCCCGTGCGGAGACATTGCTTCCTGGTCTCCTGACGACTATGGCCACCGGCCATTCATGGTCTTCCGGGTTGGCGATGCTGGTCACGCACACATCTTCAACTCCGCCGTGAGTCAGTATCACCTCTTCTAGCTCCAAGGGGGCTATCTAATTAACAAAAAAATACACAATTTCTTGGAAATAATGATAGACGGAGGCTGTGAATCATTTCTATGCTAGCGGGCTTTTGTTTTTCAATGAGATCCATATTTCTAACAGATTTTATATCTGTATATTTCTGAAGTAAGTCACTAGCTCTGTAGTAAACGTTTGGATCAAAAGTGAAATGAGTGAAGCGGTAGGCTTTTAAGATTTCAGAAATGCAAACTGCTCGTCGTGTGAATTCCTGTGGCACTACTACTGACTACTTGCGTGTGGCAAAAGAAGCATGGCAAAATATCCTATCCCAAACAGGGATAATGATGGAGTTTGGAGGATGAGAAATAACGCCGACATTAAAGAACTAGTTGCGGAACCGAAGATAATAGAAGTGACGAAAGCACACAGATTTCGTTGACTTGGGCATCTTGAGCGCATGATAGAGGACCGGGTGATTAAATGGAAAACCGACAGGTCTTCGTCCGGTAGATCGTCCCAGGTATCGGTGGGCAGATGTGAGATGATGTTTTGCTATAGTCGAAGATGATTTGCGTGAGCTCCAAGCCGTCGACTGTCGAGGAACCGCACAAGACAGAGACTAGTGGCGGACATATGTATTGGAGTAAAACGACGTCGGGACTGTACAATAGTTACTAGAACTAAATGAAAAACAAAATGTATCGATGATCAAAGACCTGACTAAAGTTTATCGTTTTTGGACGCCGGTGGCTTCCAAAAGCGTAAGCATAATTCCGTGCATGGCGTGAAGAACTTGATAAGTCCAAAATGGCAATTGTTCAGGGCGTCGATTTTAAAGTTTGGCATTTTCTCCAAAATCCATTTTCATCTTTAACTCGTGTTTAAAGCTTGATTTATGGATAATTTTCCGCGATCTTTTCATTTACCTTACGTATTCTAGTAAAATCCTCTTATTTTCTGTGATATAAGACTTATCAACATAGGTACCAACGACTTATCAAGTTATTCCCCATACATTAGTGCCCAAATTGGTGAAAATGTGTTTTAATTTAATCCCTAAAAATCAGTTTTTCTGTATAATTGAAATGTCTAAATTGATTTAAGGGTAATTTTATGCAAACTTTTCAATTATCTTACTTATTTTGGTAGAATCGTTGTATTTTGTGAGATATTAGACTTATCAACATATTCACCATAGAATATAGGGTATCAATTAAACAATTCTATCGTTTCTATACAACTGTTTTGTTTATATAAGGCGATTTAAATGGATTATATCGCGTGTGTTCGTTGTTTGAGTCTCCTGACGTTTCGGCAACTATTTTTGATGAGAAAAACACAAATTTTCGGTGCCAAATACGTCAGAAAGGCACAAACAATGAATAAATATGATACAATCCGTTTGAATTGTTTTATTTTAGTCACAAAACCCGACGAAAATAAAATTAAAAGTTATAAAAATATTGAATAAATTGTAGTAAATGAATCGTCTTTAATTCAGTAATGAAAAAGCACTTATTCTACAGAAAAACTAGATGAATTTATCTTATTTTTAACCGGCAACATCTTTGTTTTTCTGATACAATAAATAAAACTGGTCGATGGTTGACAAGGTACCGGTAATGTGAATGAATACATACGAAGACACTGTTAACTATACCCCATGGACCTTAACACGTTGTACTAAGGTTTATATTATGTTCACAAATGTACAGTTATCAGTGTTTTCCTTTGTACCAGAGTACACCTCAGATGTGAGAATAACTTGACAAATCGAAATATACTGTAACAAATGTTACCATTAGGTACCCTAAGTATATACCCATGTATATAAGTACAACAGTTACCACTCGCTGGTTTTCACTAAAAACACATTTTAAATTAGGAAGCGATAAATTAAACAATAGGCCCTAATATTTTTGAAAAGTTTGACGGACAAAAGAAATTAGAAACGATTGCAAACGTTTACTTTTAAATGTTTAGGTTCGGATTTATGAGCCTCGAAGTCATTGTGCTTTGCGTAGAAATAACTTGCAGATGTTGCACACAGCACGGCGGCGTGGATTTAAGACAATAGGCAAACAAGATAATTTTTCAACTGAATAGCGATAGTCTTATACGTGCAGCCCTGTGTCGGCAGAATTTGGGCACCATAAAGCAATTTTAAGTAAACGAGCAATAGAACAAAAGGACTTAGTCGTGGGAATTTTTAGAGGCAATTAAATCTGGGATTTTGAGGAACTGCGTGAGAGTAGGGATAAGGGGATGATAGACAGTCAAGGTTTGATTTCCGAAGGAGACGGTAACTCCGAACTGACCTCGTTATAATATCGGCCCGCGTACGTACAGTGTGATCGCTCTAAGTTCAGTATTGCAGAAGTATAACTCGAAATTAAATTCAGTGAAGCGTTAAGCTTATATATGGGCAATTTGTGAATTGAGTGGTGAATATATAAAGGAACTTTAACTTCAGTGCAGCGTTAACAATTGAACACCTTATAGACTGTGTAGTTTTATTTACGTTAAGTGTGATTAAGTTAAGTACTAATTTTAGTTTTCTTAATGTAACGGAGTGAGGGCGTAAAGTAGTTCACCTATGTTGTTGTTATTCCTGCAATTTTAGCTGGGGCTGTACGAGAGATGCAGAAAGGAGGTTTCAGTGGCAGTCATCATTCTATCTACGTTTTTCCTTGTGAGTTCTACAATAGAGGCTGAGATCGTACGAGACACTACAGTGAATTATTAGGAGAATTTATATGTGCATTGACCGTGGATCTGAATGAGTGGATATACTTTGGCGTTACTTATAAACTCAATAATAATCATTCTTCTATCGTCACTATATCCTGAACTACCTAGAGTTTGATGCTGCAGCTTCTATCGCGTCTCACTTACATAATTGACTCCTGTATAAGTCCCGGGCACCGCGCACAATCGGACCTACGTCTGACGCCGTCTTGGATAACAGCAGCCAGTGTGTGTAAGTCGACTAATAATATTTTGTCACATAGTTGCCTCCTTGCAGAATCTTTGACGATAGCACAATCAAGCCACGTTTTGACGCTACGTCAGGATAAACGGGGGCTGCTATTGCAGACAGCCTTCTTCTTATCACGTTATTATTTTATTTATTAGTAACAAATCAGAATCAAACACTAGTCTTGCTTGAGTAGGTATATATTGCAAGCTAAGTAAGTCATCACACCAGATAGCGACGTATCAAGGGGAACTCCGGAATTGAATAGATCTCCTTCGGCCGGCCGCTCGGTGTTTCCATTCAGCGGAGCGAGGAACCGGGAGACGGAGGCCACAGGCCATCTCACGACCTATCTTTCTTCTTGTTATTGTGCGCAGACTCGGGTGGACTCAACTTAGATTGCAATATTATTAGGGCATAGCGTAGAAGAGCAAGCGTAGTATTTGAGCATATGCGTAAATTCATTATATCCCAGAGGAATGAATGAACGACAATAGGATGTGTGTTGAGTGACCGTTTTAAACATAGATCAATTAACTTTGTTCTTTATATGCAGGATTTGTCGTACGCCTTGTCTAGGTAGGAGGCCTTTTCTTCACAGGTATGCGGGGTCCAAAGTAAGGCGAGTTTTGAGAGTTCTGCGTTTTTCTCCTTTTTGTATCTGTTAGATAGTTCCCATCTAGACTCAATCTAGACAGATTGTTAGCTTAGATACGTTTATTAATAGTCGTAATATAATTGTAAGTGTTAAGTATAATTGATGAAAAAATGACTTACTGTTGAGTTTCTTTCGGCTTTCTTCTCAACAGCGGTCTCCTCTTGGGAAACGCCGGTAGAATCATTTTCAAACAAATAGCAGAATAAACGCTTTTAATTAGACTTTGATTTTTCTTGTTCTGCTCCCCATTGAGTCGATCTCCCGGGTTTCTTATATTGGGTAAAGAAGTGAGTGGCAAGTCATAAAGTCACGTTAGTATTGATAGGGCTAATCATAAGTTACCGTAATAAAAGTAAGCGTTAGGAAGTGAGCTTAGTGCGCTACGACCCGGACTATTGGGAGAGAAAGTTCGAGAGACTGAGCAACGTCGTGATCCTGACGCTGCGGTCGCGCTCGCTGAAGCGCCACGCCGAGCCGCATCGCAGACGCTGGAGCGCTGTACTTCGTACGAGTTGACACCGAGACCGTCGCTTACGAGTTAAGTGACCATGGTACAAGATGAATCGGTGAGTGATAAAATGAGATATTGAAATTAGACGATCACACAAACGTTATTCTGGCCACTATTATTTCGAGGAAATACACACAACGTATGGGGTCCTTTATATCAGCTAATTCAGGTCGTATATAAGATAGTGCTAGGTAGGTTACATATTATATACATAGATAGGGTAGGCTCTAGATAGAGATAGGTATAGCTATATGTAGGGTGTAGCAAAGTTTATTACAGTTGGTGCGCGTGACTGCAGGATATCAAGTCATTAAAAATTGAAATCATTACATTGTTTCAATTACTTGATTTAAGAATCTGAGTTATTTGGTAGAGATAGTTTGCTAATAGTCATACTTAATTTTTAGTTTCTTAAGACGTAGTTTAATTACAATAGTTACAACTATTTAGAGTAGGATAAGAAATTAGTTTAACGTAGTTTAATTATTTATCATCGTCATCATCATAATTATATTAGCTAGCCAATTGAATTCATGTGTTTAAAGCATATTTATATTTACTCGTAAATATAATAAGTGTTTAAGGTTGTAGAGGTTCTACCGAAATATATACAAATACCTACATCGTAATGTGTAGTCGTTGTAATACGGACATTTTTTATTTAAGGAACTTGTATTTATGTGTCTGTCAGTCTTATAATATTTATTAGAATATTAATTAACGAAAAAATATTTCATTACATATTGACGATTAAGAACGCATACTACGTCTGTCTGTCTTAGGATATTTTGGTTGATGAAAATATTTTAGCCTCATGTTTCATGCTGAAACAAAGGGAACTAGAGTCTGTCTGTCTGTCCAAGATATATAAACGAAATATATTCGATACTATTAGTCATTAGGTACTGAAATAAAATGTATGCATATATTGTATGCAATAGCAAGTATGTATGTATTGTTTTTGTGTCATATTACTGGTAATTAGGCTTATTTAATAGGGTTAGCCATCTTAGTTATAAGAGAGGTAGGATACATTATTTAAGAAATTAGTTATAATAAGATAAATAAGTTTTGTTGTAGTTTGGGTGGGTTCGACTCCCGCCAAATGTACATTAGAGTAATATAAGCGTTAAATACAATTTAATACAGAAAACCAAGGTCAAACCTTGTTGACATATTTCACCGTATTTTTTTAGTCTTAGTAAAAATTTAATTTTACGAGCATGAGGATATTTAGTAAATTTCTGCACGGCTGCAGGTTCAATCCCTGTGTAAATTCATTGTATAGGGGTTCTAAGTTCAGTTCAGTTCAACGCAGGTTCGATCCCTGAGTATTTCTTTTTATCTGTTACTACTTTAGTGTTTGACGACATACAAGTTGTAGGACTGTGAAGGCGCAGGTTCAATCCCTGTGTAGTTAAATCAATGTGTTATTTCTGATAACCGCTTAAAGAGTGCGAGGGCACAGACTCCATTCTTACTAAAGGTTATACAACGAATGAACGACATACTGGGTTCGATTCCCACTTTCTTTTTTATGAAATTGACAAATTTTTGCTTCGGGTTTCGTTGGCTTATACGTTCAAGTTCGACTCTTGTGTACCATTTTTTTTTATGATTAAGTATGAATTTGAGAAATAACGACGCTTAATTTGAGATAGTCATGTCTATTATAAGACAGGTTGTGGTGACTTCTGCGTTAGCATTGCATGTACAGTGTATTGAGGAATCAGAGGAGGGTAATCAATCATCATCTATACAGAAAAGATGTAGCATAGGTTTTACGGCGGTTTCCTGTGAAAACATGCGGGGTCGACATAATGTAGAAACCTCTTCCATTTCAAAACTGCTTTTCTTAGAAACTACTGGAACGGAAATTTACAATATAAGGCGCTGCGCACAATTTTAAATGGAAAATGGTCATCTGATCATAAAGGTAAAAATATGTCAATATATTTTTGTGAAAAATTTAGTGAAGCAAGCCTTATTACCACGTATTTTAACACTGAAGATAGAATTGTGAACACAATTATGACACACTACCCAAAACAAATAAGGTTATTATGGCTTGCTAAAGGTTTAAGCGATGCGAAGTCAGCACTAAATTTTTTGCGAGGCGTAGACGCTATCTATGACAAGGACATAGACATTGAAGTTCCCATAACAGAAACCAACCGTGTAAATCCCATATTGGGAACACATAATATAAATGTGTCGCGTAAATTAAGAAAAAGGCAACGTCAACGTCAAAATAAGAAGAATAGAAAAGGAAAGCCAGGTACCTTATAAATAATCATTCTTAGATAGAATTACGACATCGATTTAGTTTACGTGAGACAGCATTTAAACATAGTTCAATAGATATATTATATTTTGTTGTCAATAGGTTATGCATAGTTTAATATTTTAAGTTAGATTCTATTTAGGAGATATCCTCAAAATTTTGTACTCTTCGTTAGCAAAATGTATCGTCTATCTGAGGGCGTCTGTAACAAATGTTACCATTAGGTACCCTAAGTATATACCCATGTATATAAGTACAACAGTTACCACTCGCTGGTTTTCACTAAAAACACATTTTAAATTAGGAAGCGATAAATTAAACAATAGGCCCTAATATTTTTGAAAAGTTTGACGGACAAAAGAAATTAGAAACGATTGCAAACGTTTACTTTTAAATGTTTAGGTTCGGATTTATGAGCCTCGAAGTCATTGTGCTTTGCGTAGAAATAACTTGCAGATGTTGCACACAGCACGGCGGCGTGGATTTAAGACAATAGGCAAACAAGATAATTTTTCAACTGAATAGCGATAGTCTTATACGTGCAGCCCTGTGTCGGCAGAATTTGGGCACCATAAAGCAATTTTAAGTAAACGAGCAATAGAACAAAAGGACTTAGTCGTGGGAATTTTTAGAGGCAATTAAATCTGGGATTTTGAGGAACTGCGTGAGAGTAGGGATAAGGGGATGATAGACAGTCAAGGTTTGATTTCCGAAGGAGACGGTAACTCCGAACTGACCTCGTTATAATATCGGCCCGCGTACGTACAGTGTGATCGCTCTAAGTTCAGTATTGCAGAAGTATAACTCGAAATTAAATTCAGTGAAGCGTTAAGCTTATATATGGGCAATTTGTGAATTGAGTGGTGAATATATAAAGGAACTTTAACTTCAGTGCAGCGTTAACAATTGAACACCTTATAGACTGTGTAGTTTTATTTACGTTAAGTGTGATTAAGTTAAGTACTAATTTTAGTTTTCTTAATGTAACGGAGTGAGGGCGTAAAGTAGTTCACCTATGTTGTTGTTATTCCTGCAATTTTAGCTGGGGCTGTACGAGAGATGCAGAAAGGAGGTTTCAGTGGCAGTCATCATTCTATCTACGTTTTTCCTTGTGAGTTCTACAATAGAGGCTGAGATCGTACGAGACACTACAGTGAATTATTAGGAGAATTTATATGTGCATTGACCGTGGATCTGAATGAGTGGATATACTTTGGCGTTACTTATAAACTCAATAATAATCATTCTTCTATCGTCACTATATCCTGAACTACCTAGAGTTTGATGCTGCAGCTTCTATCGCGTCTCACTTACATAATTGACTCCTGTATAAGTCCCGGGCACCGCGCACAATCGGACCTACGTCTGACGCCGTCTTGGATAACAGCAGCCAGTGTGTGTAAGTCGACTAATAATATTTTGTCACATAGTTGCCTCCTTGCAGAATCTTTGACGATAGCACAATCAAGCCACGTTTTGACGCTACGTCAGGATAAACGGGGGCTGCTATTGCAGACAGCCTTCTTCTTATCACGTTATTATTTTATTTATTAGTAACAAATCAGAATCAAACACTAGTCTTGCTTGAGTAGGTATATATTGCAAGCTAAGTAAGTCATCACACCAGATAGCGACGTATCAAGGGGAACTCCGGAATTGAATAGATCTCCTTCGGCCGGCCGCTCGGTGTTTCCATTCAGCGGAGCGAGGAACCGGGAGACGGAGGCCACAGGCCATCTCACGACCTATCTTTCTTCTTGTTATTGTGCGCAGACTCGGGTGGACTCAACTTAGATTGCAATATTATTAGGGCATAGCGTAGAAGAGCAAGCGTAGTATTTGAGCATATGCGTAAATTCATTATATCCCAGAGGAATGAATGAACGACAATAGGATGTGTGTTGAGTGACCGTTTTAAACATAGATCAATTAACTTTGTTCTTTATATGCAGGATTTGTCGTACGCCTTGTCTAGGTAGGAGGCCTTTTCTTCACAGGTATGCGGGGTCCAAAGTAAGGCGAGTTTTGAGAGTTCTGCGTTTTTCTCCTTTTTGTATCTGTTAGATAGTTCCCATCTAGACTCAATCTAGACAGATTGTTAGCTTAGATACGTTTATTAATAGTCGTAATATAATTGTAAGTGTTAAGTATAATTGATGAAAAAATGACTTACTGTTGAGTTTCTTTCGGCTTTCTTCTCAACAGCGGTCTCCTCTTGGGAAACGCCGGTAGAATCATTTTCAAACAAATAGCAGAATAAACGCTTTTAATTAGACTTTGATTTTTCTTGTTCTGCTCCCCATTGAGTCGATCTCCCGGGTTTCTTATATTGGGTAAAGAAGTGAGTGGCAAGTCATAAAGTCACGTTAGTATTGATAGGGCTAATCATAAGTTACCGTAATAAAAGTAAGCGTTAGGAAGTGAGCTTAGTGCGCTACGACCCGGACTATTGGGAGAGAAAGTTCGAGAGACTGAGCAACGTCGTGATCCTGACGCTGCGGTCGCGCTCGCTGAAGCGCCACGCCGAGCCGCATCGCAGACGCTGGAGCGCTGTACTTCGTACGAGTTGACACCGAGACCGTCGCTTACGAGTTAAGTGACCATGGTACAAGATGAATCGGTGAGTGATAAAATGAGATATTGAAATTAGACGATCACACAAACGTTATTCTGGCCACTATTATTTCGAGGAAATACACACAACGTATGGGGTCCTTTATATCAGCTAATTCAGGTCGTATATAAGATAGTGCTAGGTAGGTTACATATTATATACATAGATAGGGTAGGCTCTAGATAGAGATAGGTATAGCTATATGTAGGGTGTAGCAAAGTTTATTACAGTTGGTGCGCGTGACTGCAGGATATCAAGTCATTAAAAATTGAAATCATTACATTGTTTCAATTACTTGATTTAAGAATCTGAGTTATTTGGTAGAGATAGTTTGCTAATAGTCATACTTAATTTTTAGTTTCTTAAGACGTAGTTTAATTACAATAGTTACAACTATTTAGAGTAGGATAAGAAATTAGTTTAACGTAGTTTAATTATTTATCATCGTCATCATCATAATTATATTAGCTAGCCAATTGAATTCATGTGTTTAAAGCATATTTATATTTACTCGTAAATATAATAAGTGTTTAAGGTTGTAGAGGTTCTACCGAAATATATACAAATACCTACATCGTAATGTGTAGTCGTTGTAATACGGACATTTTTTATTTAAGGAACTTGTATTTATGTGTCTGTCAGTCTTATAATATTTATTAGAATATTAATTAACGAAAAAATATTTCATTACATATTGACGATTAAGAACGCATACTACGTCTGTCTGTCTTAGGATATTTTGGTTGATGAAAATATTTTAGCCTCATGTTTCATGCTGAAACAAAGGGAACTAGAGTCTGTCTGTCTGTCCAAGATATATAAACGAAATATATTCGATACTATTAGTCATTAGGTACTGAAATAAAATGTATGCATATATTGTATGCAATAGCAAGTATGTATGTATTGTTTTTGTGTCATATTACTGGTAATTAGGCTTATTTAATAGGGTTAGCCATCTTAGTTATAAGAGAGGTAGGATACATTATTTAAGAAATTAGTTATAATAAGATAAATAAGTTTTGTTGTAGTTTGGGTGGGTTCGACTCCCGCCAAATGTACATTAGAGTAATATAAGCGTTAAATACAATTTAATACAGAAAACCAAGGTCAAACCTTGTTGACATATTTCACCGTATTTTTTTAGTCTTAGTAAAAATTTAATTTTACGAGCATGAGGATATTTAGTAAATTTCTGCACGGCTGCAGGTTCAATCCCTGTGTAAATTCATTGTATAGGGGTTCTAAGTTCAGTTCAGTTCAACGCAGGTTCGATCCCTGAGTATTTCTTTTTATCTGTTACTACTTTAGTGTTTGACGACATACAAGTTGTAGGACTGTGAAGGCGCAGGTTCAATCCCTGTGTAGTTAAATCAATGTGTTATTTCTGATAACCGCTTAAAGAGTGCGAGGGCACAGACTCCATTCTTACTAAAGGTTATACAACGAATGAACGACATACTGGGTTCGATTCCCACTTTCTTTTTTATGAAATTGACAAATTTTTGCTTCGGGTTTCGTTGGCTTATACGTTCAAGTTCGACTCTTGTGTACCATTTTTTTTTATGATTAAGTATGAATTTGAGAAATAACGACGCTTAATTTGAGATAGTCATGTCTATTATAAGACAGGTTGTGGTGACTTCTGCGTTAGCATTGCATGTACAGTGTATTGAGGAATCAGAGGAGGGTAATCAATCATCATCTATACAGAAAAGATGTAGCATAGGTTTTACGGCGGTTTCCTGTGAAAACATGCGGGGTCGACATAATGTAGAAACCTCTTCCATTTCAAAACTGCTTTTCTTAGAAACTACTGGAACGGAAATTTACAATATAAGGCGCTGCGCACAATTTTAAATGGAAAATGGTCATCTGATCATAAAGGTAAAAATATGTCAATATATTTTTGTGAAAAATTTAGTGAAGCAAGCCTTATTACCACGTATTTTAACACTGAAGATAGAATTGTGAACACAATTATGACACACTACCCAAAACAAATAAGGTTATTATGGCTTGCTAAAGGTTTAAGCGATGCGAAGTCAGCACTAAATTTTTTGCGAGGCGTAGACGCTATCTATGACAAGGACATAGACATTGAAGTTCCCATAACAGAAACCAACCGTGTAAATCCCATATTGGGAACACATAATATAAATGTGTCGCGTAAATTAAGAAAAAGGCAACGTCAACGTCAAAATAAGAAGAATAGAAAAGGAAAGCCAGGTACCTTATAAATAATCATTCTTAGATAGAATTACGACATCGATTTAGTTTACGTGAGACAGCATTTAAACATAGTTCAATAGATATATTATATTTTGTTGTCAATAGGTTATGCATAGTTTAATATTTTAAGTTAGATTCTATTTAGGAGATATCCTCAAAATTTTGTACTCTTCGTTAGCAAAATGTATCGTCTATCTGAGGGCGTCTGTAACAAATGTTACCATTAGGTACCCTAAGTATATACCCATGTATATAAGTACAACAGTTACCACTCGCTGGTTTTCACTAAAAACACATTTTAAATTAGGAAGCGATAAATTAAACAATAGGCCCTAATATTTTTGAAAAGTTTGACGGACAAAAGAAATTAGAAACGATTGCAAACGTTTACTTTTAAATGTTTAGGTTCGGATTTATGAGCCTCGAAGTCATTGTGCTTTGCGTAGAAATAACTTGCAGATGTTGCACACAGCACGGCGGCGTGGATTTAAGACAATAGGCAAACAAGATAATTTTTCAACTGAATAGCGATAGTCTTATACGTGCAGCCCTGTGTCGGCAGAATTTGGGCACCATAAAGCAATTTTAAGTAAACGAGCAATAGAACAAAAGGACTTAGTCGTGGGAATTTTTAGAGGCAATTAAATCTGGGATTTTGAGGAACTGCGTGAGAGTAGGGATAAGGGGATGATAGACAGTCAAGGTTTGATTTCCGAAGGAGACGGTAACTCCGAACTGACCTCGTTATAATATCGGCCCGCGTACGTACAGTGTGATCGCTCTAAGTTCAGTATTGCAGAAGTATAACTCGAAATTAAATTCAGTGAAGCGTTAAGCTTATATATGGGCAATTTGTGAATTGAGTGGTGAATATATAAAGGAACTTTAACTTCAGTGCAGCGTTAACAATTGAACACCTTATAGACTGTGTAGTTTTATTTACGTTAAGTGTGATTAAGTTAAGTACTAATTTTAGTTTTCTTAATGTAACGGAGTGAGGGCGTAAAGTAGTTCACCTATGTTGTTGTTATTCCTGCAATTTTAGCTGGGGCTGTACGAGAGATGCAGAAAGGAGGTTTCAGTGGCAGTCATCATTCTATCTACGTTTTTCCTTGTGAGTTCTACAATAGAGGCTGAGATCGTACGAGACACTACAGTGAATTATTAGGAGAATTTATATGTGCATTGACCGTGGATCTGAATGAGTGGATATACTTTGGCGTTACTTATAAACTCAATAATAATCATTCTTCTATCGTCACTATATCCTGAACTACCTAGAGTTTGATGCTGCAGCTTCTATCGCGTCTCACTTACATAATTGACTCCTGTATAAGTCCCGGGCACCGCGCACAATCGGACCTACGTCTGACGCCGTCTTGGATAACAGCAGCCAGTGTGTGTAAGTCGACTAATAATATTTTGTCACATAGTTGCCTCCTTGCAGAATCTTTGACGATAGCACAATCAAGCCACGTTTTGACGCTACGTCAGGATAAACGGGGGCTGCTATTGCAGACAGCCTTCTTCTTATCACGTTATTATTTTATTTATTAGTAACAAATCAGAATCAAACACTAGTCTTGCTTGAGTAGGTATATATTGCAAGCTAAGTAAGTCATCACACCAGATAGCGACGTATCAAGGGGAACTCCGGAATTGAATAGATCTCCTTCGGCCGGCCGCTCGGTGTTTCCATTCAGCGGAGCGAGGAACCGGGAGACGGAGGCCACAGGCCATCTCACGACCTATCTTTCTTCTTGTTATTGTGCGCAGACTCGGGTGGACTCAACTTAGATTGCAATATTATTAGGGCATAGCGTAGAAGAGCAAGCGTAGTATTTGAGCATATGCGTAAATTCATTATATCCCAGAGGAATGAATGAACGACAATAGGATGTGTGTTGAGTGACCGTTTTAAACATAGATCAATTAACTTTGTTCTTTATATGCAGGATTTGTCGTACGCCTTGTCTAGGTAGGAGGCCTTTTCTTCACAGGTATGCGGGGTCCAAAGTAAGGCGAGTTTTGAGAGTTCTGCGTTTTTCTCCTTTTTGTATCTGTTAGATAGTTCCCATCTAGACTCAATCTAGACAGATTGTTAGCTTAGATACGTTTATTAATAGTCGTAATATAATTGTAAGTGTTAAGTATAATTGATGAAAAAATGACTTACTGTTGAGTTTCTTTCGGCTTTCTTCTCAACAGCGGTCTCCTCTTGGGAAACGCCGGTAGAATCATTTTCAAACAAATAGCAGAATAAACGCTTTTAATTAGACTTTGATTTTTCTTGTTCTGCTCCCCATTGAGTCGATCTCCCGGGTTTCTTATATTGGGTAAAGAAGTGAGTGGCAAGTCATAAAGTCACGTTAGTATTGATAGGGCTAATCATAAGTTACCGTAATAAAAGTAAGCGTTAGGAAGTGAGCTTAGTGCGCTACGACCCGGACTATTGGGAGAGAAAGTTCGAGAGACTGAGCAACGTCGTGATCCTGACGCTGCGGTCGCGCTCGCTGAAGCGCCACGCCGAGCCGCATCGCAGACGCTGGAGCGCTGTACTTCGTACGAGTTGACACCGAGACCGTCGCTTACGAGTTAAGTGACCATGGTACAAGATGAATCGGTGAGTGATAAAATGAGATATTGAAATTAGACGATCACACAAACGTTATTCTGGCCACTATTATTTCGAGGAAATACACACAACGTATGGGGTCCTTTATATCAGCTAATTCAGGTCGTATATAAGATAGTGCTAGGTAGGTTACATATTATATACATAGATAGGGTAGGCTCTAGATAGAGATAGGTATAGCTATATGTAGGGTGTAGCAAAGTTTATTACAATACATTTCGATAAATTATGAATAATTATAAATTATGAGAACTTATTATTTGCTGTGTCCATCAACCTGAAAATGATAAATCGACATATGAATTTACGGTAGTCGTGTATAATGAGATAAAACGATATATTCATTTGTTATCGTTCAAGTGTGCTTGTCTTCATTCTAATATCTTGATTTGTCAAGTTACGAACGCTTTTTTTTTTTTGAGAATACGTTGATAAGTTGATATGCAATATTTTTTGTGCCTCATCGCGCTGATATCTCGTTTTGTTAAATAAAATCCGCTAAATATCGAGATATCAATATGATGTCACAGGCCATATCTTCAAAAGTATCATAGATATCGAGATGTCAATTTTTTTCCTACAAAACCTTGGCCGTAGAAAGCCATTACGCCAATAAAAAAAAAACGTATAAGTCGAGTTATCAACTTCTTCACGCCAGGCACGGAATTATTCTTCATGAAAATCTTGAACAGAGTTTTGTATTCAGCAGTCGACGTCTCCATTTTTTTTAACATGACTTGAAGTGTGTCACGCTGGTTAGCCCTCACTACCAGTAGTAGCACTTTGTGTGTGGGATTATCTCTGTGCCACAGGTCGACGTCTTCATGCAGTTACTCAATAAAGTTTTGTAAAATCTAAGTTCCAAACTTACATAGGCAAAACGGTAATTGATCAGCATTTTAAGTCTTTCCACGAAGAAGTAGTATCCATATTCGTCTCTCTTTAGCAAATCACCGGTCTTGTACCAACCATCTGGCGTCAGCGCATTGGCAGTATCTTCTGGATTGTTGTAGTACTCCTAAAAATTATAAATATTTAATCAGAAAGTATTCTGCGTCACGTCATTTCTTTCACTTCTTGGTAAAGCCCAGATTTTAATCAGTAATTTCTTCTTTGGATGGCAATATTAAATGGAGTGGCTCGCGATAGTTATTATCTAATGGAAACTTTGAGTAAAAATTGGCCGGTTATTTCAGCTCTCTTTCCATTTCCTTTCGGCTATCTAGCGGAAATACTTAAATTACTTACAGTAAACCTAAGAGGTCCGTTGGTCCACAGTTCACCAGGTACATTTGGTTCCGTTATTGTTTCTCCGGTCACGGGATCAACCAACTGTAAAAAAAAATGGGCAAGTGCGAGTCCGACTCGCGCATGAAGGGTTCCGTACCATAATCTATAACAAGTTTGTTGTATGGGAGCCCCCCTTAAATATTTATTTTATTTTATTTTTAGTATTTGTTGTTATAGCGGCAATAGAAATACATCATCTGTGAAAATTTCAACTGTCTAGCTATCACCGTTTTTGAGATACAGCCTGGTGACAGACGGACGGACGGATGGACAGCGAAGTTTCAGTTCAGTTCCGTTTTTACCCTTTGGGTACGGAACCCTAAAAATAACAAACAAAGTAAATTAGTGTTCCGTACTTTTTAACTGAACTAGCGAAGCGAAGCTCGGTTTCAGCTTGGCCCAAAATTCTTTCGTTTATCCGGATGTTTGCAGATGCTTTGAAATGAAATAAAAAAACCGGCCAAGTGCGAGTCGGACTCGCGCACCGAGGGTTCCGTACAAACACTTTCCATCCCTAAGTGGTTAAGTTAAGTTTGCACCTGGTATGTATAGCGCCCCATATAAATTAGGTGCAAAGTTAGGTATTAATAGGTATTAAAAAAAAACTACTTACTAGATCTCGTTCAAAACAATTTTCGTTGGTAGTTTTTATAGTAATGTACATCATATGTTTTATTTAGATTTTTCATTTTCTTATTTTAGAAGTTAGAGGGGGGGGGACCAACTTTTTTCCACTTTGGAAGCGTCTGTCACGCAAACTATTCGGTTTAGAAAAAAAATGTTTTAGAAACCTCGATATCATTTTTGAAGACCCCACACGTATGTGTTTGATGAAAAAAAAATTTTTGCGTTTCAGTTCTAAGTATGGGGAGCCCCTAATATTTATTATTATTTTTGCATCAAAATCTTAATGCGGTTCACAGAATACATCTACCTACCAAGTTTCAACAGTATAGCTCTTATAGTTTCGGAAAAAAATGGCTGTGACATACGGACGGACAGACAGACGGACAGACGGACAGACAGACAGACATGACGAATCTATAAGGGTTCCGTTTTTTGCCATTTGGCTACGGAACCCTAAAAAGGGGCACTTTCAAAAGTCAGATTATAAAGTTTCAAGAGCAAGAGAGAGAGAGAGAGAGAAAATTTTGTACCGGCTTTTTCCAAGAGGAGCCGCTGTTGAGAAGAAAGCCTAAAAAACTCAACAGTAAATATTGTTTTCGTTTTTCTTCTCTTTCGTCGTCTTTCCAGCTGTTCTTGCCTAGAGGTCACATTTTAAAACCGATCCTCATGAAATTTTGTAAACCGGCTCGATAAGGTATATTACGATTTATTTGACAATTTTATTTTCCAAACTTTTCAACATGACGCTGCGGGGGTTGAAAATGTCAAATTCAGAAATTTCTAAATAAACTCGCCAGGTCTACAACTCACAGAGCTACTAGTATGGAAGTTTGAATTTAGGAGTTAATACAACATTCACATAGAATATTTCTCATTAGGTAAGTCGCCAATTACTGGCCACCGTTGTTCAATAACTGGCCACCTCATACTAAAAATGAACTCTGTTTACATGCAAACTGAATTCATTTTAGTATAACGTGGCCAGTTATTGAAGGATGGCCAGTAATTAAAACCTTATACTAAAATGAATTCTTATTTTTTATTAAAGCAGTAACGTCTGCTAACGTAAACTAAATGTTTACAAATGAAGCGAAAATTGAAAAATTTAATGATTCGGACAGGATTCGAACCTGCGTTTCCAACGGCTTTCCGGGACATCTGATTCGGTGGTCCAATTGGGAGGACGCCAGTGTTGGCCCGGAAAGCCGTTGGAAATGCAGGTTCGAATCCTGTCCGAATCATTAATTTTTTCAATTTTCGCTTCATTTGTAAACATTTAGTTTACGTTAGCAGACGTTACTGCTTTAATAAAAAATAAGTAATTCGGGTGTAGCACATCGTTACTATCGATTCTCAACATATTTGAGACGATGGTGCCAACGATAAAGTCTAAATCTTTACGGTAGATGGCGCTACGATGCCACCCTAAGGCATGTCGAAGCAACTGGTTGAAAAATTCAATGGCTCTGACATCTGATTCAGTGGTCCAATTGGGAGGACGCCAGTGTTGGCCCGGAAAGCCGTTGGGAACGCAGGTTCGAATCCTGTCCGAATCATTAAATTTTTCAATTTTCGCTTCATTTGTAAACATAAAATGAATTCTGTTTGCAGGTGTACAGAGTTCATTTTTAGGATGGTATCTCAAATAAAATTTTAAAACAATACAAGCACATCCTGGTTCCACCACTCACGCAGGTCTTTCGAAAATGCCTCTCAGAAGGAATCTTTCCTAAATGTCTGAAAAAAGCTGTCATTGTTCCTGTATACAAATCCGGCGCTAAAGATGAAATAACGAACTATAGACCCATATCTCTTCTACCATCGACATCTAAAATCCTCGAAAAAATTATCAATAATAGACTTGTCCAATATTTGGAGAAACATTCTATCTTGTCAAAAACCCAATTTGGTTTTCGCTCTAAATTGTCAACTGCCGATGCGGTCCATGAATTGACTGACCACGTAGTTCAGGAACTTGACAGGGGCAACCAGACAATAGGTATATTTCTGGACCTTGCTAAAGCTTTTGATACCGTCTCTGTTTCCATTCTACTACACAAGCTTGAAGCAATAGGCGTAAGAGGCACCCAACTCAAACTATTCGCAAACTATCTCGATGAGCGCACTCAATGCATAAAAATAGACAATGTTGTCAGCTCTGACCTGAAAAACACTTGCTTTGGGGTTCCCCAAGGAAGTATACTAGGCCCTACACTGTTTTTAATTTATATCAATGATCTCTGTGATTTGAAAGTGGATAGCGGCAAAATTATTTCCTACGCGGATGACACTGTTCTACTTTTTTCTGCAAAAACAATAGAGGAAGTTTATACGTATGCGCAACGAGGCTTAAGCACTGTTAATAACTGGCTTCAACAGCATCTACTTACACTTAATTCGGACAAAACGAACTACATAAAGTTTTCCATGCGCAAATCTAATTTAACACCAAATAACCCCAAACTCTACTCGCACAACTGTAAGGACCTCAATAAAACACAATGCAAATGTCCAGATATAGCCGCAGTTACCCAAATTAAGTATTTAGGAATCATAATTGATGATACTCTCTCTTTTAAATATCACATCTCAGCTTTATGCAATAGAGTGCGTAAGTTAATATTTGTGTTCAAAAACCTGCGTTCATTTGCAAACTCACATTTAATTAAACAAGTCAATGCTGCCAGCGTCTTCGGGACTATGCCAAAGGGGTCCGATTTTTTAAGTCTTTTTTAATATTAAATTTATTCTGTTTTAGCCTTTTATTTTAGATAGTTAAGTTCTTAGTTTATAGTTAGTATTTAAATCTCTGAGTATGTACAATAAATCTTTGAAGTTACTAAATAAACTACATAAATAAATAATAAACAAGTCTATTTTGCCCTATGTCAATCGATATTAACGTACTGCATTTCCTCATGGGGCGGGCTGGCCAAAACTACATTAATAAACTTAGAAAGAGCTCAAAGAGCAATTCTAAAGGTATCCACTTCCCGTCCTTTCCTCTACCCTACTAAATCTTCTTTATAAGTCTTGTGAAGTACTAACCGTTCGGCAACTATTTATACTAAGCACGGTCCTGCAATCCCTTATAGCACTGATTATACTAATAAACGGCGAAAGGATATTGTTTGCTCTAAAACTATTCGAAGAAGTCACTTCTGTTTTAGATTTTTTGTTTCGCTGGGTCCTCTTCTGTACAGTAGGCTTAATACGAAGCTGGATATATATCCGCTCAGCTACGCGAAATGTAAGAAAACACTCCAAGAAGCGCTACAAAATATGTCATACGAAGATACAGAGAAGTTACTGATTGTTCTAAGTTGATTTTCATGTATTCATTCTAATTTAATGTTTTTGTATACGATCTATAATTTATCAAACTATTTAATAAGAACTAAATTATTGTTTCATGTGTTTATGATTATTTATTTAAGAAATTGTTAATAAGTTAGTCCTCTTTATGCCTGAAACACAGGGAATCCTAGTTCAGGCGCATGTAATTTTTTTGCCAAGTAGAATGTCTTAGGCTATAGTTATTATTACTGTAAAATAAGTTATTATTCAATAAATATCTATCTATCTATCTATCTATCTATCTAGTATGAGGTGGCCAGTTATTGAACGGTGGCCAGTAATTGGCGATTTACCATATATCTGTTAATGCAGAAAACATGATACATACGTTTATCTTGTTAGGAAAAAAATTTCCCATAATACTAAAAGTTTAGTATTATGGGAAAATTATACTAAACTAATGCACACATGGCGGTCACCTCGTGAGCCAAGTCAAGGTACTTGCTGAGTTTGTCCTTCTCGGCTTTCACGAGGTTCTCGTCATGGGGGCTGGTAATGTCGATGAGCACTGCCTGGTGCTTGGATCGATCTGTCCGTGATAATAGATCGATCCTAATAGAGCGTGGCACGACCATTTTCGAGAACTGGCATCAGTGCGTACCTACTTATAGTACGGCACCTCAGACCCCACCAGACCGTATCGAAGATCAAGTTGCTGGCGAATGATCCTGGCTACTTGGTTATGTCTGTGCAAGTACTCACCGTTAGCAAGATGCGGCATGCCCGACAAATGTCGACCGTACCGTCCTTCAGGATATATCTCCGATAATTGTTCGTCAACATTACTTCGTCCGCAATTGCACAGACAAAACCTTCAGTTTCCCCGAAGAGATCACCGAAGCGTAGCCAGTTCACCGACGCGAGCAGATCTACATCGGGCCATATAAGGGCCTTGTAGAACCGTCCGTGTAGCCCTTTGCTCTTCCATACGGCCCTGCGGTCATCGCGGTGTTAAGCATCTTTGGTCTGCGCCAGTTCTCGTTTGCTAAGGAGAGAGACGTGAGGCCTTCGTCAACTGCTACTACATCGCGATGAATCCTACACTCGTTGTTTAGGAAATACTCGCTAAGACTGCACACCACGCGGTTATGGAGGTCCTTGGCGTTTAAAAAGTCACGGCCTCCACACTTACGTGGGACGTACAGTCTCATAACTGACGAGCGTGGGTGCCTCATGCAGTGTGTAGTGAAATGAGCAGCTGACGGACCCTCGTATCCAGGGCGGTATGACATACCAAGGTACTTGTAGGTTTCAGCTTCGGAGATAGACCTCTTTTTTTATTCATTTATTAATATTAGCACATACTTAACAGTGTGTTTAAAGTGCGCCAAAACTGTGAAACAGTTTGTTGGCGTCGCGTTCTGACACTACAATTATTGTGCACAGTGATGCTTACTTACTAACTACTTAACTAAATACTAACATGCAATATGCAAACGAAGAATTAGTCGCCATACCAATGTAGATTCTATAACGTTGCAATAGAGTATATATCCTTTTACTAATAGATGGTAAATGAAGTCTGCGTTGGTACGACACACGAAATTATAATAAGTGCAAGATACAAATATGGAGTACATTTAGTAATTATCATGTCGTATCTTTTTCAATTTCCTCTTTAAATTTCCAATTTTTAGGGTTCCGTACCCAAAGGGTATAAACGGGACCCTATTACTGAGACTTCGCTGTCCGTCCGTCCGTCCGTCCGTCTGTCACCAGGCTGTATCTCAAGAACGGTGATAGCTAGACAGTTGAAATTTTCACAGATGATGTACTTCTATTGCCGCTATAACAACAAATACTAAAAATAAAATAAAATAAATATTTAAGGGGGGCTCCCATACAACAAACGGGTTGGTTGCGTTAACTTTGCACCTCATTTGTATGGGGCGCTATACATACCAGGTGCAAACTTAACTTAACCACTTAAGGATAAAAAGTGTTTGTACGGAACCCTCGGTGCGCGAGTCCGACTCGCACTTGCCCAATTTTTAAATTTTCCTCCTCAAGCAATAAAGGGTATTGACGACGCGTTTGGCTCGGTTGGTAGACACCTGCCTACTGAGTCGGCGGTCCCGGGTTCGAATCCCGGCCGGGGCAAATATTTATACAAAATATTTGTTCTTGGGTCATGGATGTTATCTATATATGTATTTATATATTATGTATATCGTCGTCTAGTTCCCATAGTACAAGCTTTGCTTAGTTTGGGACTAGGTCGATTTGTGTATGATTGTCCCTTAATATTTATTATTATTATTATTATTATATATTTTAGGAATAAGGTACTCTTTGGTTCTTTTAGCGTAATAATTTAAATAATAAGCAACCGGCTGCATCAATAATTAACCTGAGGGACATTGTCTCAGAAAGTTGTAAGTTCGCGGAATTTACGACTTTCCCCCGCTGTACATGCATGACCGCACACTTGTCTACACCAAACTCCATTTTGATGGCACTACTGAAGGTCATTATCAATATTATTATACCTTAATTCCAGTTATGGGTGACTCGACTCCGCAGTTCCCGAGAGGTCCTTCCGGGGCTGGCTCTAGCAAAGATCCCAGGTATTCAGTTTGTCCAAAAGCTTGTATTACCAGCGCATCAGGACGAAGTGCTGCCTGAAAATATATATTATCATCACATCATCATCAGCAGCAGCAAAAGCCTGTATCAGTCAACTGCTGGACATGGGTCTTTCCCTTGGCACGCTACTGAGCTTGACCTCCAGTCACCACCCAGTGCCCTACGAATGAGGTCACTCCACCTTGTTACAGTGCCTACACTACGATTACAGATTCGCAGTCTCCACTCCAGAACTTGTTTGCGTCAGTGCTCGTCAGCTCTAGGACAGATACGACCAGTCCCCTGCCACTTCAGTTTGCTTCGTCGCTGAACTATGTCCGTAACTTTGGTTCTCTGTCGAATTACTTCGTTTCGGATTTGATCCCTGAGAGACGAGCATAGTTCTTTCCGTGGCTTGCTGAGCGACTTTGAATTTTGGGTACCAGTCGAATAGTGAGTGGCCACATCTCGGCTCCGATTATCATTACAATACATTTTTAAACGACTTCCAAAAAAGGAGGAGGAGGAGGTTCTACGTTTTACTTTATATTTTTTATTTATTAAAGCAGTAACGTGTGCTAGCGTAAACCAAATATTTACATGAAAGCAAAATAATATATAGTTTGAGCAGGGTTCGAACCCGCGTTTCCAACGGCTTTTCGAGCCAACACGGGCGTCTTTCCTGTTAGATCACCGAAGCAATGCGCAATATTAAATCAGCATGCGCGAATAAAGCGTGATAAGTGCAATTACGTGCATTTTAGGTCTAAAGTATTATACCTTTAAGTCTAGAAGGAAGCTCTTGTAGAGAGAGGCACCGGACAAGAAGATGTTGTTGAAGCAGGTCAGGTCACACGGCTTCTCGTGGTGCAGGACACGGTACAGTATTGAAGGATACAGCAGCGAGGTGGCTGGCTGAAATAAAAATAAAATCAACATCAATCATTACTTTTGACCACAGTATCCTAATAATAATAATTATAAACGTGATAGTTTGGATGCATGGATGGATGGATGTATGTTCCACTTAATCTCAAAAACTACTGGACGTATTATGATGAAACTTTCCAGTTATGTACCTTATATATCAGAATAGGACGTAGGCTATCATTTATACTAAGTTTTATCCCTTTTAAAGCGGGATTCAACTTTGTATGGAGAGCAAAATCATTGTAGTTGCAACAACTCCCTACATGTCATCGTTTTGACGTAAACTAATCAATAATATATTAATGACTAGCTTTTGCCCGCGACTTCGTACGCGTAGAACTCGTTAATTTATATTGACAATTAAGAAAAACAATTAGACTTTCAGGTATTCAATACTCGAATGGAATCTAGCTAGTAGTTCAATTCTGGGCTATTGGGTGAAAGTGATGGACAAAATGCAAAACATCCTTTTCGAATCTTTTTAGAGTTGCTAGGCTAAGTCCCATTCGATTCATTAAGTTATCCGAGGTTTAGCCTCCCATTCGATTCAATTAGCTATGCTCAGAAATGGCTCGAGATGGTGAGGGTCTTACTAGTTTATTGAAGTATAGTTCAATAAATTATCTTTAAATGATTTATTTCGGTCAATAAAAACATGTATTTTTTTTATTTGGAGATTTGGTTCATGAGAAAAACATGGCCTGCCCAAATGTATTCCTGCTAATTTTAACGTTTGCCCCTGTGATTTATTTTAGTCATAGAAAATGACAAATAGTTTAAATGGAAACTGTAGACGTTTAAAATTAAATGGTAAATTATTCGGTATAATTGTAATAAGTGGTATAAGTACAATTTGTTCCTTGGCTTCTCACGTTAAAATCGTACCGTTCACAATGTACTTCCCTAATTAGGTCATTCTCAAACTAGCGCATCTAATGTGAATGGTGGTATTGGTTCACCTATCCTTGTACCAAAGAATTTGGATAATACAAGTGATAAAATATGGCGTTAAAATCAATACCGATATAAAATAAAAGAAAACTTCAATACTAATTCAAAGCTGCATGTTGTGTGTAAATAAAAAAATAAAAATGATATTTGTGCATAATGTCGAGGAAATCATCCGAGAGAGACTGATCCGAGGAAATGAACGCGATCCTCAGCAAGGAGGAAACTGATGTAAGAAGGTGGAAATAATCATTACATGAATTACCCGATACTTATTGATGATGTCGATTACATGCTCCGGTGTAACTGGTGCTGAGGTCTGCAGCTTGACAAGGTTTACGGCGAACGTCCAGGTGGCGTTGAAGAAACCAGTCGCCCACTGCACAGCGGACAAGTTGAGAAACGGCCGGAGCTCTCTGAAATGTTGAGACTTAAAAAAAACTAAAGTTCAGTGAGTTTTGTTATAATATTATAGGGGGCAAACGAGCAAACTGACTGCCTGATGGAAAGCGATTACCGTCGCCCTGCAACACAAGAGTCGCAAGTTCGTTGCCGGACTTTCAGGGGCGATCACGCTCCTTTCTTGAAAGATTTGAAGGTAGTATCGGTCCGGAAATACCGCAAGCGGCAATTCATTCCACAATGCAGTCGTGCCTGCCAGGAAATTTCTAGAAAAACGCACAGTTGTGGACTGTCAGTGCTAACTATCTATGTGGTGAGGATGAAAGAATTGTCGCGTAGAATGATGGCGGAAAGATGCGGCAGGGATCAATCCGAACAATTCCTCGGAGCACTCCCCGATACGTTACATAAGAATATTGCGCCATAAGAGCCAAACTGTGCGTCTTTTGAAGATATCATAGAAATTACTCTGATTCCTGACAGACATCAGGACTTGCATAACAATTTTGCAGACGTAACTAGTGTCACATTTATTTAGTTACTTTTATACGTACTCCCCTTGCCTGGACTGACTGACTTCTTTGTTATAGTTTAACCAAATAGTAGTACCTACAATTTACAAATACAGAAAGTTCACATTTCATATTATTTTTAGATTTTACCGGGAGTAAAAGTGAAAGGCACGAGACCGAACGATTGTAGCAATCATTGCGGCGCTCAAAAAGTGATCTTTTGTGGATTAATGTGTGCCACGGTTAAGGCCTTGTTGTTATGCGGCATGATCACGAAGAAGCATCTAATAGTTTCTTACTTTGAAGGCCGCATGGTTAAGAACCTAACAACTTTCAAGATGGGGTCATGTTTCATGGCTGCGACCTTCGGGTAGCCCGTGGAGCCACTGGTGCACACCAGCCAGGCGTATATCTTATCCAAGTCAAACTCTGCCATCCTGGAAAACGGAAAAAGAAAAATATTGTTTAAACTTAGTATGTAATGCAAATACTTTTAATCGGCATTGTATCACGTTTTGGGCTAGGTGCGGAATAAAACGGATCAATTTATCATATATATCAATAGGATAGATTAGATTATATTTATTTAACACATACAGAGATACATTATTACACATAGTCAATTTACACGAATCTATACGCTGATCGTCAACATAATAAACAAAATAAACAAATTCAGCAAGTCATAATTCAACAAAATAACAATTTAAAAAAAGTGTGTGTGTCTGTCAGCTCCGACGCACGACTGGAGTTTACTCTTCAGGCCAGGCGCGCACCACTTTTTTGTCGCAGAAATAAGCGTACTTATATGGGTTTATGAAAATCGTGGTGCGCGCACTCTCATATAAACCCATATCTTGCATTTATGCGACAAAATTATCGTGCGACTAAAATCTTGGTGCGCGCCTGGCCTTAAGAACGTTTATAAAATATATACTCAATACGTTTATTGCACATAATGATTATACAGGTGAAAGTAAATAGTTTAAGTATCACATTATGTACCCTGTTGGGCGCTGCAAACAAGAACGAAAAGGTAGGCACACTTTTTGTGCAACCTGAATTCGAGCGCTGCGAGGAATTCGTTTGACCACTGGATTTGAATGTTTAAGCTCACTGATTTTTTCAGAAAAAGGCCTGATCTGACTTGGTTGTGAATTGTTTGCCTGGTGGCGACGTAATTGCGCCAGCACGAATGCCATGGGTTCTACTGATGTGTATATTAAGTCCTTTCTGACCTTTAAAGAAACGAATCTGGGAGCAATGTGGGCACTGTACGGAATTCTCCAGCGACAGCGACACAGACCTGGAAGCGACATTCTGAGAGGAGCCCGTGCTATTAGGATTCATCAAGTAAACTATTAAAAAACGCAATAGATAAAAACTTACGGCTACGATAACAAATAAAGTATTTAAAAAAACCGCTCCAAGTTTCGGCATACAAATTGCCCCATAAAGTTCCTGGGGGAAGCGGTGGTTTATAATTGCACATATAACTAGATAGTACTCATGCACTGATAGCAATCACACTCGTAACATGATAGAGATTCACGCAAAATATTAGCAAAAACTTGAAAACAAAAACACATTTCTCAGCTGTTGTAGATTGACAACTGTCAGTCAAGCTGCCCGATGCGCACTTGCGCAGCAACGCGCCGTGTAGGCCGCCGGCCGCCGCCGCAGTCTCCGCGGAGAAATTATGAATATGTTTCTTGTCTATGTTATTTGTTAAGCCTCTTGTGGTAATTTGAAATAAATAAATGGCAGAGAACAATTAATATTAATTTTCTCTAACGGGAGCCATGTTTTCCCGTTGCTAAGTACATTTAAAATACATTTCATGAAATAAACATCTCGGTGAAGGTCATTTTATATAGGGATCTTAGTCTATAACGCTTAACGTAACGCATAACCTGCTAAATTATGAAGTCGTATTTTTACCCCGATCGTATACTGAGATATGACTTTTTAAATTAGCACGGCAGATACGTTCGATTTTATACCCCATAATTTTCATACCCCGGGCTTATATATGAAAATCGATTCTTAAGGAGTAAACTCCAATAATGTAGAATAAATTCACTTCTTACACAAATTAAATGAAAAACGCCTAAGGCTCTTCAAAGAGGAAGACATGTATTTGTTTAAGTCGCGGACTTTATTTAAAATGTAATGATAAAGTGGTTTTTTGCTTTTTATTACGCCTGTATTGAATTAACTACAAACTGTGCTACAGATTTGGGATTACACTACTACGGGATAAGTGCCGGAACCGTGAGTTATGACTGTTGAAAATATCAAAATATAACTCAACCGCTTGCCGTTTTCAATCATGTCTTTGTTATGATTTTGCTGCTTCTGCGCATGCTCACTGCGCGCAGTTGTCCGCCAATAAGCTAGTGCGCATTTACACACACTAAGGAACGGCACAGGAGTTTTTCGGCAACCGTCAACTGCAAGCGTGATTGCACCGCGCGCTGGAGATCTGATTTTACGCATAGTTCTACCGTACCTCATTTTCGTTGCCCCGCCGTCTGTGCTGATGGCCCAGTGGAGAACGCTTGCTGCTAAATGTTCGAGCTCTGTTGGTGTTCCAAGTTCAATCCTCAGTGTTGTTTTTTTTTTTTTGTTGTTTAATGTAATCTTTTGTTTTTTGTTTTTTTTTTTTTTTGTTGACATTGTTATGTAAAATTATTATTTTTTTTCTTTTTAATATACATATTACCTATATACACTTTTTTTATTTTTAAGATTTGACGTCTGTAATTTATTTTTGTACTGTTTAATTTTTTAATTTTGTCTTTTTGTTTTTTAGAAATAGAATTGTTTAGAATTAGTATTTTTATGCTATTACGCCCATTATTGTATATTTTTAGGGTTCCTTACCTCAAAAGGAAAAAACGGAACCCTTATAGGATCACTTTGTTGTCCGTCTGTCCGTCCGTCCGTCCGTCTGTCAAGACCCTTTTTCTCAGGAACGCGTGGAGGTATGAAGCTGAAATTTATATCAATTACTCAGGTCTACTGTCTCTTGAAGCTGTGAAAAAATCAAACTTCTAAGCCAACGCAATCAAAAGATACAGCCGTTTATGCCGAAAATTTTCGACACTTGCAAGGGAATCAAAACCTACAGGGTGCTTCCCGTGAACTCAGAATCTTGAAATTTGGTACGAAGCAACGTCTTATAGCATAGATAAAGGAATAATTACGAAAACCATATTTTTTTTTTTTAATACCTAACTTTGCACCTAATTTATATGGGGCGCTATACATACCAGGTGCAAACTTAACTTAACCACTTAGGGATGGAAAGTGTTTGTACGGAACCCTCGGTGCGCGAGTCCGACTTGCACTTGGCCGGTTTTTTGGTAATATGCAGTCCGCATCGCAATCTGTAGCGGCTTTTTCGTGTAATGTATGTTCTAAATTGTTTCTAACCTCTAAGGGCTTGAATATCCACAAAGCCAAGTCTCACCGTGGCTGTCTTAGTCAAAACGATGTCCCACTAAATGTAGGTAGTGCGGTTCCGGCTCATAATTCCCAGCCTTTTCATGTACAGCTTAGCCAACTGAAGTGCAATGTTAGGGTGGTTAAACGAATCCCTCGCGGTGCTAGAATTTCCGTGGCGACTCACCTTGAGCAACTGGTCCAAAAGTGTTACGAATCAAATTCCCCTCAAGACTGGTATAATCTGCTTGTTTTCCCTTATGTAATTTTGCATGCTAAGGACGGTGATCGAAATGTATCTTTAACGCAAAAAATCAAGAACAATTGCACACCCCATTCTGTTCCACCAGTTATACAGGAAGACCGCTCATCAACTTACAATTGGAAAAAGACAGTTGAAAATAAGATCATTGACGGTGATTTAAAAGGTGCCGCTCGCCTTCTTTTTTCTAGTGATGTATTATCACCCGATAACTCCGACACTTTGTTAGCCCTACAGGCAAAGCATCCTCCTGCTCCTACGTCCCCCTTCTTTTTTGATCCCCCGGTACCGGCCCAGTCATGCCTGCAAATCGAGGAGATCGATGTTGTCAATGCTATCATGTCTTTTAAAACGGGTTCTGCGGCTGGTTTAGATGGTCTTGCTCCTCAACACTTAAAAGATTTGACATGTCCGTCCGTGGGAGATGCTGGTGTGCACCTCGTCGCCTGTATTACTAAACTTATGAATTTTATGTATACGGGTGGTGTCCACCCAGATATTGTACCTATTTTGTACGGTGCAAATTTAATTGCCCTTTTTGATTGACGGATGGGTGGGGAGGTGGACTCAGTGTTTGCCGATTTTTCTTCAATAATTGACAAATTTAGATCCATAGGCCTCGAGTTGAATTTCGAGAAATGTGAACTGTACATTCCGAATTCTAATGATAGTCTGATACAAAGATTTCGTCAGCTGGCGCCCAATATTAAAGTACTGGACAAAAGCACACTTTGCCTTTTGGGATCCCCAATTTTCGAGGAAAGTTATCCTGAGTATGTTCAAAATTCTATTTCTAAATTCCAAGAACATTCACATCGGTTACTCGAAATTGGTTCCCATTATGCTTTAGCTATTATTAGATTTTGTCTCTTCGTTCCTAAGTTGACTTACGTGCTTCGCTGCTGTCCTCTTTGGAAAAATCAGGAACTTTTATCACAGGTGGATATTTTAATTAAAAATAATTTAGAGGCTGTCCTAAATGTTAAGTTGAGCGAGCGGTCTTGGGCTCAAGGGTCTCTTCCCATCCGGCACGGTGGTTTAGGCGTACGTAGGATGTCTGGTGTAGCTTTGCCAGCTTTTTTGTCATCCTTGCATAGTTCGTTGGGTCTCATAGGGAAAATTCTTCGTTCAAACTATGAGATCTCGGGCATGGAGGATGCCAGAAATGCTTGGTTGAGTGTGTGCTCCGGTCAGGAAATTCCTGAGTATCCGCAGTCGCAAAGGAATTGGGACGACCCGGTGTGCAAGTTGGCTTTTGCTTCCCTTCTCGGCGAGGGTGACGCTGCGGAAAGAGCCAGGCTTTTGGCAGTGGGTACTAAGGAGGCTGGGTATTGGCTCCACGCACATCCTTCTCCCAAAATTGGAACCTATTTATAGCCCAATACCCTTCGGCTCTCGGTTTGCCTTCGTTTGGGTATCCCGGTTTGTGCCCCTCATCGTTGTCCCTGCGGAGCTGACATAGACCTGTTAGGGCATCACGGTCTATCCTGCCAGAGAAGTGCGGGTCGTTTCTCTAGGCACGCTGCTCTTAACGACGTCATCCGTCGGTCTCTTACTTCGGTCAATGTCCCTGCTCTATTAGAGCCGACCGGCATTTCAAGAAGTGACGGTAAGAGACCTGATGGGATGTCTTTGGTACCTTGGAGTATGGGGCGGGTGCTGGTGTGGGATGCAACCTGTGTAGACACGCTAGCCCCATCGCATCTCCAGGGTACTGCTGTAAGGGCGGCAGCGGCAGCGGAGGCAGCTGAAAAGGCTAAGGTGGTGAAGTACAGTGGTCTCGGCGCCGAATACACTTTTGTTCCGTTTGGTGTCGAGACCTTAGGTCCATGGGGCCCTGGTGCTCTGAGTCTTTTTGGGGATTTATCAAAAAGACTCAGAGAAGTTACGGGGGACCGGAAAGCTGGCAGTTACCTCGCTCAACGTATTAGTCTCGCAGTTCAGCGAGGTAACGCAGCCAGCATCTTAGGTACCATGCCACGAGGGCCTTTTTTAGATTTAGGTTAGTTAACTTGTATGTATTTAGGTTAGTGATAGTTTTAAGATGATTTGTATGTTTTGTTTTATTTTCAAATTGACGTATTTTATTTAATAAAGAATATAATTAAATGTCAACAGTCACCACAAAGGATCGTCACCAAGTGGGTACTTCCAGATGACCTAGAAATGACTACTATTAAATTCATCGCCCGATGTCGCTGAAGTACTATTGAAAACGAATGTAACAGAATGTACAACTATCTTTAAATTCATTTATGTAACCCCTACCACTGTTGTTAAAGCGTTTAAATCGCTTAATTTAAAGAAGACTGAGGATCTGTGGGGCCTATCTGTGAAAGTGTTACATTCAATTGTTGAATCTATTGCACCATATTTAGCTGATATCTTTAATAAATGTATAATGTTCTTTATATCATGGACGGTGAATTAAAACGTTTGGGTTGCTCTGTGAACAAAGAATTTTATTTTATAAATTTACGAATTCTACAAAAACGTTTCCACACTATAGCGCTTATAAAAAAACCTACCTGTGAACAAAGAAACGACATTTAACGTTTCTTATTCACCCTTTCTTCAATCATAATTTCTTTTACACTTTAAACAAGACCTCATACAATAATTCGTTACTTTTCTTAACCTCTAAAACTAACATCTCATGTTGACAGCACTGCTTTACCGACGGAGCCGATTTACCGACAGTACAGTACGCACTGCTTTACTCACAATGCTGCACTGCTTTATCGACCGAACGAGTCCCGGCAAAATCGAATTAAAGAAATATTATGACTATTTCTTTACATCTCCCCCACAAGGGAAGAAAATTTACAGCTAAATTTTCAATAAACACTATCCACTATTCCCCGTTTTCTTGATATTCTGTTGTAGAGACTGGTATCAGTTTTGTAATGTGGAAAAGATTCGATTCTTGTTTTTTGTGGCTTGTATCTATTCTGTATATTGAATTAGAAATTTTCTTTATGATCTTATATGGCCCTATTTTCAGTTCTTCTAATTTTTTCCTTTTTAATTTATTGCCATTTTCCACATATACCATGTCTCCTACGGTAAATTCATGGTATTTCCGATTTTTGACAAATAGTGTTTTGTTATGATCATGGGATTTTTTTGTATTTTGAAGGGCAATTATTCTATCTCTGATCCAGTCATTATATGATCTTTCTTGCCTTAATTCCTTTGGTAAAATCGAGACTTCTGTACCATATAAAAGATAGCTTGGTGAAAATCCGGTAACCGAATGACAAGTTTCATTATATTTTTTTACACATTCATGAGCTATGGTTGTCCAGGACTTTTTATTTTTTTCTTCATTCATTTTACATCTCATTTTATTTACCAATGTTTGGTTTAATCTCTCATTAATACCATTTGAGAATGGGGCATTCACCGCTGTAAACACCATAGGTATCTGTTTGTCTTTTAAAAATGTTTTAAATTCATTTGAATTTATTCCTGGATATTGGTCACTTAGAAGCAATCCGATGTCATCTATGTCTGTTATGCTCATAACTAGTCTTATAAAATCATTTTTCTACTCCAGTACTTTCTTCTGTCATTTATATAGTTACTAACTCTAATATAAAGACACAAATTATGAAAGTCTGTAAAAGTCTATACTCTACTGCCCAAAAACACACTGCTAACCGATGTTATAATGTCGCCAAAAAAGCATCACTTAGTACCACAGATTACAAGATGAACAGGTGCATTCACACAATTTGCAAATTAAAAAAAAACTTATTGTACTAAGGCATTGCTGCCAACTTAAAAAAAAAGTTTTATCTTCAGTGCATGGATGTTTAGTATAGTGAACGTATACCTTTATGTATAAGTTTAATTTTTTTGACAGATGTTTAGTATGGTGAACGTATACCTTTATGTATAAGTTATTATTTTTTTGACAGATGGATGTCAATAAAAAAAAGTTTGTCAGAGACAATTTTTCTGTTATAATTTTGTTGATTCCGAGCGGGAACATGTAATTATTTTCTATGTTGTTTATTTGCATTTTATTTATGAAATGTCGAGTCGTAGAAAAAGTATTGTATGCAACGTTGTATAAGTAGGTCAAAAAACGCTCGTGGCATCTTTCTTACGATGTTCGCTACGCTCACATCGTAACCCATGCCACTCGCGTTTTTTGCCCCCTCTTATACAACGGTTGCATAAAATACTATTGCACTCTGAGTTTTGGATGTTATAATGAATGCATATCGGGTGAAGTGATCCACCAAGAGATGCAGATATTTCTTCGTTGATCTGGAACCTCCAAACCCTCCAATGGTGTCTATAGACACAATCTCAAATGGCTTTGTGGCCGGACCTAGATGAGACATACACTCGGTGTCAAAAAAATCGCCCCTTTGGAAAATTTAGTTTCAATCAACTTTTAACCTTATTTAATTGGCTTAACCATATACGTGTGAGGTATCATTTGAAGCATAATCTAATCATCTCTACGATAAAAATATTTTAGTCCAACAAAATATAACCAGGTAAAAAAAATAGGTATTTTAAAGAAAATGCGAAAAATCGTTTATTCAAGATAAAATTACGAAGCTAATCAACAAAACAAAATTAAAACAAAACGCCTTAAAATTAAACTTAAAACCTAGTGTTGCCCCCCCTAGCCCTAATTACTGCCCTCATGTGGTCCTTCATGGATCGTACTAACTTCACGACGTCTTCCTGAGGAATGGCCTCCCATTCTTCTACAACTGCACGTTCGAGGTCCTGGAGGTTGTCTGGAGCGGGATCCCGTGATCGTACTCGGCGTTTTAACTGATCCCAAAGGTGTTCTATCGGATTCAGGTCAGGGCTTCTTGCTGGCCAGACCATAACAGGAATCCTGACCTCTCGAAGGTAAGCGTTGACAATATTCGCGGTGTGTGAGCGGGCGTTGTCGTGCATTAAAATGAACCCACGGCCAATAAAACCAGCATATGGGACCACATGCTCTTCCAGAATTTTTCTGATGTACCGATCAGAAGTTAAAGACCCCTGACCGCGACGTCCTCCTGGCCGGGAAACGCAGACAAGATCTGTTTTTCCACCCGTAGAAATTCCGCCCCAGAACATGCACGAGCCCCCCCCCCCCCGTAGCTCACGGTTTCTTCAATGCAGACTTGCTGGAAACGTTCTCCACTTCTTCTGTACTCTTCTACGTCTGTCGTTGCAAAATAGGCACACCCTCGTCTCATCCGAGAAGAGAACGGTCCTCTACTGCCTGGACGTCCAATCAAGGTGGTCGCGTGCAAACTGTAGCCTGGCTCTGCGATGCTCTGCGGTCAGTTTGGGACCTGTAGCAGCTCGATGGGGTCGAATATTCCTGTCTCGAAGCCTTCTTCTAATTGTAGAGATGCTAACTGATGTCCTGCGAGCCTGCCGAAGACGCTGCTGGAGCTCAACAGCATTGTTAAACCGATTTCGTAGGGAGTTCGATACGATAAACCGGTCGTCTCTTTCTGAAGTGCAGCGTCGTCGTCCGGATCCATGTCTTCTAACGTAGCCTCCAGTTTCTTCGAACCTCCGGTATACTCGACGAACAGCAGGCTCAGGTTGAGTCGCCGAGCAACTTCACACTGTCGTAGTCCTGTTTGCAGTAGTGCTACGACTTGAGCGGCTTCATCAGCTGTGGTGCCCATCTTCCGAGGGTATTTTCTTGCTTATTCTCTCTAGGTGTGACCTCCGACAAGTGTGGACAGTGATTAGGTCACAAATTACCTGGACCTAACCTTTTATACCTGAAGAAAGGGTCAGAACTAATCACCTTAAAAACACGTTTTTTTTAAGCCCCGCCCACTCATCAACTGTAAACTTTCACTAAATTAAATTATTGTTATTTCAAAAGGCAATAAACAAGCTTTTAATAGACACCAATATAATTAGGATAGCACATAGTCATCAAGAGCTATTATTGCTAGTTGCAGAATTTGACGAAGGGGCGATTTTTTTGACGCCGAGTGTATATCAAAATTTATCGTGTCCCCTTGATTTATTTTTTATACATATTTCACAGCTCCTGCATACTTCTTTTATATTTTTCTTTAAGTTTTTGGTTGTAAAAGATGGGCTCATTGTCTTTTGCATCTGTCCAATTCCGATGTGGCATAAATCTTTATGTATTGTTTGTAAAAGTTTGATGCTAAATTCTTCTGATATAATAATTTTTTCTTTGTCCTTAACCTTCTTAAAATAGATTTTATCTTTTTCAATTAACTTACTTTTATTTTTTTGGATTACTTCATTGTTATACTGATCTGTTAGAATATCGTCCAGTTTAATAAAATTTACAACTTTGAGTTGCTCATCTGTGTTTTCGTTTGATTCTAGTACGGGATTCCTACTAAGGCAGTCTGCCTCCAAATTTTGTCGTCCTGGTGCATATTTTATTTTAAAGTCATATTGTGATAAATAATACGTTAAGTCGCCAAGTTCTTCATCTGTTCTAGATTTTAAATTCATGTTTTCTAACGGTTTATGATCAGAATAAACCGTGAATGACTTTCCTATTAACCAGTATTGCCAGTATTTAACAGCTTCTTTAATAGCTAAACATTCTAAGTATATGGCTTTTTTCTTCTTTTGCGCTTCATTAAGTTTTTTTGAAAAATAAGCTACTGGCTTTTCTTGTCCGTTAGGTTGTACTTGTTTCAAAATAGCTCCAACGCCTTCCAGGGAAGCATCGGTGTAAATATTTATAGGTAGTTCTTGGTCAAAAATCTCCAGTACTGGTTGAGAACATAGCAGGTCTTTTATCAAGTCAAATGCTTTTTGACACTTTTCTGACCATATGAATCTTTGATTTTTGCGCAGTAGATTATGTAGTGGGTCAAGTATCATCGCACTATTAGGGATGTACTCATGGTAAAAATTAATTTTTCCTAAAAATTGTCTTATATTTTTTTGAGTTCTCGGAACTGGAAAATTCTTTATGGAAATTAAGTTATCCTTTACTGGTTTTACTGCATTGTTCTGTATGATGTGACCAAGATATTTGACCGAGTCGGAGGCAAACGTACATTTAGTGAATTTTAACCTGAAGCCTTCTGTTTTAATGGCTTCAAGTAACTGTGTGAGATGATTCATATGTTCAGTAAACGTTTTTGAAAATATCAGAATGTCATCTATATAGTTGACGGCGAAATCCGTAAGCTTATACTTCCTGATAATATTACTTAAAATCCTCTGGAAAATAGCTGGCGAGGTCTTTAGTACATAAGGTAGGCAAGTCCACTGGAAATGGCCCTCCTGTGTTACAAAGCCTGTCTTCTTCCTGTCTTCAATTCGCAAAGGTATAGACCAAAATGCAGAGTTGATATCTAATGTCGAAAATAAAACTAAAATTCCTCGTCTTCATCATTAAGTCCTCAATTAAAGGAAATGGTTGGGCTTGAGGTATTATTATTTTATTTAAATCTCTGAAATCTATACATAGTCTAGATTTTCTGTTGTCTTCTTTTTTGAATGCCAAAGTGACCGGTGAAGCAAATGGGCTGTATGATTCCTCTATTAGTTTATTATCCAGTAACTTGGTGATTTGCTCTTCTATCTCTTTTTTGTCTTCTAAAGTGCATCTGTATGGTCTCTTGCTGCAATATTTGTCTATTAATAGGTCTATTCTTGCTTCATATCCGTTGACAGTGCCTACATCGTATTTATTTTTCGCAAATATCGATTGGTATGTGGCCACTAAATTATTTATTTCCGATTTTTGACTTTCATCTAAATGGTTTGTTTTCATCTGAAATTCATTTTCATTAACATGTTCATTGAAATTAATTGTCAGATTATCTGGAATTTTGATACAATTTTCATCCCCAATTTCTATTTTAGAGTCCCTCTTATCTTCTATGATGATCTTTTCTTCTTTGTTTGTATTTCCAATTCTCATCTTATGTTTCTGGATTATTTGCAGGTCTTCGTTTTGTATCAATCTGAATTTTTGTATTAAGTCAAGTCCAATTAAAAAATCATATTTGAAGTTTTGTTCATCTATAATATACACATCCACATTTTCCTCCAAATCTAGTATTTTTATCTTCAAATTTGTCAAACCGCTTGTCTTTTGAACACCATTAATTGTTATTAGGTCTGCTTCATTTAATTTGTTTCATTTTCCTTTTATTCTCAATAATTTGGAATTAATTAAAGAAACATTCGACCCGGAATCATAAATTCCATTTATTTCTAATATATCATTTACTAGGAGTTTGACATTTATTAATGGTGTGACGGCTCGTTTTTTTTATTAGTTTCGTTTAACTCTGTTTCGATTACAGAGTTGTTCACATGTTTAGTGAAATTTCTTTTTATTTTATCCTCTTCTTTTGTTCTAAACCAGCATAAAGCTTCCGGGTGGTAACGGGTGCCTTTATTTGATTTCTCACAAATTTTACATGGTGTCTTCTCCTCTTGTTTATCATTTATCTTATTCCAATTATTGTCTCCAAATTTTCTTTTTGGTAATTCATTTTTCTCTTATTTACCATATGTTTATATTTGCTGACCTCATTAAATAAATCCACCGTATCCCTAAGTGCTTCTCGATCAATTCTATTCAAGATAAATTCTGGTAAGCCCGCTGCAACGAGATCTAACAAAGTGCCTGTATCAATAGATCTCCTCATATCCAACAGCAGTTTCTCTTTTCTTATGGCATAGTCTAACAGTGATCCATCCTTGTATCTATACAACAGTGCATATGTTACTGGGCTCCATCCCTTGTTTGCAAATGATTCACAAAATTTGTCCTTCCATGTTGACCACTCCGCATTTATTGTCAATTTAATAATCATGGAGCCGTACCAATCCGCACAACTTTTGTCCATAAACAATCGTAGTATCTCAATTTTTTTCTCATCTGCAGTGACATCGAAACGTGTACACTCGTTTTCAAAAACCTCAATCCATTGTTTCGCATTCGGGTTCTTACTTGTAAACTTTTCAATAACAAACTTTTCCGCAATTTGTTTCAAGTTTTGATGTTTTGTTTCCTGTGTATTTCCTAATAATTTCTCAAACAATCTTTCTAATGAATCGGTTTCTTTTGCACTCACAGAAGTAGATTTTTTGGGATTCACCTCTTCTAAAAATTGATCTCCAAATTGCAAGTTATCATCTTCATCCAAATAGACTTTTGCCAGTTCTTCCGTCATTGTAATCCAGATCCTTCGAGTTTGATATCTTTTTGCTAAACTGTTTTTCACTTTAGTATAGGTCGACGTTTTCATCATTTCTTTGTGATAACCCATTGGTTGTAGTCCTTCTGGTATGGCATACACCTTGTTATCACTCGTTGTTATTGAGGTTATGGCCAGTACATTAGATTTTCCATCACTTCCCGGCAACACCGTAAACTCAAAACGCAGCTTATCCATTTTAAATTGATATAAATAAACAAAAATGTCGTTTTATAATGTTCTTTATATCATGGACGGTGAATTAAAACGTTTGTGTTGCTCTGTGAACAAAGAATTTTATTTTATAAATTTACGAATTCTACAAAAAACGTTTCCACACTATAGCGCTTATAAAAAAACCTACCTGTGAACAAAGAAACGACATTTAACGTTTATTATTCACCCTTTCTTCAATCATAATTTCTTTTACACTTTTCGTCTTTGAATGCAATTGCAGCGTTGTCACCATTAAAAGGTAGGATCTGAGTGACAAGTTGTTGAGTGGGCTGAAAGACCGAGGCGTGGACCCCCGTTCCGGCGAGTACTTGGCTCAAAGGATCTCCCTGGCTATAGTGCGCGGCAACTCCGCTAGTATTCTAGGGACTTTTGAGCCAGGCACCTTCCGGAACTGTCCATAGATCCCTTCTAGCTTAATAACTAGTTTTACTTATTATTAATGTTATGGTTATGTTCGGTAATTAAGGTTCTGTTATGCTTATACTTTTTTAATCATGAAACAAGACCTCATACAATAATTCGTTACTTTTCTTAACCTCTAAAACTAACATCTCATGTTGACAGCACTGCTTTACCGACGGAGCCGATTTACCGACAGTACAGTACGCACTGCTTTACTCACAATGCTGCACAGCTTTATCGACCGAACGAGTCTCGGCAAAATCAAATTAAAGAAATATTATGACTATTTCTTTACAAATGTATTGATACTGGAGTATTTCCTGATTTGATGAAGCATAGCAAAATTATTCCCTTATTCAAATCAGGTACAAAATCGGACCCCACAAATTTTAGACCAATATCAATACTACCGGCATTAAGCAAAGTTTTTGAGAAGATTATTCTAAATCAACTTATATCTCATTTCAATCGGAATAACCTACTCCACAGCAATCAATTCGGGTTCACCAAGGGTCGCTCTACCACTGACGCTGGCGTGGTACTAGTTAGACATATCTTTGACGCCTGGGAGAAAGCTCAAGATGCTATTGGAGTTTTTTGTGATCTATCCAAAGCATTTGATTGCGTTGATCATGAGAATTTAATACGTAAGCTAGAACACTACGGAGTCAAAAACAATGCCCTTGACCTTGTCTCGTCATATCTTTCAGGCAGAACGCAACGGGTAGATATTAATGGGACTCAATCGACTGGGTCAGCTGTTGCTATGGGGGTACCTCAGGGTTCAATTCTGGGTCCTTTTCTTTTTCTAGTGTATATTAACGATCTACCAAACCTTGTGCGAGATAAACATGATATAGTACTATTTGCAGATGACACATCTCTTCTTTTTAAAGTAAAAAGGCAAGAAAACAACTTTGATGTGATTAATGATGCACTGTCCTCTATTGTGGATTGGTTTACTGCAAATAATTTACTTTTAAATGCCAAGAAAACTAAGTGCATTAAATTTACATTACCAAATGTGAAACAAGTAAATTGTGCCAAGGTAAAACTGAAAGGCGAAGTACTGGAATTTGAAGAAAAAACAGTATTCCTGGGTGTTACTTTAGACTCTAAACTGCAATGGAGTGCGCATATAGCCAATCTTGCAGATAAGCTTAGCTCTGCGGCCTATGCAGTTAGGCGAATCAGGCAGCTGACAAACGTCGAGACGGCAAAGATTGTATATTTCAGTTATTTCCATAGTGTTATGTCGTATGGAATTTTATTATGGGGAAGAGCGGCGGACATCCAAACCATCTTTGTGCTACAAAAACGAGCTGTACGCGCAATTTATGCACTAAGAGGTCGTACGTCACTAAGAGAGCAATTCAAGGAAACAAACATTCTCACCGTAGCATCTCAATACATTCTTGAGAATATCATGTATGTGCGGAAAAATCTCCATGAATTCAAGCTCAACAGTGACATTCACCACTACAATACGAGAAGTAAGGACAAGCTCGCAATACCTGCCTACCGTCTCCGTAAGGTTAGCTCGTCGTTCGTGGGGAACTGTGTACGCTTCTACAATAAAATACCTATTGATGTAGTAAAATTGCCCTGTAGCAAACTTAAAGCGCAAATAAAACGTCACTTATTGAATAAAGCTTATTATTTATTTATTAATTTATTTATTTATTAATTTATTTACACGTAAATTCACAGTATACACCAAAACATTTACATGAAAAACTACAAACAATCACTTCACAACTAGCAGTAGGTACACAATTACACATTTAAAACATCAATATGTACATGAAGTTAGGAAGGCCAGAACCTTCCGATAAAAGATCCCTGGACTATCGGCGAATACGTCAATATCCCCAGCGTCCACTGTGATGCGGTTTAAGACCGCGATCGCTCGGGATGTGGGAGCGTTCGCGCCACGCCGGGTGCGCGGGCGGGGGCGGGAGGCGGGCGCCGCGAACAGACGCCGGCGCCGCCGCGCCGCCACCGCGCCGCCGTCGGCGTCCTCCGCCGGGAGCCGAGCCGGCACGAGCAGCCCCATACGCTCCAGCACCGATGGGTTGTCGACTTTATTATTTAAAAGGTCGTAGTAGTGCACTATATGCAGCAGTTCACGCCTAGCTTCGAGAGTGTACAACCCTACCATGCCCGACACGAAAAGTGATGGGTACAAAAACGGATAATATCCATACAATCGTTTGTACATATACCTGGCGAACTTTTTCTGCACTCTCTCTAGCATGATGGTATACTTATTCTCGTGGGGGTCCCATACGGCGGCACCGAATTCGAGCCTACTACGGATATACGCAACGTACAGCATAACTGCCACCCGTATAGTAGAGAACTGTGATGCGATCCTCATGATGAACCCCAGAGTTTTGGACACCTGCTTACATGTCGTTGTTACGTGTTGGCGAAAGTCCAGTTGTTTGTCTAGAGTCAGTCCTAGGTCACGTACTTCATCAGTTCGCTGCAGTGTGACACCTCTAAGGGTGTACGGGGTGGTAATTGGCGAGCGCAGCCTGGAGAAGGTAACAGAAACGCATTTGGATACGTTAAAGACTTATACGGTTAATGACTTTTTAAACAACAGTAATGCCTTTAAGCCAGTAGTTTAGTATTGTGTGACAATAGTAAATTTTTAAATAAGCATTATTTTGGTGGGTAATTTTTAATGTAACATGAGAGCACAATTTGTTGTTTCTCACCGGGCAAACAGTATTAGTCAAGTATGCCCGGCAGCTTGAGCATGTCATGCTCGCTTAAAGGTCTTTGCTTACGGTGGCGTCGTTGATCGGGTCGCAGCCTTCCCTATAATATGGTTGAGGGAGGCGATGGCTGAGATATGCGTCATACTCGTGAACGGGTGCCGTTTGTGGGGTCCGGTCTGTTCATGCTAGCAAGGGCCAAATTAAATATGTAGCAACCGCATACTAGTGTTAAATTAAGTAAAAGTGAGAAACTTCATCCTGTACTCGATTGAAGTTATTATAGTTATGTTGATTTTTTACTTTTTGAACTCTTAGAGACTGTATACATCATCTCTAAGAAACAGCTAAGTGTAGTATGACACTCAAAGACTTTATACATCTCTGAGGAAATTTAATAATTTTAAAATATTTTATTGCATGTTATGACGCCTAGCCACTTTAGATTGCTTTTGGTAACTACGGCTACCTGTCACCGCTCTTATTTTATTATATAAATAGAGTCCAACTCAAAATTCGAAGCAATTGAGTGGCTAGAGACCATATTATACATCTCTAAGAAATTTAGGTTTATTAATTATTTTCTATTGTAAATTATTCACGTTGACGCCTAGAGACCTTATACATCTCTGTGGAATTAAATTGATTAAGTAATTTTATTTTATTTTATTGCATGTTGTGACACCCAGAGACTTTATACATCTCTGCGTATATTTAATATTTTAAATTTATCGTTAAAATTTTATTTTAATGTTCCTACTTAACATTGATTTGGAGTATCTTACATCTCCTTTACGTGTACCAGTGTAATTAGTTATAACACTACAAATGTTTCATGTAATTGTTTTAAGAATTATTTACGAAAAATGACTTACTGTTGAGTTTCTTTCGGCTTTCTTCTCAACAGCGGTCTCCTCTTGCGAAATGTCGGTAGATTCACAATTTGACTTGTAAAAGTGCCCCTGTGGCCTACTTACTGAATAAATTATTTCATTTCATTTCATTTCATATGAAATTTGGCAAGTAATATCGTCACATACTACAAATACTTATGAAAATATGAAAACTATACATTTGTAATCAAATCATAAAAAATATAGTCCTTTCAAACATCATATTTGGAGAACTCGGTTGCACCTCGTTTGTATGCGGCGCCATACATTTCAGGTGCAAACTTAACTCAACCAGGCCAATTAAGATTTGATAAGTGAAAGTTTGTACGGAACCCTCGGTGCGCGAGTCAAACTCGCACTTGGCCGGTTTTTTATTTTATTAAGTATTATCAATCCAGTAATCGGTACGGCCGACTCTGCGGTTTCCTATAGTAATTTTAATATGAACATAAATATAATCCCGCGATCTTGATTCCATAAAAAATTCTATTGAGTATTATATAAGAATGGTAAATTTATTATAACAATCACAGGCCGTGCCGATCACTGGTAATATCTATAAATGTATTGCACGCATATTTCTTTGGATGACGATAATGCCATCTAGATAAGCTGCTACTTTTTATACAAAGGCACTCATTTTATTTATTTGTATTTTTCTATGATAATTTTGTATTTTGAAACCAATTTTGTCTTAAATTCCTTGTCACCTTACTAATCTGTATCGGTGAGCTTACAACCTCTTTAATAATTTAATGGGAATGACAATTTGTGAGTAATAACTTGACATTGTCATTGTCATTACATAAACCTCACATAAACAAAGTCGTAGTTTTTTTTCTGCTGTCAGCGTTCCTGTCAAGAGCAAGGCCTGTTGAAATTTAAATTCATTTTAATGAATTTGTAGATATTTCAGTTTGCTGTTCTGTAATTTAGTTTTTCATTTGTATTATAATCCATTTTCGTAAATAAATATCATTCGATTGGGACTGGTTTGGGAGATTTGTCATGAACTGGGACGCGGAGCCACCGGATCCCGGCGGCAGCGAGTACGAGGTCTGTGAGGAATCTCCCAGGCCAATTGAGCCTAAGGCCGCCGATCTCAATCCTCGGCCCATAAAGAGAAGCGCTGAGAAAGGATATGATGAACAAAATCCTAAGAAAGCTGCGGTAAATTCATCCATCCCATCCCAGGCTTTTCACCCACCCGGACTTCGACGATGTACGCACTAAATATGCGGATGCTGATGTCGGTCCTTGACATCCACTTTCAAAAAAATTCCGTGGATCCGTCCTCAGGGGTAACTTTGAGGGCTAATAATTTTGGCCACTTCCTTTTTAAAAATACTTAATGATCCTGGCGTGACAAAAGACGGAGTTAAACGTGTTGGTCGTAATCGTTTTGCGGTAGAATTCGAGTCTGCACACCATGCAAATAACTGCTTAGAGCACCCTGCACTGGTCACTGCAAATTTTTCAGCAACAGTTCCATCATTTTGTGTCACAAGGATGGGTATTGTGAGGAACATCCAGACGGACTGGTCTATGGAGGAGGTAGTTCTGAATGTGACCGTTCCTATCGGGTTTGGTAGGGTTATTAAGGCCCGCCGACTGAGTAGGAAAGTTTCAGGCGAGAACAATTCCAATCAGTGGGTTCCTACTCAGTCGGTTGTTCTTACCTTTGCCGGTAGGGCACTGCCACCGCATGTTTACTGCTTCTACAACAGTCTTCCGGTTGAGGGTTATCTATACCCGACAATACAATGCAACAATTGCTGTCGTTTTGGGCATGTAAAGGCGCAGTGTAGGTCCAAGCCTCGCTGCTACAAGTGCGGTCAGGAACATGAGGGACTCTCATGTGGAGCGACAAATTTTTCTTGTCTGTTCTGTTCGGGCAATCACTGTGCAAATAATCAGGCTTGTCCAGAGCATCACAGGCAACGAAACATCAAGCTTGCGATGTCTCAGGACAATCTGTCGTATATAGAGGCTGCTGCTCGATTTCCAGGTGTTAAAAAATCTTTTGCTGAGTCTGCAAATTCTTCTTCTTCCCCTCGTTCTCATCCCTCCACTTCTCCCAATTCACGTTCTCCATCTCAGCCCCTGTCTGGTATACCTTCTCTCTCGTATCGCAAAACTATTTCTTTACCTCGCAAATCTCATTCTTCTGTATCTTCTTCTGGTAACCTTGGTTACGACAGGTCGGCTCACAATAATATTACCCGGGATCCGCAATCAGTGATGCCTAATGGCTGTGCATTGCAAAATCAAAATGCCCGTAGAGAAGACAACCTTATCGAATTGCTCAAATCTTTTATTGACTTGCTAGTAAACTCTGACTTTGAACCGAACAACATGCGACAAAAATTGTTTAACGTTATTTCTTTATTCCTTTCTCAAAATGGCTCGATCGATTCTGCAATGGAATTGTCGCAGCATTCGAAATAAAAAATCGGACATTATCCTACTTATTAATAAATATAACCCGTTCCTTATTGCCGTCCAGGAGACGTGGTTGAAGCTTGACTCTATTTTTAGAGTCCCCGGCTTCGCCTGTCTGCGGGACGACAGACGCGATGGACATGGTGGTGCAGCCATTTTGGTTGCCCCATCAGTTACTTATTCTCAAATTCCTATTCCTGCTCACAGCGACTTCATTAGTGCAGTTGCTGTGAAAGTGAATAATATTTCTTTTCTCTCTGTTTATATTTCTGATCCTCATGTGGCTGTAATGCCTGAACTGAGGTCAATTATTTCGGCTCTTCCTACTCCTCAACTGATTCTAGGAGATTTTAATATTCATCACACGTCGTGGGGCTCTTATTATTGTCATAACGTTTCTGATGTATTCCTTGACATTGTTGATTATTTTGAGTTATGTATTCTTAATGATGGCTCCCCTACGAGGCGTGTCACTTCTTTTCAAGACAAGTGCAGTAGATATTTCTTTATCATCAGCCTCAATGTCTTCTAGGCTGTTGTGGCGTATTCTCCTTGCTTTTTTTGGTAGTGATCACTTTCCGATTCATGTATCCTTCCCCGATCCTGTCCCATCTTTTTCAGTCAATAACGTAATGGCAGTATACAATGACTTTAAAAATGCTATTACTAGTTCAGCCAATAAAGCCATTCCCCTGAAGAAAAAACATTCTAGTAAAATTCCGCTCCCCCCTTGGTGGGATCCAGATTGTTTTGAAGCTGTCAAAAAGCGTAAGGAGGCTGAATTTTTACTTTCATCGAATTTTAATAGGATTAATTATGATAATTATTTAAAAGTAGCAGCTGATACTTCTAAATTCCTCATAAACAAAAAGAAAATGGGATGGCAAAAGTTTTGCGAGAGCCTTTCGCCGTCCACGCCGTCCACTTTGGTCTGGAAGGGTATTAAACGATTTCGAGGTGTTTTCTCTCCTGATTCGGCTTTACAATCCAATGACCCTTCCGAATGGATTGAGGCGTTTGCCCTGAAACTTGCTCCTCCTTCTATCCCTTCTCTTGAGGAAGTTACTCCTGTTGTGTCACCCTTGAACCAAGGGCCAGCTAATTTCTTCGATAGTCCTTTTTCTTCTGAAGAATTTTTTACTGCTATTTCTCATCTTAAAGACTCTTCCCCTGGGGTAGATGGAATCCCTTATTCTTTTATTGTGCGCGCTAGTTCTGATTCCAAACAGTTTTTTCTTAGTATTCTTAATAACATTTTTTTATAAGGCATTCCCCCAGAAGATTGGAAGATCCAAATTATTATTCCCATTCTTAAACCTGGGAAGCCAGGTAATGACCCGTCTGGTTACCGCCCTATCGCCCTTTCTTCCACTTTAGCTAAAATTCTTGAGCATCTTATTAAAAATAGACTAGAGTGGTTAGCTGAAAGTAAAGGTTTATTAGCAAATAGTCAATTTGGTTTCCGTAAGGGCCTCGGTACTATGGATAGTCTTGCTATATTTACGACTGATGTTCGGGTTGCCTTTTCGAATTGTTATTCTGTTGTTGGCGTTTTTCTGGATGTTGATTCTGCATACGATAACGTTCTTCTTCCTCGTCTGAGGCAAAAACTTCATGATCTGGAGTTCCCAGAGAGGCTGGTGAACTTTACTATAAATTTTCTTCTCTCTAGATCTATATTAATTAGCGTTAATAATACTACTCTGCCGGCTAGGTTAATATGGAAAGGCCTCCCACAGGGGTCTGTTTTGAGTCCGCTTTTGTACAGCCTCTATACCTGCGACTTGGAATTAACGGTAAACCCTTTTTGCAGTGTTCTTCAATATGCTGATGATATCTGTTTATATTCTTCTGTTTCTAATATTCCGGATGCTGTTCCTCGGCTTAATTCAGCACTCAATTATTTAAGCGTTTGGTTAGTGGAACATGGTTTATCGTTGTCTATTCCCAAAAGTTCGGTCGTAGTTTTTAGTCGTAAAAGACGGGTTCCTGATGTTTCCGTAACATGTAATGGGGTCCAAATTCCGGTATATGATAGAGTTAAATTTCTAGGGGTTATTTTTGATTCGAAACTATCTGGTATTTATCATCTTAACAATGCCGCCCAGAAATGTGAAAAAAATATTAATATTATTCGTTCTCTTTCTGGTGTGTGGTGGGGTACCCATCCTTATTGCCAAAAATTAGTGTACAATGCTCTGATCCGTAGCCATCTTGATTACGGATCGTTCCTTCTCGAACCTTGCAATAAGGCTGCCCTAGGTGCCCTAGACAAATACAGTCAAAAAGTCTTCGTATTGTTATTGGTGCAATGCGATCCTCCCCTGTGAATGCTCTCCAAATCGAATGTGTAGATCCACCTCTTAATTTAAGAAGGCAATATTTATCGGACCGGTTTGTTTTCAAAATTATGCAGTCTGCCACTCATCCTCTTATCCCGAAACTCCTCCTCCTTTCCAGGCTAGTAAATACCTCTAGTTGTTGGTTCCACAAGAACAGCCCCTGTCTTGTTAAAAGTTTCCTAAAATATACTCGGCTTCCCTGCCCAGTATATAATTGCAGGCTTAATCCAATATTTGAGACTCCATATGAAGCAATTATGTTTCGCCCTAGTATTATAATTGACTTAGGGATAGATAAAGATTCTGTTTGTGCGAATTCTCTTTTAAATAAAGCTATTGATAAGCACTGGCCTAATTGGACCGCTATTTATACGGACGCATCTCAGTTGTCTGATCAGGGCCCGGTGGGGTCAGCTATGTGGATCCCTAGATTTAATGTTATTTTAAGTTTTAAATTACCTTCTTTCTCTTCTATATTCACGGGCGAGGTGTTAGCGATTTTAGAGTCTCTTAAGTATATAGAATCGCATAATCTAAATTATTGTGTTGTATTTACTGATTCTAAAAGTTCTCTGCAAGCTATCTTAGCTAATCAATTGCGCGCTAATATTAAATTTCCAGTTATTCTAGAAATAAAACGTGTTCTTTATCGCCTATCTAGTCGTGGTGTTGGGGTCTCATTGGCCTGGATACCCAGTCACGTGGGTATTCGCGGTAATGAGACTGCAGATCAGTGTGCTAAGGATGCGGTAGTTAGTGGCTGCCTCTCAGCATATAGATGCTACTCTCACGATTTGGTCTCTTTAGCAAAGGTTCATCTCGATGATGAGTGGTTCGTAGAATGGGCTCGATGCAGGCAAACTAAAGGTTTACTAAGTTTACTAAGCATTACTCTGACATTCAGGACTATATCCCAGTAAAGCCTTTTTTCGATATCGTGATGCAAATAAAAAAGTGACTTCCTCCATATGCCGGTTACGTTTGGGACAATCGTGTAATCCCGTCTTTCTTTTTAAAATTCATGTTAAAAATAACTCTTTGTGTGAATGTGGGTTGGATGAAGGTAATTTGGATCATTAATTTTTTGAATGCAATAGACTTTCTTCATCTCTTTATGACCTTCTTCCTCCATTCATCCCTCGCCCTGTAAATTTCAAGTCTCTTCTTCGTTTAGTTTTCACACCATTTATCTCTATTTTAAGTGACTTTATGAAAAATAATAGTATTCATCTTTAGTTTCCCGTTTGTCTCGTTTATTTTTTATATAAGTAATTGATTCATTTCGTTGTATGTAACAGCATTCTGATTTGTTTACCTATTGGCCGTTTTGTTTTGTTTACTTATATAAATTAATATTCTTGCTTTTTTCAAAACTTGACATCAAGCAGAATTAAAACGCGCCTCTGCATAACTGACATTGGCAAAAGCCTCGAGCTGCCATTCTCGGCCTAATAATAATAACAAAGTCGTAGAAAATTTCGTAAAATTTCCCGCCAAAGCGATGACACTTGACGTACGAGTAGGTATCGTACTTTTATAATTTACGTAGGATGACCCAGCGAATGAATGACCATGTAGCTAGTGGTTATTAGTTTTAATTATGTTTAAACTTTTAATTAATTTACAGTGAGGTAATTGCGCGAGACCTCCCGTATGGAGTTTAATTTTAGCTAAATATTAATATATTTCTACTCCTGATCACCGATTAAAAATCATCGTGTATATAATATAATATTTATTTATATATTTCCATAGCTGTTAAGCGACATTTCCTCGCTAATGCCACCAATTTCGGTACCATACCGCAGGGGAGTAATTTTTTGAATTTGTTTTAGTTTATTTTAATTTTAGCTTTTTTATACATAGTTATTAGTAGTGTTTAAGTTTTTTATTTACTGTTTCTTTGTAAACTAGTCAATACATGAATAAATGACCATGGAGAAAACGAAAATTATGTTTAACTCCCATGTGGCACTCACTCGACTTAAAGTTGGAGACTCTGCGCTCGAAACTGTATATCTACCTTGGACAAACGATCCAGTTGGGTAGGTCAAATTTCGGAAAAGAGGTCACTCGTCGAATCCAATTCGGATGGGCAGCGTTCGGGAAGCTGCGGAATGTCTTCTCGTCCCAAATACCGCAGTGTCTTAAGACGAAGGTTTTTAACCAATGTGTGTTGCCCACGTGTTGCCAGTGATGACACTACGGTACTGAGACGTGGTCGCTTACAATGGGCCTCATAAGAAAGCTCAAGGTTACTCAAACAAGGTGGACCGACGACCTGATTAAGATCGCGGGTAGAAATTGGATGAGGGCGGCGCAAGATCGATCGTTGTGGTAAACTTTGGGAGCGGCCTTTGTCTAGCAGTGGACGTCTATCGGCTGATATGATGATGATGATGATGATAGTAACAACATTAAAGGTGGTTTTCCACTGGCGAGGAGAAGCGGGGCGTGGCGGAGCGAGAATTGAAATCGCGCTGGCCCTTTTCCACTAAAAATTGACATTAATAGCTATCGCGAGCCCGCGCGGGCCCGCGCGAGCCTTCGCGTGCCTGCCTGAGCTCGCGGTTGACATCATCGAGCGACCGCCGCGCCGTAGATTGTAGGCTTGGACGTAGATGTAGTGCTGTTAAGTTCGCAGTGAAATATACACGTGATTGCTGTATCATGTCTCGTGAATAAGTATTATTAAATATGTTACTGGAAGAAGAATCGGATGAAGATAATGCAACAAGAAATAATCTCAGTGCTTTCAAGAAAACGATCTCACCGTTTGTTTGTTTACAATAGTACACTACGTAACAAGGGTGGTAAACGAGGAATTACAAACGAGTGTCTATTAGAAGCCCGAAGCCGAAGGAGAGGGCTTTAATGCAGGGATCGTTACCGGTATTCATTAAAAATTCAATATCTTTCTAATTTCGCGTTTTTATTCAAATGATATGAAATATAATTTAGGTATTGATACAGAACTTTGAAATAAGCCGGGTAATATATGAAAAAATATAATAATAATCGAAATACCGAAATTGAATACCGGTATTAATGTATGGCACTCAATACCGGTATCCGATCCCTGCTTTAATGACACGAGTTTGGAATTCCTCTACACCAGAGTCACGTACGACGTTTTTCATCACACTTTGGAGGAAATAAAACAAAAGTAATAAATAGTAGTCAATACCAAAATTACTTACCGCCCTAGGGCGTAATATACGACTTACCACCCCAGGGCGTAATCTACGATTTACCACCCGGGTTTCTAACATGTAATCCCTTAAAGTGTGATAGAAATTACTTACCGCCCTAGGGCGTAATTTACGACTTACCGCCCGCTTTTCTAGCATGTAAACCTTTGTTTACAAGAAAGTGTGATGAAAATTATATTCTACCACATTTTTTCCGTGAATAACATACTATACATCTGCCACATTACAGCTTAGTGTGTGTGTGAGAAATAACTAAGCGTGTGTGTCAAATAGTACGGATGGACGAAAGGACCCTAAAAAAGAAAATCAAGACATAAACGGCAGCGGTAACGAACAACAAAACGCCTATCGAACGCGTGAAGCGGTTTTTCTGTTAATTAATTTATAATCTGACGAAAGCAAGACGGTTCATTTTTACACCAACAAATATTTCAATTCATGTCCCGCACCGCACATCCCCGCCAATTCCTACTATTTCCACCGGCCGAAGATGCGCTGGGAGGGGATTGAAAAAATGCAATACAAATTAAAATTCCCGCCCCGTCTCGTCTCTCCTCGCCTCGCCACTCCTGTTCCCGCTTCGCCGGTGGAAACATCAGATTTAATCTCTACCCTATATTAAAAGCAATAAGGTTAATTTTTACACAAACAAATATTTCAATTCAAGCCCCGCACATCCGCGCCTCTTCTTACTATTTCCACCGAAGATGCGCTAGGCGGGGATTGAAAATTTGCCTTACTAATTTCAATTCTCGCCCCTCCACGCCCCGCCTCGCCTCGCCGGTGGAAAACCACCTTAACACACAATTGACAATTGACAACATTTCATATTGATAGTAGGTAAGTGGAAATTAATAATAATATATAAATCGAGTGAGCTTTGCGTGGTGTACACCCTAAAAAAATATTTGAATTTATTTTTCTGTAGGTACGTAAAGAATTATAAGAAAATACATAAAATAACCGAAATTTACGACAACCTTGCCTGCATAGAGTTGTAGTCTTCGACCTATCCGCAAAAAAATTTACCTGTCAATAATATCAAGCTCAGTTTTTCGTTTTTTGGAGTTTACTCCTTAAGAATCGATTTTCATATATAAGCCCGGGGTATGAAAAATATGGGGTGTAAAATCGAACGTATCTGCCGTGCTAATTTAAAAAGTCGTATCTCAGTATACGATCGGGGTAAAAATACGACTTCGTAATTTAGCAGGATATGCGTTAAGCGTTATAGACTAAGGTCCCGATATAAAATAACCTTCACCGAGATGTTTATTTGATGAAATGTATTTTATATTTAATTTAATATGTCAATAATTATATTGCATATGGGTTGCCTAACAAATTTTAGTCCAGGGTATGTTTAATTAATAATAAAAAAAAATTGTTTTAAACATTTCACCGGTTTGATTAATATTAGATAAATTCTATACCAATCGAAAGTATGAAGCCCATAGAATATGCAAACGTTAGGTTGCCTATTCTTTTCCCGTCACAACTATTGGGTAGCCAGGTATAAACAGGTAAATCTATACCTACTAGCATTTTGCAAAGGTCTGATTGTTGAATTGAAATTAAATAAAATTAAAGATTATTTAATTATGAATTTATCTAATAATCAAATCGGTGAAATGTAAAAAAAAAAATTTTAATTTTAAACTAAACATACCCTGGACTAAAATTTGTTAGGCAACCCATATGCAATATATTTATTGACATTTTAAACTAAATATAAAATGCATTTCATCAAATAAACATCTCTGTGAAGGTCATTTTATATCGGGAGCTTAGTCTATAACGCTTAACGCATAACCTGCTAAATTAAGAAGTCGTATTTTTACCCCGATCGTATACTGAGATACGACTTTTTAAATTAGCACGGCAGATACTTTCCAAAAATATAAGTATTGCGAGGATTGACGTTTGGTTGTCAAAGGCGACGGTTGAAAATTTTATCAAATTTTATTTTATTTATAAGTTAATTCAGTTTTAGAGTCCTTTTCGCTGTTTTTGCGATGAGTGAGTCAAGTCGAGGTGTCGTGAGTGATACGTCACTTTTAGAATGTGGGCAGCGGGCAGCTCCGTCGTGGCTATCTGAAGTGGAGTTTGATAATAAGGCAGGGCCGAGTCAATCGGATATTGTATCGGACGCTGAGTCCATGTCGGATGTGCGGCATATAGCGGTGAAGCGTGCTTGTGGTCTGAGCGACGAAAGCTGTGGTTGTAGTGATACTTTTATCACAATAGCCAGGAAACCTAAACGCTTGCGGGTTTTAGCAACCACCAAAACGCAGCTGGAGCCGGACGGTGTGCCTGACAAGCTATTTGAAGTTTATATAGTGTCAAAAGAAGATTTACCGAAACAGATTGGTTTGGCAAAGTTGCTGCAATTTAAGGGTATAAAAGGGGATTAGCTGCACCCGGCCCCAAGGGACCAGTCTGAAAACCAGCGCGGGGCAACCTAGCCCAGCACAAGCTGAGATTGGGACCCATTGCCCTAACTTAAAATAACCAATTTATTATTATTATTATTTTTTCTTTAACAATTTCTTCCTAATGTTTAATCGTAGCATTTTTAAATAGCTATTAAGTACCACTTCTTTTTTTTTGTTTTATGTTAATGTCTAGATTAAGTTTGTGGCAATAAAGATTTTTTATTATTATTCCCTTTATTCATTTTTGTACTTAGGCTAGGTTTTTTTTACAATAAATTTATATAAAAAGTAAAATATAAAAAATACGTTACAAATATAAACACATTCTAAAAAAAACCTAACCTAGGGTGCCGCCGGCAGCGGGGCGGGGCCCAGGCTACCGGTGGTTAGGGCTACAGAGAGAGGAACCTCCTGACGATGCGCGCCGTGTCCAGGAGTACCGCCTTCTGAATCTGACCCTTGATCCAGCCATCTAGCGAGAGTCTCTTAAGATGTTTGTCGAGACTCTTCGCTATAAGACCGTTCGTCGAAACGACTATCGGGACAATGATCGTCGAGTCAACATCCCACATGGCGGTCACCTCGTGAGCCAAGTCAAGGTACTTGCTGAGTTTGTCCTTCTCGGCCTTCACGAGGTTCTCGTCATGGGGGATGGTGATGTCGACGAGCACTGCCTGGCGCTTGGATCGATCTACCAAAACGATGTCAGGCTTATTGGCTACAATAGTCCTGTCCGTGATGATAGATCGATCCCAATAGAGCGTGGCACGACCATTCTCAAGAACTGGCATCGGTGCGTACTTATAGTACGGCACCTCAGACCCCACAAGACCGTATTGAAGAGCAAGTTGCTGGTGAATGATCCTGGCTACTTGGTTATGTCTGTGCAAGTACTCACCGTTAGCAAGATGAGAACAACCGGAGATTATATGTCTGAGTGACTCACCGGGACGGCGGCATGCCCGACAAATGTCGACCGTACCGTCCTTCAGGATATATCTCCGGTAATTGTTCGTCATCATTACTTCGTCCGCAATTGCACAGACAAAACCTTCGGTTTCCCCGAAGAGATCCCCGAAGCGTAGCCAGTTCACCGACGCGAGCAGATCTACATCGGGCCCCGTAAGGGCCTTGTAGAACCGCCCGTGTAGCTCCTTGCTCTTCCATACAGCCCTGCGGTCATCGGTGCTAAGCACCTTTGGTCTGCGCCAGTTCTCGTTTGCTAAGGAGAGAGAGGTGAGGCCTTTGTCAACTGCTACTACATCGCGATGAATCCCACACTCGTTGTTTAGGAAATACTCCCTAAGACTGCACACCTCGCGGTTATGGAGGTCCTTGGCGTTTAAAAAGCCACGGCCCCCACACTTACGCGGGATGTACATTCTCATAACTGACGAGCGTGGGTGCCTCATGCGATTTGTAGTAAGCAGCTGACGGACCCTCGTATCCAGGGCGTCCAGCTCAGTTTGAGTCCACCTTAGTATGCCAAAGGAGTAAGTGAGCAGAGGCATCACCCAAGCGTTGAAGGCGCGCGCCTTATTGCCACCGGACAAAAGACTGTTAAGTACTTTTGTCAAACGACAAAAGAAACGCTCCTTCAACGCCTGTCTAATGTCTCCGTCCGCAAAACCCAATGACTGTGACATACCAAGGTACTTGTAGGTTTCAACTTCGGAGATAGACCTGAGGGACATTGTCTCAGAAAGTTGTAAGTTCGCGGAATTTACGACTTCCCCCCGCTGTACATGCATGACCGCACACTTGTCCACACCAAACTCCATTTTGATGGCGCTACTGAAGGTTTCTGTCACTTCCAGTAGTTCCACCAAATCCTGGCGTTTTGGTGCATACAGCTTAAGATCGTCCATGTATAGCAGATGAGAAATTACCTCACCTCCTCTTCGAAGTCGGCAACCTAGTCCTGAATCCTTCAGCAAAGTGCTGAGCGGATTCAGGGCTAGGCAGAACCACAGAGGACTCAAACTGTCACCCTGGAAAATACCTCTCTCAATCCTTATCAAGTCCTGTGGGCCAGGGGGGCCATCTCCGCCACCTGGTTGACGAAGGACTGTGGTCCACTGCCTCATACATGCGCCTAAGAGGGATCTTAGAGCTGTATCGATTTTATACAGCTCTAAGATCCTCTCCAGCCATGAATGAGGCACCGAATCATAGGCCTTCTTATAGTCAATCCAGGCGGCCGAGAGAGACCCCCTGTTCCGCCGAACTTGTTGGCAAATGGACGTGTCAATGAGGAGGAGCTCCTTAGTACCACGGGACCCAACCCTACATCCATTCTGAGAAAAGGCCAAAACGTTATTCGCAACAATGTGCGTGTTAATTTTTGTTCTTAGAATGGACGTAAGGAGCTTGTATAAAGTGGGCAAGCACGTGATGGGTCTATAGTTTTTCGCTTCCGTGGTACTACTGGACTTATAGAGCAGGAAGGTAGCACCAGTAGTCATGAAAGATGGCAGGGAACCAAGGTCGAGGGCGTCTTGAAATTGTGTTGCCAGGCGTTCATGTGAGGATCGAAACCACTTGATCCAAAAGTTGTGCAATCCGTCTGGCCCAGGACTTTTCCAGTTCTGGGTCGTACGGACAGCACAACCCACATCATCGGGGCTGATGGTCACAGCCCCCATGGCTTCGATCGGCTCACACTCACGCCTGACAACATTCATCCATTCGCCCTCGGTGTGCTCGACTGGAACCGACCAGATACTACGCCAGAAATTAATCATGGCAGTAGGATCCAGTTGCCCGTCGGTCACACATTGATCGGTTCCCTCCCACCTTCGGTATACCTTCCTTTGGTCACTTTGGAAGAGGCGATTTTGCTGGAATCGATCTACACGCTCTCTGTAGCGACGAATACGGCTTGCCCATGCATAAACTTTCTGCTTTAGGTAGTCGATGCGCTCTGTGACACATGCCATATAATTGCGGGGCCTGGTGCCAGTCCCCGCGAAGGCTTGTGTTACGTAGCACATCACACGGGGGCGATTGTTGCCCCCCCTAAAACAGATTAGCTTGGCAATGAGAGTCCTAAACGAGCTGATACGCCGCTCGATCCGTACTTGCCAGGCAGGAACACCCCCGGCGGTCCGCGGTGCTCGGTCAGTGTCCGGGAATCTGACACGAGCAACGCGGCACGCCGCGATGGCCCCACAGTACATGATCGAGTGGGTATCAGCTAAGTCTTCGCTAGCCCGAAGGTACGGGTCTAGCAAAGCGTCCAGGGCTCCCATTAACGCTAAGTTACGCTTATGCATCGGTAAGCGTGGTAATCGCGGCCTAGATTCAGGTGTAGATCGATAGCGCCTAATCGCCTCCTCCAAAGCCCTCCTCAGTTGCTCATTGGCGTGGGTACTTACGCTACTCGCGCATTCTTCCTCGTCGGCATCGCGATCCGTCCGCGGCACCTCCGGCACCAGGTTGGGCGCTGGCGCCGGATCCGGTGACGTAGCAGGCGGATCTTGAGCCGGCGTGGAAGACATGCAAGCGGCCAGTACCTCCAGGCGCAGTCGATCAAGTGTCGCGTCGTCCAGCAGCTTGCGCCACTGGATGAAGCGCACTTGATCGGATAGCCGTTGCGCAGATACGGTGATGGTCGAATCAAAAGTCAGAAACAGAGGCAGCATCCTGTCCCGGTACGCGGACAGGTTGGTTCCTCCCTCTGTAGCCCCATAGTAGGCGCGCATGACGTTCTCATTCATGGCTTGAGACCATCTCATGCGACGCACTACACCACCGGTAGCGGGAGCCGTCGTCGGAGCAGGTAGGCCCCAAGCGTGCCGGCAGCGGTGGCCGCCCTCGTCGCGCAGGTGGTCGTGGCGGCGGCGGCGGCGGCCCGCGCTCATCGTCGCTCGACTCGTTAGTGTCGGCGGCAGTAGCAAAGTCGCCATCCGACGAAGACGACGAGGAGCTGGACGAGGCGGGCGGGGGTGGTGGGCGTGCGTTTTATTATTATTATTATTATTAAAAGGAATTTTATCCGTCAAGTTTATGGGTCCACGTAAAGTTCGCATACAGTTTAACTCTAAGGATGATGCGGAGAAGCTTCTGGCTTCTCAGGAGTTTAACAATGAGACGAGACGTTCTTATTGGTCTAATATGGCATGCTGCACTTATGGAATTATAAGGCAGGTTGAGTTGGAGGTTGAGGAAGACGAATTTTTAAAGAATATTGAAGGGTCTGAAGACATCTTGTCAATATGTAGACTGAACCGTTTGGATCATGATGGGCGTTGGGTTAAGGCTGAAGCTATTCGTCTGTGTTTTAAGGGAACTTCTTTACCGCCATATGTTTATGCCTACGTTTGCCGATTTAAGGTAAATCAGTACACTTTCCCGGTTACCCAATGTTCAATATGTTGGAAGTTCGGTCATCTGAGCAGGTTTTGTCCTACTACTAAAGTTACTTGTCCGAAATGCGGCGGGGAGCATGCCAATTGCGAAACGACTATTTTTAGATGCATTAATTGTAAAGGCAGCCATATGGCCTTAGATAAGTCGTGCCCGGTTTTTGTGAAGGAGTAAGAAATTCGCAGGATTATGTCTGCTGAGGGATGTATATATAAACGGGCTTTTTGGTTGTATATGCAAAAAAAGGATACGGATGTTTGTAGTCAGGATGCGCCATCTGTTTTTGTGAATGACTTAAGTTTTGGAAAGTCATATAGAGATGCTGTTTTGTCGAAGCCGTTACAATCTAAAGAGTCTGAAGATTCTGTCTGTCAGGCTGAGGGCCAGCGATCAGTAAGTCAGTACAGATTAGAGAGCGAGCCACAACAAGAGGTTCGTAAGCCGCGGAAGTCAAAAAGAGTAACAGATGTGAAGAGGTCCGAGTGTCTATCGGTCAATCAGCCTACTATTGAGCGGGCTGATATGGAAGATCAAAGACAAAATAAGGACAAGAAGAAGAGACGTATTACTTTTGAAAGGCTGGTTGAGAAGACGAAGGATATTTTGCTTTCTACCGAAAGTTGGGAGGAGAACTTCAATTCAGAACGCTGTTTGGAGTTGTTGTTAAGGAGATTTTGGATTTATTTAAGGATTTTTTTAAGGAAGGTGATTTTGTAAGTTTGTTTTTGTCTAATGTAAATGGCTAGGTCTAATACCAGAGATCTTTCTTGAATGTAATGTTCAATTCAATATTGGCGGAACCCTTATCGGAATCGGCTAAATTTGTATACAGTTTTTTTATGTAAATAGTGTATACAAATTTAGTTGTTTCCGTGTACATGTTATTTTTAAGTTTATACGGTTTATGTTTTTATTTATCTATGTCTTTTAGATGAATGATGTTGTGTATTAGGCCTGCTGGAGCTGACATGTTCATAAAAATGATCAAAGCTCCTTAATTAATAGATTTAAAAAAAAAAGTATTGCGATACTACGGTAGAAAGGTCGTATCTTTGTATGGATTTCATAGTAAGATACGGTTTTTTTTCCGTAGCACTGCAGACTGTAGTAACTAAACTAGCGGCTCGAGGGCGCTTTACATCACGCTTCCTTATTTAGTTACTACTCATGCTCTCTCTAATTTGTTAAAAATGAATCGGAAGTAAATTTTCCTTGTAAAATATTGTAATTTTGCTGTATATTATACTCGTATATTAATATTATGTAAGTGCCTACCTTGTTCTTGTTTGCAGCACCCAACAGGGTACATAATGTGATACTTAATCTATTTACTAATCATTATGTGCAATAAATGTATTGAGTATATATTTTATAATCGTTCTTAAGGCCAGGCGCGCACCACGATTTTAGTCGCGCGATAATTTTGTCGCATAAATGCAAGATATGGGTTTATATGAGAGTGCGCGCACCACGATTTTCATAAACCCAGAAGTACGCTTATTTCTGCGACAAAATTATCGCGCGACTAAAAAAAAATCGTGGTGCGCGCCTGGCCTGAAGAGTAAACTCCAGTCGTGCGTCGGAGCTGACACACATACTTTTTTTTAATTAGACTCCAGACTAAAGTTACCTAATATCCATTGTGTCATAGTTTCGGAGTTACTACATTTTAGAATGAGTAGATTTTAATAAATTAATAATAAAATAATTAATAATCTTACAAAAACATTTAAAAACAGTGATTAAGTCATCAAAAGTAATAAAATTATAGTCTTAAAAATATGAAATCTTATCAATTAGGTGCACAACATTTCCAATCATGTCCATTATTTCCGCGATAATGCTTCATCAAAAGTAAATTAAGTGATAAGATAAACACATGACAAATTATGATAGTTAATAATTAAAATTACGTAATATGTATTGAATTACTTTACCCTCGTCAAAAGTGAATACGATCGATATGAATAACAATTTTTTGCTAACATAATTATGTCAAAATGTACACCTTAAATTAATCTTTCATTCATAAACTTAGTTGTGTAAGGGATAAATATTACTAGGTAGATACCTACATCTTCCTGCAGCAACCGAGTCAAATCTTATATTTCAATAAAAAAGAAATGGAAAACTAGTCTTAAGTCAGAATGATGGGATTGAGCAGTGACTGTGACCTGGCAACACAACAGCAAGTGTCAAAGACTAAAAGCATTCATTCACTCGTCCGGTACTTACACAATATTAAATTATCTAGTGGATCAGACACAACTTAAACCAATATATTTTACAAAGATACCTGATGAAATACGAATTTAGACTCCAAATAACATTACATGTCTCTAAAACATTAGAAGAACTGTAAATATTTACTGAAATTTATTTATATTATCTTCAGTGACGTCACATTTTTTTTTATTTTAAATCAGCCAGCGTTTTCCGGCGCCACTACCCAGGTACTTATCAAAACCAAGTTTATCCACGGCAGGGCTCTTCCGTAGTCCTGGTACGAAGATTAGGCTCCAAATAAAAGAGTACTCCAAAAACATTGGAATTATGTGGGCGTTTCAATACTTACTGAATGTCATCTATATATTTATCACCAGTGACATCACATTGTTGTATTGAACTGGTACCGAAAACCCAAGTTCATCCGCGGCTCTTCTGTAATCCTGGTACGAGGATTGAGCACCAAATAAAAGAGCATTTTAAAAATACGAAAATTATGTTGACGTTTCAATACTTACTGAAATTCATCGATATTATCTCCAGTGATATAACATTGTTGTATTAAATCAGCCATCGTGTTTCCTTCTCCATCGAACGTCACTATTCTGGTGTCAAAGCCAAGTTCATCCGCAGCTCTTCTGTAGTCCTGGTAGGAGGATTGCTGGCAAAATGCGATCTTGGGCTCCACTTGCTTGAATAATTGTCTTATTCCATCTAAAACATTGAAATATATGTTGTTACTTTAATTTGTTCCACGCCTTTGTATCTGTCTGTGGCATTTATTCTCCAAGACAGTGCCGTATTTACCTCTAGGCCCACAAGGCCTGGGCCTAGGGGCCCCAATCTTAGAAGTAGAATTTGCACCATACTTATTTTCTCCTTATTTATCACTTAAAATACCTACTATTTAATTTGCTGAAAAGCGTTTTGAGATAGGGGAGCGGGCTGGCCAGAAGTGTTTTTATTGTTTATATGCGAAAAATAAAAATTTTACGTACGCATACAGTAATATATTTTTCACGACACTGCTCGAAAATGTGGTTATAGAATACCTGAATCCAGTACACAAAACAGCTCTTATATGTTCATTTGTAAACTGTAATATCTATGTTAGCTCCCAACACGACAACAATGTAGCACCTTAGGGTCACAGTTCGTATCTACACATGAATTTCATAGTAAGATACGACTTTTTAGAAAATATTCTATTCTATTTTTTTTTTTTTTTTTTTTTAAATGGCAACCGGTCACAGTTAAGCGACCATTACTGCCAATGTCTCGTTGCCAATCGCACTCGGCGACTAGATAGAGGATTGATACCACGTTGTACGGTGAGTTGATAAAATCGTGCTTTTTGTAAAGTGATAGCGATTTACAAAAAACCACACGGACTATCGGGCCTTGACCCAGGAAGGGCTATGTACGCTTCAAGTTGAATTCTTCATTAGCTATTCACACATTCGTTTGATCACTGCACAATACGCTATCAATACTACACATTGAACGACAAAAATGAATAAATAACGAACAACAAAACCTAAACGCATGCGGCCATCTTAAGTCACGGACCGGAAGTCTATATCTAGAAAATATTTCGGACTTATTTTCTCGGCCGGCTCAAACGACAATTTAACCAATCAAAGCTTAATCATCTGCTGCATGTCAAATTTAATAAACCAATGAGAATGCGTCATTTATGAGGTGTATTTTTCTCTTAAATTTATAAATACCCGCAAAGGAGTTTATTTTCTTAAGTAAGATAATACTCCTCAGGTTTACTTTTTAAAACGTTTTCGTTAAAAAGGTTTTACCCCGAAAATCATGAACATTTATATTTTAAAATTAGTAGTGGGGCGTAAAACAATTTCCTAATTTCTGCAATTACTTCTTTTGTGAAATAATATGGACCGTTCAAATTTTGACAGTAGATTCTTGGCAAAAAATAAAACATACGTGTTTTTTTCTTTCAGCATCTTTCAGTACTAAAATATTGAGATAAAACAGCTGAAAGATATCCTAAAAAACCACGCGTTCGTGGACACCGCGTCAGCGCGCTGTGCCGAAGGCAGCAATAACGCTCGCCCCGCCCCCACGTAATAAACTTACGAGCCGAAAAAACATTTTTTGACAAAAACTAGTAAAAAAAACATAAGTTGCAAATTTTCCTTCATACTTTCACGGGCTTAGGACCATCAAAATGCAATTTTGCTATTAGACTCTAATTTCTAAGGATTGCAGTTATGAAACTTCTATTCTATGCATTTAGGCGTATTTAAAAATTTAAATCAACTTATGTACAATAATTAGTTCAATCAAAAAGTTCTTACCATAACAGTCTCAATCAACTTAATTACCTTATCACTGTGAAATCAAAATGTACTTATTGCAGTCTCATTTAACTTAATACGTAGGTACCTAGTAGGTACACTTACACATGTAATCAAATTAGGTTTACACTTTTAATTGTACTTCAGCAAATGTTCGAAATGCAAACCGTGTTGCTCTAAACAGAGTCTTGCACGTTTTAGTACATTGTTTCTTAATTTATTTAACACTACAACAATATTTTTCACTTCGTCAAAAGCTCGGTTGATTTTAATTTTTTATTGTTCGAGGCTTTGGGCTTCTTCCACATACACCCTTCGCTTTATTTCGCCCCACAGAAAAAAATCACAAGGCGTGAGGTCTGGTGACCGAGCAGGTCATGGCACAGGACCTCTGCGTCCGATCCAGTGAGCACCGTATTCGGCATCTAAGTATTGGCGAACGATGTTCGCGAAATGAGGCGGTGCACCGTCTTGTTGAAAATAAAACTCAGGATGGTTAATTATGGCGAGTGGCACGTCGTCCATCATGTCCGCGATCACTGTCTGGAGCATGTTTAAATAGGCGGGCCCGGTTAAGCGCCCCTCAATAAAATAAGGCCCTAGTATTCTATCGCCCACTACGCCAGCCCAAACATTCGCACTAAATCGTACCTGATGGTGTGATTCTTTAATTACATGGGGATTTTAATGCGACCACCAGTGTTCGTTATGTTGATTGTAAACCCCAACACGAGTAAACAAGGCCTCATCAGTCCACAAAATAATTGCATCACGGTGCGCGATCAGCCACTCACAGAAAGTGCGGCGATGCACGGCGTCTTCTTCGTTTAACGCTTGTACCTTTTGATAATGGTATGGGTGCAACCCAGCGGTATTGAGAAGCTTCCAAACAAAGAATTGGGTAACGTTAAACCTTCGTGCGGCATCTCGCGTACTCGCGCAGGGATTATGTTCGAAAAAATCGAAAATTTCTTGTTCCAATTCAATTGGCATTCTCGGCCTGCCTTGCCCTTGCGCATGTGCAGGTGTAACAAACCGCCCATAATCCAAAAGCCGTTGGTTGACGGCTAGAATCGTTTCACGATTCGGTACTACAGCATTTGGTAGGCCAGCGTTCCGTAGTCGAGGAAGACTGTCTGCTTCGTATCGTCTCTGAGCCTCACGTACACTGCGACTTGTTACGAATACCCGCACCATTTCGTAATACTCCCGGTTCGTAAACATTGTGCACGGCAGATCGATCGCGCGTCTTTCTTTACGGAACCCGGAAATGCACGACCGGTCATGCGGAGATGCGCGTGCGACTAATTGCAATTTGTTTTGGTCCAGATAAGATAGGTGAGCGCGCCCCTCCCCCCGCAACGCCAACCCCTAGCGTAACTCAAACGAATATCCACACTTTACTAATTATTTATTCGGACAGCACATTATACTATCAAAATTTTACCTATGTTTTTTTTCTCAGAAATGGCATCTTTTATTGATAAGTACCTAATGCCTGGGAAAAATTTGAACGGTCATTAAAATTTCACCCTGTATATTGAGTTCATAATATTTTTTTAATTCGGCTTAAAAGCCATGACTCCATTGCGATGCGCGCATGCGCTACAAGGCAGCCGCCATATTTTAAAAAAGCAAATGTATTGTTTACTAAATATTAAATATTGGTTTTGTGATGTGCTTAATTTAATAATGTTCTCATTGACTCGCGAAATAAATAATATTAGGAACATATATTAATATTGACGCGTAACGCGTAGAATGTATAGTTAAGTTGTTTAGCTGAGTGTAACCAAGTGTAACCTAGACTAAATGTTTAAATTTAGTTGAAAGTGAGGTAAGTTTTAATATTTTTGTTATTTCTTAATAAATGGGTTTAAAATCGTCGTTGGTCGTTTGAATCCGGGGGCACAATCAGCTTTACGTATAAAATAGCCCTAATTTTTACAAAAATGAGGCTGCAACAAGGCGCCTAGTTTACAAAGTAGTATATAAAATACTCGTATTTTAATGTATTTCCTCGCAGTAGTCGTGAAAAGCACTCTGTTCAGCCTCGGCTGAAAGTACAATAGATGAACTCGTATTATCGAAGGCCTCCCCTGCGGGTCGGCCTTCGAAATTTACTCGTACATCTATTGCTTACTTTACAGCCTCTACAACAATGTACTATTGTGAATTGTGCCATCAAATTTGACGAAATCAGGATTTTTTTCTTATCTGTAGATATAAACTAACCAGAAAAGGAGAGGACTTTAGTAGATTTTGGTTGTATTTGAAACTGATTGTCTCAAGAGTTCCCCAATAAGAATTAGAGTTAGAGAATAAGAGCAACAATCATGGAGTTACTCGTCGCGTTTTCTATCGTACGTGTGTGAAGTGTTCACCATACCCCGGGGCTTCCAGTGCACAATAGTATTTTATGGGACTCTACATAAAGAAGGGTATAATCAAACTGGAGCGTGGGTCTATGAAACGAGCCGAAGGCGAGTTTCATAATAACATCACACGAGTGTTTTAATGCCTTATTAAGTAATTATGTACAGTTACATGCACTACTTTATCTACCCACATATCATAAGCCTCCATGCATTCAGGAGCCACGCATTATGACAAATATTACTCAGTAGTGGCGGTAATGAGGTTTTATGGAAGCTGTATTTTTTTAATTCAGAGACAAACTTCAGTCGGCCCCAACTCTATCATATCGTTCGATGTCTTATTTACGTGCGACATTTTGCCAAAATTTGTTTGCAAATTGACAATTTATTTCGAACTAAACGTCATCTCGACAGATATTAGAAAAGAGGTCAAATCAGATTTCTTTGTTTTCCAGAGATGTTCGGAATTGGAATAAATAAATAAAATATATAAATATCGGATAACCTCACACAAATCGATCTAGTCCCAAATTCAGCTCAAGAAGGCTTGTGTTATCGACGATATACAAACTTATATAGATAAATATATACTTAAATACATAGCACAACCATGACCCAAGCACAAATATTCGAGTTCATCACACAAATATTTTCCCTGGCCGGGATTCGAACCCGGGACCGCTGGCTCAGTACGCAGGTGAATGAAATAATACTATCGAAGTTGATGTTATTATTTTGCAATAATAACATTTTCAAAATAAATAATAAATTTGTTCTAACAAAACAGTCTATTTTTATGGTGGTCATAATATGCGGTTCTTGAACGCATCATGGAGGGTTGATGATATTTGGAAAGATAAATGATTTATATAACACTAGGCTGAAAGTAAGGCATAAAATCATTCGAAAACCCAGGGGTATGTGTCATTAGTATTATATTATATTTACTAGAATTTAGGTTTTCTGAATTTTATACACAATTCTCTCCAGTTGCGTTTCTCAACTAATTCCCGTGATTAATTTTGTGAATTATACGGTTTTTTGTCAATTCTACTCTTCAATATTTCTCCAGTATGGTATGGTATACATGAGCCTAATTTTTTTTAAATATATACATTAGCCAATAGCCATCTCAAGACGATTTCGCTGTGTCTACAGCTGCACTGAAAATAATACATAGCTCAACTTGTTTAAGTACTTGCAAAATAGCCAAATTATGCTTAGTAGTAACCAAAATTATGCTAATTTTACAAAACTTATTTTGGTTACCAGTAGCCCTCAGTTTGTCAGTCCTCCGACTTATGTATCTTGCAACTAACATTTGGGATACTATTAACAAACCATTTTTTTTCAGTGTGATAGATTTACTAGTATAAATGTATTTCTTACCAAATTTAAAGAAAGGATCGACGCCACATACAGGGTAGCCATTCATCATTGCCGCGTAGAACGGTATGTGAAGATCCAAGTGGTTATCGCCCCCTAAAGCTAGGACGTCTCCTGGCTGCAGGCCCAGGGTCCGCAGACATCTGGCCAGGGTGATGGAGCGAGTGAGGACCGATCGTCTTGTCTCTTCTTCCCCTGTGGCGGCGTCTATCTGAAAATGAGAGAACAATATCTAATACCAAAGTTGGTGAACTGGGATTTTTTTAATGTCATAGGGGGCAAATGACCAAACGGATCGCCTGATGGAAAGCTTTTACCGTCGCCCATAGACACCTGCAACACCATAGTCAAAAGTGTGTTGCCGGCCTTTCAGTTGAGAGAATGTTCTTTTCTTGAAGATTTGAAGGTCGTAGTGGTCCAGGAATACCGCAAGCGACAATTCATTCCATAATGTCGTGCGAGGCAGGAAATTTCTCGAAAAACGCACAGTTGTGGACTGCCAACTATCTAAGTAATGAGGATGATATAATTGTCGCGTAGAATGATGGCGGAAAGATGCCACAGGGATCAATCCGATTAATTCCTCGGAGTACTCCTCATTCTATAAGCGATAAAAGATGCAGAGAGAGAGAGAGGCTACATCTCTACGCAGTGCCATGGAGTCAAGCCGATCTGAAATTCACTGGCAGCCGACGATATTAGTCTCCCGTTGAATACGGTCCAGAAGGAGAAGCTGGTACTTGGGCGCCCCAGCCCACAAATGTGAACTCCCACAGTTGCCTATAAATTTGAGAATTACATATGTCTAATTGTACATCCGAAGTAGAAATAGATTCCAACCTAAAGTTTTTTTTATGCTAGGCTTGTAATCTAACGATCACCTACGACCTTTAAACTTACTAATTGAGGAGTGTATTTTCAAAAGGACTTATTTCTCTATGAAACTCATACAAAAATAGACCCTTTTGAAAAGACACTCTTCAATTAAGAGGTCTTATTCCTGTTAAAATACTGATTGTTTTAGACATTTTTCTCTATGATTAAACATGTTTTGTAACATTTCATTGATGTTACTACCTAGATCAGGGGTATTGGGATTTATTGGTATATATATACTAGCTGTATTGCCCTCGTCCGCCTGGAATCTTATCTTGGACATTTTCATCTTTATTATTTTCAGATCTAAGCAATGTTGATAATATTTTCTTTTTTTGCAAGTTGTATGAGATTTAAGTCAGTGCCATCATCAACCGGTATAAATACAATACTTTTTTACAATTTCTAAGATACTTTACAACATTTATGTACCTACCTACAGATAGACATGACAAAATGATAAGAAGTCCATTTTTAGTTCTTTTCGGCTACATTGCCCTCATAACGTGAAATTATCGTGGAAATCAGGTACATCTAAAAACGTAGAGCTTTACTTAATTCGATGGATTCGAATAATATGCCTTTACACAAAGTTTCAAGTCCCGCGCTCAAAAAAAGTTTGGTCTCACTACAAATTTTTTAACCCCCTTTTTCACAACCTTAAAGGCTGAATTTTCAAAAACGCTGAAGTTGCTTTTCTTGTATTCTAATAATATGCCTTTATACTAAGTTTCAGGTCCCGCGCTCAAAAAAATGTTTGATCTCAAACAAAGTTTCAACCCCTTTTTTACCACCACTTTTGGACTACTTTTACTACACTTTTGGACTAACCTGACAAACTGCATCTGGATCTTTTAGCAAGGACTCCTTGATAAAATGTCCGAGATGATAGATTTTATCAGTTTTTGAAGCCATTGCCGTAGTTACCACTTTTTATAAAATAAACCTCCGAATGGGCTTAAGTTACGCGGATGTGGCGTCTCGTTGATGCGCGATCACGCTGTAGAATGCGATGTTTGTTCTGGTTATACGTATATATGACACGGCGCTCGCTCGCGACGTATCGACGCGACGTCACATCACGTCGTTCAAAAGAGAAGCTTTTCTACGATGCGGTGCGGCGGTTAGCGCGCGGTGTCATGCCAGTCTGACGCCATTTGTTCGACATAACTTTGACTTCTCACCACGCCGAAACGGCTGAACATAATTATTTTTAACCAATTTTGGTACAGAAATCAGGAGTCTCGGCAAGTTGATGTAGCCGAAGCCCACTTTTAACCTAGCGCTGCCACTGTCGTGCCACTGTCACGTTATTTATTATACAAATAATGGCAAGTTTTGACAGAAATGAGCCAGCGATTTTATTTTCGTCCCTTCCCCCCATCTCGCCTGTAAAAAAGTATTTTTAACCCCCGTCAAAAAAAAGAGGAGGGAAAAAGTTTAATATATGTGTATCTGTGTATCGTATCTGTGTCTCTGTCTGTGGCATCGTAGCGCCCAAGCGGATGGACCAATTTAAGTGCGTTTTTTTTTAATCGAAAGACTTTTCCGTCGAGATGGTTCTTAGCTATGTTTGGTGGAAGAAGAACCAGTAGTTTCCAAGATATTCAGCTTTAATTGGAACAAGTGACAAGATCTCGGTCAATATTGAAGTCAATAATTCGAAATATTGGCTAAATGTTAAGTTTTACTAGCATTTTCTATATGACTCATTAATCGAGGGTCTCATGATGACCAGGTAGTTGTTAATGGATCTCAGCCAATACTGAAGCCAAGGATTCCAAATTTTGGTTAAATGATAAGTATTCCTTCCTCTTTCGTCCAAACTAGCGCCTAGTCCAGACGTGCGCTAATTATTTCCGTAAATTTAGTGTATCACTGGATAGAAACTTCGCCCTTATTAGTGTGTGCATTATTTGCACTTTGGCGTGCATAAATTAAATCAAATATCAAAATTCCAAAGTGTGTTGTGACTCGATCGTCTCGAGCTGTGCAGCTAGCGGCCCCGCACTCCACCTCGAGGAAACGAGACCATCCCCATAATTTGCCTCTCGCTCAACTTGCTCTCGCGGCGAAACGGCCCGACGCGTCGTCCCGATTGCGCCCGACCCACGGTGCTACGTGCTACGTAACGCGCCTACGCCGCCGTAGCAGATCGATTCCTGTGCTACATACATCGTCGCTGGTTATTTTATCAACAAAACACCACATAACTAGCAAGAATGTCTTCTCCGAAATGCAACTCTGAGCCGGACCTGGCTAGCGGCCTGAATGATGATATCCCACAACACAGCCAAATCACTCTCCGTCAAAAAAGAAAAAGGCTTGAAACGGGTATGAGCATGGAAATAGCAGAGTTACGCGACGAGATGAAGGAGCTATTTACGACCTCAGCTGTTCAGCAGGAAGAACAAATGAACAAACTATTCCCTATCCTTCAAGGCATTCAACAGTCCAATGCCAAGATCGAAGCTTCCATCACCTTCCTCGCGGAGGAGAATAGTGAACTCAAAACAAAAATTCAACATCTGGAGGACGCCCTTAAATTTAAATCGGAACAAATGTCACTATATATTATACTACTGGAGGATAGACTTGAAGACTGTTTAAGGTTAAAATACAACAAAATGATTGAAATCAAAAATGTTCCCCTGGGCGACAGGGTGCCTCGGGAGTCCCTGGTCGGCATGGTGAACTCACTCACCAGTAAATTGAACGTTGCGTTATCTAATTGTGACATCAGTGATGTGTTCAGTGTAAAAGGAAAATCGGACAAAAAGACAATTATAGTCGAATTTAACTCAACAATTATCAAGGACAGCATCCTCAAATCAGCCAAATCATATAATATCCAGAATAATACAAAACTTGGTATATCCCACCTCGGATTAAGCAGAGACCCGGATTTACCAATATTTATAAATGAACGGTTGACGCCTAAAGCATCCAGGCTTCACTTCTTGGGGAGAGACCTCAAAAAGTCCAAGGGCTACAAATACTGCTGGCCGTCCAACGGGCGCATCTACGTGCGGAAAACCGATGACTCGCCGGTAGTCTGGATTACCAACGAGCAGCAAGTGCAAAGTCTGTTCAATGAATGACTGTTACGGATCTCTCCAGGTTACATCGCCAATAACAATAAGTTAAGTAAATGCTTGCTTGACAATCATGTATATTATATTGTGAACCACTCCTCCTCATACGTGTACTTGTATCTAAATGAATTATCGATTACGCTACTTGTCTATGCCATTGTTTCTCTTCATCCAATTTTGTACACTTACCTCGTTATCAAATATAATTACCCTTCATCTCTTATCACACTCTCACATGATAACAAACGCCTACATGCCGATACGTCTTTACAAATTACCTATCTAAATTACAAACATTTATATGTATATGCTTATATCTCTATTTACACGTGTTACCTGCCAAATTACGTTTCAAATACACACACACATTGTTTTTACTACCGTATAACTCTCATATACGCAAAACAACAACACAATTTAAACATCACTGACATTTATTATCTTATTTTATGATTCAGGAGGATATCTTAAATGATTTAGATCATTTAGACAACAACCAGTGCTTTACCTGTAGCTTATCAGATCTACCCTCTCACTTACCGAAAACGAAACCTATCTATTCCATATTGTCGCAAAATATTAGAAGTATTTACAAAAATATAGACGACTTAGATATAAACTTAGGTTTACTTCAGCAATCACCGGACATATTAGTACTCACGGAATGTCGGCTAATCGAAGATAGACCGCTCCCTATAAAACATAACTATTCTTGCTATTATACGACAAATCAAATAACGCAAAACGATGGAGTTGTGGGGTCTATGTAAATAACTCTTATCCACACCAAGTTAAAGAAATAACTTTGGCCGAAGCGTCTTGTCTTCAAATAACAATTTCATCTTTTACTATCTTATGCATCTATCGATCTCCGTCTAATACGAATACTAATAACTTTATTGCATCGCTGGATGCACATTTAAAAAACAGCGTTCCAGGTAACAATGTTGTCATCACGGGTGACTTAAATATAAATATTATGATTCATAATAATTCGTCCTATAACTACCTTAACATGTTGGCATCTCACGGGCTGCTTCCCGCTCATGAGTTAAATACCCGGATAAATAGTTGTCTCGATCATGTTATAATAAACCTAAATCCCAACTTATACTTCTCTAAGACAGGTATACTTGAAACGACAATAACTGACCACTTTATGACATTGTTTAATATTTATTCAAAATCTAAAAAGACGTCTCCACCTGTCACCAAATCTGTTACAGACTATGCTAATGCAATATCTTTGTTTAAAAATAGTAACCTTAGTGAAATGCTTAAAATTAATGATCCGAATTTATTGACAAATACTTTAGTCCAGAGAATACAAAGTGCAATAGCTTCTAGTACCAAAACAGTAAATATTCCTTGTAGTAAACGAATAATTAAACCCTGGATTACGCCTGGAGTTCTAAAATGTATTCAAAATAGAAATAAACTACAAAAAGATCTTCGGCATGATCCTACCAATGAAGTACTAGGGATAACTTACCGACGTTATAGGAATTACTGCAATAACATAACGAAGAATTTAAAACACGAATATGAACGTGATCTTCTTAATAAAGCGAAAAATAATAACAAAAGCTTATGGAACACTATTAAAACTATCACTAACCTGAATAAAGTGAAAAGCAAAAATGACGAGCTGCAAAACCTGTCTACTTCCCCTCTTTTATCCGCTAACTTGGTCAATAAGCACTTTGCTAGTGTTGGGCAACTCCTAGCTGAAGAAATTACCCCCTCAGGAACCGTAAACTCTAATCTTAGTGCTTATTTTAACTCTTTACCTTCACACTCATCATCGATTGGTGTACTGGAACCGGAACTTGAAGAAATTGAATCGATTATTCTTAATTTAAAACTTAAATCGGCGGCAGGCTGGGATGATATACCTAATTCGTTTATAAAATCGGCTAAGTCTGAACTGGTTCCCATTATTAGGCATTTAGGGTCACTCTGTTTCACGCAAGGAATTTTCCCCGCTGCTCTCAAGCGGGCAATTATTGCCCAATCCACCCGATCTATAAGGATGGGGACAGAGGTGATGTCAACAATTACAGACCGATATCGGTACTGTCTTGTATTTCAAAAATATTGGAAAAATTGATAAATAATAGAATGCTCAAATTCTTAAGCAAGTACGATCTTTTATCTCCCCGGCAATTCGGGTTCCGTGAAGGAAAATGCACGGAAGAGGCGGTGCTTGAGCTAACATATAACGAGCAGCGGGCAGACCACGCCGCCAGAGCCATGACGTCACAGCGCGCGGCACCGGAGCGCGGGCGGCAGGGAAAGCGACGCGCCGTGTACCGCTAGGCCGCTATATAAGCCGACGCGCGCCCAGTACGGGCAGCGGTATGTTACCATCTCTCGAGCAGTAAGGTCGTGTGAGCGGCTCCAACTGTGAGGCATTGTAAACCATCGCTCCCCGCAGCGCAGTGTTTACCACGCTCCTTGCGACGCCGTAGGTCCTCCGTCAATCTAGGTAATGGTGTGAGGTCGATATGATATGATCCATGTTGGTCGAAATAAAGTATATTATTATTATCTCGTTTATTCATTTAAAATCTTAAGTTAGGTTTTTTACAATAAAGTTATATCATTATTTATCGTTATTATTATTATTATTATTATTATGATATCCAGGTGTCCTAAGCTAAGTCCTAGAGCCGTCCCTAGCGCAGAGTGTTTACCACGCTCGTTGTCGCTACAACCGGGGGCTGTTCCCAGCGCAGAGTGTTTACCACGCTCGTTGTCGCTGACACGGGGACCTAGTGCTTACGCTCCTGGACCAGGCTGCCGGCGCGGTGTGTTTACCACGCATCTAGTCGTCCAAGCAGCCGGGAAATCTATCCTTAAGCGCGGTGTGTTTCTGGCCGCACCTGCGATTAGGGGTAGCTTTCCACGAAGGATACCGACCAGGCTCCCTTGCCACGCGTACTAACCACTAACCGTTCCCCGACGGAACGCTAACCCGACGCGTGGCCGGGACACCGAGTCCCCTAGGGAATTTAGGGACGTCTAGGATAGGTCGTCTAGGTTTTAGGGTAGGATTAAGGTTGACTATAAATAAACAGGCATAAAAGCCCTCAGTTTGTTAGTATATGACGTCCTAGTTTGATTTATCCCCCGCTCCTTGCCTCCCGAACTAAGCTAGCTCGGAAAACCCTCAAGATCCCGTCTGGATCGAGGGATATGTACTAGTGTCACAGACCACCCCCACTAGACGGAGCATGCAAGGCACATGTAAGGCCACCCGCGCGCACCAACGATATGGTACGGCAAAACATTAAAGTATCAACACGGCGGCCACCGTTTAGTTGCGTCCATGTTTATGAGGACTCTCTACACCACTTAACACAACAATTTACCATGTTATTTATTTAATTTCTTTTTTCGTTGACGTACGCATGGATCATAAACAAGGACGCAACTAGACGGTGGCCGCCGTGTTCATACTTTTAATGTTCTGCCGTACCATATCGTTGGTGCGCGCGGGTCGCCTTACATGCTCCGTCTAGTGGGGGTTGTCTGTGACTAGTGTCTAGGCCCGTTACGTCCTAATCCACCTAGCGGGGCTAAACACTACGTCACAAACAAATACAATTACCAATCATTTAGATAAGAAAAAGAAGGCGCTATGTATTTTCCTAGATTTGAAAAAAGCGTTCGACTCGGTCTCTGTCCCTATCTTTGTACGTAAATTAGAACTTATGGGCATTCGTGGACAGTTCTTAAAGTTAATCTCATGCTACCTCTGTGACAGACAGCAGCGAGTAAAATTAGACAACAATGTGTATAGCTCAGACGTAAGTTCCACCTCCTATGGGATCCCGCAGGGGACTGTGCTTGGCCCAACCCTTTTCCTTACTTATATCAACGATCTCACTTGTATTCAACTCACCAATGGTCTAGTCATCTCTTACGCAGATGATACTGCGCTACTTTTCCACGGAGATAGTTTGGAAGAGGTGTTTGCCTGTGCTGAATCCGGTCTTTGTAAAGTAATGAAGTGGTTGCAAACTAATTTACTCACACTGAATACTAAAAAAACTAACTACATAACGTTCTCGATTTTAAATTCCACTCAACCTGAAAAATCTAAATTTACACTAACTGCCCACACTTGCTCTGACAATCCCACCAAAGCCTGTGCCTGCTCTAGCCTCAATCATGTTGCCTCCACTAAATACTTGGGTATACACATAGACCAGCTACTCTCGTGGAGACAACATATTGAGGTTACCGCTAAGCGAACTCGGAAACTGATTTGGCTATTTAAATATGTAAGGCATATAAGCGATCAGGAACTGTTAGTTTATATTTATAAAACCTTAGTGCAATCCGTTGTTCTATACTGTTTACCAGTCTGGGGTGGGTCCCATAAATCTAAGCTAATAGTCCTTGAAAGAGCCCAACGATCAGTCCTTAAAGTACTCTTGGGTAAGAATATTCGTCACAGTACGATGGATGTTTACAGAAACGCTGATGTTCTAACGGTAAGACAGTTATACATTCTAAACTGTATCTTGAAAGTTCATAAAACCACAAAACCTGATATTAGGATGTTGTTGACACGCATATTCACACACACACACACACACGCACGCACGCACGCACGCACGCACGCACGCACGCACGCACGCACGCACGCACGCACGCACGCACGCACGCACGCACGCACGCACGCACGCACGCACGCACGCACGCACGCACGCACGCACGCACGCACACACACACACACACACACACACACACACACACACACACACACACACACACACACACACACACACACACACACACACACACACACACACACACACACACACACACACACACACACACACACACACACACACACACACACACATGACATTACTAAATGAGGGTCTCATGATGACCAGGTAGTTGTTAATGGATCTCAGCCAATATTGAAGCCAATAATTCCAAATTCTGGATAAATGTTAAGTTTTATTAGCATTTTCCTTATCACTAAGTGAAGATTTCATGATAATCATCTAGCAGGGCTGGACTAAGAGGGTCAGGGCCCGTAGGCACTTGACATTTGCCATCAAGCTCGAGGAAATACTGGAAACCCTGGACCTTAAACGGTGTAAAACCAAAACAGTGTTAAAAGTTGAAAATTCCGGGACGAAACTTCTGTTTGTTTAAAAAATATGAAATAAAAATAAAATTTTAAATTTAAGAAACCCTCGGGGGTCCCCCGACATGAAAACCTGTAAAATGAAATCCGTCCACACTAACCACCGATGTAGTATTCAAAACCGTCCTCCAGCTGGGCGGGCACTGACCATCCACTGGATGGTCAGTGCCCCCCTAGTAAATGACGCAGTGAGTGTTGTGTGCAACCCAACAACTGACATCGTACGTGATGATGAGGGTAGTTTTTCGCCTCCGCCGGTGACACCCGCGTCGAGCAGCCGCGCGAACAGGGCGCGTGCCCGCAGTGTTCGGTTGGCCGCCGCCGCGACTGATCGTCTCTCCTGATGATGAATCGCGTACTGATTCGAAACATGTCGAGCGTTATTCGACTTCTACGACGTGAGTAAAGCCGTTCAAGTATTTTAAACTATAAGGTCCTTAAATAAATGAAATAAATGTCTCAAAGTGTACATTCTACTTTCATTCATTCATTCATTCATTCATTCATTCATTCATTCATTCATTTTACCTGGTTAACTAGAAGACTAACTACCTGGTTAACTACCTATTTTAGGACTTGAGAAGTAGGGTATCTAATGAAAGGATTTCATGTACTGATTTCAAATATATACTGCATAACTACATTACATTCAATTATTTAGAAAAAATACCTGCAGTATATGTTTGGAATCAGTGCATGAAGCCCTTTTACTAGATATATACCCCACATGATAGGATTCGGAACACAAAATATTAAATTTCCCATTCCCAATATTATACATTGATGACGTTACAACTCTCTCCTACAGTGCTAACAACATAGCACTATTTAATATTAACGGGAATAAATTTCCAAAACTCTTCTGCAGCGTTCATAAATTTTTCGATGTCATCCTTATCAAAATCTATTGAAAACGTTTCGATTTTGCCATTATTTTCAAAATTGGGATCTGCAATGCAAAATATACATTTAGTTTTTTGAGCTGCCAGCATCTCCAATTTGACCCATATATTTCTTGCAAACTTCCCCATTTTTCGTTTTTTTTTGATTATTCTGGAGTCGGTCATTTAATATCGATAACAAAGTCATCTCCAATGCCATCAGGTGAAGCTCCAAATATACCATTCACAAGTATAATACCTGAAGCCTCGATTTTACAATTCATATCCTGTACAAGTTTCTTTAGGACATCTTTTTCAAAGATCTTTCCTCTTTTCATTGCTTTGGTCTCATGCACCTTTTGCCCTCCTAATAATTCTTCGACAAGACTACCATGAGGTGTCTTGCAATGAGCAATCTCGTATATTTTTGAACCCGTTATCCGGCCTTGCCTCATGCTATGCCACAGCTTTAAGTTAACTTGGGTCACGGTTTCACTACTGATTTCACCTTTTATACTTTCTACCTTCTGAGCACTATATAATTTGAATGATTGTCATAGTTATGATTATTTTCATTACGGACAAAATCAACCATTAGGTCAAATACACAATAATTTGTCAGCTTATCCATTTCATTTGTTGGATTATGCGTCATTAAGAGACTTTTTCCACATGCATGTTTTTTGCTTCGTTCCGTAGTTTTTCTAATACTGAAGCATCCTTTGGTCCGCTCTTGACAACTTTGCCCTTACTTAAATCTTTACACAAGATTGGTTGATCTCGAGCTCGTTTGAGGTTTGGCTTGGTCCAGTAGCACTGCACACTGGTGGATGCAGGTTCATCACTCCGCTTTTGCAGCCAATGTAAAATCACTATAGTATGTTTGCATCTTCCTGAAAACAAAAATTTCAATTATAATTACATATGATAAAGTTCTTCCTATGTATCCTGCTTGGGATTTTAGCAGTGCATTCCTGACAATAAAACATAATAAAGTCCATCCTGGATTATGCAAAAGAGTAAAAGTAGGATGGATTATGTAAAAAAGTTCTCATTAATAAGTTTTTAGTTTAGTTTAATAATATAAATATTAATAAATCTTATAGGTTAGTGTACCCTTAAACAATTTTAATGCCGGTGCACTCCTGTCATTGGTTCATAAACAGGTTATTGTGTATGTTTGTTTTATACTATTTACTTATGTTTTTGTTTATGTACTGTTGGTGCATCTTATAAATAAATAATTTTATTTTTTTGGGAATGGGAAATATTTTCATGTATGAAAATAAAAAACCTAACCTAACCTAACCTAACCTTACTGTCAGGACCGGCCTGGCAGTATCCAATGAGGATTTCCTCCTCCCACGCAAAAAAAAAAAAAAGTAACCTAACCTAACTTTAATTGATTACAGATAAACCTATTGCAATATGAACGCACGAATGACAATAAACAAACACGGGCGGGTCGGTACAAGAATTGAATGGCGCTCTCTGATTGGTGCAAATGACCGGTTGCTGTCATGTCGCGCACTGGCGCCAAATCGTACAGTGGCTATTTTCACGATAAAAGAATATGAAGTATTATATTATGATGTTGTCTATCGAACCTCGAATACTTACTTAATTTTTGAGGAGCTTGTATTGAAGCTGTAAAACGTATAATGATGATGAGTTGCAAATTCCGTGGCCGAGTTAGTAAATTAGTTGGCAATGTACGTATAAATCAGAAGGAAAAGTAAAGGCAATTGTTGATTTTGACTTGACGCTTTCTTTAACATTTTTAGTTGGCGTTGTAAAAAGAAGATGAATTAGTTTATTAGAGGCTATCTCATTTTCCCTATGCTTAGTTATTAAATGAGAAGTTCGACCATGTGGCCAAAAAATGATTTTTTTATTTATCTTTATTTAATACATACAGGTATCCATACTATTATACTATACACTATATACTTCATACTATATACTATATACTATATACTATATACTATATACTATATACTATAATCCATACTAATATTATTAATGCGAAAGTGTGTCTGTCTGTCAGTTACCTCTTCACGCTTTAACCGCTGAATCGATTTTGATGAAATTTGGCATGGAGATAGTTTAAGATCCGAGGAAGGACATAGAATAGTTTTCATCCTGGAAATTATCCCTAAAAAGATTGAAAAGTGAGTAAGTAATTCATGATGACATTGATGACCCTGTAGGAAATGTAATGATTAGACCAAGAGCACAATTGCTCTTACATTTGCTTAGGCGCTTTTAATAATCCCTTTTATTAATTAAGGTGATTAGGTGGATATCTATCGTGTTGTACGAGGTTGCTTGCATACTTCCAAGTTCCACGCGGACGTAGTCGCAGGCAAAAGCTAGTATTATAAATGTGAAAGTGTGTCTGTCTGTCTGTTACCTCTTCACGCTTAAATCACTAATTCGATTTTGACGAAATTTGGCATGGAGATAGTTTAAGATCCGAGGAAGGACATAGGATAGTTTTCATCCTGGAAATTATCCCTAAAAAGATTGAAAAGTGAGTAAGTAATTCATGATGACATTGATGACCCTGTAGGAAATGTAATGATTAGACCAAGAGCACAATTGCTCTTACATTTGCTTAGGCGCTTTTAATAATCCCTTTTATTAATTAAGGTGATTAGGTGGATATCTATCGTGTTGTACGAGGTTGCTTCCATACTTCCAAATTCCACGCGGACGTAGTCGCGGGCAAAAGCTAGTACATGATAAATTACACATAGTCAATTTACACGAATCTACATATACGGTGATCAACAACATAATAAACAAAATTAACAAATTCAGTAGTTAAGTCAGAATCCAACAGAGAAATATTTAAAAAGCTACAGGGAGAGGTGTTTTCTGAACCTTGTTATTTTTATAATTTAGTTTTAATTGAGTTATTAACTATTAAGTTATATTTTAATTGTTTTTTTTTTCAATATTTTTAACAAATTTTCAAGCAACATAAAGATTTTCAAATAAAATAACAATTTAAATAATGTAGAATAAATATGACAATAAATTCAATTCTATTCTTTAAAAAAATAAAAAAAATTCTATGGAGAGGAGTCATGATTTCAGGAAAAATCTCAATAGCGTGATGCAGGATCGTCATTTGTTTTGTATGGGCGCGCGGCGCCATGCCAGCCTGGCGCCATCGGTTGGTCATAATTTCCATTGTCCTCGCATCACGCCGAAACGGCTGGACAATTTTTACCCAATTTCTGTACAGGGATAGCTGGACATCCGAAGATGGTTATGGAATACTTTTTACCCGACAGCGGTATTTAAAAAAAAAAAAACAAAAAAATTAAAAAAAAAACTCGTACGAAGTTGCGGGCACCTTCTAGTAAATAATACATCTTCAAACATAATTATCATTCATTCGGGTACAGATACTAGACTCGTTTTCGCCGTAGTATTCATCCAATCCGTAGATAATTTTCTAGTAGTTATCGTTCTTGTTATCAGGAGTTGTTTAGTCTGGACGAATTTGTAAATCGCGTAACTGCACTTTCAGTTTTTATTACTGTTATCTATAGTATATTTATAGTTATCATTACTGTTCAATAAGTAGTTATTCAATGAATATTATCTTATTAGCAGCTCTTGGTACCCACAAGATTAGAGTAACCGGGTGCCTTCTTATCTTATCAACTTTTCCACATTAATCCTTCTCAATTTCGCCTACAATGACGTAGCCAACAATGTCAAATTCAATTAAACCCGTTGAAACGCATTTGTTTTTTAATGTGAACTAAAAATACATATTTCCACATCATTAAACCTAGATTTACATAAACACAGATAAGGACTCACTTAAGAGGCCTTATTCCTTTTAATATTTTTTTTTTATATTATGACAAATATATTGATAATTTCAACCAATTCGAGTTCTAGGTAGTAACATAGCTATTTCATGCATTAATTGCCTGCAGTCGAAGATAAGTTGAAAAAACTAATTTTTCGCGTTAATTTTGTCATTTTCGAGTAGTTTTTGAAACAAAAATTATCAATGAAAAATTCAAACTGTAGGTTTCGAATATGTAATAAATCCCAATAGCTCTGTTCTAGGTAGTAACATCAATAATATGTTAAGAAACATGTTTGATCATAGAGAAAAAAATCTAAAACAATGAGCATTTTAAAAGGAATAAGGCCTCTTAAATATCATGCATTATTATCGACGAATAGTTGAAAATGACAATGATGAAAATATTGACAAGGATGGAAGAACTATTTTCAGTGGCTTATCTGCCCATAACGCAGCGCATGTTGCTCGTCGCGTAATCGTTAAAATCGGAGTATTCGTTCAGGATTTAGATATTTTTAATCTTTTTTTGAATAAGTGGCGCCATCTCTGTTCCTAAGGGGTGAAACTAATTTCTCCTCGAGTGAAATCAATTATTTTGGTCTTATCACTGTGCAAAACGGCTTGCTTCCAACACAAAGTGCAGCATTTTTTCATAACAAATAGGACTAATCTCCATGTCCGTAGAAGTAATCAGCAGAAGGATTACTCCGACGATCGAAATTCAATGTTACTCCCGTTCCATTGCCGTCTCTCTCGATCTCGTGCCAAACAATTTGAATGAGCGGGACGGCACGATACGAGTTCGAACATCGGAGTAACCCTCCAGCATCAAGTCAAGTGCCTGATAGTTATTGTAGAGTTAGGTTTAAAGTATCATGTGCTTATAAAAAATTGCTATTACATTTTTGACAGGTGTTCATATTTAATAACCGTAATATCTCCTTAGCACAATTTAAAGTTAAAACGTCGAAGTTATGTTTTGATGTTACGTTAACGTTAATATATTAACTATTTAGAGGCCTAGTTCCTTTATTGATAATTTCAACCAACTTTTTGAAGTGAATAATACTTTTCCCCGAGTTACTTTACTATAATTTTCCCCGGTAGTAACATAGCTATTTCATGCTTTCATTGCGTGCAGTCGAAAATAAGTTGAAAATACTACAAATTTTCCGCGTGAATTTTTGCACAAAAATTATCGTGAGAAGTTTTTGAATCAAAAATTATCAATGAAAAATTCAACCTGTAGGTTTCAAATATATACCAATAAATCCCAATAGCCTTGTTCTAGGTAGTAACATCAATAATATGTTAAGAAACATGTTTAATCATACAGAAAAATGTCTAAAATTATCAGCATTTTAAAAGGAATGAGGCCTTACCTCTTAATTAGTAAGGATTAAGGTCGTGGGTATAATAATCGTTATATTACAAGCCTATTAGTATAAAAAAACTAAGTTGGAATCTATTTCTGCTTTGGATGTACTCGTACAATTAGCTAACTAAAAACTAGACATAATTCTCAAACTTATAGACAATTTGTGGGAGTTCACATTTGTGGGCCGGGCGCCCAAGTACCACTCTGGACCGTATTCAACGAAGTGCGACTCATATCGGCTGCCAGTGAATTTCAGATCGGCTTGACTCCTTGCCGCTGCGTAGAGATGTAGCCTCTCTCTGCATCTTTCATCGCTTATATAACGGGGAGACTCCGAGGAATGGTTCGGATTGATCCCTGCCGCATCTTTCTGCCATCATTCTGCGCGACAATTCTTTCATCCTCATCACTTAATAATAGGCATCGGACTTTCGCTAGCGCACGGTAGGACTTTAGAGACTTATAGAGCCGATATATATATATATATACGTATTTTTAATATATAAACTTTATTTAAAGATAACAAAACAGGAAAAACAAAGTGAGAATAAATAAAATAAAACTTAAACACTACCAACTGCTATGTGCAAAAAGGCTAAAATTAAAATAAACTAAAACAAATTAAAAAAATTGCTCCCCTTTGGCAAGGTACCGAAAATGCTGGCAGCATTTCCTCGCTGAACAGCTATGCTGATACGCTGTGCGTGGAAGCAAAATTGTATAGGGGGCCGAGACCCCTATATTTGGTGCTCTTAAATTTAATTCATTCTCATACTCGGGTCGGGTCGCCAACAGTGGCTCGGATTTTTTCGAACGCTCAAATTGTGAAGAAAAAGTCGTGGTAGCGGGCTGAAATTCACACTCAACGTGCTTTGGTTATTAAACTTTTTCCCAGAATTATCAGTTTTTCAATCAAGGCAACAATAAAGTAGTCAGACAATGTTTTTAAAAAAATGGGAAATGAGCCACTGTGTACGGGTACTGGGCTATTGTGACTCGCCCCTGTAGTACACAGAGACTCTAACAGTATACAGTGGCTCAAGTATATAATATTTAACTAAAACTATAATTTACATTCAGTTTCATTTATTTGTTTGAGTAGAAATATACTCTAAGCCTCATATCTATCAATATCAGACACATAAAAATTATAAAATCAAATATCTTAGGATATTTGAGATCAACCTCTTTTCTGACTTTGTTTCTTTGTCGTTAGAGATCTAAAAATTAAAAACGAGTTTAATTTTTATTCTTAGTCCAAGCAAATAACATAACAGTTATCAAGATACATTAAAAGGGTAAAAATCCAGAAAAATAACCAAAAAAAAGTAGGTTTACACTAGGATAGGTTACACTCGAGTGCAAAAGTGTTTCATGCATATAGGTTTATTCTTATTAAAAAAAATACAGTTTTGTTTTTATGTTTTTTTTTTTATTTTATTAATTAGTTGGCATTGAACAGTAGCATAACATAACATTATCCAATAGAAATAATATAAGTAGGTACACAGTGGCTCAAGAAAGTACATAGTGACTCACGAGTCACTGTGTACTTCCTAAATTTGAGCCACTGACCACGCCGCAGCCATTTTGAATTCACCGGCGCATAACTATCACGTGGCTTGCCGAAGGACATGCGAATCTATGTCATTGCCTAGCATAATAACGTCACTTTACATCAAAACAACAATACTTGTCTTAATGTTCAAATTTCTCTACATAAAAACAAGTGTAACTTACCTTAAAATGTAATTTTGCACCCTCGGCCACACGAAACACTTTCCTACACATGTAAACTGCGCGGGAGCGGGCGAATAACTGGTTTGTCTTGTACGTGTTTGGGTTTCGAACGCTCTCGGCTAATGAAGGAGACAGATAGATATTGTTGCTCTATCTAGGAAATATAGCCGCGAGTCAGTGTACCCGACCGAGCCACTGTTGGCAACCCGACCCTACTCATTTATCTATTTCATTCCAAACTGCTTTTATGGCTATTGTGGTTCACGTTTCCAAGAATTCAATCAATCATCAATCATATCAGCCTATAGACGTCCACTGCTGGACAAAGGCCTCCCCCAAAGTTCTCCACAACGATCGATCTTGCGCCGCCCTCATCCAATTTCTACCCGCGATCTTAACCAGGTCGTCGGTCCACCTTGTTGGAGGCCTTCCAACGCTGCGTCTTCCGGTCCGCGGTCCAAGGTCCAAGAATTAAAGGACTAAAATTAAAAGTAAAAGAACATTTGTAGAATATTACCAACTCCTAGATTTAACTATATTAATTCTTAATATCGTGCATTTTCTAGTCATCCCTGGATGTTCGATCAATATACTCCTGAAAACATGGAAAAAGTCGCAAATATTTACAAGAATAGAATAGAATAGAATATGTTTAATTGTTTATGGGTCTCGTTCCGCGACGGGATAATTACCACCCACCATTAGATATCTCTATCCCACTGCAGGCAGTCGCGCGGCAGTCTACCGAGCAAATTGATCCCAGCAACATTAACACGCATCACGACTGGAACTTTGAAAGGGGTAACTACGAGCTGCTCTACTATCTTTTTTCTGAAGTAGACTGGCAGGATGTTCTGCAGTCGGCGGATGTTGACGTAGCAGTGGCAGCTTTTTATAAGGTAGTCTATGGGATTTTCGATGAATGCATTCCGAAAAAACATCGATGCAAAGAGCGAGTTCGTCGGTATCCGGTATGGTTCACTGCCGACTTAATAGCGGACATCAAACGTAAAGCCGATCTTCATCGGGAATGGAAGGCTACCAAAAGCACCAGCAAATATGACCTTTTCTCTAAATTAAGAGCTAATATAAAAAAAAGAATAGCCTCCGCTTATGACGTCTATATTTGTCAAATTCAAGCCAGAGTTAAGAGTAACCCCCGTGCTTTTTGGCAACATATAGACAGCTTGAAATCTAGGGGAGGTTTTGTGTCACAGGTAGCTTTCGAAGGCAACCAGTATGAGGGACCCGATACAGCTCAGGCATTTGCCAGGTTCTTCTCAAGCGTCTTCTTACCTGATGTTCCACGTCTTAATGGCCTTTATCATGATAGCAGCCAAAAGTCGTCCGCAAATGATATCCGTATTACGGCGATAACACTGCAGGGTATAGAAACTGCTATCAAATATATTAAACCGAATAGCGCGGTAGGGCCTGATAAATTTCCGGCCTTCATTTTGAAGGGTTGTAAAGAGTATTTAATTACACCTATTCTGTATTTATTTAATTTATCGCTTTCCACGGGCACATATCCCAAGCAATGGAAGATCTCGCGTGTTAGGCCGATCCCAAAGTCCAAGGACCTTGGCAATGTGGAAAGTTATAGGCCTATCGCCATACTTCCTACCGTTGCGAAGCTATTTGAATCCATTCTCCATCGGACACTCTCTGCATCTTTAAAACCTTTTTTGGGTGACTCTCAACATGGTTTTAGGGAGAACCGTTCCGTTAATACGAACCTATTAATCCTGACTAACACCATTTCCGAGTCCCTTGACAAGGGCATCCAAGTCGATGTCGTTTATTTCGATTTTCAGAAAGCTTTCGATCGTGTAGATAACGATGTGCTTCTCCAAAAACTCTACAGTATTGGTTTCTCTCCTAATCTGCTTAATTTCTTTTCCAGTTATCTATGCGATCGACAGCAGTATGTTCAGCACGGTCATTTTGTGTCTTTTCCCTACCATACCAGATCTGGTGTTAGTCAGGGTTCGATTTTGGGGCCTTTGTTATTTGGAATTATGGTTAATGACCTTGAATCTGTGGTTCTAAATGCAAAATGTCTGCTCTATGCCGACGATTTGAAACTAATTTACGGAATAAAGCAAGTGGCCGATAGCAAAAATCTCCAAGAGGATATCGCAGCAGTGTTCCGGTGGAGTGTGGATAATAAGCTTCACTTCAATGGGTCTAAGTGTTGTGTGTGCACTTTCAGTCGCGCATGTGTGCCCATTTATGCACAATATATGCTTGGTTCGGAGCCAATTAATAGGGTCTCCTTTATTAAAGACCTAGGTGTTGTGTTCGATTCACGTATAACTTTCCACGATCACATTCGTGCTCTTGCTGCCGACGGTTTTCGTAGATTGGGTTTTGTTATGCGCAACGCCAGAGATTTTCACGACCCTGGGGCTATAAAGTTGCTGTTTAATGCTCTGGTGAGGAGTAAATTGGAGTCGTCTGCTGTAGTCTGGAGCCCTTGCGAATCCTCTTACAGCTTACTTCTGGAAAAAGTCCAGAAAACTTTTTTGAGATTTTTATACAAAAAAATGTACGGATATTATCCCTACTTATACCCTACTAAGTTTCTTCTCGGAAGTCTAGGTTTCCATTCCCTTGAAGTGAGGCGCAATTTCAGTTTGCTTACCTTAGTCTGCCGTGTGCTGCGAGGAGAGTCAGATTGCCTAGAGTTGATAAATAATTTAGTTAGGTTGTATGTTCCGGATGTCCCTCGAATCACGCTTAGACCCCGTACGCGACCGTTGTTGGCTGTGCCAGCAACTCGTACTGTGTCGCACAGGAACTCGCCGCACCTCCGGGCCTTGACGCTGCTCAATGCACTTCTGGTGTCAACACCGGAATGTGATCTGTTTGCGTGGCGATGGACGGCTGTGTGTACTGCGTGTTTGAGGTACTGTGAGTTGATGGATGACAGGACTACTAGTGTTCCTCTGTGATAAGTGTACATCTAGTTTCACAGTGTATTAGATTTAAGTCTGTAATGCTGTGTAAATATATTTATAAATAAATAAATAATAAAATTTATTTGCAAGAATACTTATGACTAGTTACAGGGTGTTAATTAATTATTATATTTTGTGATGACGAAAAAACAATGCCTACACAATTCACAATTCAGGTCTTTGAGATATATTCTTATCAGTTTAACCTTGACTATAATATTAAAATTGCGAATGAAATACACTTATATGAGTATGAGTATCAATTGTATTTTATTTTAATATCGACTCCACAGCTCTCTAAAGTCCTACCATGCTAGCAAAAAAGGAAGGAAACTTCAAGTAGGTACGACAAAAAATATATTGTTGTTTAAGACTTTACATCAAATAAATCTGCAATATCCCGTGAGTTGGAAACACTCTGTTGGGTTACCTTCAAATAAGAATATCTATAATCTATACTATTATAAAATTGTGTCGAAAATATTTTTTCTATGGATAGTGTTTGCAAGATATTCCACTTCGATTGGAAAGTGACAGGATCTCACCCAGTTTTGAAGCTAAGATTGTTTTCTCAAACATGCAATGAAATAGCGTTATAACGTGCGTTATAACAGGCTTCGAAGTATCACGTTTCGGGCGGACTCGAGAGAACTGTAAAGGAATTTCATACAAAATTGAAGGACTAAGCCGGAAACATGGCGTCTGTGTACATAAACAGGCTTATAAACAGCAGTTTTCTTGAGTGGTGTATTTTTTTATTTCGTTGTATATGATTAAGAAAAGCACTATACTTACATGCCTAGCCGTGAAAAGGGCTTGCCGGCTTCGTAATACTCTACATCTATACCTGTTCACTCGGCAACCCCTTCTTTTCTGGCGTCTGCAGTAATGTACTAGTTTGTTATGTGCACATTTAGCACAAAGCAGCAACTGGTGTCGGGGACCTTTTTCAAGCCTTTACTTAACTTGCAATGTATATGTAACTATGTATGTTTGTTCGGGTGGAATTTTGCAACTCAAGCTTGAAGCAAATATCTTCAACCGATTGAGCTGAAAGTTTGGATACCTGCTTAACTTTGATGACAATACAATATTAATGTAGGTACCTTGGAGCTGGTCAGTTAATGGAGCCAGAAGGTGACACTAAAAACACTGTAATAGGTAAAGCAATCCTATTGAGTTTGGTGTCTTTAGAATCGTCTTGGTGAGCAAATTATGGATGTTCAAAGAAAAGTACAGTCGGCTAAAAACGCTTGTCACAAAAATAATTTTTTTTCAGAAACTTATTAAAATCTAGGTTTTTTTCAGATGTTTACTTACAGAAAATCTCGGTCCCTTTGACCAAAGTTCTCCTATCCTATTTGGCTCGGTGATGACTTCGCCAGTTTTCGGATCAACTAGCTGAAAATATTCCCATCAAATCGTTATTTATAACCCTGAGCAAGCTTTTGAAGAAAAATGAAGGAGTGAGCTCAGAAATATATTGATAATTTCAACCAACTTTTTGAAGTGAATAATATTTTTCCCCGAGTTCTAGGTAGTAACATAACTATTTCATGCTTTCGTTGCGTGCAGTCGAAAATAAGTAGAAAAAACTAATTTTCCGCAAGAATTTTGTCAATTCCGAATAGTATTGAAACAAAAATTATCAATGAAAAATTCAAACTGTAGGTTTCAAAGGTAATATACCAATAAATCCCAATATGTAGTAACATTTGTATAATAAGTGAATTTATTCTACATTATTTAAATTGTTATATTACGTATTTAAAAAAAATTGTTTTTTTTTTCTTAATTATATAATGAATTATGATTTGCTTAATTTGTTTATTTTGTTTATTATGTTGACGATCACCGTATAGATTCGTGTAAATTGAATACATATGGTGTAATTTATAATGTATCCCTATATGTGTGAAAATCTAATCTAATCTAATCTAATGATCAATAATATTATTATGTTAATAAACATGTTGGATTATAGAGAAAAAAATCTAAAGCAAACAGCATTTTAAGAAGAAAGGCCTATTAAGGTCCGACCACCAACGATCATTAAGTACAATTTTGTCGGTGGGGGTTCTGACATGCAGTGAATGTGGCCGCACATTTGCTGCCAAAATTGGCTACGACAGCCACTCAGCTCACAAGCGACGCTCTCATAACCCTGCGTTCAGTAGCCGTGGCCGAAATCAGCCGGACGCAATGATGATGATTAGGCATCGCGCGGACTTTCGTTAAGAGGCCTTATTCCTTTTAAAATAATGATTGTTTCAGACATTTTTCTCTATGATCAAACATGTTTCTTAACATATTATTGATGTTACTACCTAGAACAGGGCTATTGGGATTTATTGGTATATATTTGAAACCTACAGTTTGTATTTTTCATTGAATATTTTTGTTTCAAAAACTACTCGAAATTGACAAAATTCACGCGGAAAATTAGTTATTTCAACTTATTTTCGACTGTACGCAATGATAGCATGAAATAGCTATCTTACTACCTAGAACTCGGGGAAAAGTATTATTCACTTCAAAAAGTTGGTTGATATTATCAATATATTTGTCATAATATGAAAAATATAAATTTTAAAAGGAATAAGGCCTCTTAACACGGTGGGACTTTAGAGAGCTGTGGAGCCGCTATTAACATTAATAATACAATTCATACTCATACTCTTTTTACAGTCAAGGACAAAATATATTGATAAAATACTAAATTGGGACTTAATCGGGTAAAAAAAGTGTTTATTTAATTACCCCGACGTTTCGAACGTGATGTTACGTTCGGTCTCGAACTCAATATACTTTATCAACATGTTTTTAAATATAAATATTGTACAAATAACATTTTACAAGATAATCCGATAAGACAGAATGTACATTGTATTAAAATGCACGATTGCATACCAATTTACGTCATGATACAATCTAATCATTTAACGATCGATTTTAAGAACTTAATGGGAAATTTCACTGCTTATTTTCCATACAAATGGAGGTTTCGTTCACATCTGTTTCCTCCTCCAAAACATACTCAATCTTAAGAGGGCGCCAACGCGTTGGCTAGCTATCTCTCTCACTGAGCGTAAGCGTGAGCGAGATGGAAGTGCGTGTTCAGAAGCGTGGATATCATGTTTTTTGAGTTGTGTCATAAACGTGTGCATCTTATTATTGAAAATAGGTCTACAGTTTTTAAGAACTTATAATTGTGCATCTATTAAGCTAAAAACTATTGTTAAAAACGGAAAGGTTTTGAAGATCCAACCGAATATATCTAAAAAAAGGGTTATGTTTGATTGATAAAAGTATCGAGAAAATTATTACCAATCGTGTTTTCACGGTGACAAGATTGAAGAAAAACTGTTTAAGTTTCTTATTTCTAAGGGACATATTTTTAATCACTATGGATATTGAGATAGATCTCAATCCTAGAGGATCATTCACCTGACGAATTTTGCATGGGTGGGCTCTTAACCAAGAAACTGAATGGAAAGGAAATGCTCTATGTGGACCGTTTCGATTGTTGCGCTTATTGTTTGTTATAGGTTATAGAATACTAGAAAGTGCTCGCAACTTGTGTCTTAGTGAGAACTGTCTAGGAAATAAGTGCATGGTTATTGTTTAATTGTATATAGATTGTAAGACTATCCTGTACTTGTTTCTGTTTGATCTCCAATAAATAAAATAAATAAATTAACTTTGTACGCGTAATTTTCTTTATACCGTAGTGGATTAAAAAGTATTCTATAACCATCTTTGGAGGCCACATAGCACGCAGAGCAGATGGCCAATGGGGCCGAAAAGTGCTCGAGTGGAGACCTCGGACCAGCAAGCGCAGCGTAGGACGTCCACCTACAAGATGGACAGATGACCTTATAAAGGTCGCCGGAAGGCGCTGGATGCAGGTCGCTTCCAACCGGTATATATGGAAGTCCAAAGGGGAGGCCTATGTTCAGCAGTGGACGTCCTATGGCTGAGATGATGAACCATCTTTGGATCCAGCTATCTCTATACCGAAATTGGTTAAAATTTGTCTAGCCGTTTCGGCGTGATGCGAGGACAATGGAAATTATAGACTGGCATGGCACCGCGCGCAAATACAAAACAAATGACGATCCTGCATCACGCTATCGAGATTTATCCTGAAATCATGACCCCTCCATAGAAAACTGAATTTCTATACAAATCTACTATTTTATACTAGTAAAGATGTGTACTAGGCGTCTGCTTTTGGTGAAAATTCCACCACAAACGGGCACATAGGTAGTACACAAATTCCAAAAAGTGAAATAAACAAAAACCTTAACCTTAAACCATTGAAATACACAAATTCCAAATCGTGAAATAAACAAAAACCTTAACCTTAAACCATTGAAACAAAGATAAAAGCACATAAAAATGCGTAACCTGGCCGAAGAGACCGGGAATAGAACTCGGTACCTCAGGATCACCGATCCAGCGTGTTAACCTGTCTACTCTAACGCTAGATTACCTTTGAAATCATTGGTTCCTGTGTATTTGAGGTCTGCAATAAAGAGCATTTGTATTGTATTGAATTTTTTGTTCGATTCAGTTTTCGAAAATTTTCAGTCAGAATCGTAATAAATACGAAATAAACTCGCGAGGTCTATACTCTACAGCTCACAACGCCACTAGTTTAGTTTGAATAAATTGCTTTGAAATTAAATGAAATTAAAATAATTTCTCGCATTCGCACCTGTACTTGCACTGCGTCAACTGCTCTTCCCACGTTGCCTTCGGGTCCGTTGGGGCAGGGCAGTAGTATGGGCCCCACGCACTCGGTTTGCGCAAAGAGATTCCACACCTCGGCTTTAGGCTGCACTCTTGACTAAACAAATAAAATATCAATTAAATATAAGTAAGAGCAATGCGATGAAAGGAACACCCCTTCCAGAAGTTCCAACTGCGATAAGAGCATTAGGGCCTGTCAAAGTTTTCCCCGGGGGCTTGCATGCGGTTCTTCAAGAGGGGAGTAAATAGGTTCTTAAAAGGTCGGCAAAACGCGTGTGATGCTCATGGCATCGCAGTTGGTGGCCGTGGTTCTGGTGCTTGCGAATGTGATGGAGATCCTTAGTTTGAGTTTTTGAAGGACCTCATCGTTGATGGAAGAGCCTGTGATGACAATGGCGCTGAAACAGGACAAGTCGCAGTGCTTCGGGCGTTTGAGGATGCCGGTGAAAAAGTCAGGGCTGGAGTTGGTGCGCGTGGTCCTGATGCTTACGAAGGTGATGTGATGAAGAGCCTTACTTTGAGTTGATGGAGGACCTCGTGGTTGATGCAAGATCCAGTGATGACGATGGTGCTGAAACAGGACAAGTCGCAGTGTTTCGGGTGTTTGACGATGCCGGTGAACAAGTTAGGGCTCCCGGTGCTTACGACGGGCTGCATGACAAATAGTATTCGAGTTAATTAAGGTATGAAATTAAGTATCACTTATTGAATGCAAATTAAAACTCAATCTGTTCGCCAATTAGATAAATAAGCTTAGTTGATCGTATCCTTAGTATTTTGTGATGACGTCACTATTGACTTCTACTGCAAAGTGCCACTAATAAGATAGCTTCAATATTTCATTCCTAGTCGCTTCAGTCATATCTGTCATTTTCCGGATATCAACTAAAGCGTTCCCTAACGATAAGCTACAATTGACTCGTATTTTGGAGCGCTAGTAACCTATCTACTTAAAATAAGATATCATAGTAGAAAATCCTTACCTGATAATTATTGATGATATCGATAGCATGCTCAATCGTAATCGGCAGCGACGATTGCACCTTTGTGTGATTAGCTGTGATCATTGCGACGGAGGCTAGGTACGATGATATCCATTGGACACTTGAGAGGTTTAGAGCTGGTTGTATATCTCTGGAAAACATACAACGAGTGTTTTTTTTATCCTGGCTTGTTTGAACCATTGCCTTGTGCCATGCCTTGTTGCCAGGGCAAACGTTTTAACCAAGTAAGCTACAGAGTCTTCGAATTTTGTCACTTGTGTGTTTGGGTTTTGCATGAGACTTTTGGCATTTTACCGGCTTGTGCCGTTAACGCCTCTAGTAAGAAGCTACGAAAGTAACTCGCTCATCCCAACAAGGCGAACTTTATAGTAGCCAGTTGTTAATTAGAAGGAGCGCTATTATTATTGTCAAATTTCGAAAATTATGGAAGGATCACAGGGCCAACCTCTCCTTAGAAAACGGATTATCAATATGATTTTAGAATTGTATAATACGATAATGAAGATGCGAGCTAAGGATCTACGAATGGAGTAGTACTACGTACTCATCTTTCTCGTACACCTTGCACAGCGTATATTCATAGCACATCTTACCCTCTCAGCTTTGATGGGCACAGTCGCACTGTTCAATTGCGAAGCTTTGACCATTGAATTGAAGAACAACCTAGGATTTAAAAGGTAAACGAAACTCACTAAAGGCGTCACTCAGGGACTTGTAGAAATGTAAGATAAAGAGTGTCTTTGGCCACAGTATACTTGGAAATATATCGTTGTAAATTTCATTTTTGTAGTTACCCACTTACTTTTCTTTTAGCAATACGTATAGTCGAAGGATCCTGATAATGGTCGAATGTCTAAATGCTGCTACTTCGGGCAGACCCGTGGTGCCGCTGGTACTGACAAGCCAGGCGAACACCTTGTTCGTATGGTCGCCACTCTGGAATTACATTTTTGTGAATTATTCCAATGGTTCTGGTTTGTAATAACAAAGCGTTTGGTGATCATGATCCATCCTTTTGTTGAATTAGTCCTTATAACTAAAGTTTTCCATAGAGCTATCTTGTTTTTCGGTGCAGGAGCGACTTATGTCGTCAGTGTCTCTTCCTACACTAAAAATCATTATAGCTCTCCTTTGTAATTTCAAGCTTCGTCCTGCCAAAGGACACTTCTCAATCATCAAATGCTGTATGCCACATTTCGTAGGTGCAAGTTTGTAATTCCAAAATTATTCTCAATACTGCGATTGATCGATCACGTCCAGAAACCTCCCTCCCATGTCCCATTTTTTTCTGTATGACATTTTACACATTTTAGAAATAGAAATAGAAATAGAAATATTTATTTGCAAGAACGCGTTACAATGATATTTGGTCTTATTACATCATAATAGAATCAGCATTCAGTCAACATGAAGTCAACATGCAAATTAATTAAATAACTTGACAACCATTTTCGCTGTTAAGTATCTTAAAAACACTCTTGTATGTCATAACTTAGAAAGGTAATAAAATATTACATTAAGGCAATGTCAAGAGTCTAAATTTATATAAATAATGTTAATAATCAATTAATCATACTGTTTACGCTTTATAATTTAAGAAGTCTTTTACACTATAAAAGCACTGATCTTGAAGCCATCCATGCAGTCAACCTTGTCTTGAATGTTTTACCATCCAACATTCTAAGCTCATTTGGAAGATTATTAAATAAAATAATGCACATATTGAAAGCGTTTTTTTTATATATATCGGATTTACATGGTGGATGATATAACATATTTTTATATTGCGCTCGCAGTTTCCTAGCAAACATTTCATCATATTTTTTAAAATACTCAGGATGGCTCTTTGTGAACATACACGCTTTCAGTATGTACATGGAAGCTAACGGGAGTATTTGGAATTTTTGGAAGAGCGGTCTACAGCCTCTCATCATAACGAGCACTACCTATGGCACGTAAGCATTTTTTTTTAATTAAGAAAACTGCCTGGACGTCAACTGAACCGCCCCACAGCAATAGACCATAGTTAAGAGAAGATGCTTTATAATGTAAAGGAGTGCTATCGGGAGACAAGTGATACGAATGAATGCTGATTAAATACTACTTTATTAATAAGAATCGTCTGAAATATATAGCTCTTACAACTACATTACATATCCACTACATCTCCTATACAGGGAGAAAAATAAAATTAAGTAACAACTTAATTTTAGTTTGTTTCTTATAATAAGCAGGTATACGGATTACAAACATAGGCATTGTACTATTATTCTGTAATTAAAATAGACATGTTATACAGTAAAAAAAAATAGCTTAGCATTATACTACCTAAATATTTACTTAATATTATGATACATATTATTATTGTCAAATTTATACATTGTTCGAGACATACAATTTAGTACGATTTTTATGGATAATGTCTCTTTTCCCATCTTTAATGATTTCGACATTAGGGGGAATATCAGCCACAACTTTGTAAGGACCTGAATAAATTGGTTGAAACTTATTTCCGGTTTCGTTTTTTATCAATATGAGATCGTTCTCTTTGTATATATATATATTTATATTACAGGGTTAAGTTTTTGATCATATACCAATTTTCACGCTTGTTTACTTTTTAACAAATTTTCGCGTGCTTCTTTTTGTGCTGTCTGAATTCGATATCTCAACTCTAATGGGTAAGAATCAAAGTTGTATAATGGGTCAACACTTCCTTCAGATAAATCTGATGGTAATACACTCTTTTTACCGAAAACCAGCTCATAGGGTGTAAAACGGGTTTCTGCATGAACAGATGTGTTATAAGAAAAGGTCCAGTAGGGAAGCCAAGAGCTCCACTCTTCTGGATGGTTGTTTGTATGAATACGCAGATAATTACCTAAATTTTTATGCGTGTTCTCCAGCGCTCCGATGCTCTGGTGATGGTATGCTGCTGAGTGCAATTGTTTTATATGTAGTAGCCTACATACCTCTTTTATGGTCGTGGATAAAAACTCCGTCCCCCTGTCGGTCGCAATGCCATTTGGTATGCCATATCTTAAAATAAAGTTATCTACAAATTTTCTTGCTATTTCTACGGAAGTCTTAGTAACTAATGGGTACGCCTCGACGTATTTGCTTAGCTCGCACTGGATAGTTAAAATGTACGAGTGGTTATTACTGTCCCTATCCAAAGGTTCTACGACATCCAAAAATATTTTTTTCGAATGCTGAATTAGCCGTGGTTGTTATAACCATAGGTTCTTTAGTGTGATGTGACGAGTGTTTCTGTTTTTGACACTTGTCACATCGTTTTACAAATTCCTTTATATCTTTTTCTAGACCAGGCCAGAAAAAATATCTTTTTATATTATTGAACATCCTTTTAATGCCCGCGTGGCCACTCGTAAGCAATAAATGGAAGTCATTTAAAATTACTCTTCGGTCATCTTTGTCATCTATACGCTTCGTTTCTTTTAGTATGCATACTCGTGGTCCGGACCAATTACGCGTATTTTTTATTTCCTTTGTAATAGTTTCTACAAATAACTCAAGACTTTTAGTCACAATGAAACATATTTCTTGGACATTAATTAATTTACAAAAATCACTGAGTTCTCTCACAAATGCGCTTGGCGTCAGTTGCGATCGAGAAGCCTGATTTATATAATATAGTCATTTTATTCGGTGCATAGTAAAATGTACCTATATATATAAAGGATCGCCATGTAAAGGAGTGCTATCGGGAGACAAGTGATACGAACGAATGCTGATTAAATACTACTTTATTAATAAGAATCGTCTGAAATATATAGCTCTTACAACTACATTACATATCCACTACAATAACATTTACGTGATCGATAAACAGCTTCCAGTTAATACCAAAAATACCTATCCAGTAAAACGTAATCTAATCAAAAATGTACCTTATCGATAAGTCAACTCTAGTTTATCTTTTTACTTTTATTACATACAACTTTTACAACCGTTAACTGATAGTAGTGACGATACAAATCTGAGGGAAATGCATTGTTACAAGTTCGGGTCTTGTAGTATAAATAAAATGGCAAATATTCAGAAAATAGCTTCTACTTCGAGTTCTACAAAGGTACTTAGGCTTAACTTAATTATATATAAAATTGTTTGCATATGACGCGTGCGTAGGTGGGTAAATCAAAAAGCCAAGTGGCTCACACGGCGGCCGGGGGCAGCGGGGCGAGGTGGACCGTCGAACTGGTTTTAGACACGCCCTGCGCCCGCTTCTCCTCCGGTACTCGTAGCCGGAACATCCTGGGGGCCCTTGGAGACGTCAGTCTTCAAGGATTCGTCTTCGTCGTCCAGAAGAGGGCAAAGGTATTTCACACCTCGTTTGTAAGTGCCCGCCACAGTAGCAACTTCAGCTACGCGCGAGATTCCGTCGGCACCAGGAAACAATTTGGCAATCCGTCCAAGTCGCCAGTGCAATGGAGCCGTGTTCTCGTCCTTGATCAGGACTAGTTCACCCAGTTGAAGAGCTCTGCCAGGGTTGCGCCATTTCGTCCGCTGCTGGAGCTCGCAGATGTATTCTACCTACCAACGCCGCCAAAAGTGCTGTCGCAGTGCCTCGAGCCTCTGGAATCTATCTAGGCGGTTTGGATTTATATCCGCCAAGTAGGGCGACGGCAGTGAAGTGAGTGCGCGGCCGATGAGGAAGTGACCTGGGGTCAAGGGCTGGAAGTCGTTTGGTGAGGAGGATAGGGGGCACAAAGGACGACTGTTTAAAATAGCCTCGACCTGACTAAAAAGAGATGCCAGCTCCTCATACGTTAAATGAGCGTTGCCTAAAATACGACTGAGGTGGAACTTAGCGGATTTGACACCTGCTTCCCACAAACCGCCAAAGTGAGGAGCATAAGCCGGTTGGAATTTAAATTGTATTCCCTCGTTCGTTGCAAAATTGCAAACCTCGTCAGAGTTTGAAGTTAAATAATCGCTGATCTCTTTGGCCGCTCCTAAAAAGTTTCGTCCGTTGTCGCAGAAGATTTCGCGCGGTCGTCCTCTGCGAGAGATAAAACGGCGCAGAGAAAGGATAAATGCATCAGTAGAGAGCGCACTGACTGCTTCTAAGTGCAAACATTTGTATCTGAAGCAGACAAATATAGCCAAATAGCATTTTGTTATTTTGCAACCCCTGCCATGCCTGTCTGTTATCATAAAAGGTCCTGCGAAATCACAGCCGACACTGATAAATGGAAAATCAGGCGTTACGCGTTGGGAAGGTAAAGCGCCCATCAAAGGAGCAGAAGTTCTACCAGCCACACGTCGGCAGGTGACGCATTGTTGCGACACGGTGCGCGCGAGCGCGCGTCCCGATACGGCCCATACAGTCTCGCGAATAGAGCCGAGAAGCAATTGGGGAGGGGCGTGCAGGAGGCGAATGTGCTCCCGCTGAAACAACAACCTAGTCAACCTGTGTTTTGAATGTAAAAGCATTGGATGGCGCTTGTCAAATGGATAAAACGAAGAGGATATACGTCCACCAACCCTGATGAGCTCGTCGTCCTGATCATAAAATGGGTTTAATGATAAAATAACACTCTTAGGGCTTAGAGATTGATTGTCACGCAGCAACTTCAATTCAATAGGGAAACTATCCTGCTGTGACAAAGTGACTAATTTTTTAAATGATGATTCGAGCTCCTCAGGCCTTAACACGCCCGTAATTTTGTTAGAAGGATGGCGGCAGTTGTGCGCGAACCTCAATAAATACGCCAATGCGCGTTGTAAGAATTCGAGTTTGGAATAACGGTCAAAGTCAATAAAATAATTTTCTCTTGGATCATTAGTGATCGCGACGTTAACTTTTAATTCGGGTAAGTCGTCGCATAATGAGTTTAAAGCAAATTTAGGCCAATTACTCTGTGGCTCGTACAAAAATGATGGCCCGTTCCACCACATGTCTAATTCAGTCAAACGGCGCGCTTCTACCCCTCTGGAAGGAAAGTCAGCGGGATTGAGTGCTGTCGGAACGTGACGAAACTCACTTCCTTCGGTGAGTTCTAAAATATGAGATACTCGATTTGAAACAAATGTTTTTAGTTTAGTTTGATTGGTTTTAAGCCACGCGAGCACAATTGATGAGTCAGTCCAATAAAATTTTTGTGCAATCTGGCAGCGCAGGGTCTTAGACACGGCTGACGCGAGTTGCGCGCCTAAAACGCAAGCACATAACTCCAAACGCGGGATGCTTTGGGCCTGGACCGGCGCGACCTTGGCTTTAGCGCATAGCAACCTGACTACAATATCGCCATTATCATTGATTGATTTTAAATAAATGCAGGCTGCGTATGCGATCGAGCTTGAGTCGCAAAAACAATGCATTTCGATATGCGTCGGTGAGTCGCACAAGACGTGGCGCGATATTTGGAGCGAAGTTAATGAAGATAACCCGTTCACAAAGTCTTGCCAAGGCTCACTTATGTGGCGTGGCACGGGAGTGTCCCAATCTATCTGTGCAATCCACAATTTTTGAATCAAAACTTTCGGTATAATTGTTAACAAACACAGGACACCCAAAGGATCGTGTATTTTTAGAGAATCTGATAAGATCGAGCGTTTCGTAGGGTGGCCGTCCTTAGCAGAGTATCGAGTAGGAAAATGAAGAACATCTGCGTCAGAGTCCCAGCCCACTCCTAACGTGTGCGACGACGAGCTAATGACTAAGCTACCTTGATCTCCATCGGAGTCACGCTCAGGCAATATTGACGGTAAATTTGAGCGGTATTTGCGCAGAGGGAAACAACCAGCCGCTAGCGCACGCTCAACGGACGCTTTGATAAAGTGAAGTTCATCCTCTGTGTCTGACCCCGTCAACAAATCATCTACCATAAAATCGTTTTGAATGATAGTTTTAATTTTTTCATCTGCACATTCCTCGCCCAACTGCCACAAACAGCGTGTGCTTAAAAAACTCGCGCTCGAAAATCCGTACGTGACCGTCTGCAGTTTTAATGTTTTTAAAGGTTCGTTCTCATCTGAGCGCCAAAGAATTAGCTGTAGATCGCGGTCACACTCCTGAACCATAACCTGCCGATACATTTTAGCGACGTCACCGGTCAACACGTATTTGTAGGTACGGAATCTCAAAAGTATATTAAACATCGAATCTTGAATCGTCGGCCCGACCATTTGAAGGTCGTTTATAGAATAGCCAGACGTGCTAGGAGCACTTCCGTTGAAAACTACTCTTATTTTCGTCGATTCACTCTCGGGTTTTAACACTGCATGATGGGGGACAAAAAAGGAGGGGTCCGGAGTATCAGAGTCAGACACAGAAAGATGGCCTAATTCGGCGTATTCATTTATAAATTGCTCGTAAGCCGCTTTAAGGTCCGGGCTGCGTCTAAACCGCTTTTCTAATGCAAAGAACCGTTTTTTCGCCAAGCGATACGAATTGCCTAAACAATCAGGTTCTGTTATCAAGGGTAAACGCACGAAAAACCGGCCGTTCTCGTCACGATAAGTGTGAGTAATAAAATGTTGCTCACATTCCGCTTCTAAATCGGTATACGGTTCTTTAGGTTGGGGCACTTGCTCCAATTGCCAGAATTTTGTCAGCGAGTCATTAAGGTTGTCACTACACGTAGATAAGTGATTGCATTGTAAAAAAGAATTGAACGACTTATCGCCAGACATCGAAAATGCATTGGTTTTTCCGCCCACTAACCAACCTAACTTTGATTTTCGCAAAATAAGCGCATCGTGCCCTATATCAATCTGCTCGCCTCCAATCAAACTCCAGAAAATGTCACCGCCAATTAAAATGTCAACAGGCGCGGGCTGGTTAAAATAAGGATCAGCAAGTTTTATGTTGCGCGGCAAATTAATATTTGTTGCCGTGAAATCTACCGCTGGAGCGCCTACACGAATTGTCTACGCAATGTCATCGTACGCGCATTGTGCCATCGAGTGTAAATAGTAGTTTTAAGTTCAAAATTCGCATGTCATTGTCTTCCTACTGATCTTGTAGCGAGTACACGTCTTGTTATAATTTATTCTGGAGTTTTTACTATCCGAGACCTTCAGCCCCGAACATGGTCCTAGATCGAACCGGATAGTATACAAGAACCAATTTAATGAATATTTCTTACACTGAGGACATCGAGGGAAAATTGGAGGAATTTATATTTATTACTACGACCACTGTGGATCAAGTGAAGAGCCGAAATCTAGTGAAGAAGAGCACCAGGACATCGGAAACCAACAGTGTTGAGTGGATTTAGGTTTATTAGGACCCAGCACTCTTATTCAGGTAGTAATAAGTAGTTAAAGTGAAACTCCAGGTCAGTAATTTGTGATACATTAGCTACCATTTTAATGTACCGTTAACTTAGCTCGTCTAATTATTTGCACGTACGGAAGTTAGCATTATTATATTAATTTAAGTGTAATATTTCTAGTCAGTTATAGTATTCATTTAATTTATGTTTACTTTTAATTAATTTGATTGGCTAGGTTCATTTAAATAGCTAACTTTTGTCAACGTATAGACAGTTAAGTTTACCGTTAGTCGTGTAGGTATGCTTAAAGTAATTACTTGAGACGTGTAGCTTTAATATTTCTGTGATATTGTATTTAATAGGATCAGAATAGATATAATAGGGATAATAAACAACTCAGAATTATAATTTGAATGATTTATTTATTGAATTTTATATTGAATGATAATTTTACCAATTGATAATCTTTGATACTGGAAGCAATAAGATAATAGTTTAGCATTTGTTATATTGTATAGGAATTTTATTGAATATTAATTGAATTATTGTAATACAAATTGAATCTTAATCTATTTATTATTATATACATTTTATTTACAACAGCTTACTAAACCTAATACAAAGTGTAATTTTAATATCTATAATAAAATATATACAATAATTTATCATTCTCAAATTGTTAATTGTTTACATTCAAGGTTAATCAGCTTCTCAAATGGCCGACGACAAAGAGTTAGTGCGCAGGAGAGGCAGTTACAAAGGTCAATTGACACTATTTTCAACATACCTAGCCACATTGAAGGAATCTTCGTTAACCCAGGCTGAGGCACACCAGTTACAGTTGCGTATAGGTAAGATTGAGGCATTGTATGAGCTATATGATGATGTACAAATACAATTAGAGTGCAAAACTGAAAATTTAGATCTACACATGACAGATAGGGCTGATTTTCAGACGAACTATTTTTCAGTACTATCCCGCGCTCAAGAGATATTAAATAACTACAATAAAAAGCGTGAGGAATTCGAGTCATGTAGTAATCGAGGATCGCGTAGTTCTGGCAATCACAAGCTGGTTAAGTTACCTTCGATCTCTTTGCCGAAATTTAATGGAATGCATCAAAATTGGTTATGTTTCCGTGATACCTTTACAAGTCTCATCCATTCTAACGACGAAATCGATAACATAAATAAATTCCATTACCTACGAGCGTCGTTAGAAGGGTCAGCCGCATTAGTCATACAGTCTGTTGATTTCTCGGGTAATAATTACGAGATTGCATGGAACCTCTTGTGTGATAGATTCGATAACAAACGGTTGTTATTGCAAAATCATGTCTCTGCGTTATTTAATATCGAACCGGTCATAAAGGAGTCATCAACGCAATTAAAACGTGTCATTGACGAAGTAAACAAAAACTTGAGATGTTTAGAATCCCTAGGCGAGCCCGTAAAACAATGGGGCACGCTTCTTATTTATATTTTAAGTCACAAACTAGATTCTAGGACTTATCGTCAGTGGGAAGAACACAAAGGAAGCTTAGATAAGAATCAACCTATAACATTCGATCACTTGATTATTTTTATGCGTAATCGCGCCGATCTGATTGAAACTTTAGAGTTGTCGAGCGGTGCAGCCGCCGGCCAATCGGGTCAGCCGGCTAAGATCGCACTAAAACATAGGACTATGCTTTCTACACAAAACACTAATCACTGTGTCACTTCACCACAACCTAAACTGTGTCCAAAATGTAATGAAGAACATAACTTAAGCCATTGTTCTGAATTTCTCGCGCTTAGTAATGATGACCGCCTCGAATTACTGCCGACTTTAAAGGTTTGTTTCAATTGCTTCCGAAGCGGTCACTATGCGAACCAATGCAAGAAGCCAGGGTGCAAAATATGTAAACGCAGGCACCATTCACTTGTTCATGTCGCTGCGCATAGGCAAAACACGACCGTAGATAATTATTCAACTTCGCCGGCCGGAGTACCCTTAAGCAATGTGCCGGCGCCGCCGCCGGCCGCGGCCTTAGACAGCGCGCAGGCTGTAACCTTATCTACGATTGTCGAGACGCCGTCGCACTTACACTCATTGAATGAACAAGGCGTGCTTTTATCAACTGCATTAATCAAAGTTTATGGCAAAAATAATCGCGAGTATATAGCCAAAGCAGTTTTGGACAGTGCTAGTACTTCGTCAATCATGACTGAACGGATGTGTCGACAGTTAAACTTACATACCGATTGTATTGACAAATCGGTTGTAGGCATAAACAACACAATGTCTCATGTAGATAAAATGTGCCGAGTATTAATTAAGTCTTTGAATGAGAACTACTCGACACATCTACATTGTTTTGTTTTGCCGTCAATAACTGGAGTCATACCTAGTCGTCAAGTAGACTTATCGAAAATAAACATTCCTTCTGATCTCTGTTTAGCTGATCCTAACTTTCATACGCCGTCAGAGATTGATTTCATAATTGGCGCTGATCTCTTTTGGGATTTGTTAGGATCGAGAAAAATTCATTTAGGTAGTGGGAAGCCGATACTTTTTGAGAGTAGATTAGGGTATCTACTCGGAGGCCCGGTAAACAGCGGTCAGGTATCGACCCCATCGCGTACAGTTTATTGTCATTTCACGACGGTTGCTTCTAGCGCTAGTAATGAAATGCTTAATGATGAGATTCAAAACCAATTTTCGCGTTTTGGGCAGCTTCAAAGAGTTTGCCGTGCAAATTCTTCTCATTGTTCGCCGAAGGAGAAATTATATAATAAGCATTTCACTGAAAATACGACTGGGCTAGAGCACGGACGTTCTTGTGTACGTTTACCATTAAAGGAAAACCCTAACGTTTTAGGTAATTCCAGTAGCCGCGATAAGCACTGTGTTATATCGCTGAAGCGTAGAATCAAAACGCGCGCGAAATTTAAAGAAATGTTTTGATATTCATGGTCAAATATGTTATTAAGTAGTATGTATGTACGAGTATGTAAGAATTATCTATCTATATATATAAAAGAAGAAGTCCTGACTGACTCATCAACACACAGCCGAAACTACCAATGTTAGAGAGTTGATTTTTGCACAGTAGGTTACTTTTATAACGTGGGCTAGGGATAAGAAGGGATTTTTGGAAATACCTCCCCTAAGAGGTTTAAATAAGGGTGCAAAGTTTGTATGGGGTACAAGTTTTTTTTAAATCTAGGAACTTGAAACTTTGTAAAAAAGTATTAAAATAAAATGTAAGAAAACTAATTTCAGCGTTTTTGAAAATTCATCCCCTAAAGTGGTAAAAAAGGGGTTGAAAGTTTGTATAGAGATCAAGTATTTTTTTGAGCGCGGGACTTGAATCTTTATGTAAAAGCATACTATTAAAATACAAGAAAAGTAATTTCAGCGTTTTTAAAAATTCGACCCCTAAAAGGGTAAAAAAGGGGTTTAAAGTTTGTATGGAGATCAAGTATTTTTTGAGCGAGGGACTTGAATCTTTGTGTAAAGGCATACTATTAGAATACAAGAAAAGTTATTTCAGCGTTTTCAAAAATTCGTCCGCTAAAAGGGTCAAAAAGGGGTTGAAAGTGTGAATCCATTACAAATTCCTTGAAACTTCTTATTAAGGCATATACAATAATAACAAAATAACATTAATTTAACGTCATCAAAGATTCAACCTCTAAGGGGGTTAAAAGGGGGATGAAAGTTCGTCTTGGGGTTCAAATTTAATTTTAAGCTAGGAACTTTAAACTTCGTAAAAAGTTATGCAAATAAAATGGAACAAAAGTGATTTCAGCGTTTTTGAAAATTCATCCTCTTAGGTGGTAAAAAGGGGGTTGAAAGTTTGTATGGAGATCAAACCTTTTCTTGGGCGTGGGACTTTAAACTTTGTATAAAGGCATATAATTAAAATACAAGGAAAGTAACTTCAGCGTTTTCAATAATTCGTCCCCTAAAATAGTTAAAAAGGGTTGAAAGTTTGATTCCATTACAAATTCTTTGACTAAGGCATATTTAATAATAACAAAATAACATTAATTTAACGTCATTATAAATTCAACCTCTAAGAGGGTTAAAAGGGGATGAAAGTTTGTCTCGGGGTTCAATTTTAATTTTAAGCTAGGAACTTGAAACTTTGTAAATAGGTATTAAAATAAAATAAAAGAAAACTGATTTAAGTGTTTTTGAAAATTCATCCCTGAAACTGGTAAATAAGGGGTTGAAACTTTGAATGGAGATCAAACCTTTTTCTGAGCGCGGGACTTTAAACTTTGTATTAGTGCATATAATTAGAATACAAGAACAGAAATTTCAGCGTTTTTGAAAATTCAGCCCTGAAGGTGGTGAAAAGGGGTTGAAAGTTTGTATGAAGATTAAAAATTTTTTTGAGTGTGGGACTTGAAACGCTGAATCACAAAAAAAGTGATTCAGCGTTTTCGAAAATATATGTAGCCCTGAAGATGGTGAAAAATTGGGCAAGTGCGAGTCCGACTCGCGCATGAAGGGTTCCGTACCTATATATATATCTATAACAAGTTTGTTGTATGGGAGCCCCCCTTAAATATTTATTTTATTTTATTTTTAGTATTTGTTGTTATAGCGGCAATAGAAATACATCATCTGTGAAAATTTTAACTGTCTAGCTATCACCGTTATTGAGATACAGCCTGGTGACAGACGGACGGACGGACGGACGGACAGCGAAGTCTCAGTAATAGGGTCCCGTTTTTACCCTTTGGGTACGGAACCCTAAAAAGGGGTTGAATGTTTGGAATGGAATGGAGATCAAACCTTTTTTTGAGCGCCGAACATGAAACTTTGTATAAAGGCATATAATTAGAAATCAAAAAAAGTAATTTCAGCGTTTTTGAAAATTCAACCCCTGAGGCGGTAAAAAGGAGGTTGATAGTTTGTATTGAGATCAAACATTTTTTTGAGCGCAGGACTTGAAACTTTGTATAAGGGCATATTATCAGAATACAAGAAAAGTGAATTCGTTTTTGAAAATTCAGCCCAGAAGGTGGTGAAAAAGGGGTTGAAAATTTGTTTGAAGATCAAATATTTATTTTGTGTGCGGGACTTGAAACCTGAGTTCATAATGATTCCGCGTAATTAGAGCAATTTAGCCGAAAAAAAAACTAAAAAGAGGCCAAGAGCGAGTCAAACTCGCGTACGAATTTCGGTACCATTACGTATAAAATGGGAAAAAAACACGTTTATTGTATGGGAGCAGCACTTCAATATTTATTATTATTTATTTTTTGTTGAATTACAGTAACCAACATCAAAATCATCAACTTGCAAAAAAAGAAAAGTAATTTCAACATTGTTTAGATCTGAAAATAATATAATAAAGATGTAAACTGTTCAAGATAAGATTCCACGCGGACGAAGTCGCGGGCAACAGCTATAAGTAAATATAAATCAACTGAATCATAACATACGATCGACTAATTAATTGCACTTAAATTCAAATGTAGAATCCGCTGAACCTTGGGCCTCAGCTGGCAGTTAGATTCTGACGATTATATTTTTTTCAAATTTGTCGCGGGTTAAGGTGCACTTCTGTATATGGGACATTTAGCCAGACCTCTGCTCACGCCAGGGTTTACATTTTACAATATAGGTGTTGATAATGCGGGCTTCTTGACCTCTGCTAGTCGTCAAGGTCGTGGATGCAGATTTCTAAAGGTTCACGTTGCTATTTTTATATTTTTCTTATACCTCACTACAAAAGCAATAGGTTCGTGGGTGATTTGACCAGTCACAACTACCTGTCAGTATTGCGCCATTTACGTTTAGTAAATTATTATCTAAACGGATTTATTATTATTTGTTATTGTACATCATTGATAGGTGCATGCAATGGATCATCTAAACTATTAAAGCGTTACTGTAGTTTGTTCGCTGAAGCTGCGGCTATACAACATAAAGTAAAATTTTCATTTTGTGCCTGCCTATTCTTCGCACACGGCTAGTCTTTGGAAGCTAGGCTTAAATATAATTTACACATTTAATGTAAGAGTGCTGGGATATTGTAAATAATTATCGTACGAGGAGCTCAATCTCAACACTGGGTTGGTACATACTGAAGCGATCCTGTACTCCCGGCTGCTCACCGCCATCTAGTCGAAACCACAAGACTTGATGCTGCTCCAGGTCTTCTCCTCATCAGAAGTCCGCCTACGTCATTGCCGATATAGAACCTCAAGGACAGTAATGCCAGTTATCTCAGCCGGCATCAGCGCGTTGAACTGCGACAGAACATTTGAATCAGGCAGAGCAAGGAGTACGTATCGGAGCTCCTTGAAACTGGATTCGCTGGTACTGGAAGCTTGAGGTGGTCGTAACGTCGCTCTTCATCTTGAGGCTGATAGCGTCCAAAGAGTTGCAGACATCAGAACCGCAACTAGAAAAGTTCGTCGGTCGTTCTGCAAGGTCTGCCCGCTCCCCGTGTCAACCATGTCTTGTTGAAAGGCAAGCTTTCAACACCCGGGGGCATGTTGCCGTGAAATCTACCGCTGGAGCGCCTACACGAATTGTCTACGCAATGTCATCGTACGCGCATTGTGCCATCGAGTGTAAATAGTAGTTTTAAGTTCAAAATTCGCATGTCATTGTCTTCCTACTGATCTTGTAGCGAGTACACGTCTTGTTATAATTTATTCTGGAGTTTTTACTATCCGAGACCTTCAGCCCCGAACAATATTCGATACGTCGATGTATCTTTGTGGCAAATTACGGTTAATTGTAGGCAGTACTAAACATGAGATATCAAATTTAATATTATTATCATGTTTAGACCGAATTTGCACAGAACAGCGCTCGGGATTTTGTGATATAGGAATGTCGCCTAGCCCGAAGAGATTTGAATTATTGGGTTGAGGTATAAGTTGCAGTTTTTGTTTCAAATCGGTGGTGACGATGGATGTCATGCTCCCGTTGTCTAAAAAAGCTCTCATCGTTATATAACTATTATTTACTGGGCTATACACATCGATTAGCGCGGTAGGTAAGAGGACTTGGGTCGACTGAGACACGGTCATATGTGACGACAGTCCGGGCTCGGTCCGCGGCGCCGGGTCGTCTACGGGAGCGGTCGTAGCCTGAGGAGCTTCCCTATGCAATAATCTATTATGGCGCTTCCTACAAATATTACACGGAGCCACTCTGCAGCGATGAGAAGTGTGTCCCGTGCGTAAACAATTAAGACAAAGGCGTAACCTTGACGCTCCGGAGATCCGGTCTTCGATGGGCAGGGACAGGAATGACGAGCAATCGTAAATCCGATGCCCGCCGCTGCAGAACACACAGGCGGGAGGAGACGCCGAGGCCGACGCGGCAGGAGATGCTGAAATCGCAAAACATTTTGTGCTAGACTTCTCATGTTTATTATGAGGCGAGGTAAAAGATTCGCGTTTATTATTGTTACAAGCGCTGGATTTCTCAGACTTATTACGCTGAATCGATTCCAAAACGTCAGCACGGCCCTTTAAAAAATCATTAAAGTCGGCCAGAGAAGGCAAGTCGTCATTTTTAAACGAATTATTTTTGAATTCCTCCCATTTTAGCGTAGTGGTACTATCTAGTTTACTTGCGACCATATGTATGAGAAGCGTGTCCCACTTATCCGTAGGCTGGCCTAATGTATTTAAGGCTCGTAGGTTTTTAGACACATGATCCACCAAATACCGTAAGGACTTTGCCGATTCACGACCGATGGGTTGCAAATTGAACAACGAGTTTAAATGGTTGCTAATCAGCTGTTTTTTATTGTTATATCTCTCGCAGAGGAGACGCCAGGCTTCCTCGTAATTGTTGTTCGATACCTCTAAATTACTAATCACCTGAGCCGCTTCACCTTCCAAATAAGAATTTAAATAATGAAATTTGTGAATCGGCTTGATGTTGTCAGAACTGTGAATGAGCGAGTCGAATGTGTCTCTGAATTCGAGCCACTTAAAGTACGAACCATCGAATCTAGCGATATTAATAACTGGCAAGCGGAAATTTAACCCGTTACAATTTTTATCATGACCACAGCTAGTTGAACCTTCAGACTTTACGCTGGCAAAATCAGATCTTTCGGCATTTTTATCAATAATTTTCTGAGCCGTGGCAATAAGAGAAATAAAATCATTCTCCATCTCCTCTCTAATGTCGAATTCGCTCTGCATGTCCGATGTAGTCGCGATTTCTATTTGAGTTTGGATCTCGTCAAATTGAGTGAACATGTTACGAAAGCGTTCCAATCTCAAAGAAAGCTCGTCAACATCCTTCGAGGAGATAAATTCCAGAGAATTCACCTCGGCGATATGATTTTTGAATTTTGTTATGCGGCCCTTAATGGAAATTCTAGTAGGGATCAAAGTAGCCATCTTGCCTTATAGATCTGATATCAATTAAAACAACGTACGAGGAAACACAAATCAGCAATCGAAACGTGAAAATAAAATATGTAACTACGTAAATGATTACGGCTTATGTTCACAGTCCCAGTGGTTGTACTCGGCAACAGTGCGGAATGCAGGTGTCAGCAGAAAAGCGCTGCAGCTGTGCGCAGTAAGTAGCTGTTGCTGGGCAGCGACGTGGCCGGCTCTTATCTAAATGACGATGCACTTGCGTATTAATGGAATGCAAAGGAATTTTGCGTTGGGATTTTATTAACGCGTTGCTAATTAAATCACTAGTATGTATTATGTTTAAAATGTTTAACAAGATCGTAATTTGATTTATGGAATAGCAGAATGAAAAGAAAGTCGCTCAAAATAGGCGTGTATCTTTTATAAAACTGTTGCTTCGATAGATTAAAATAGCGTAACAGGCTTTAAATTGTGCACTTGGCTGTAAAGCAGCGACCAGATTATTTCACTGACACTATATAGGTAGGTATATTTATTGAGAACACGTCACTAGCAAATAGTTATACTTAATAAGCACAGTAAAGGGTGAAGATGGCAAATCTAATCAATCAAGAAGAGGATATTTAGGTACGAGCGGAAAGATAGGAAATATGATGGAAAGGCGCACTTCCCTTACTAATCCTGGCTGCAGCGTTGTCTGGCCGGCGGGCTTGAAGTAAGGGTGTCTGCAGCTTCCGAAAGGGCGTCGTAGTCCTCCAAATTGAAGTACGTCTTGCAGTTCAACTGGTACTCTTCTACAGGTGTTGTAAAAAACCAAATCTTTGCCCTCTTCACACGTAGCAGCTATCGTTGCGTATTAATCACGTCTTGGGGTCACCATGTTACAAGTTCGGGTCTTGTAGTATAAATAAAATTGCAAATATTCAGAAAATAGCTTCTACTTCGAGTTCTACAAAGGTACTTAGGCTTAACTTAATTATATATAAAATTGTTTGCATATGACGCGTGCGTAGGTGGGTAAATCAAAAAGCCAAGTGGCTCACACGGCGGCCGGGGGCAGCGGGGCGAGGTGGACCGTCGAACTGGTTTTAGACACGCCCTGCGCCCGCTTCTCCTCCGGTACTCGTAGCCGGAACATGCATCAACCATGTTAAAAATACTCCTTTAGCTAAGTGCCACTGTGGTTGAAGGTATCAGCCATGACCGCGGGACTCTCATACGGATAGTATTGGATTCATCATCATCATCATCAGCCCGGAGTCGTCCACTGCTGGACATAGGCCTTCCCCAGTTCGCGCCACCATACCCGGTCCTCAGCTTTCCGCATCCAACCGCTTCCCGCCACTCTTTTTAGGTCGTCGGTGCACCTGGCGGGAGGCCGTCCTACAGGGCGTGTCGTTCGTGGTCTCCACTCTAGAACTCGTCTGCCCCATCGACCATCAGCACTACGACAAATATGCCCCGCCCAGTATTGGATTAAATATTTAAAATCTGGAATTCTCATTGTCCCTGTCACAATAACGAGCATTCCAATTTCCAATATAATCGATGGTTTAAGTTGCTAATTGTTAAATTTATTGTCAATGAAAATGTTATAATCACATAGGTGTGTACTAAAATGCTCTCCTAAGCTCCTTTATATCCAAATAGCACCAACAACCCAGGAAACCCCGCTATCATAATATAACTGTAAAGTTATTTTTATACCTTCATTGTTATCCTGGTCACGGCACCAAAACATAATAGATATTTTTTTTAAGAATAGTGGATTATCTTACTTGAATGTGTGTCCTACCGTATGGTCATCGTATATATTTAAGAACTTTGCTAGCGAGTGATCACTGTCCCCAAACGTAACAATCTTTGTATTGAGCCCGAGAGCATTTACTGTTTTTTCGTAGTCAACCAAGTTATTTATTTCACAGAAAACTATTTTTGGTTTAGTCGTCTTGAAATGATGTTTTATTTCCTCTGTAAAACAAAAACATACCTTAGATTTGTGTTAATTGTTAACTGTGGTGAAAATTGCAAAGTAATTAGGTAACTGTCATGATGATGATAATCATTATAAATATATGCCGACTTCAATAAACACTATTGTAAGGCGAACATCCAAATAGACGCGCCATCCGCGCGCGCCCGTAGTGGTCCTATGCATACCTATAAACGTTATAGGTATAACGCTCGCCGCGGCCGGCATCAACCGCGCCGCCCGCGCCTCGCTCCGACCGCCAGTCGCGTCCTACCCAATGTCGTGAGCGCATCGTCCGCGCGTCTTGTAAACAATCTTTCGTGTTCCACACCTTTTCTACAAAACGTACTGTGCTTCAGTGTCCAAATTTGTTATATTATCGATAATTGTGTGTTTAACAATAATAAAAAACTGTTACAACCATTACAGTGGCTGCCCAACTCGTGGCTTCGAATCACGAACTAACTATACCTACGTTTCGTCGCGAGTGTTGTGAAACTTATCCTACTCGGACGAAAAAGCATAAGCAATGCCGATGAATACACAAAACCGACCCCTGAACGACAACATGCACGAAGACAGCGTGGACGACCTGGACTCCTACGACGAAGCACCAGAGCAGCGCGACGAAGCGCCGGAGCAGCGCGCCGAGAGCGCCCCCGCCGCCGCCGTCCCTGCGCCCGGCCGCATCGGCGCATCTACTAATGTGGACACCGAGACTTTCCTGGCCGGCATGATGCAGTCGTTCATCAGGATGCAGGCGGAAACCAACAGAACCCTAGTGGAAACCCTGAGAGCGCTCCCTTACAACGGCTCCGGGAATCCACCGACATCGACGCCAACGCCCGAGACACGTCCGTCCAGCGTCCACTCGTCCGCGGTCACCGGAGGCAACTTCTCGAAGTGCACCGCACGTTTTGACGGCAAGTCACGCGACGCAGAGGTGCTGGAAGCGTTCATCGACGCGGTGCAGGTGTTCAAGGAGTGCGCGAGCGTCAGCGACGAACACGCGCTGCGCGGTCTGCCGATGTTGCTGGAGGGCGACGCGGCCGTGTGGTGGCGCGGCGCGCGCGCCGCTGTGTACACTTGGCCGGACGCCGTGGCACGCCTGCGCGCGATGTACGGAATGCAGCAGCCGCCATACAAGGTGCTACGGGAGATCGTCGACATGGAACAGAAAGACTGTGAACGTGCCGACGTGTTTATTTGTAGAGTTCGGTCCTTGTTAGTTAAATTACCTTACGCGGTACCGACGTGTATGCAATTAGATCTCATTTACGGCCTTTTACATCGACGTGTGAGAAAGCGATTACCCAGAGATGATGTTAACGATGTTGATATTCTAATAGAAAAGGTGAGGGCCATAGAAGATTCTATTGACGAATTAAACATTGCCGCGTATACCGCGAACCCGATCGTTTCCACGAAAACGGCAAGTCAAAACTCGTCGCGATCGCACGCGCCGCGCGATCCCGGCCGTGAAGTCGAAACGAGCGAGCGCAGCGTTACTACGGGTGCGTGCGGTACTAGTGTCCCGAAACTCACTTTTAACTCGACCGAAAATCCGAAACGCGTTCGTTGTACTTATTGCAAGTCTTATGGTCATACTGCAACCGAATGTCGTAAAGCTAGTGAAAAACCCGGCGAGGCTATTCATTCGATACGGTGTTATGGATGTGGCCAGCCCGGGGTGGTGCGGTCGAAGTGTGAGGTATGTTCGAAGGAATCGGCATCGGTTAGACAGGCCGACATCAACGTCGTCGACAGTGATTATTTTACCATGACGTCGCATTCGTTAATACCTCAATAACGTTCGTCCGTCGTGCAGATGCGACGTCGTCTTTCGTCCGTCTTGCAGATGCGACGTCTTCTTTCGTCCGTCTTGCAGATGCGACGTCGTCTTTCGTCCGTCTTGCAGATGCGACGTCTTCTTTCGTCCGTCTTGCAGATGCGACGTCGTCTTTCGTCCGTCTTGCAGATGTGACGTCTTCTTTCGTCCGTCTTGCAGATGCGACGTCGTCTTTCGTCCGTCTTGCAGATGCGACGTCGTCTTTCATCCGTCATGCAGATGCGATGTCGTCTTTCGTCCGTCTTGCAGATGCGACGTCGTCATTCGTCCGTCGTGCAGATGCGACGTCGTCATTCGTCCGTCGTGCAGATGCGACGTCGTCTTTCGTCCGTCATGCAGATGCGACGTCGTCTTTCGTCCGTCTTGCAGATGCGATGTCTTCTTTCGTCCGTCGTGCAGATGCGACGTCGTCTTTCGTCCGTCGTGCAGATGCGAAGTCGTCTTTCATCTTTCGCGCCGATGCGACGTTGTTTAACGTCCGTCAGGCCGATGCGACGTCGTCTTTCGTCCGTCGTGCTGATGCGACGTCATCTTCCGTCTTTCGCGCCGATACGACGTTGTTTAACGTCCGTCAGGCCGATGCGACGTCGTCTTTCGTCCGTCGTGCTGATGCGACATCATCTTCCGTCTTTCGCGCCGATGTGACGTTGTTTAACGTCCGTCAGGCCGATGCGACGTCGTCTTTCGTCCGTCGTGCTGATGCGACGTCATCTTCCGTCTTTCGCGCCGATACGACGTTGTTTAACGTCCGTCAGGCCGATGCGACGTCGTCTTTCGTCCGTCGTGCTGATGCGACGTCATCTTTCGTCCTTCGCACCGATGCGACGTTGTTTAGCGTCCGTCAGGCCGATGCGACGTCGTCTTTCGTCCGTCGTGCTGATGCGACGTCATCTTTCGTCCTTCGCACCGATGCGACGTTGTTTAGCGTCCGTCATGCAGCTGCGACGTTGTCTTTCGTCCGTCGAGCCTACACTGGTACTTGTGCTCTCGAGTCGGCTTTCCTACAGGGGGAGGGGGCTGATGAGCAGCCGACGAACAACCTCATAACGGCTTTCCTCCAGGGGGAGGGGGCTGATGAGCTGCCGACGAACAACCTCATAATGTTCAGCAATTACCGTGCTTCAGGGCTCACACCTTTTGGGGCTAATCCAAGCGCCAGTGCAATGCAAGGGGAGTGCAAGCGAAGTAGGCCTTGCTGGAGCTAACCCGGCTACGGGGACGTACCGCCTGGGTTAGAGGGGGAGGTTGTAAGGCGAACATCCAAATATTCGCGCCATCCGCGCGCGCCCGTAGTGGTCCTATGCATACCTATAAACGTTATAGGTATAACGCTCGCCGCGGCCGGCATCTACCGCGCCGCCCGCCCCTCGCTCCGACCGCCAGTCGCGTCCTACCCAATGTCGTGAGCGCATCGTCCGCGCGTCTTGTAAACAATCTTTCGTGTTCCACACCTTTTCTACAAAACGTACTGTGCTTCAGTGTCCAAATTTGTTATATTATCGATAATTGTGTGTTTAACAATAATAAAAAACTGTTACAACCATTACACTATTTTTATATGTAGTATGTTCGTAGATTTCACATCAACTGATGTTTTTGTTATTTAAAAGTCTACGTTGATATACATATAAATTCACTTCAAAAAAAATTGTTTTGTGAATAAAAAAAAATTGTTATTATAACAGCAAATAAAAATTAAACATTGAGTACCTACCTACGTATGTAAGGCGGTTGTCACACTGCTCCGCATCTCGAAGCGGCGTCCGTTGATGCGTTTTTTAACTTTGTATGTAGAATCTTGATTTTGTATAGAAAAATCGCATGGTACGACACACTGGCTCCGCCTCGACGCGCGGAGTAGCGAGACGCACGACGACTCGCGCGCTCGGACGGAGACGCGGTGCGTGCCGCAGGGTATGTCACACCGAGCTCCGCAGTGCCATACGGATTTTAGTGCAAGTAGGACGTATTTAAGAAAGTATAAAACAAGATTATAGTAATTTGTAAATAAATATTTTTATTAAGTACTTATTTAGAGTAAATATGTGATCTGTGATTTATGCTCAATTAGTGAATAGTTATTGAAAAAAATTAAAGGCTGAGTTAATTATTCGAAATATTGTTTTTATTTAATTCCAAATTGATTTAGTTTTATAGTAAGTATCGGTTTTAATCATAATCAAAATATTGGGAATTCTTATAAAAGTATAGATTGAAGTACAGAAGATTATTACTTAAGTACTTGAGTGTAAGCTAAAGCTTTTCTTCGGCTGTAATAGAACGTCGATTTGTGTCCGCGCCAGTAATAGTCATTCCAATTTTGCTTAGCAAGCTAAATAATCAAATGGCGCGGTTGACATGCGGGTGCAATTAAAAAATGTATCTCCGCGTTGCCAAATCTTCGTAGTCTCTAGCAAAATACCCATTTATCGGTCTGGTTTGTAAATAGGAATGTACCCAGAATTTATATATATATATAGCTATCCACGCCGTAACCGGCGACGGCGACCCTAGCTAATTACGGGCGTGAGCCCTAATGTGGCTGGCAAAGTCAAACTTACTTTTAAATACCCGATCACAAGAAGCACAGTGAAGCTGACCGGAGCTATTGTAGGTATAATTGTAGCTGGGTTTCGGACGACACTTTCTTTCTTGACGCCTCATATCAAGATCAGTCAAACGGGCCTCTTCAAAATCTTTGACACTTTTCTTGATATAAGATCGCCATTCAGGTCGCTGTGAGGCCTTGTGCTCCCATTTATCAGCTGGTATTTTGCAGGCTGTTAAGTGGCGCTTTAACACGTCCTTGTAACGCAGGTACTGTCCGCCTCGATTACTTACGCTTTTTTTTTTTACGCGTTTTCGACCTTTCACGCTTTAAATCTATAAAACACACCAAGAAGCTTCATATATTCGAGATCCTATATGCCGACGACGTGTGTTTGATGGCCGATAGTATGGGGGCGTTGCAATCTTACATGGAAGCTCTGCAGCAGTCATGTAGGAAATTTGGAATGGTCGTCAGTATATCCAAGACCCAGGTACTTAAACAACCACCCAGAATTTATGACTCGATTGTACAAAAACCAAGCTGAAAGTATCACAGCAGCGTTCTGAATACGTTCCGTTTTCATTTTATCGACAAATAGGAACTGTTTTCACCTTAACGTTCGAATGTGAAATGAACGCGAGACGGAAGTAATGCGGGACGTCGTGCATCGCAGCTCCGGACGGAAATGCTGAGAAAACTCGGACGTTGATGCGTTGTCTCCGCATGCGAGTCCGTAGCTCCGCGTCTCGCAACGAGACGCGGCGGCAGTGTGACAAGACAACCGCCTAATACAATTCATACGTGTGAACTGTGAATGCAATTCCTGTTATTATGGAATCGCCGGAATTGAAATTCATTAAGCGGGTAATAGTTCTTCTAGTAATAATAAATTACAATATAAAATAGTAGTTCTAGTAGAAACCCGGCGTAGAAGTGTAAAAAGTAAATCCGTATATTGATACAAAAGATAAAGATGAGTAATTTACCATATTTGTAACTAGGATCAATTCCCGCCAACGGCAGCCCGTTCATGTAAGCAGCGTAGAATGGAATATGTACATCCAAGTGGTTTCGGCCAGAGACTACAGCCACATCTCCTGGTTGCTAGCCTGCATTTCTGAGGCATCTAGCGAGACGTATAGAACGGGATTTAACTGATAGCTTTGATTCAGTTTCGCCTGTTCCTGCGTCAATCTATAATCAAAAACACTAACATATTTAAATAAATAAACAAGGAACGGGGTCGATGAAATACCACCATTCTTAGAAAAGAAATGTGCTGATGAATAGAATAGCGATATCTCACGGTCAAGTTAGATTATTAAAATAGATATAAATAAAATATAAATATCAATATCGGATAACGTCACACAAATCGATCTAGTCCCAGACTAAGCTCTAGCAGGCTTCTTTTATGGACACTAGAACCACGATAAACATACTTGTAAAGATAAATATATACTTAAATACAAATAAAATCAATGACCCAATCACAAAATTCGAGTTCATCAAATATTTGCTCTTGCCGGGATTCGAACCCAAGACCGCCGGTTGAGTAGGCAGCTGCTCTTACCACTGCGCAAACCCCGTCGTCAAAATGGCTTGAAGATCATAATTTTAAACTAACTTAATTGATTAATGAGTAAGGGACGGGTGCTAGTGTGGGATGCAACCTGTGTAGACACACTGGCCCCGTCACATCTCCACCGATCCACAATTAGGGCCGGAGCAGCGGCAGAAGCGGCCGAAGGTATAAAACGAAATAAGTATAGTGGTCTTGGCGCTGAGTACAATTTCATACCTTTTGGCGGCGAGATCCTGGGTCCGTGGGGTCCCAGTCCCAGCGCATTAAGCCTCTTCAAAGATATCTTGAAGAGGCTTATTGATGTTACTGGTGACCGGAGAGCTGGCGGTTTCCTCGCTCAAAGAATCAGTTGGTCTCGGCGCTAAATACAATTTCATACCTTTTGGCGTCGAGACCCTGGTTCCGTGGGCTCCCAGCGCATTAAGCCTCTTCAAAGATATCTTGAAGAGGCTTATTAATGTTACTGGTGACCGGAGAGCTGGCGGTTTCCTCGCTCAAAGAATCAGTTTGGCGATTCAGCGAGGAAATGCCGCCAGCATCTTCGGCACTATGCCGCAGGGGCCATTTTTAGATTAAGTTTAATTTTTTAATCTACCTATGTATACATCTCATATAAATAAATTACCTATATTGGCAAGAGGCTCAGGCACAGCGGATATGCTGTGAGCGGGCCAGCTTCACAACACTGTTTTTCATCCTACACAGTTACAGGAGCGGAAATAAAATCATAATGGATTATTTTATACGAAAATTACTTCAAACTTGAACTGTTCGTATACGTATCTATAATGATATTGTCTTGAATTTTTGAAATAGAAAATTGGCCAAACTGATGATCACTCATACTCCGCGAACATTCTAACTAATCAACCCATGAAGGAGTCATCATCACGTACTGAACAGGTGGGCTCTTGACAGTGAAGCATTTCCTTGTATCTCTGTCCGATAAAGTACGGGGAAATCTTTGAAGATAATTGAATCATATAATTAATCTAAGTTAGTGTAAATTGGTTAGTCATCAGTGTCATCATTCTGCGACTCATCACTCTTCAAATTTTCTTTGCTATGCAAATTATCTAATGGGATGATAATGATTGGGTCAGCAGAAAAATCTGATGTAGGCACTAACCCTTTTTCCATGACCAGGATGATAATATCATCCTATCTATATTATAGATCTTTCGTGCAGACACTAGCATCGCTTAAAAAATAAATAAAGGCGAATTTGTTGAGTCAGCCGGTCACAAGCTACCTCGAGGATGGCATTTTTGGTGGGGAAATCAAGCTGTCACCCGGAAAGGGTTAGGTTAGATTTTTGCTGACCGACTGAGTTTTCAGTTGATCAAAACAGATTTTTTTTGCAGACCAATTAAATTATACCCTAATCTATTTTTTTAAGCCATGACTTGAACTGTATCAGTGCTGGTTAGCCCTCACTATCAGTAGTCGGACTTTGTGTGGGAGTACGAGTATAACCCGCTAATGGGATTATCTCCGCGCCACAGGGTAATTTGGGTTGGGGTGACGCGGGCGCACTGGGCGCATGGACTGCGTCGTGAATAGACTGAACCGTCTGACTTAGGGCGGGAGGAGAATGGAAAGAGAATCGGGTTATGATAAACTCTAATCTAATTATGTTCAGCCCATATGATGAAGCGCTCTTCGTTTCAATTTTTCTTTGTGCTTTGATCTTAGTATCAATGGTTTAAAAAAAATGTGGTGTATCCACATGAAAACTAATGAGACATTACATGTTTCACTTTACTATTGTTATTGTAACAGGTATCCAGTTTGCTATGAAGTAATTTATTATTTTAATCATAGTTGGTAGTTTATAAGAAAAGAAAACAAGAGCTTTTTAAACTTAATAATTATATTCCAAATACTTTAATCTACAGATTTGTTAGTTAAATAACTTACAACTATACGTAATAAGATTCAAATGTTTAAATAATTCTTAAAAGCTTCCTTTGCAATGCCTTTTCAAAGTAGAACCCATCAAATTAATAAAATACCTACCTTCAGATAGTTAAGTTATAAATTTCGTGTTTCAAAATGCCACGCCTCTCCCGGGCAAGCCGGAGGAGGGCTGATTTACTTACTCTATTTAACCACACAAGTTGGTCTCATACTCTGGACCGTGAGTCGCGTAGCAGCACGGATAGCTACCCCTGATGAAGAGCTCCATATAGTTCAAAACATGTCGGGCCGTTCCTGTCAATTTTTACGTGAGTTTAAACCGTTTTTTTTATTATTAAAGATATCTTACGACAGTTTTAATATATTATTACTAACAGCACTAAGCTTTAGATTTCAAAGGGTAATTCTAACTGGTATATATGCATTTCAACGCTTGTGTCATCTACTTGCATAGTGAGCTCTTTGATCAAACTACTGATATACATATTACGACCCTAGATGATATCAAAGATAATTTATATTTATCTCGCACTTCTTAATATATCTTAGATAAATATCCGCTACCCCATATCAAAACCTTAGTAAAGGGTCCAGAAGTCCAGACCAAATTTCACAAAAGAGCTCAACAAAAATCCTGAAATTTATTGATTAACTAGATTTTGGTATGGGACAGCCGCTATGTTAACATATAGTTCATACTAATTATTTTATTAAACGGTTTACACGCACGTGAAACTGTCAGGAACGGTCCGACATGTTTCGAACTCGTATGGAGCTCTTCATCAGGGACTGCAGTTCTACTGCTAGCAGTTCCTGACAATTTAACGTGAGCGTAAACCGCTTAATACAATAATTCAAATAAGTATGTCTCACGAAAGTTTTAATAAGATTATAGTTAATACTACTACTGATACTAAATATCCCATATTAGATACTCAAGACTCCATCGGGTCAATGCCTTCCTGTGGAGACATATTTTGTATTATTTATAGAAATGCTCAGTTGCTGGAACGTGCTTATTAATTTCTTCGTATTTCCGATGCTGGGGATATCTGAATGCAGCAAATTGCGGCTTCTGAGTACCATGTCCAGGACTTTGACTCTTTGGATTTTGCCTGACGCGGTTCTGGGGAAGTTGTCCACGAAAATGACTCCACCGTGCAGATGCTTGTTGACCGAGAGTTTATCTGAAAGATAAAGAGTATTTTGAATTTCATTGTCGTTGTTATTTGAAAAGCAAAATAACTATCAGATCAGAAGTGGGTTTTTTTCTATCGAGAAAACTTAAAAGCGATTTGGTTTTAATTACAATATAATATATCTGGTAAGTACAGACAGCATCAAATGTTGCTGAGAATTATAGGAATTATAGTATGCAGTATGACATACGCCAGTGTAGTAACATTGTCACCTGCTTTTGATGCTGACCGTACCAGCAACGAATATTGGTAGAGTAATTACCAATAAAACAAGAAGTGTCACATGGATATCTATTCAAATTATTTATATGGCAACAATTTTATTTATCAAAGAAGCTGTCAAATACTTTTTGTAGTAAGTGTCTCAGTGATTTTTTATTATCTTGTTTACGCCGTGTTGCGTACGGACCTGACCTGACTAAGTATGGGTAATACATATGTATCGGCAGAATGCTTTTTTCAGCTTTATATAGATTTACCCTCTTTATGTCCTCGCTCATTGCAAACATATTATGTTTAATTTTAAGTTCTATTAATAAGTGAATTTTAAAATCTTAATGAGCATAAATGATCTTTAAACCTAACCTATTAAGCGGTTTAGACTCACGTGAAGTTGTCAGGGACGGCCCGACAAGTTTCGAAATGTCTATAGATGACAAAAGTGACGTCGGAGTGCCGGACGGACAATTAGGCTTGCGAGCATCCCCCACCCCCGCGCCATCGTTGAGCGTCGATCAAAGAATCAGTGACGAAGTTGCCGTGCCGGTGTAAGGGTAGCAGTCCCTGATAAAGAGCTCCATACGAAACATGTCGGGCCGTTCCTGACAACTTCACGTGAGTGTAAACCGCTTAATACAATACATATGACTGTCTCACGAAAGTTTTAATAAAATAAATACTACGAGACACTTACCAGCAACGATATCTTTAATTTCCTGTTCTGTGACCGTGGTTCCGGGCCGTGGCATGACGACAGCAACAGCAATCTTGCCATCCTCAGGGTCAGGGACACCGACGACACACACGTCGAGAACTCTGGGATGGCCGAGGATCACTTTCTCCACTTCTATAGGCTTGACCTAGAATTAATAATAATAATAATCTTTTTTCATAAAATCATAGTAATAACAATTAGCATAAAAAGTCTTACATCTATACATAGCAGAGTATTATATTCTTTGATACATAGTCATTCATAAAACTGGTGCCTGAACTAGGAGAATCCTGTATCTCAGGCTTTGAGAGTTCAAATTATACGCTAAGTAGGTACCAAAATAATCATTTACAATTCAATACAATACTACTTATTGAATCCATAATATAAAATACTATTAAACTACATACTTTATTTTATTTGATATTGCTTAATTAATATATGTTCAACTATGTAGGACATTGAATTGTCACCGTTAGCACAAATTAAAAGAAACTAAGACAGTCGGAATTGCACGAATCGTTAATTAAAACCTAGAAGTTACTATAATTCAGGACATCAGAGAAAGCGAATCGTTTTAGCTTCTACCAACTATAATATACAACAAACTACGAAGATAATCTATCTACATATACTATTATAAAATTGTAGATTTGTATTGAAAATATTTTTTTCTATGGAGAGAAGTCATGATTTCAGGAAAAATCTTAGTAGCGTGATGCAGGATCGTCATTTATTTTGTATGGGCGCGCGGCGCCGTACCAACCTGACGCCATCTGTTTTCATAATTTCCTTTATCCTCGCATCACGCCTAAATGTCTGGACAAATTTTAACCAATTTTGGTACATGGATAGCTAGACATCCAAAGACGGTTATAGGATACTTTTTATCCGTCTACGGTAAAGAAAAAAAATCGCGGACGAAGTTTGCGGACACCTAGTGTAATAATAAATGAATACATAAAGTGACTGGCAAACAAGGCAAGTGCCGGCTTATATTGAACAGAGATAACTACATAGGCTGATATAAATTATGTTACTTACATAATAACCGCGGAATTTGAAGGCACTGGACATACGATCCACGAAGAAGTAGAAACCATTTTGGTCTTTGTACAGCATGTCCCCGGTTTTGTACCAGCCGTCGGCAGTAAACGCTCCGGCAGTAGCCTCTGGATTGTTGTAATACGCCTGTACATAAATTAAAGCATTAATAATATGCATAAGCTCTAGTAGGCTTATATCATGGGCACTAGATGACAATATAGATAAATATGTATATTGTATAGGTACTTAAAAACATATGGAATATTCATGACCCAAGAACAAAATATTCTCAAATCACATATATTTGCCCTTGCCGGAATTCGAGCCCGCCGGTTCAGTAGGCAACTGAACTACTTAAATATGAGTTGGGTATACCCACTTACCGAAAATCTTGGTCCTTTTGTCCATTCATGACCCAAGAACAAAATATTCTCAAATCACATATATTTGCCCTTGCTGGAATTCGAGCCCGCCGGTTCAGTAGGCAACTGAACTACTTAAATATGAGTTGGGTATACCCACTTACCGAAAATCTTGGTCCTTTTGTCCAGAGTTCTCCCGTCCTGTTCGGTTCCGTGATTACTTGACCAGTTTTAGGTTCAACCAGCTGAAAATCCCAAATGCTTGTTATAAATATTACAAATCCAATAATACGACATATCTTACAAAACCCACTACTTACACCTTTTCTCAAACCGTTTCGTCGCGTTTTCAATTCAATACGAATTAATTTACTTAGCCGTGATTGACAATGAGAGGCGTAATCTACAGCTTAATACTTACCAAAACATGATAAAAAAGTACTTATCATATCCTTTATCTCATATTTATCATACATCATGTTGACAAAATAAGATTTTAGCGATTATATTATGCAAATACGTTATGAATGTAGTCATACTTAATATTTGGTTGTGCTAATGCTACAAAGTTATATTCTATTTTGTCGTAACGTAACTTTGATAACTGAACGGTTTTAAGAGGAATGTTTCAGATACAAGTTGAAAAATCGCCGTTGGTTTTGTATGTCACCCGCGAATAGGTTTGAGAGCCCTAGCCTGTGAAGGCCCGCTACGGACCTGCCCTTCGAGGCTCCTATCTCATCTTCATCTACTATAGCTTAGGTCTCAAGCCCCCGCTTGTAGCTCGGAGAGCCACAGCCACCCAGATATTTTCAGGTTTCTGGCTTAGTCCGACCGCGCGACTCGCTCACTGTTAGAGGAGCTCTCGTAAAAAGAGGTCAGGCATCGATTTGAGGGGCTAAGAATGGACAAATGTCTCTGGGTTGTATACCGAACCGAACTCACCACTTATTTATTAACTGACACACAGTCTTCTACCATCGACTCGCAGCTCTTACCAACTTCACGCTGACCACCTGATGAAGGTAACCAACCCAGGGGTTTGTCTAGAAATGTGCCGTTTCCAAAAATCGGATCTTTCCTCATTTTGTATGGGAAATTATGCAAGAGAACCAAGGTTGTAGATATAGCTCAGACAGTCGCCAAACTTAAGTGGCAGTAGGCGGGGCACATTGATCGTAGAATCGATGGTTGGGGCAGAAAGGTTCTTGAGTGGCAACCGCGGACCGGAAGACGCAGCGTTGGAAGGCCCCCAACAAGGTGGACCGACGACCTGGTTAAGATCGCGGGTAGAAATTAGATGAGGGCGGCGCAAGATCGATCGTTGTGGAGAACTTTGAGGAGGCCTTTGTCCAGCAGTGGACGTCTATCGGCTGATATGATGATGATGATGGGAAATTAGGAAAGTTTCCGGAAATTCTTGGATACGGCACATCACTAGATCAGTCATGTTTAGTGATGTGCCGCTTCCGAACATTTCCGGAAACTTTCCTCAATCCCATACAAAATGAGACTAGTTTCCGGAAATTTTCGGAAACGGCACATCTTTAGTCCTGTTTAGTTACTTGAGTGCTCCTGGGGATACTGATCCAGCACAATCCATTAGAAGCACTCATTTCCGTGGCTACTCCGCAACGACTAAGCCGTACTAAGTTGAGCGGTTGCGCCTTAAGGAAATTTAACAACCACACACCTGCACTTTGACTAGTTCCAATTCACTTCCAACGTTCCCCTCCGGGCCGTTGGGGCGGGGCAGCAGAATAGGCCCCACGCACTCCGTCTGCGCAAAGAGGTTCCATACCTCGGCTTCAGGCCGCATTCTCAGCTAGAAAGCATGAAATCACTTATAGCTTAGTGGGTAGAACTTCACTGCGAAAAACTAGGGTTCGAATTCCACCTTGCAAGCAAGGAATTGCAACAAAGTATTTTCTTCTTAATAAGTGAACAAGTAACTGTTTGCCACAGTAAGCTCTAGTAGGCTTGTGTTCTGGGCAGAAGACAAAGATACAGGGTGTAACCGACGGTGTACCGAAAACTAAAACCATGGCTTCAGACCATTATTCTGGGCTGGATAATCGTGGAAATTTCTTTGAGAAAATTCACAAATTTTCCTCGCGAGTTTTCATTTTCACTTTATTTTTCCGTTAATCGAACTCTACCGGTAACAATTCTTCATGAAAAATCGCATGAAAATAGCATTTTCCGCAAAACACACAATGTATCACAAACAGTATTATGTAAGCTTTACGGTACAACACAGAGCGCGTGGAGTGGGACAGATAACGGTACTGGCCGGTCATTGATCCGCCAGGCCAGTGCGCTCGCGCAGGCTGCTGCGGTCGGACGCATGATTAATGTTTACCTACCCGCACATTTTATTTGCTTTACTTGCTTGAATGAAAATAATCTTGTTAGACTGTTTTAATTTATCGGTCAGTTGTTATTGGTGTTAGAAGGTACACTAGTTGTGATCTGTGGTTGCGTTGTTTTTATGGTTGCATTCATTCATGTCATTCGATGCGCATTGGTGTAACGGTATGTTTTGCGCTGACGCGTGAGTGGAGTGGGGAGCGCCTGAACCGGTCGATGCTTGCCGCGTGCTCCCCTCCCCGCGCGTCTGCACCCGAGAGAATTGGACTCAATACATTGCGCGTCGAGTTTTATAATTTATTTTGGAAAATCTTATCCTTGAGTTTTCCGAGAAAATGAACACTCGTTTTCAGTTCGTGATTATGGTCTAAAACTACGGTTTTCGTTTTCGGTACGCTGTCGGTTACACCTTGTATATATATACTTAAATAGAAAAATACACAGAAAACATAACCCAGGAATTTAAATGTTCGAGTTCATCACACAAATATATTTGCCCTTGTCTAAACTAATGCGCAAAGTTGCAGCGTTTGAGCGCAGGTTGATAGGTACTAGTAGTTGGCCCAAGAATAAATTTTAAATACCCACGTAACAATCTAGTCTTTCTACAAGACAAAATTTGATTATATTCTTTAGGTATACGGTGGTTGTCATCTACGCAGCCTTAATCAAACGACTCTTGGCAAATAAATTAATCTGAGTCAAGGCAAAAACAGCTGCAAAAAAACTTGGTGTCCTATTTATGGTGAAGCGGTATTTCACGCCGGAAGAGCTTCTCACTCTTTACCAAGCTCAAGTCCGTTCGTGCATGGAGTACCTACCGCTGCCATCTTTGTGATGGCTCTGCCAAGTACCAGTTGGCTGCCTTGGATTCAGTAGTAGAACATCGAGTCCTAAGACTCATTGGTGATGCTTTGCCCGCTGGGGCCATCTTCCAGAGCCTCGAACATCGCCGCAAAGTTGCGAGCTTCTCAGTGTTCTATCGGATATATTTTGGACAGTGTGCGCAGGAATTGCACGATTTAATTCCACCACCCTGTTTCAACATCGGACAACCAGGCGAGGAGAGCGGTTTCACCCTTATGTTGTCAGTTTACCTCTCATTCGCACGAAGCGATTTGCTTCATCATTTCTAATGCGAACCGCTAAGGAATGGAACTTGCTCCTATCGTGTGTATTCCAAAAAAATATAATTTAGGTATCTTCAAGGTAAGAGTGAATAGGCTATTACTAAAGCGGCGATATACATCCTCGACCCGGTAGTTAATTTCCATCAGGTGATACTGAGGTCAATCGCCGATCAGTCTGTGAAAAAAAAAACTTACTTTGATTTTATCCAGAATCGCTTTATCCATAGAAGAGCCAGTGACGAGGATGGTCTTGAAGCAGGTCAGGTCGCAGTGATTCGGGTGCTGCACGATACCGGTGAACATATTAGGGCTCCCGGTACTGGTGACGGGCTAAATGATAAAAAATTAAATTTTAATACTGATGCCTAAGGCCGCGGTCGTTTTAAACCGCCACCCGCGGCCAACAGAGGCCCGTCACCCGTGGCATCTGTATGGTATGTTCGGGAATGTTCGGGAGCGGTCGTTTTTGCCCGCGCGGCGGGGGAACGCTGCACGCGGCGGGCCTAAGAAAAGAAAAGAAAGTTCAGCGGGCATATAACAAGATTCAATCTTGTCGTTCTCTCGTGACTTAAGATCGCCTTCACTGAGTCCTATCCATTGCTTCCCTTACAACCGAGCAAAACTTGGAGAAATATGCGTTTACTTGATCGTTCCATCTGGTTGGGGATCGCCCATGAGCTAGTTTACCATCTATGTTCCCAACTACGATCAACTTTTCCAGTCTTTCTACTCCACACTATGTGGCTAAAATAAGACAGAATTCGTTGGTGGCATATTGTGGGCAGGCAAGTTTTAATCAACAATGGTAAAAACAAGATAGGTAATTAGGGAACTAGGACGACGCGACGCCTAAGGGATAGGAGCTGCGATCCCCACTCTGGCTCCTATCTGGTTCAGCTGGTACAGTACTTTTATCTCACGAGCGCGGGTGAGCCATGTTTGTGTGAGTAGATGTACATGCACATTGGCTCTGTGTGGGTGAGCTCGGCACTGTTCGCTCCCGAGCTCACGGCACGGGCAATGTGCATGTACATCTACTCACACAAACATGGCTCACCCGCGCTCGTGAGATAAAAGTACTGTATCCATAGCCATTCAGCGGGGCATCGCTACTGGTACCTACTATGGGGATCTTTAAGCCAGATATAATGTAGTGCCGGTCCTTTAGGTTAAGTAGATTACTTTAAGTTAGGTTAGTCTTTATAATACTTGTATATTTTAGAGTAGAATTTTCTAGTCACAATTTATTGAAACATTATATTTTCATTGTGAAATAGATATGTTATCTTAGATAGTGACCAGTGGTTTGTAATTTGTCTACGAGTAGGTATCGTACAAACTATACTATACTATTGCTATATATATTCAAAGATTAAATTGCTACGTATCTTTGGATTACCGGTCCAACGTCTTAAATAATCGGTAATCCAAAGATACCGGGTTCGAGTTCCGGTGTGGACCACGTATGACCGCAATTCAATATTTCTTTGCGTGTTTTGCTTTGTATCTATATAGCAATAAAATAAGTGGTGTTAATTTACTCACATTCATAAATCATCTCGAAAAACATAATTGTGTTTTAAAATAAAATATACTTCACTATATTAGTAAATCTAGTTTTAATACCATACTTGAAATACTTAATGGTTTCTGTATCCATGTACCCAGAAATTTTATGAGATTAATTAATGTAATCATCTACTTTAGTAGTTAATTGTAATATTATAGTGTAACCTTTCATGGCTGATTTATCGCCATAATCAGCCTGATTATGATGGCACATAATATTTAACACCTTTTGTTATATCTACGTACTCATAATCTTACAATAAATTATTATTGAATTATACCATAGTTTTAGAGTGGACATACACATAAATTTTAAATAGCATGGCATTCCTTTTTTACTCGTATATTTTAGGGCCATCAACCACAAAAATTTAGTTTAGTCTAATCAAATTTTATCAATTGTATTTATCAGCTCATTATTACCTACATAAAAATACTCTAGAACATCCAACCGGCTTGTCGTCAGTAGCATGATAGTAGCGGCCTATTACGCTCCCTACATTTTTAACAGCCGTTATTGCCAATGTAAATTTATATATTCATTGTCATGTAGAATTCTCCCCAAACAAGTTGACACAGACTAGAGTTGATTCACAAAAGACAAAATTAAGAATTCTTACCCGATATTTGTTGATGATGTCAATAGCGTGTTCAATCGTAATCGGAAGTGAGGATTGCACCTTAATGTGGTTGGCAGTGACCATAGCAACTGACGCAAAATAGGAAGATATCCACTGTACAGTGGACAAGTTTAGAGCTGGTTGGATTTCTCTGTAAGGCAAAAGATCAAGTAAGATTGTTGGCGTATTGCCCGGACAATGCCACTGGGCGATCGCGGAACCACACCGATACGTATGATAGTGATAGCGGGTCAATGTACAAAATGATTTCTGCTAACGTACTTAGTATATTATAGTGGGAAAAACTGCCAGTAAAAAATACGAGCAGAAAAAACTAGAAGTTTAGTTAGTAACTTATTTTACTTCTCTCAATCTTCCTATACCTATATATTTACGTATATTCTACCATACAGTGGCGAACCGTACATCGAACGAAACCAATCCCCACTGCTTAGTCTATTTTAGAGGTTTTATGTACTTACCCTGCTCTATTCCTTTTGGAGAAGAAGTAGCAAATTCTGCTATAGCTTGCCGAGTTACTTCCTTGACGCCACGCCAGTGCTGCTGAATAAGGAAGTTTAAACTTACTTGTCTTTGAGCATCGCGTGTAGACGGAGAATCTTGATAATGACAGGATGCTTGAAGGCGGCCACTTTGGGCAGACCTGTCGTCCCGCTAGTGCTGACCAGCCATGCGTACACCTTGTCCGTGTCGAAGGTCGCTACTCTGAAATAAGTTCGTCCTGTGAATCCTTGAGCATCCTTTGACTTTGGTAATAACTTATTTACTGACATCTTGTTAACTGTGTAAAAAACTCCTTTTTCCCCGGGAGGTTTTCCCCGGGGGCTACAGTATGCGGTTCTTCACGGTACTTCAAGTTTTTACATAGAAAACTATCGTGAGTATCAGACATATTAAAATACTTAAACGGGTTTACTCACGTCGTAGAAGTCGAATAACGCTCGACATGTTTCAAATCGGTACGCGATTCATCATCAGGAGAGACGATCAGTCGCGGCGGCGGCCAATCGAACACTGCGGGCATGCGCCCTGTCCGCGCGGCTGCTCGACGCGGGTGTCACCGGCGGAGGCGCAAAACTACCCTCATCATCACGCACAATGCCAATTGTCGGGTTGCACACAACACTCACTACGTCATTTGCTAAGGTCTCGTCCATTCGAAACATGTCGAGCGTTATTCGACTTCTACGACGTGAGTAAACCCGTTTAAGTATTTTAGTACTTCAAGTTACTTGCCGTAAATAGGTTCTTAAAGGGTTGACAACGCGCGTGTGATGCTTCTTGCGTCCCAAGCGTCCAAAGGCGGCGATAACTGCTTTTTAACGTCAGGCGGGCCGACGCTTGTTTGTGATCGGCGTAGTATAAAAAAAACTGGATTTTTGGTACGATTGATCATGTAAATAAACCCCCCTAATATTATCACGGATAGAGCAGGCTTAGTTGCACTCAAAAACTGTAAGGGGTCACGTCAATAACAACTACTCTTTTTAATACCATCACAGTGATAGAGAGATTTCCATAAGACGTGGGGTGATCTGTGCATGCCCATATGAACCTTAAGATAGCGATTACGTACCAGTCTGGCATCAGTTCAGTCCTTGACTCTGGTCAGAATGACTAGGAAATGATCGTATAACCCTTCGGACTGACGGATTGACGGCCCAGACTGGTGAAAATTAATGAATCAGAGTAAACTGACAGTCCAGAATGATGGACAGATCTGATGCCAGAATGACGTGTAACCGATCCTAAAAACACGGGCAAGGCGTGACGTGGCCTCTAAAGTGTAACCTTAGTGGAAGTTTTCAGGAGATAGAGATACAACATAACCCAGCTTTCCTTTCTCTAAAGGCCAAGTTGGTTCACGACTTTCGTCATCAAAAAATATAACTTACTCGAATGTGTGTTCTGGCGCATGGTCGTCGTGTATCTTCATGAATTTAGCTAGAGAGTGGTCGCTGTCACCAAATGTAACTATTTTCGTGTCCAGCCTAAGGTCTCTGACGGCTCTGTAGTACTCTCCGAAGTTCTCTATCTCACAGAAAACGATTTTCGGACTTGTTATCTGAAAGTGGTACTTGATTTCCTCTGTAAAACAGAAATATAGTTTACTTTACTGAAATGATTAAGAGGACAGCGGTATGCCGATTTTTACACCACGGTCTAAATTTACATTAATCGCATGACTAAAATGAATTTCTGGGTTAGTTCGTCAAAATCGGTGTCCAATAAAATAATCGAAAAACCAGATAAATATTGCCGAACTTATTTGAGCCGGAACGAAATGTTCATGCAACGTCTCCTCTCCTGTCCCCCTCCTCGGCGCCTTGTGAGGCATTTGTAGTCTATTCACAGAAATCACGGTGATTTTCAGCTCATGCTAAGTGTCAATAAATTACATAAAAAGATAAAAATCTTATTGATATTATCAATGAAACTACTCAAGACAAACAAATAGATTAAGATTACGAACATATTCAAGGTCCATTTAGACGAAAATTCTAGATGTGTTACGCGTAGTTTATGAGATCATTATAAAAACAATTCATTAAATGGGTAAGGCTCTGGAGCGTTTTGTACGCTCTTTGACTTACGTTATGACGAATAAGTAACATTATTTTTGCAAAAAAAAGCTTAATTGGTGACCTCATAACAGAGCACTTGTTGCGGACTGATTTACAAACAACACATTAAACTTTACTGAAAAGGTACTTAAAGTTCGTATCGTAATGGAACGTCACAGTGGTAGTAGTAGGTTCAAAGTAGATTATTTGCAAAATTAAGCAATTGACATTGAAACACGTATTATTTTCAAAGAATATAGAAGAAGGAGAATTTATTAAAAGCGTTTTTATAAAAAAAAAAACAAATTTTACTTGGTGGAATTCCAATACGCCACGGAACATATTTTGGAAAATGTTCTGTGACTTGTGACGGAATCCAAAAATAAGATTATATTCGGCAAAAATTCGTTACACAAGGGAAGGAGCAGTTGAAACGCTCCTGAACCTTACCCAAATAATGACACAGTAGGCACTTTCAGCTGAATTGACCCGAAAAAGGTATATTTCGTGACACACGGAGTGAATCCCCCTTGGAGTGAATGCCTTGCCTAGACAAAACCTATAATGAACTTGCTATATTTTGATCTTTTAGCTTCGAATATACCAGTTAAGTTTACAGTTCACTTTTCATCCCACCGCCAAGTGGAAGGACTGGAGCCAGTTACGGATCCTGAAGAACTGAAGCCAGTTACGGATTATTTTCAATCACTAAGACTAAGTATTTACCATATTTGTAAGTAGGGTCAATGCCAGCCAACGGCAGTCCGTTCATGTAAGCAGCGTAGAATGGGATGTGGACATCCAGGTGGTTCCTTCCCGAAACCACGGCCACGTCCCCTGGTCTCAAGCCGGCATTTCTGAGGCATCTAGCGAGGCGTATGGAACGAGATTTGACTGACGATTTTGATTCTGTTTCGCCTGTTCCTGCGTCGATCTGAAACATTATATTTTAATCAGCGCGTCTAGTACAACTATGTTTCGGGACTCTTGTCGTAATAGAAAGAGACAGGCAGTTATCTCGCGCTAGAAATATCGTCGCTTATGACAGTTATGCTAGGTGCTGGGGGGATAAATATCTTCTTTATTAGAACAGGGATGCTACCTTCTGTGTGAGTGTTACAAAATACTACTTATAGTTGATTGATTTCCTAAATAACTAACCTGAAAATTATTAACCTAAATTACGGATGTGTTAATGAGCGTAATAGTGACACTATTTTTGTCTTAAAATTTATTAAAATCTTTTAAATAATTTTCTGAATCTTAGGTAATTGTAAGTAGTATAGTACAGTCGAGTTCATTTACATCTACACACTTACGAGAACAAAAATATCTGAACACGATTTTATGCTCCTGACAATAGGGTCGTGTTCAGATATTTTTGTTCTCGAAAGCGTGTAGATGTAAATGAACTTGACCTACTAAGTCACTTTCCCTTAAAAACGTTTGATCATCGAAATCTAATTTAAATACTATTTTAATTTACATTTCACTTCTGTTTCTAATGGCTTTACGTGGTGGGGCTAAGGTGTTAATTTTAGCCACCCGGGGACAGAAACAATATAGGTGTTTAAACATGACTTGAACGGTATCAGGGCCTGTTTCGCCCTCAATATCCGTGAGCCAGACTTTGTAGTAGTAGAAGTAGAAGTAGTAGTAGTAGTAGTATTAGTAGTAGTAGTAGTAGTGGGAGTACAAACCCACTAAAGGTGAACCCACAGAAGTGATTACTTGGGAGCTTCAAACGCAAATCTCAACCGGAAACCTTCAGATAATATATGTAAATAAGGTAATATTTAGAACACGTAAAGATTACCAACGTGTGTATAGATTAGATGCATGTGATTGATAATATGTTGGCGTTAGTTTGTGTTATTTACTCAATGCTGTAATAAATAACGAGGAAGGACGTTAGAAGGTGCCCGCCCTTCTAAAGCCTGACCAGAGATTATATGAGGATTGTCAAGAGGGCGCTATTTATAAGATTTATATATGGCAACAATTTTGCAACCAATAGCAACTTACTATAATAACATTAGTTTGAAATACCTGTCAGTTCCACTATGTTAACCTCGTAATATAATTTAATGGAATGCACCCTTTTCCAGACTCTTTTTCATGTAGAAAACACATAGTTATCCACTTTATTTATAATCCTACGTTCACGACTTCACTGTGAATGGTTTTCGGTATTTTCTTTGGATAATTTTAAATATTTGTCTTTTAAAGAAATCACCACGAATGACATTAACATTGTAGACAAACCATCATAAAATCATTGCCAGTGTTACTTTAATTTATTACTATATATTGTTATCACTTTATTACTATTTTATGATCACTTTATAAATTTTAACTTAAAATTTGTTATTATCAAACATGTGATATTTAGATTAGTATAGATTATATTATAAATTGAGATTAAAATATTGTACGCCTCTCGGCAGGACATGATGTACTGGTACTAAACAATAAATTGATTGACTGATTGATATGTCTCTAAACGGTACGCGATTCATCATCAGGAGCTACGATCAGTTGCGGCGGCGGCCTATTGAAAATGTATGTGTTTTAATGTCTGAGATTCACGGTAGTTTTATATACCTACGTAAATACAATCCTGTATTTAAATACAAAGATCAAAGCTTAAAGAAAAATTGAAAAATGAGTTACCTGGTGGAAGAGACCAGGAATTGAACCCGGTACCTCTGGGTGGCCGGTCCAGCGCGTTAACCACTTTGCTACCCTTCGATTTTTTCCTTATGCTTCGGGTGTCGATCTTTGCATTGTTTATTTGAAAGGTTTTTACACCTTAGCGACCTCTATGTGAATACGTTAAATATTCACATCTTACCGCACTTCTTTACAGTAGTGAACGAGCAAGCGAGAGATGGCGCTGTTATTTTTATAAATTTATAAAACATGTAATGTCTCATTTTTTTTTAATTTGTATCAATAGTTTTATGTTTTTTGTGTTTATTTTAAAATATTTTTCCATTATTGTAAGTAGGTATCGAGGGCTGACTGGTCAAACCCAATAAGTCGAAAAAATCTTGAATTTAAAGTAATTAACTATTCATACCTAACTTTACTTGTTCTTTCTAGTGGTGAAAACAGAAATCGTGATTTGTGCTTGTATAAACCTTTTTGGTTATGCCGTTACCCACTAAGTGCCTGATTTATTTTCTGTGTGTTTTGGAATAACCATATAAGTAGCAATAAAGGTGACTTTTTTTTTACATAATCAAGCAAAAACTCTTTATCTTTACGCAAAGGCCTTTACCGTTAATATAATAAGCTCACATCGAATTTGATGTATTTCGGTAAAAACAGTTATTTTTAGTAAACGGGTTTTAAAACATACATTATTCTAAATGTAATGTTTTTTTTTCATAGTAAAGACATTTATCAATAAGTATATGATTTCACCTTAAGAAAATATAAAACTTTTCACAGTCAAAACGAATTATAAGATTTTACTTCAAAAAACAAGCAACACTGTAGCAAAAAACCTTTAGGGGAAGAACCAAATAAGTAGTACTTGTAGTACTTGACCACAGAACAGAACGATAATCTCCGCGTGGTGTCGTCGCTGTCGCTAAAAGACTCGCTGGTTCGGTTTGACGATCGTGCGCAGCGCTTTGTCGCGTTCGAAATAATTATCGAAAAATACGTTAAAGTTGGTTAATTACGATAGAGTAAGATTGTGAGAGTGAAAAACAGTACAATGAACCGATCTAGGATGTTGGTGAACTTAGCTCGCCATGGGAATCCGGAATCAGGTGAGTCGGAGTTACATACTTTGTTATCATCTTAATTATTATACCCTAAATTTTATTTTAAACAGAAAATAGGCGTTTTGAGAAGTGTTAATCTTGTCATTTGGGTTGTTTAAATGAACACACCGTTTTCCATAGTTACGTACCTATTGTAAGCAAAAAATACGTTAGTATATATAATAATGATTACAATTTCTCTGCTTTGCCCTAAGGTTGACTGGTAGAGAATGCCTCATAGCATTATGTCCGCCTTTTGTACGTTAAGTTTTTCTTTCGTGCAATAAAGTTTAAATAAATAAATAAATGATAGTATTTAAAGTTTTTAGAAGTAAAACCCGATAAGTGTTGTTATTTTGTTTAGCCGATCATAATAAATTGACTTATTGTTGGATATTTTAAAGGTACAGTTAGGAATGATTCTGAGGAGAAGGCAGATGCCGACAAAACTTCACATTTGGGACAAGAACTAAGTAAGTATTTATAGTCTAGATAGAAGAAAAACCTAATATTAAAATATAGAAAAATCGCTTATTGTATTAGGTAAAACCCAATAAATCTCTTTAGCCTCCCAAAACGTGCACTTAATGGGTTTTATATCTATATTAAATACGTATTTTTTTGGTTTTCATTTCAGGGTCATCACGGTTAAGTAGACATAACACTGACCGCAACTCTTCGGATTTGGATGAAATTCAAATGGAGATCGTTACAGAGATGGAGAATGTCATTGATAAGAGCGCGGTATTCTCTTCAGGTAAGTTTTATTTCATTACTTATTCTTAAGGTTTCTGGTGTCTTATTAAAATAAATAAAAAATATGATGACTTTCTACATTGTCTTTATGGTTTAATTTTAGGTCAGGTTTCAAGTAATCAAGCGATATCCCTTGACATGGAGACTTTTAGAGAGTTAGACGATGATGAGAACTTGTTTGGGAGTGACTATTCCAATTTAGACCCAGAGTATACGGACCCCAATGATAAAACCAAGGCTGAGCGAAACGGAAGTGACAGTGGCTCGGGATCGTCTTCCGATTCAGATAACTCAGACACTGAACATACTAATTCAAATATAGAAATGGTAACCTTTATTCTAGGAGACGTTTTGCAAAGAGTGTGGCTGTCAGTCAAACCTTCAAAACGCCACAGGAAAGCCAATCCTGTCGAGTGGAAAAAATATATAAACAAAAAGAGAAAACTCGACGGACTTACTTATACTTCAAGGGGTAAATTACAGCCTTCAAAAATACTTAAGCCTGTCGATTGTGGAAACTGTAAATTTAATTGCTTGCTGTTTGAGTTTTTTTTCTGAAGACGAGAGGCACAAGCTGTGTAGACATTTTTACAGGTTGTATTTCAAAAATAAGAAGAATTATATCCTGTCATGTATTACGGTTCAAGAAATAAAAACAAGAAAAGTGCAAAGGTCGACAGGGAAGAAAGAACGATCATTTAGCAAAAAATGTTACTTTTCTAAAAAATCTGAAAAGATTCAAGTTTGCCAAAAGTTTTTTACCTCCACGTTGTGCATTTCCGTGGATGTGATTAGCGATGCGATTGCAAAATCTGACAGTCTCGGCATATACAACTCGAAAGATCAGAGAGGTAAAAAGGCACCTCCAATTTCCAAATAAGACGAAAGAGGATGATGTGCAATTTGTTCGGGAACACATTGAGTCGTTCCCGTTGATAGAATCACATTATTACCGCAAAGATAGTAAGAAAAAATATTTACCTGCTGATTTAAAGTCTGTTACTAATATGTACAGACTATACATGGAAAAATGCGATGAGTTGCAGCGGACCTTATCGGAGTTTAAGTACCGCTCGTTTTTTTGCGAAGAATACAATATGAGTTTTTTCAAACCGAAAAAAGACTTGCGTGGCGTATGCTGTAAATATGACAAGGCTGAGGGTGACGGAAAAGCTGCTTTAGAACTCGAATATCAGGATCACATAAATAGGAAAAATGTTATCTATTAGCTACTTATCAGAATGTCTTCCCACTAATATGACACAACTAACAATTTTTTCTGACACCTGCGGAAGGCAAAATCGGAACAGAAACATTGCAGCTCTTTTTTTATGGACCGTACAAAATCATGCACATCTAGACACGATTGAGCAAAAGTTTTTAGAAAGCGGATATACGCACATGGAAGTTGATTCCATGCATGCGGCCATAGAGAATGCGGCTAAAAACACTTCGTGAAATAGAGTATTAGATTGGAGACATATATTTAAACAAGCTAGAAGAAAACAGACCAAACAGGTTAATTTAGGAGAAGGAAAACGTAAATACGTAATAGAGAACTACAAAATAAAAGAATTTAAATACAATGAAATGAAAGACCTTACTAAACTGGCAGATGCTTTGCTGAAGTCAAAAATTAAGGACAATAACAATGAACAAATAAGGTGGTTAAAAATTAAAAGGATTAAATATGTAAAAGGGGAAAAGTACAAGATCTTCTTTAATTATGACTTGTCCGAAGATTTCCTATTCATGGACCTCTCGCCATCGAACACGACAACCAATACTCCAAAAACGCGAAAACTTTCACAATCTAATCTACCTTCTATTGCACAAAAGGAATACCCAGCAGAAATAGAATCGTTATACGTCAGCCCTTTGCCGATTAGTATTGCTAAGAAAAAAGATTTGGAGAAAATGTACAAAAAAGGTATAATACCCGAAGAATTACACCCGTGGATTCATGGATTGAAAACTGTTATAATGTAGAACCAACTTATTGTGATAGTTGGGATTCGGATTAATTTTAATGCTACTTTTAAGTTACAAAATGTTGACATAATTACTAATAAAACCAAATAATTCCCTAATGTTTAAAATTATTTGTAGGAAAAACCCCATAAGTCTCTCCCGGATGAAATTGAAACTGAAATAATTCATAAGAAGAACCATTCAGGTATGCTTATTAGTAATAAAATTGTAGTGCGATAACTATTGTATTCGTTTAACAAACTTCCATATGATGACAATCTAAGAAACCGCATCTGTGGGTCTTTAAACTTTCAACTTCAATTTTCTCGAAACTTACTTTTCGATACTTATTGGGTTTGACCGCTCAGCCCTCGGTATATACTATTTGTTTGGCACGAGCAAGAGACGAAGAGGAACAAGAGGCACACGAGCAAACGGATCGCCTGACGGGAAGCCTTCGCCCATAGACAACTACAACACCAGAGGAGTCGCAAGTGCGTTGCCGGCCTTTCAGGTGGGACGCTCTTTTCTTGAAGGTTTCGAGGTCGTATTTATCGGTCCGGAAATACCGCAAGCGACCATTCATACCACAATGCAGTCGTGCGAGGCAGAACGTTTCTGGAAAAACGCACAGTTGTGCAAAGAAATACAAAGAAACGTACTGTTAACCCATCATACGAATGTGGACATTGACCAGTATCCCAACCCTAGCGATACGTCCCAACACTACTAGTGTCCCTAGAACTGTCAAGAGATACTCCCGCGCGCCGCTATCAACCCTATCTCTGTTTGTAAAGCCGTTTATTATAATAAACTAGAGGCCCGTTGCGGCGTCGAACCGCCGCTAGAACATGGAAATCCGGTAGTGTTATAGAAAATTAACTACTTTATCGATAAGAAGTTTTTGGCGAACGAAGAATAAATACTGTAAAAAAACACGTTAAAATGATGTTTTAAAAACGTTAAAACATGAAAGGCTAGAGCCAGGCCTGATAGCCAACTGCCAGCTTCATCGTGGCAACTTTTTCAACTCTTTTGTAAAAATAACTTCTGCATTAATGCCATGTGATCTGCTGATCTGTTTCACAAATAAAATGCATATTATTCGATTTATGGAAAAAAAAATCAACTCTTTTGTAAAAATAACTTCTGCATTAATGCCATGTGATCTGCTGATCTGTTTCACAAATAAAATGCATATTATTCGATTTATGGAAAAAAATTGTTCATAAAAATAATCCCATATCTTAAAAATATAATTGACATATTTTCATAGGACCGGACATAAGATTGGTAGAAATTTAATTTGTTGTTCTTTCTTCAGGACATAAATTTATCGATTTGATCGATTTCTATCAATTTCCAGAAATAGCACATGAATCGAAAGGACAGATTTAGGCACTCACTACGCAGGTTTTAAAAAGGAAATCATGTAGTGCGTAACTGTTTCTGTATTCATTTATAATCGTAAATACTTAAAAATAGTGATAATAAGAAATGTTACATAAACTCAATTGTATGAAATAGAGAGTATAAAACGTTTATAGATACACGAAATGTCACTATTATCAATGCTTATATTTTTAATGAAATTCAATAGATCGTGCAAATTTTCTTAATATGGGTGCTGCCATGTCATCATCATCAATCATTTATTCAGTAACAATTACACATTGTGTTTGAAATTCTTACGCTAGGTATACTTAATCAAACCCTATTTACTAATCTAAATAAATAACTGACCAACAATACTCCACCATAAAAAAAAAAGAATGTGTCAAATATGTGTAATAAATAAAATCCAATATATAAAACAGCTAAAAATGTTTAAAAAAAGAATATTAAGACATATTTTTTTCAATAAATTTAGAGCTGAAGGCCTAATACCCGAATTCCAAATTCAAACTTTCGTCTTTCCTCTCATTGAAATAGTGTCTGACAGAAGAGTGAGGGAGATGATATCTATACTCTGAAGTCTATGATATAAACCTAATTTTAGGGTTCCTTACCATAGTCGGTAAAAACGGAAGCCTTATAAAATCAATTTGTTTTGTTGGCAGCAGAATTTGACAAATTTTATTTTGTATGAGAATAAGAATGATCAGCCAGACGTCATTATTTCAAATATGATTTATTCTTGAGAGCGTCGATTTTTTTAAATTTGCATCATATGTAGGTCATTTCTACCATCAAGTTTCGCATGTTAGGGTAACATGTTAATTATTCCACATTGCCAACTCGTCCACAATGTCAGCTCGTCTATATTCCCATCTGGGTCACAATCCCAACTTGTCCACACACCCAACACGTCCACATTGCCAACTCGTTCATACGCCCAACTCATCTGCATTGCCAACTCGTCTATATTACCAATTCGTCTCCATTGGCAACTCGTCCATATTCCCAATTTGTCCACAATGCCAACTCGACCATATTGCTAATTCGTCCATGTACCCAACTCGTCCACAATTCCAACGCGTCCATATTGCTTACTCGTCCACAATGCCAACACGTTCACAAATACAACTCGTCTACATTTCCAACTCGTCCATATTTCCAAATCGTCCACATTCCCAACTCGTACACAATGCCAAATCGTCCACATTGCCAACTCGTACACAATGCCAAATTGTCGACATTGCCCACTCGTCCAGAAACCCAACTCATCTACAATGCCAACTCGTCCATATTACCAACTCGTCTTTATTGCCAACTCATCCATATTCCCAACTCGTCCACAATGCCAACTCATCCATATTGCTAACTCGTCCACATTTCCTACTCGTCCATACACCCAACTCGCTACAATACCAACTCGTCTTTATTGCGAATCTCGTCCATATAACTCGTCCGTATTACCAACTCGTCTTCATTGCCAACTCGTTTATATTCTCAACTCATCCACAATGCCAACGCGTCCATATTACTTGCTCGTCCACAATGCCAACTCGGCCACATTTCCAACTCATCCATATTCCCACCTCGTCCACAATGCCAAGTCGTCCACATTACCAACTCGTCCATACACCCAACTTATCTACATTGCCAACTCGTCTTCATTTCCAACTCATCAACAATGCCAACTCGTCCATATTGCTAACTCGTCCACATTTCCAACTTGTCCATAGGCCCAACTCGTCCACAATTCCAAGTCGTCCACATTTCCAACTCGTCCATATTCCCAATTCGACGATACACCCAACTCGTCTATACAAACTCGTCCTTATTATCAGCCCGTCTTTATTGCCAACTCGTCCATATTCCCAACTCGACGATACACCCAACTCGTCTATACAAACTCGTCCTTATTATCAGCCCGTCTTTATTGCCAACTCGTCCATATTCCCAACTTGTAAATTTTACCAACTCATTCACATTGCCAACTCATCCACATTTCCAACTCGTCCATATTCCCAACTCGACGATACACCCAACTCGTCTACAATACCAACTTGTCCTTATTATCAGCTCGTCTTTATTGCCAAATCTTCCATATCACCATTTTACCAACTCATCCATATTACCAATGTAGATACATTCCCAACTTAGCTACATTGTCAAGTTGTCCATATTCTCAACTCGACCACATTTCCAACTCGTCCATTTTACCAACTCATCCATATCACCAATGTAGATACATTCCCAACTTAGCTACATTGTCAAGTCGTCCATATTCAAACTCGACCACATTTCCCATCCCGTCGACATGCAAGCGGAAGGACTAAGTTTTTTCTTGTAAAATACCATTTAATTTACCATAACTCATGCCATTTTTGCCATTTTTGACTTATATAATCATATTTATAATAATCTATCATAAATTTACTTATTCGAATGACGATTACATTAGTTTTACTACATATTTTCTACTTTATTTATTGTAAAACTCGCCTATAAAAATAATCTTGAATGACGGTCAGTTTTTCTAGTCTTGCGAGCACCAGTCCAACTCGGCTGCCCTATATCAAAACCTAGTAAGGGACAAATTTTTGGATTTTAGTTTTTTAACTTATTTGTACCAACCTAGTAAGTCCTCAGCTGGTGACAGAGACACCAGCTCAAAAATCGTTATAATAACCAGAGTTTTCAATGCGTCGAAACCTAGTAAGTAACATGTCTAGTAACCGTTTACCGATGTCAAACCCAGTAAGTCACATATCCCATATCAAAACATAGTAAGGGCGTGAGACATACTAGGTTTTGTGCTGGTCAAAGGGCCTTACTAGGTTTATGATCTGGGAATCAATGCGCCGGCAGGGGCGCGCGGGGCACCTAGTATCACTGTGTTCGGTCAGTCCACGGCAAGGCGCCAGCGCAGCCACATCGCGTGCTGTTTAAATTAACTGTCGTATGGATGGTTTTGAAGTATTGCATGCAATATGAAGCGCCATTTACAATTTCATAGATCGAAGCAGTTGTTAGAGGCAGCTATTAATAAAAATAAGAGTCAAATCTCCGAATATGTCGGGTAAATTTATTTAAATACCAACTTTAATTTCCAACACTTTTATTTATTATTTTTTGTTACGTAGGAACCCCTACAACTACATCATCCCTTTAATATGACGGCGCGCGTCAAACACGGCGCCATCCAGTTGATTATAATGCTACCCTCTAGTTTATTTAAGCTGATTCAAATTGTAAGGTTGTTCGATTATAGGACGAGGGTGAGTTAGGCTTGCTCTGGTGGAACGTTTGACGGACAGCGCCGCTAGAGGGCCGACATTGTGGATTCATTCATATCAATCCGGTAATGGCGGCGCATGTCACGCGAACGGATCACCGACGCCTATAATTGAAATCGGAGTTAATCGCAGTGATATTGATTGTTAATTGCATACAAATGTGTTTGGATTATTATAATTATCCTAATCGTTCGATATCATCTTTTATTTTCGGAAATTAAGTGAACAACCAATATTCCCACGCCCTCGTAATGAGTGATACGAATTCCGAATTAGACGACCAAAATGATAACGGTGCTACTGCCAGAAGCCAGGTCCCGTTATCAGAAGTGGGATCTGATGGGAAACCATCGTCTAAACCTCAAAACACTGTGGTGAATTGTGGTGACAGTGCGTCAGTACCGAATTTATTGAGCAACATGGAGGCCTTGTTAGCAAGAATTTTGGCGACACCACAGGCACCAGCGGCTGCAGTGAGTACTCCACCATCAACTCAGTTCATAAAATTTGACCCCGATGAGAGTGATGCTGATATTGAAGGCTGGTGTCGGATATCTGAGATGATTGTTTCGAATAAAAAACTGGACGGTATAGAATTATTGATGGCTCTCACGAAGGCGCTAAAAGGTCGAGCTGCAACGTGTTTAACAAAGTTAAAGCCGGAGCAAATTACGTGGGCTCATATAAAGGAAACTCTCCTCGCTAAGTTTTGTAAGCCTAAACTAATGCAGGACTATTTTGATGACGTACTACGATTTCAAATCGGACCAAAGGAAACCGCTTGTGAAGCTGCTACGCGCTTGTGGGATTTTATCGAACGCATTCCTACCGCAGTTATGTCTGAAGAAGTTATTGTAGGATTTGTCATATCTGTCCTCTGCCAGAAAGACAATTTCATACGGCGTGAGCTGAATGCGAACGTCATAACGACTAGACCACAATTATTCCGTGTACTAAGAGGTATTTCTTTGAAAAGGCGATCGGATACAGTTGAAAGCTACGACACTGATGCTAAACGACCTCGAATAAACGACACAAAATTCAGTGGAAGATGTCATTGGTGTGGCGTGCCCGGTCATAAGCAGACGGAGTGTAAGAAGCGGATGGACAGCTTTAAAACACCGCGGCCAGAAACTTCAGCTACGACACGTACAACCGAAAACAAGTCGGGACAAGCTATCATCTGCTTTTCATGCAAGAAACCAGGCCATGTTTCTACCGCCTGTCCTGATAAGAAAGGAAACCCTTCAGCAGTCAGAGAAGTCAACACTTGCGGTCACAGAGCTTCCAGAGGCACAATGGAGACATCAATGGGTGAGAAAGTTCCTTTTCTATTTGACAGCGGGTCGTCTTGCTCATTGTTAAAATGTAGTATGGTTCCCAAGTTAACTGGCTCTTTGAAAAACTGCTTTGTTTACCTTACTGGTATCGGTAAAGAAGACGTACTTTGCACCTCGCAGATCCTCAGTACTGTTAAAATTTTAGACCTGTGCGTGACGTTGTTATTTCACATAGTAGCTGATGATTGCGTTACCGAGTCTGTTATAATAGGTAGAGATATTTTAGACCAGGGAGTTCATGTTAGCATTGATAAGGATGTTATGTCTTTTCGGTCCATCAGGGAAACGGTGAAAGTTTGCGAAGATAGTAGATTTGAAATGTCTCAAATAGATACGGATTTAACAGGAAAAGACAAGGCAGATCTTTTAGCGGTCCTTGACAAATATTCCGGGCATTTTATTGAGGGAACTCCTAACAAACGCGTCACAACGGGTGAGTTAGAGATAAAACTGATAGATCCCAACCGTATAGTTCAAAGGTCGCCGTATAGACTATCGCCTAGCGAAAAACAAGTTGTTAGAGACAAAATTCAGGAGTTACTCGATGCCGGCGTAATTCGGGAAAGTTCATCCCCATTTGCAAGTCCTATCTTGCTTGTTAAAAAAAAAGATAACACATATAGGTTGTGCGTAGACTATCGCGAACTGAATGCTAATACACGACCGGAACATTTTCCCTTACCCCGTATTGACGATCAAATCGATCACCTAACTGGAGCCTATTATTTCTCATCTTTGGACATGGCATCGGGATTCCATCAAATACCGATCCATCCCGATTCCATCGAAAAGACAGCGTTCGTAACACCGGAAGCACAATACGAATATCTCGCAGTTCCTTTTGGGTTACGTAACGCCCCATCTGTCTATCAAAGATGTATCAATAAAGCACTTAAAGATCTTGAAGTAAAACCCCTCGCATATATGGATGACGTCCTCTGCTACTCTTCTTCCATAGAGGAAGGCTTGCGTCGCCTTAATGAAGTCTTAAAGGCTTTAACAGAGGCAGGATTTTCCTTTAACATCCGAAAATGTAGTTTCATGAAGCGAGAGGTTAACTATTTAGGTTACTCTATACAGGCTGGAGAAGTGAGACCCAACCAACGCAAAATTCAGGCTTTGCTTGATGCTCCACCACCCAAATCAGCTACGCAAGTGCGACAGTTTTTGGGTCTCGCTTCGTACTTTAGGAGGTTTATCCACAACTTTTCCAACCTCCTTGGCCCAATTTACCCACTGACAAAGCTTAAAGGGCCTATAAAATGGTCTGACAAACATGAAGAGGTGCGACAAAAAGTAATTGACGCCTTAACGTCAGAACCTGTACTTACTATATTCAATCCTGACCTACCTGTAGAATTGCACACGGATGCCAGCTCCGAAGGGTATGGTGCTATTTTAATCCAGAGGAGAGAATCACTTCCTCATGTTGTGGCATATTATAGTCGACGTACGACTGAGGTAGAGTCTCGTTACCATTCATATGAGCTCGAGACCCTCGCAGTCGTACGTGCGGTCGAACATTTTCGCCATTATCTATATGGCCGTCACTTTGTAGTATTCACAGACTGCAATTCCCTAAAGGCTTCGAAAAATAAAACAGATTTGACGCCGAGGGTACATCGGTGGTGGGCCTTCCTGCAGGCGTTTGATTTTGATATCGAATACAAACCAGGCCGCAGCATGGAACACGCCGATTACCTCTCCAGGAATCATTCACTAAAAGATATCGCTCAATCCGGCCCATCAGCGAGCCACCTAGATCGCGTATCGAAGGATGTTCAGTTCGTTGAGCTTCACCAAGGCTGGCTTGCCGTCGAACAGAAACGCGACAAGGAAATACAAGATGTAATCATGAAATATAATACAAATGACATACCCGAGTCTATTGCACACACGTACGATGTTCGAGAAGGAGTTTTGTATCGAAAAGTAACTCGCAATAAAATTACTTCTTGGCTTCCAATAGTACCAAGGTCATTGATTTGGACACTAATTAATCAGGTTCACTCAGACATTCAGCATTTAGGTGCTGATAAAACTATAGACAAACTTTATGAAAGGTTTTGGTTCCCAGAAATGACTAAGCGAGTTCGTCAATTTGTTGATTCCTGTATTGTGTGTAAGGCGTCTAAAGGACCCTCAGGACCCAGCCCAGTACAACTCCACCCTATACCCAAACCTCCAATACCCTGGCACACGATACATGTAGACTTTTCGGGGAAGTTAAGTGGCAAAAGTGACCAAAAGGAGTACTGCCATGTTATAATCGATGCTTTCAGCAAGTACATACTTTTGGAACATGCGCTTTCGGTAGATGCAAAAAGTGCCCTTAGGGCCTTAAAGAAAGCAGTTTGCACTTTTGGAGCCCCTAAAAGAATCATCGCAGATCAGGGACGTTGTTATAGTAGTGCTGAGTTTAAAGACTTTTGTACGGAATACAAAATAGAGCTACATTTTATAGCTACAGGTGCGAGTAGGGCTAATGGTCAAGTCGAGAGGGTGATGAGGACATTAAAAAGCTTACTCACCATTATCGAGAACGACAGGAATAAGACATGGCGCGATGAAATTGATAATATTCAACTTGCCTTAAACAGTACAAAGTCCAGGGTTACTGGGTACACGGCTACTGAGCTTTTATTTGGCATACGTGCAGATTCCTTAGGCATGTCTCAATTACGAACCGGAACTGAGCAGGACGTTAGGTTAGACTTAGATGAAATACGCACGGACGCAGCCAATAAAATGAATGAAGCAGGTACTTCCGAAATACAAAGATTTAACCGCGGCAAAGCAAAAGTTAAACCATTCTCCAAGGGTGACTATGTCTTTCTTAAAAGAAGTGAGAGAAATCAAACAAAGCTCGATAGGAGGTATAAAGGTCCTTTTTTGATCTCTGCCGTGTTAGAAAACGACCGCTATGAATTAAAAAGTATGAGCGGTGCCTGTCGTACATACAAATACTCACATGAGAATCTGCGAGCTGTGCCCCGGGGCCATGAAGGCTTAATTGAGATCGCGAGTAATTTAATGGATGAGGATCGTGAAAGTGGTTTAGAAAATGGACAGTCTCCTATTGATAGCCATGACGGCGAAGTGGATGCGCAGTTCACTCAAAGTAATACCTCGTTGGCCGCTAGTTCAGATACTGCCAGTATTGGATCAAACACCTTCACTGCTGGATCAGACACATTGTCTGCGCATTCTGGGTCAGCTAGTGATACATTGACTGCTGATAATTCGGACACTGCTAGTTTCTGTTCCAATACATTCACTGCCGGATCAGACACGTTATCTGTGCAATCCGATATTCGTGGCGACGACAATTGTAACGATGAGCAAGATACTCGGTAGTTCGTTAAGCTAAGGTTAGTTAGTAGAACTTTTTATGATAAATTGGTATAAGGTGGTTATAAGGTGATGGCGACATTACTCGTAGATAATAAAGTCGGAATCGACCGTATGTTGTTATGTATGTTTATGTTGGGATGGCAACTGATCAAGGAAAGGATAGTGACGTCCGGTCTACGTCTTGGAAGGACTAGTCGAAGGGACGCACTGATCTAATCCTGGTCGGTGATCTGGTGGGGCTGGTCGAAGGGGTGATGCTGTCCTGCCGGATCTCAATGTCTGGTCGTGGGGAAGCATACATCCGGTCCATGCACACCAATCACCTCAACCGTATCAGTTCGTGCAGTTGGATAGTAATGATTGTGATGATGACTGTTGATGGTGAAGTGTTGAGAAGTATGTGTTATCTAGAATAGTCAGGATGAGCGAGCGGTGATGTGTACCGATGTCGTCTGTTGTTTCAGATCTACCACAGGACTAGTTTCGCTCGAGGACGAGCGACTGTCAGATTGGCCGTGACGGCGCGCGTCAAACACGGCGCCATCCAGTTGATTATAATGCTACCCTCTAGTTTATTTAAGCTGATTCAAATTGTAAGGTTGTTCGATTATAGGACGAGGGTGAGTTAGGCTTGCTCTGGTGGAACGTTTGACGGACAGCGCCGCTAGAGGGCCGACATTGTGGATTCATTCATATCAATCCGGTAATGGCGGCGCATGTCACGCGAACGGATCACCGACGCCTATAATTGAAATCGGAGTTAATCGCAGTGATATTGATTGTTAATTGCATACAAATGTGTTTGGATTATTATAATTATCCTAATCGTTCGATATCATCTTTTATTTTCGGAAATTAAGTGAACAACCAATATTCCCACGCCCTCGTAATGAGTGATACGAATTCCGAATTAGACGACCAAAATGATAACGGTGCTACTGCCAGAAGCCAGGTCCCGTTAAATACATTTATAAAACTTCGCTACTACGAGTACAAACATATGCAAAGAGTGTCTGTGTCTTCACTATTAACGTATAATACCTACTTAAGAACAACTAGATCATTGTTGTGTTTACAGAGTTAATGTTTAAAATAGTGAGTTACTAACGTTTTTTGCACACATTCAAGAAGACACAGAAAGATTTCCAACTGGGTGAGTTGTTTAATAAAATAAATGGGCTTGTAAAGAACTTATATTTTTCTCTTTTCTTATTAAATACCTACATAGTAACAAACACGTGTAAACATATAAAATAAAGGTTTCAGTGTTTTAGCTGGTTAAAAATACGAGTAACAAGCATGATAATTTATAATAACTATACCTACCCACTCATGTAATAAATTATTTAACTATATTACATTGAAAATGTTCATACGAACATTCGGATAAGTTCAATCGGAATTTCAGCTGGAGTTTAATGGTTGATTTGTTGTGTATTCCTAACACTTGTATTCTAGGTTTACATTTGAATAAAAAATTTAAACAGATTGTATCGCGTATATTAATTATTTGAGCCTCCCTGACGTTTCGGTACCTTTACAGATACCGTTGTCAAAGGTTGACTGAGAATAACACAATTTTTCTCTGTCAAAGTAACATTTTGTGCAAACAATCTATTTTATAAATATTAATTTAAAATAAAGGTATTCCATACCTACATGCCACATGTGCCAGAAGGGCATTTACTATATTATTTAAAAGGTTTTGTTTTCAATATCTTGGATGTCGACGACAGGAATACCAGTTAAGACCTAGTAAGGGCTCCCTTACTAGGTATTGAAGCTGGTTGAATGTAGTTAACTAACACGGGTAAATACATTTTCAAAGTTAGTAAGGGGTATAAAACGTGCATATACAGTATATATTATAAAATGAAGTTATTGATACATACACTTGTTAGTACTCTACTTATTCATGTACTTTTTTTTATTATTAATTAAGAGATCTTTTGAGGCTGCCACGTTTTATGTTTTTAGGCTCTCCTGTAAAATTTGGTCTGGAGCCCTTACTAGGTTTTGATATAGGGCAGCCGAACTCGCACTTAACCGGCTTTTTCCTCGAAATTTTTAACAGGTATGCAAAAAAAGTTTCCATATCAACATTTTAAAAAGAAAAACAACCTGACAATTTAGATCACTGACTTAATAGCCCCCAATAAAAAATATATTATAAGTTGATAGGTATGGTTATTGTCATTCATTGTCAACAAACTGTAAAATTATTTTTGCATATTCGTACATGTTTTAAGTGCTGCGGATATTATGTTGCCGACTCAAAAATAATATTTCATCATGCTGAACAACTTACTACAGGTTTGTGAGCAAATCATGCTTATTATTATTTGGTCATCTTATGTCAAAATAGGGATCACAGGTCACGTGGTCAATGTCACGTGGTTAGCGCACAGTAGTTTTTTCAAATCCATTTTTCAGTACTTTTTCAGGAAAAAATTAAAAATCCAAGAGTTTTATGCACCTCTCCAGCATGAGACGAATCTAATGACATATCATTTATAAAAATCGGACCATAACTGTAGATCTGATGGGATGTACAAAAATCGGCCTCGCGTAATATATATATAATAACTGTAGATCTGATGGGATGTACAAAAATCGGCCTCGCGTAATATATATATAGATAATGTAATTAGTAATTACCGATACTTGATGTTTTCAGTCCAACAGATTTCTGAAGCGAGATTAGTTAAGCTTGTTAATATTGCCAAGTAGATATCTGGGTGGGTCATTTTTTTTATTTTTTTTTTATTCTATTGGGCAAATTTGCAAAAAGGTGCCATTAGGTGCCATTAAATTTTTTTTTCAGTGTTATTGCCTCCGGATTACTCCCCAGATTACTCAGGAAAAATATCTAAAATTAATGGCTTTGTATATTATTTTTTGTTATATTTCGTTTGGTGATGCCCTACTGATTATACTCAGAATAAATTTAATATGACATTAAAATATTTGACCTTTGAAATGATAAAACCAGACTTCATAACGCTCATTTATTATGGGTATTTCTATACTAGCTTAAAAATGGATCCGGAGGCAAAGATAAACTCCAATTACAATGCAATTTTGATATTTAGTTTGCTATGTCTAGTAGAAAAAAAGTATTGATTTTTTTACCTATACAAAAGTGACCCACCCAAGTAAATATACGATTAAGTTCGTGGGCGAACTTGATAATTTGTGAAGAAACAATGTCACTCTTTCTTACCTGTAATTGGCTGTAATGATAATAAGAAATACACCAATTATAAACTTGCATCTTAAGTGGCCTTATTCCTTTTAAAATGCTGATTGTTTTACACATTTTTCTCTATGATCAAACATGTTTCTTAACATATTATTGATGTAACTACCTGAACAGGGCTATATTGGGATTTATTGGTATATTTATTTGAAATCTACAGTTTGAACTTTTCATTGATAATTTTTGTTTCAAAAACTACTCGAGATTGACAATATTCACTCGGAAAATTAGTTTTTTGAACTTATTTTCCACTGCACGCAATAAAACCATGAAATAGCGTTAATACCTAGAACTCGGGGCAAAGTATTATTTAGTTCAAAAAGTTGGTTGAAATTATATTTGTCAATATTTGTCATAATAAGAAAAAAAAGGAATAAGGCCTCTTAAGCGCACGCACCGTGCACTACATTTTTTGGAACCTTGTTATATGAACAATTTCATATTTTTAGCAGCTGTTTATAATTTAACAAAACATCGGTGGTAATGTTGGAACCAACCTGCCAAGTACAATCTTCAGGGGAATTGTTCATGTAGTCCATGAAAAAGTGTCCGAGATGGTATCCAACGTCGCTCGAATCTCCATTCATTTTATTCCCAGGTTTAAGTTGCATGTTGTTTTATTTCTTAATTTGAGTATTGGTGTGAGGTTCTTCGATATTTATGTGTTTATTTGAGAAGGTATGTCGTTTATAAAGTTTCCGTGCCAATCACTGTTGGCTTCTAGCCTTAGAATATGGGAGTTTAAATAAATCAGTCGCTTTTATTTGATCATGTGCCACAAGGCAGAAGTTGGAGCGGTTTCGGCTGTGCCAGATTTTAGGATTCCGTGCATCAAAAGGAAAAAAACGGAACCTTTATAAGAACAAGCAAGCGTTCATAGGCGGCGGTAACTGCTTAACATCAGGCGGGCCGCATGCTTGTTTGCCACCGTCGTAGTATATAAAAAAAAACACTTTGTTGTCCGTCTGTCTGTCAAGATCCTTTATTGCGGGAATGCGAAATTAAAACCATATTTATACAGTCCCTTAAAGCTGTGGAAATATCAAACTTCTAAGTTAACGTAACGTAAGATACTGCCGTTTAATGCCGCAAAAAAGTATATAACGACACTCTCAAGGGTATCAAAATTTACAGGATGTTTTCCTTGACCTAGAACTGTGAAATTGGGCAATTAATATCGTCTTATACTACAATTATAGGGAAAAATCAGAAAACTATATAAATTTTTACCTAAATTATTAAAAATATTGTATTTATTTAAAGTACGTAATCAATCATCGAGGTTAAGCAATAAGCTATATTGGATTTATTCGCTATTATTGTAGCCTATTCACTCTTGCCTTGCCCAGATCCAAATAATACTTTTCAGGAAATAGACATGATGGGAGCGAGTTCCATTCCATAGCGGTTCGTATTAGAAATGATCAAGCAAATCGTTTCGTGTGAATAAAAAGGTAAATTGACAACATAAAGGATGAAATCGCTCCCCTCGCCTGAAAAAAGTGAAACGGAGATGGTGGGATTAAATCGTGCAATTCCTGCGCACACTCTCCAAAATATATCCAATAGAAAACTGACAAACTGGCAACTTTGCGACGATGTTCGAGGCTCTGGAAGACGCCCCCAGCCGGCAAAGCATCGCCAGTGAGTCTTATAGATCGACGTCCTATATTTATATTTAAACTTTATATTAACATTCATACCCATTTATATAGCAATCAATAAGTTCGAAACATTTTATGTTCTTCTCCGCCATCGCCTGTACCATGAGACTCAAAGTTGGTATTTAATGAATTGATAAAACTATTATGAACTGAGATTTTACAGATACTCTTAGATTGCCTTAATAAATACGCAAATTAAGAATTGATTTTATCATAGTATCAGCGGATAGACGTCCTTATAGATAATGATTTGTCGTGGAAGTCACAGTCCATGGATGTGTATAGAAAAATATATCGTTTCTCATATGCTATCCATAAATTGGCGAAAATTTGTGACCGAAAGACAGTAGGTACTCACAGCATTAGGTATATCATAGTTTTGTCGCAGCAACATTACAGTATGGTATTGTGTTTGCGGAAATTGCACTTACCGTGATATGATATTTAGAGCCCAAAAGCGATGCATAGGGCCATTTCTGGTCTGAATCCCTCACAAAGCTTTGAGCCATATTTAAGATCATTGAGTCACTGTTCTTCTAAACCTCGTATCAACTTAGTAAATTGATACTGAGATACGAGCGTTGTTTAAGTAGGGATTTGTTACTTGGTGACTTTGTGTATTTTGGTTGTCATTTCGACCGACGATAATGGCGTTAGGACGTACTTTTTCAATACTTCGATATGGTAGGTGTGATCGCCCCGCTGGCGCATTTCTCTTGAGTCTTGACTGATCTTATAACAGTTATAGCTAAAAAACCGGCCAAGAGCATATCGGGCCACGCCCAGGGTAGGGTTCCGTAGTTGCTCATCCTTCACAATAGACTTAAGTTACGAGAAAGATTTCAAGCTCTATGAAAAGGTCGTAAACGCCAAAGTAACTTTAGTTACTTATTACCTTCTGGAAGTCAACTTACGTCCTTTTAAGAAAATTATGAAATTTTGTTCAATATAGTTTTCATTGAAAGTATTTATAAGGCCTCATTTTCATGAATTTTTCCATAATTTTTTGACCCGTGGTTGAAAAGTTAGAGGGGCTATTTTATTTTTATTTTTGGAGCAAACATTTACAAAACTGTTGACTTTTCATAATGTTTGGAGACCCCTATTATTAATAATTATTATTATGTTCAATGTATGTATGACTGTTACTAACCTTAATTTGTAATTTGTTTTTTTTTGTTTTTTTTACTAACAATCTATGGATCACTGATCCGAAATAAATAATAATTTGAATTTGAATTTGAATTATTTTTAAAAGACCTATTCAACGACACCCCACACTAGTGTTGAAACGAAAAAAAAAATCACCCCCACTTTAGGTGTTCGAGAGGTACCCGAAAAAAAAAGTTTTTTTTCGTTTTAATTTTACCGTTTCGTCGGCGTGATACATACACATAGGTACTCATACCAGATTTCAGCTTTCTAGTACAAATGATCACGAAGCTAAGCCGCGGACGCGGACATACGGACAGACGGACATGGCGAAACTACAAGGGTTCCTAGTTGACTACGGAACCCTAAAAATGGATACTGAGTACATTCTTAAGAGAGATTTGTTAGAACGATATCAAAGGATGATTCGGATTTCCATAAAGAACTAGACATTATAATCGAAATTAAAGGCTTAAATTGCACATTAACAAGTTCACGACGTGATTAGGAACAATACGTATTACGTAATACAATTTTGTACCGTTTGGGGTCGAGACCCGAGTCCATGGGGTCCCAGTGCCCGCAAGCTTTACAAAGACTTACCTATCCAAAAGGCTTGCAGAGACGACTGGGGACCGAAGAGCTGACAGCTTCCTCGCTCAACGTATCATCAGCATAGCTGTTCAGCGAGGAAATGCTGCCGGCATTTTCGGTACCATAGCGCAGGGGATCATTTTTTTTAATTTATTTTAATTTTAGTTTTTTGTACATAGTTGTTATTTTTTTTTTTTTTTTATGTCATAGGGGGCAAACGAGCAAACGAATCGCCCGATGGAAAGCGATTACCGTCGCCCATAGAAACCTGCAACACCAGAGGAGTCACAAGTGCGTTGCCGGCCTTTCAGGTGGGAATACGCTCTTTTCTTGAAGGTTTGAAGGTCGTATCGGTCCGGAAATACCGCAAGCGACAATTCATTCCACAATGCAGTCGTGCGAGGCAGGAAATTTCTAGAAAAGCGCACAGCTGTGGACTGCCAACTATCTAAGTGGTGAGGATGAAAGGATTGTCGCGTAGAACGATGGCGGAAAGAAGCGGCAGGAATCAATCCGAACAACTCCTCGGAGCACTCCCCGTTATACAAGCGATAAAAGATGCAGTTAGTAGTATTTAAGCTATTTATTTACTGTTTCTTTGTTTTTCCTTTTTTCTTGTATTGAATAAATTAATCATATTATACATATGTTAGAATGAGTATTAGGAACCACGTCTGCAATGTTCCAGGTCCATAATTCTTGGGTAGCATATTTTTACAAGCTTTTATTCAATTTGCTATGTATGTAGGTATGTAACTATGTTTGTTCGGGTGGAATATTGCCACTCAATTTTGAAATCTTAAGCCAATTGAGCTGAAATTCTGCTACTTCCTTATCTTTGATGGCAATACTAATCTGCACCAGAAATGAGCCTCAAGGTGGTCCTAGAATCTCTGTAATAGATAGCAATGTAATAATAGAAAGCAAGTCTACCGAGTTCGGCGTCTTTAGAATCGTCTCAGGGAACAATTTGATGGATGTTCAAACAAAAGTACTTGTTACAAAAAGATGATTTTTGACAGAAACTTATTTAGTTTTAATATTGTATTAAATTCCATATGGAAAGTAACGAGGTACCTAGGACTATACCCAAGTAGCAAATAAGCTGCTAGTTTAAGCTGAGTAAAGGCTGCGTAAGCGCTTCTGCAGCCTTTTTTTTGCTACTTGGGTAATTATTTTAATTATGATTAAATTCTATTAATAATCATTCCGTTTTCCTATTCATTCTAGTTTCATTCCGGCGTTTACTTTGATATAGATAAAACTGAATAGGTAAAGGCTTAATGGAATTCGATAACAATCTGTTTATAACAATTGAATTATTGTGTTATCTTTCAACCAACTGCGTCACAGTCACACGCGAAGATACCTACCGAAATCAACAAGATTATGTGTGTTAAATCGCGTACACGTAGAGATATACCGATCTTGAAAATTCTCGGAAACTCCTATTTGGTAAAACAAAATATTACTAGTGTCACGGAATAAGACACTACAGAAGCCGCACTCTTATATGTGAGCATTTTCCAAAATATGTTCCGTGACGTATTGGAATTCCACCCAGTATTTTTTTTTTATATAAAAACGCTTTTTATATATTCTCCTTCTTCTTTATTCTTTGAAAATAATACGTGTTTCAATGTAAATTGCTTAATTTTGCAAATAATCTACTTTGAACTTACTACTACCACTGTGACGTTCCATTACGATACGAACTTTAGGTACCTTTTCAGTAAGGTTTAATGTGTTGTTTGTAAATCAGTCATTATTAAATGAAATTAATTACAATAATATTATATTATAAATAAATAACATTTGCAATACAAAGCATCACAATAAAGTTATTTAACAAAATCTTTCCTTTAAGTTACTTTTTGGTTTTCATCATAGCTTAACTATCACCTTACCTTGAGACATAACGAAAAAAACTATCAAAAGTTATGTTTATCATAATTGGCATATATTATTCTAACAAATGAGAACTAAATAAAATAAAATAAGTTTCTGTCAAAAATGACATTTTAGTGGCAAGCTTTTATAGCCGACTGTACTTTTCTTTGGATATCCATCAAATGCTCACTGAGACGATTCTAAAGAGCCCAAGCTCGGTAGGATTGCTTTTTCTATTATAGAGCTCCTATGGCCACCTTCCGGCTCCATCATCAGATCAGCCTCATGGTAACATATTATTGTTTTGTCATCAAAGTTAAGTAAGTATGCAAAATTTCAGCTCAATCGGTTGACGATATCTGCTTCAAAATTGAGTTGCAACAGACATACATAGTACATACATTGCAAGTTAAATAAAAGCTTTTAAAATAATAACTTTATTGAGCGATGTAAAGGTTACAAATACTTACATGTATGTATCGATAGTTATCATATAATAATATCATAAAATTTACCTGATGATGGATCGTGGAAATGATCACTTGATCTCAAGACTGGTTTAACACGGACATAGGTTAAGACAGGATGTGGCGAAGACGGTAGGAAATCCGAAAATCCAGGCATATAAAAGATTTTTTGGCCAAGCTGAAACGAAAATCGGGAACAAATCGATGCTTCGCTCGCTAATTATAGTTAGTTATTTATTGTATTAATAATAAAGACGACGCGGTTGGCGCAGTTTCTAGACACCTGCCTACTGAGCCGGCGGTCGCGGGTTAAAATCCCGGCCAGGGTAAATATTAGTGTGATGAACTCGAATATTTGTGCTTGGGTCATGGTTGTTCTATGTATTTAAGTATATATTTATCTATATACGTATGTATATCGTCATCTAGTACCCATATCACAAGCTTTCTTGAGCTTAATTTGGGACTAGATCGATTTGTGTAAGGTTGTCCGATATTTATGATAAATAATTCGCCATACTTTACGAGTGAAGTCTTTGCATAATGATGTAAATTTCCATCACATACTTTGGAACTACTTTATGCTCGAATCTTGAAATTGTATGCACAAAAAGTAACATAATATCAAATTACACATCTGATACACTATTATTATTCCGAATAAATCAATATTTTCACAGTAATATCCTCTAAAAAACGTCAAAGTAGATCAACAGTTTTCGTAAATGGCGCGATACGGCGAGCCCGCGAATTCAAATTTAAAATGTCAAAATAATGTTTAATTATTTTTTCACAACTATGTTCTATTTTATGCTGTACTGTTGTTGTAACTTGGCAGTCTTAAAAATAAATATCAATCACCCGCAAAACAAGCTTTAATTAATGCGATAACTTTATGATGGAAATTTCCATCACCATGCAAAGAAGGGTTAACTCGACCGTTTTCTATCTTTGTTAATTAATAGTAAACATGTAGTACATGCAAAGTTAACACATAAATTACAAGCTTTTATTTAACTTGCATTGTATGTATGTATGTATGTATGTATGTAAGTAGGTATGTTTGTTCGGGTGGAATTTTGCAACTCAATTTTGAAGCATATATCGTCAACAGATTGAGCTGAAATTTTGCATACTTACATAACTTTGATGACAATACAATAATTATGGTACCATGGGGCTGATCTGATGATGGAGCCGGAAGGTGGCCATAGGAACTCTATAATAGAAAAAGCAATCCTACCGAGCTCGTTTGAGCTCTTTAGAATCGTCTCAGTGAGCATTTGATGGATATCCAAAGAAAAGTACAGTCGGCTATAAAAGCTTGTCACTAAAATGAAATTTTTGACAGAAACTTATTTTATCTTTAGTTTGAAGTATAAATTAGTCTAAAGATACTATAGTGGTGAATGGTATAAATTATTATTATTAATAACAAATAAAAATTCTTGAAAAAACAATCACGGCTTCAGTAGGACAAAGTGACGTTAATGAATCATTTGTAACGACGTGAAAGGTTTACATGCGTGAAAATTGCTTACAACTACTAAGTTTTCAGTACAAAATTTATATGAAAGCTGTGCAGTATCAGTAGTAGAAATGCCGTTGCGTAGTGAAATTTTTACCATGCTGGTTTTGGAGGACAAGAAATTGTAATTTTACAATTTTATTACGCTAGGCGTTAAATGATAAGGTTCAAAATTAGTTAAAGACGATATGATCATTTCACACAATAGCATGGTTAGGCCTAGAACGAGACAGATATACTTAAACTTCGCTTCAAAGATAGCTGTAGTGAAACACAGATGCTTGGTCAAACACTGATTTATTTCAGATCTACCTTCATATGTATAAAACCTAAAACTACCTACATTACATACAAGTATGATTCATTCTACAACATCTTTCCCTTTATAGAAATGGTGTTTATTACAGTATTACTAACCTACTTATCACTAAGGAAGTTCACGACTAAAACAGTAGTACTTAATGATATTATAAAGCTATGCATTTAGCAATTAATATTTACTACTATTCTTCTCTCATAACACAACTGTTATGTACCTATGCATTATCTATAACACTATATTTCTAATAACTAAGTAATGTACATATCATATATAAATATATACTTGCTACCAAAGCTACCAAGTTGACCTGTACTCTTTATAAATCTACAATATTACTGTTATAACCTTTACAACACTAAAATTAATTTCCGTAAACATTTATACAAAAAAATATCAACTGAGTATTGATAACAACGTCAGCTGTTTGGGTTCGATATAAACTAACAACAATAGACCTTAGACTTTAGAACCTTAAGTACTTTTTGTTTAGCAATTAACATTGCATATCGTATCGGAATAGACTTATACAAGTATAAGCTTTCTGTATATAAGAATTACTTAAGATACCTTAACTTGGTTTAAGGGCTTCTTATCTATTACTAAGTATGTATTTATTTTTAGTCGATTTCTGGAATAGTAGGCAAAATTTTACGAGCTTTGCTCCTAGTTATAGGACCAATGGGTGTTCCGGTATGCTTGGAGCAATCAGATGGTATTATTACTTGTGGAGTCGGCACCGCGGGTCCCGCGGGCGCGCCTTCTGCCGGGAGAGACGGGGCGACGGGGGCGGCGTCTGCAGCCGAAGAGCTCGTGCTGGGCTGCTGCACGTCGCCGCCGACAACACCCTGCGTGTTGTCGGCGGGAGAGGGTTGCGCGTAAAAAACTTAAAGCGTAACATCGTCACGTTCACCTTGGTACCGAAATGATCGTCAAATTTACGCTTAAGACAAGCAATATCGTCGGCACTCTCATCTTTGGTGTACGTAAACGTTGAAAAAATCTCATATCCTTCCGCGCCAATGAGGTTGACCAGCAAGCTCGCCTGTACGTCCGCCGCCTCCTTGCTTACACCCGATGCCTTTAAAAACACGGAGAATTGCTTCCTCCATTTTCTCCATGACTAGGCGCGCGCCGCCGCGCTGCCTTCGACATTTAATTCCGACGGTGGACGCGCGTGTTCCATGTTACGTGTAAACACACCAACAAACAATAGTATAATTACACTTTTAAAACACTTTACGGTAACTTTTAACTGTGTATTACTTATTTTTATCACTTTACCGCTGCCACCATGTAGTGAAACAGTGAAACACAGATGCTTGGTCAAACACTGATTTATTTCAGATCTACCTTCATATGTATAAAACCTAAAACTACCTACATTACATATACTAGTATGATTCATTCTACAACAATAGCAAACTGTACGTGGGACACCCAAAAATCGATACCTACTTTTTCTTCGGTTTTTTTGACAAAAAAATGCTGTATGTATGTTCTAAAGGGAGTGCTTACCTTAATTATGTCGCACGCCTAGATCGTATTAACTCAAAAAAGTTCATTTTTTAGTTAGTTGCATATTCGGATTCTACAAATCAAGGCGCGTAAGCCACAAAAACCGGTGCAACAATATAAGCGCACACCGAATGACAGCACTTTAAGTACCTTTTACTGATTCATTTTGCATCTCGTCAGTGCCATCTAAACCGCAGTATTGTTAGTTGCTAAGCGGACACTGGGCATTGTGCATGTAAATCAATTCAGCAATATATGTAGTGTTATTTCGACTTGCTAAAGTTTAGTTGACTTATAAAACCGACTCGATGTTGATTATTTTGAATTGATACGCTTTTTAATGGTTAGATGTTGATCATTTCACAAATACTTCTTGTTGTATTTCTAGTTAAAACAGTTTAGAATACTAGGGTCAAGAAATATTTTGTGATATATTTTGATTTATTTCTCTTTTGATGAAAATAATTCTTACTTTTTAATTACTTCTGTTTTCTTGAATCATCCAAATATCAGGTTTGTTTCTTCGGAAATAAAGCGTATTGGATTATTAATTCGAAAAATAGCGAGGAATACTCCTGTGAAGTTTCGAATAAAATAGTCTAACTAATCTTGTTTCCCCATACAAACTTTGGAGCCCCATTTCACCCCTTTAGGGGGTGAGTTTTGAAAAATCCTTTCTTTGCGGATGCCTACGTCATAACATCTACCTGCATGCCAAATTTCAGCCCGATCCGTCTAGTGGTTTGGGCTGTGCGTTGATAGATCACTATGTCAGTCAGTCACCTTTGAGTTTTATATATATAGATAGATACGAGTAATGATTGTATATCTTAATAATAATAGAATATGGGTAACGAACTATATCGCTAGTTACGCTTTCTTTTATATATTTTCGAGTTAATACAGTTTTTATGGTAGGTACCTACCCACATTATCGATATTTCTGTACTCTTATCGTTTGCTTCTTTTTTAGGGTTCCGTAGTCAACTAGGAACCCTTATAGTTTCGCCATGTCCGTCTGTCCGTCTGTCCGTCTGTCCGTCTGTCCGTCCGCGGCTTAGCTCCGTGATCATTAGTACTAGAAAGCTGAAATTTGGTATAAGTATGTGTATGTATAACGCCGACAGAACGGTAAAATAAAAATTTAAAATTTTTATGTTTTTCGGGTACCTCTCGAACACCTAAAGTGGGGGTGAATTTTTTTTTTCTTTTCAACACTGGTGTGTGTGGTGTCGTTGAATAGGTCTTGTAAAAATAATAGGGGTCTCGTAACATTATTTTTTGATAAAGTCAGCAGTTTTGTAAATATTCGCTCCGAAAACAAAAAAAAATGTGGTCCCCCCCCCCTGTAAGTTTTCAACCACGGGTCAAAAAAATTTGGAAAAATTCATGTAAAAGAGACTTTATCAGAACTTTCAATGAAAACTATATTGAACAAAATCGGTCGAGCCGTTTTTGAGTTATCGCCAAATTTCATATTTTTTCTTTAAAAGGACGTAAGTTGACTTCCAGAAGGTAATAAGTGATTACAGTTTCTAGGGTGTTTACGACCTTTTTATAGAGCTTAAAATCTTTCTTAACTTAAACCTCGGGCTTAAAACAGCAGTTTATTGTGAAGGATGAGCAACTACGGAACCCTACACTGAGCGTGGCCCGACATGCTCTTGGCCAATTTTTTAAGAACTATGAAGCGGCGTGGAAAACTATAAATAAACTTACTAAAAGGAAAAGATAATAATACCGCACCACGTGTACGTGACCACGTGGACGCATACGTGATTCAGTAATTAGTATCAAATTAAGAAATAAAAAGCAATGATAATTCTTTTTATCGCTTTTTTACGCGATATCACACAAATAAGCGAATTGATTACTATGTATCACCTGTTCGTAGTGATGAAAGTGATGTAGATGATTCGATTGCTGACCCGACTTTTTCTTTCTTTTGATGCAGTGAATCAAAAACATTGACTAGTGCCAGGCTCTGATGAAATTGACATTTCTTATTCAGATGTTTGTGATAATTGATTTTCTTTTGATAAAACGAATTAAGCCAATGCCGATAAAAATAATAAAAACAGCTAGAGATATTAATGATTTGAAAGGGTGTCATAATCCAGTTTCTATCGCGGTAAAACAGAACCTACCAAATGCAGTGTCTGGTTGTTCAAAACTCTACTAAACAATTATTACCTATGTCGTATGAATTCAACCTAAAAGAAGAGAATGAAATACACTTATTTTTAATCAATAAGTACTATGTTCAAATACATAAGATGTAACAACTTAAAAAGAACCGATAAAAGGGTTTCAACTCAAAATTATACACAAAATATACATAAATTAGCACACTAAACCGAATCAACTTGAAAATCATCATTTACCTATATCTAGTAATTATTCATTAACAACAACATTCTGTTTTAAAGGTTTATTTTAAAATAAACACATACATGACAATATATTTACAATATTTACAATAATAAAAACTATAGATAAATATAAAAGAAAGGATAATTGTATGTACAGTGGCTTAAAGCTAATTAGAAAATAAAATAAAAATAAAATTAAAAATATACATTTTCTATAAAAATAATTTTAACAACCTTTTTGATAGCGATCGCCTCGGGCATGAATCTATGAGTCAGTTTTCTAAAAATCAGATTACTAAATCATGCATAAACGCCAAAATTAGTTCTTTGTGATTTCTGAAAAAAATTGAAAAAAAATTGAGTTGATACTGTTTAGATCTAGGCGTGTGATATAGTTAATAAGTTACTTTACAATTTTTACAAACAAACATTATACTTTAGAACAATATTTAATAGAAAAAAGTAGTCCAAAGACATGGGACAGCGATATTTGTATCAAATTATTTAATTTGAAAAATGCCCATTCTTTGCCGGCTTTTGCAAAGGAATTAGCCTACTTACTAGTAATCAAAGAATATAATACTCACAAGGCTAGTAATCCAGTTAATAAAGGAGTTTGACCTTACAAACGGTCCGGTAGTTTTGAATTTTTGATATGTTGTCTCAGATGGTTAGTCTATAGTTAGTATGTTTTTATAAATGTGCATATCTCCGTAACTATCTGTCCTAGAAACAAAATATAAAATGGAATATATAGTAAATTTAACTCTCTATAACATTAATTAAGCTTTCTTCTAGCTAAAATGCTCCTAAAGGAAGATATGAGCAAAAATATGAAGAAAGTGCCGGCTTTTTAGGGTTCCGTAGCCAAATGGCAAAAAACGGAACCCTTATAGATTCGTCATGTATGTCCGTCTGTCCGTCTGTCCGTCTGTCCGTCTGTCCGTCTGTCCGTCCGTATGTCACAGCCATTTTTTTCCGAAACTATAAGAGCTATAGTGTTGAAACTTGGTAGGTAGATGTATTCTGTGAACCGCATTAAGATTTTGATGCAAAAATAAAAAAATAATAATAAATATTGGGGGCTCCCCATACTTAGAACTGAAACTCAAAAATTTTTTTTTCATCAAACACATACGTGTGGGGTATCTACGGATAGGTCTTCAAAAATGATATCGAGGTTTCTAAAATATTTTTTTTTCTAAACCGAATAGTTTGCGTGACAGACGCTTCCAAAGTGGAAAAAAGTTGGTCCCCCCCCCTCTAACTTCTAAAATAAGAAAATGAAAAATCTAAAAAAAACATATGATGTACATTACTATAAAAACTACCAACGAAAATTGTTTTGAACGAGATCTAGTAAGTAGTTTTTTTTAATATTTTAATACCTAACTTTGCACCTAATTTATATGGGGCGCTATACATACCAGGTGCAAACTTAACTTAACCACTTAGGGATGGAAAGTGTTTGTACGGAACCCTCGGTGCGCGAGTCCGACTCGCACTTGGCCGGTTTTTCAATATGGCGGCGGGCGCAGAGGGGGGGAATTGTGCATTTTGCATTTTAAACACTGACTATGACTAACCATCCTAGACAACATATCAAAAATTCAAAACTACCGGACCGTTTGTAAGGTCACCCATAGTACTTTAGTCTCTATTCACGGAACTAAAGGAGGTGTCGGAAATTCCGTACGCGTAATTTTTTTATATTGAAAAGTATCCTATAATTGTCTTTGGATGTCCTGTACTAAAATTGGTTAATATTCGTCTAGCTATTTCGCAGTGATGCTAGGACAAAAGAAATTATAAAAACAGATGGCGCTATAATAGGCTTGCATGGCACCGCACGCCCATACAAAACAAATGAGTTCCTGCATCACGCTATTAAGATTCCTGAAATCATTGACCCTTCTCCGTAGAAAACTGATTTTCAATAAAAATACAGAATTTTATAATAGTATAGAAATAAATAAAGAAATAAATAATACCTCGTAAATACGACAGACCCGACCCGATCTTTGTAAAGATAGACGCTGAAAATGCGTACCTACTGGATATCAGGATTGATTCAACGTATACGTTATTTTCGCTTCACAATTCACCTTGCTAAGCAGTTGGAGCCCGTATTATAAAATTGTACCGATGATGGACCCTGTAAGTTCCTACTGGATCAGAGGATTCGGTCAACGTACATATATTATGTACTCGCTTTTGAAATGAAATGAAATGAAATATTTTATTTGCTAAACAATATGTAAATGTATACAGATGGATCACATTAGTCAACAGTCTCAGTAATGTTTGTACCTTATATTAGGCATGAAATGAAATGAAATATTTTATTTGCTAAACAATACGTAAATGTATACAAGATGGATCACATTAGTCAACAGTCTCAGTAATGTTTGTACCTTATATTTAGGCAAAATTCATATTTATTAAATCAATCGTATATCAAATGAATCTAGCATAACAATGTAATATCTTTATAATTCAATAATAATAAACACTATATAATTAACTTGCTTAAATTCTTAGTCTAAGTATGGGCTAAAAATTCTTGTACAGAGTAAAAATTTTGCTCACCCAGCCACTTTAGTAGAGCATTAGAGAAATTTCTTTGTGGAAGATCAGCTATATGTGATGGAATCTTATTGTAAATTTGGCCTGTCATGCCCGTTGCATTATTATGATATAGTGCTGAGTTATTCTTACGTACAATTAGCTTTTTTAGCCGATTAGTTCGAGCATGAGGTTTGCTCTGGCCAATGGTCTTAAAGAAGTGTGGTTGTTTTTTCACAAACTGGCAGATCTGAGCAATATAGATGCAGGGTAAAGGAAGAATATTAAGGGTTTTTCTGACGACGAATGATGACTTTTATTAAATTTATAAACAACCTATGTACTACAGTAGCGCCACTGATTTCATATATTACCTATAAGAAGAGGTCGATGTTGCTTTACGTCCGTAGGAGTAACCTTAGATAACCCTACACGTGACCTCCGGGTGGTGCTAAAAAAGCAACAAATTTGGCAGCTGCACTGTTCCTTCTGAGCCTCGCAGCGCACACTGGAATATAATATCAAGGAAAATATGAATAACCCGAAAAGAGACGCTCTTAAGAGCCCCATTGACTAAGGATGTCAGACCTTCAGTCCGCATCTGTCAGCTTAATATAGAAGGCATAAGCCGCTCAAAATCTGAATGCCTAGCAAAAATTATAAATGACCTGGACATTGACGTAGTATTACTACAAGAAACACATGCTGCGGATGAATTACAGCTCGCGCGCCGTGGAGACCTCGCTGGATATAATCTGGTAGCGGCCACATACCATGCCCAATATGGTACAGCAACATACGTCCATCACTCCATCTCAGAATCCACAGTTGTTATCTCCAATAAAATCGACAGTGAGAACATTGCCGTGACCGTGATCAAGTTAGGTGAGATTAGGTTGTGCAATATTTACAAACCACCAAAAAGCCGATGGCCAAAACCTGCATTGCCAGAGCTCCAGCACCCCTGCCTGTATATCGGAGACTTCAACAGCCATCACACCTCCTGGGGCTACAAGGGTATCGACGACAACGGCAGAGATATTACGGAGTGGGCAGACAAGGCTAATGCATTCCTAGTCCATGATAGCAAAACCAGAGGATCTTTTAAATCTGCTCGATGGGGCCGAAATTACAACCCTGACCTAGTTTTCAGTTCCTGTAAAGAAGTCTATATTTTGTGATTTCCCAAACAGCCAGCACCGCCTTATCCTCTTGGAAATTGGACTAAAAATTCCTTTAGTTCAATCTTACCCAGGCCCACGATGGAACTTCCAAAAAGCTGACTGGAAACTTTACGCAGAAAAACTGGACGAGAGAATCAGATGGATAGAGCCTTTGCCGAAACACTATGATCGTTTTAAAAAACTCGTTATCTCCACAGCAAAACAGTGCATCCCACGGGGGTACAGGAAACAGTATGTCCCGTGCTGGAACAGTGAGGCTGAAAGGCTTTGGAAAGAGTTTCAAGAATCAGCCGACAGAGATACGGCACACCAACTTATAAGGTCTCCGGATGACGCCCGGAAGGCGAAATGGGAACAGACGGTCGAACAGATGAATTTCACGCACTCAAGCCGTAAAGCATGGCACCTTTTGCGAAGATTAACCTCTGGCCAGACGCCCCAACACTGCAATCCGAAAGTAAGTCCGAACGCTATAGGAAACAGGATAGTAGAGCTCTCAAAAGCACCAAGCCACAAACTCCACACCCGTGAAACTCGCAGGAAACTTAAACTAGAAAAGTCCAAAGCCCTTCCAAATGACAAATATAGCGGCCCTATAACCTTGTCCGAGATCCAATCAGCAATGGCACACATCAATGTGAATAAGGCATCTTTCCCGAGTTCCTCACTGTAGCCCGCGGACGCAGGCGTGGCTGGCGGTATTTTATACAAATATAATACAAACTGGAAAGATACCTCCCAAACTGAAGGCTTCAAAAATCATTGCTATCCTTAAGCCAGAAAAACCAGAGGACATGGCGGACAGCTACCGACCAATAGCTCTGCTCAGCGCTATCTACAAGCTACTGGAGCGCTTGATATATAACCGCATATCAGAAACCATCCTCTCTAAAATTCCCCAAGAGCAAGCAGGATTCAGACCGAAACGAAACTGTTGTGACCAGGTCCTTGCCCTTACTACACATATCGAGGCAGGCTTCCAAGAAGGAACGAAGTCCTCTGCAGTCCTTATAGAAATGGGGATGGAGCGAGTCAGCGTCGTGCGAGTGTGGGGACCCGACCCGAAACAAACCATACGCCACATAGTGTTCGAGTGCCCCACCAGCAGATACCCCGGACCAGCTGAGGACTTCAAAAACTTGACCGAGGAAGCGCGTTTATACCTACGGCATTGTAAATTTTAGATATTAGATAATTTGATGTAAATATAAAAAAAAATGTAACCAGTGTGCCATATTACATCGCTATACGATAAAAAAAACAAAAACCTATAAGAAAATTGTTTTCAAGGTTTTCTTAATTCATCTCTAGAGGAACTATAATTTTTCATCTTTATTCATACTAGTCCATACTTTAAGTGCACACATTCGCATTCGTCTGTCTCTCTGTTACCTCTTCACGCTTAAACTGCTGAACCGATTTAGATGAAATTTGGTATAGAGATAGTTTGAGTTCCGGTGAAGATAGGATACTTTTCATCAGCTAAATCATCTTTTAAAGGGGTGAAATGGGGGATGAAAGTTAAGCACTATAGACTGCTGAACCAGTCAGTAGAACAGTGCCCGTGTAGGTAGGTACCTACTTATGTTACATAGATGGCGCTGTGAGTAATGGCGCCCAAATTACTCGTTCCATGCAGACGAAGACGCGGGCAAAAGCTAGTAACACTAAAAGTAAGTACATAATTCTTTCCGTAAAACGCCCCTGAGAAGGGGTTTTCTTATAGTATTATTTTATTACATAAATGATGATCAAATACTTCCGCTTAACATCGTAAATATTATAAGCGTTCATTTATTTTAGCTAGTCTTTATGTGCATGTGTGTTTCACTTGCTTCCTCGATTTATCTCTTATTTGTCAACTGTAACGAAAATATACTTAACACGTTTATCGCAGAGTAACTAGTTATGAGAGGTTTAACTTTATGTCAATATTTACGAGTAAGTAAAGTCTGTCCGGAAGCGTAAGAGTGAAATGCAATAAAACTTGTTTTATATTTAAAAACCGGCCAAGAGCATGTCGGGCCACGCTCAGTGTAGGGTTCCGTAGTTGCTCATCCTTCACAATAAACTGCTGTTTTAAGCCCGAGGTTTGCGTTAAGATTTTAAACTCTATAAAAAGGTCGTAAACGCCCTAGAAACTGTAATCACTTATTACCTTCTGGAAGTCAACTTACGACCTTTTAAAGAAAAAATATGAAATTTGGCGATAACTCAAGAACGGCTCGACCGATTTTGTTCGATATAGTTTTCATTGAAAGTACTTATAAGGCCTCATTTACATGAATTTTTCCGCATTTTTTTGACCCGTGGTTGATAAGTTAGAGGGGGGGACACTATTTTTTTTTCTTTTCGAGCGAATATTTACAAAACTGCTTACTTTATCAAAAAATAATGCACCCACACGTCAGTGTTGAAAAGAAAAAAAAATCACCCCCACTTTAGGTGTTCGAGAGGTACCCGAAAAAAAAATTAATTTTATTTTACCGTTCTGTCGACGTTATGCATACACATACTCATACCAAATTTCACCTTTTTAGTACTAATGATCACGGAGCTAAGCCGCGGACGGACGGACGGACGGACGGACAGACGGACAGACGGACATGACATGGCATGACATAAAACTATAAGGGTTCCTAGTTGACTACGGAACCCTAAAAAATTACAGTGATATGTCCGATATATCCCTCAAATATGTGAATATTAAACCGAACCAACAAATTAACAATTTCCGTACACAATAAATTGTATTAAGTCTAATGTTGGCAGCGCATGCGGGCAACCCTGGAGGAATACTTTATTGGCTCATTTTAAGTTTAATCGTAAATCGATTGCAACAAGGTTGTACTTGATGTCACGTTAGTTTCTTTCGTAAATGTATTATTTATAAGTTTAAGTTATTTTTAATATGGATCTTTATTGAATCATTGATAAAAATATCAAAACAAAAGGAAAAATACGGTATTTGAGTATGTTGAAAATTAATTATGTCATTGAAACCACTAAACATAGTCGAGTTCATTTACATTTACGACTTTATGCTCCTGACAATAGGGTCGTGTTCAGATATTTTTGTTCTCGTAAGTTTGTAGATGTAAATGAACTCGACTGTACCTACATTAAAAAATAGCCGGAACTAAATGAACTACCACTTACTTTTGGTCATTACACTATTTTTAATTGGAGAAAGGAAAGACTAAAAAGATTATTGAATATTACGAAATAAACAAGATTTCTTTATATATAAGCAACTATAATATTTTTCTGAACTGAGACATAGTTAGAGTGACATAACAAAAAAAAATACCATAGAGAGAAACCTGCCTGGTTATTAAAACTGCTATACAGCCTTGTATAATTTACAATCTTCAATAAAGATGACGTGTTTTGACTGCTAATTTTATGACGTCACAAGCTGGCTTATTTTCATAGAAACTTAATACTAACAAATCGTTTTTGACATTTCGCTGATTTGAGCTGTCATCAAAATATACCGTATTAAAAAGGTGTTCTGGTGTTAGGGTGGTAAGAAGATTAACACGTTGGACCAGTAACCGCCAGGTTAAGCATCTAAATTGTTCTATGTACTTTGATCTTTGTATAAATGGTACAATGTATTATTTGATAATGCATTATGATTATGCCTAAGGGCCTGGCCACATGTCCACGACACGGCGTCGTAAACGTAAAACGACACGGTGTCGCGTCGGAGCGCGACACATTATCCACCGTGCGAATATCCGTTGCCGCGTCGTGAAAACACACGACACGGCGTCGTAAACGTAAAACGACGCTGTGTCGCGTCGGAGCGCGACACAATTATCCACCGTGCGAATATACGTTGCCGCGTCGTGAAAACACACGACGCTGTGTCGCGTCGGAGCGCGACACAATTATCCACCGTGCGAATATACGTTGCCGCGTCGTGAAAACACATGCTGCACCGGGCACCGCAGGTCGCGCCGCGCGCCGGGCAGATTAACTTTGCTGTGTTGAGTAGATGCACGGTGCGGTGCCACGTTCGATTACGACGCCGCAGCTTCTCGTACATGTTCAAAATATTTTGCGATCAGTTTTCAATTCGACATGGATCCTATCACACGTATTCTGCTCTTGTTGCTTTTAAGAAGAAGCATGAAGAAAAAGCAGAAGAAACGAAAATGTTGGATAAATCCATATCTTTCTATTATGAACCATGATGGCAGTCATTTCAAAAGGAAGTACGAGGCTTTAAAAATAAGTGATCACAAGTTTTATGATTATTTTAGAATGTCTGTGTCAAGTTTTGAAGAACTATTATGGAAAATATCGCCTCGTTTAAAAAGGCAAAATGTATTTAGGAAACCAGTTCGACCTCTGGAGATGTTGGGATTAACAATAAGGTAAGAATTAAAGCTATATATATTTATGTTATTGTTTATTGTCATTGTCAATCAAACAAGAATGTTTTATAAGTAATTAGTCAAGCTTGTAACTATTTGGAAATAATTAGGTAACACTATTAACAAATTTTATACACGGTGTCACATGAAGACACCGAATAATTTTAACAGCAACGTATATTCGCACGGTGGATAATTGTGTCGCGCTCCGACGCGACACAGCGTCGTTTTACGTTTACGACGCCGTGTCGTGTGTTTTCACGACGCGGCAACGGATATTCGCACGGTGGATAATGTGTCGCGCTCCGACGCGACACCGTGTCGTTTTACGTTTACGACGCCGTGTCGTGGACATGTGGCCAGGCCCTAAGGTTTTTAATTCCAGAAAAACCAGAAAAACGAATTGAAATTTGAATGACATACAGAACGCGCACGAAAGTCGGAGCACTGTCAATGTCAAGGTAAAAGATTCAGATTGGCGGCACCAGATGGTAGCACCTTCATTCGCCTCTTCACCAGTACAAGTTAAATAGGGTCAAAAATACTGATTGTTTTAAACATTTTTCTTTATGATCAAACCTGTTTCTTAACATAATTATCAATGTTACTACTTAGAACAGGGTTTATTGGTATATATTTGAAACCTACAGTTTGAATTTTTGTATGAATGTACCTACAGTACATTTTACAGTAATAATTTTTGTTTCAAAAACTACTCGAATTTGACAAAATTCACGCAGAAAACTGTTTTTTTAACTTATTTCCGACTGCACGCAATGAAAGCATGAAAATGGGAGCTCCTTGAAATCTCGATGCTTCATTTCGTCGAAAAAAATTTACTCGGAAGTCATACATTTTTCAGACATTTTGTAAATTATAACCTTTAGATTAGGTTAGGTTAGGTTTTGTGTTATAACATTCAAAAATATTTTTTATATTTTTGGTTACAGAAAAAAAATGCTTTCGATGAAATGAAAATTCGATGAAACGTTTTTCTAAATTTAAAGGGTTTCTAAATTTCAATTTTTTGTTAAAATCGTAATGTGTAGGTCAATTTAAGAGGCCTTATTCCTTTTAATATTTTCTTTATATTATGACAAATATATTGATAATTTCAACCAAGTTTGTGAAGTAAATAATACTTTTCTCTGAGTTCTAGGAAGTAACTAACATAGCTATTTTTATGGGTTTACCCTTGAAATTTAGAAAAACGTTTCATCGTTTTTTTTTCTTTTTTGTATTTTTCGATATGAAAATAAGATTAAGTTATTAGTAACGCAATCTCTTATTTGTCCCATTAATAGGCCTTACATTTGTGCAGCTCATTGCACATTGTACAGTCAAACGCCAATAAAATGTCAATTAGGTACGGTATAATAATATCATTCCAAGACCGTACGTACCGTTTACGTAATTATGTATTGACTTGAACAATATAGGTTAATTCTTTCGGAAGATTCACTATAATGACCTGGATATAAACCGTTAAAGGTTTGTTCTCAATGTCGCCCATGGTAAACATTAACCTTACAGACAGAATTTACTTGCGATAAACATAGATAATACCCCACGGGAGGCAACTAAGGTTGCTAGACAGTTTCCTTGCTTAAGCGATAATATTCAATTCACAGTTTGAAACCCATATAAATACATGGAGTTTTATTCCGCACTCATTCACGTTTTCAAGTTCCAACGTTAACACGTAAAATAAATTATTTGAGACAATGTTTGCGTCAAAGATATCATGTCTAGTAGTTATGTTTGGTTATTGCAGTGGTTGGATAATAAATAACGTTGATTTTCCGACTTTAAGAGGGAAAGGGCTGCTGGCAGAAGAAAGCAACGAAGTGGATGGAGAAGATTGGTCGGATCTCAAATTCAGTTTGATTTATCCAGGTTTGTTGAACAGAGATAGGTTATTTTTTTACTACGACGGTGACAAAGAAGCATGATTAGCCAAGTGTTAATGTTAGACTTGTGTGTCCTATGTTTTTAAAGTGTCAAAAAACCCTTTTTTATGGTCCAAATGGATTTACCACCAACCAACCAACTACGTTACTTACAATGCCAAAAGAGTCCAGAAATTATGCTTGATACTCATTTATTCCTATCAAAACGCGTGCGGTATAATGAATGTACCGATGTAAAATTTGTGTTGATGCGTTTTTTCTTTCGTTGTAATATAAAGAATGAAATTTTACGGGTCGTTCTCAAAATATTTGCACCGCTGCGTTAATTTTGCATTTTTTTTAAAGTTGCGATTTCTTCTTTTATTTTTCATAGGATCGCTAGAAATATATTCAGACAATTGATATCACGTCGGGGGAAGTAGTTAAATTGAATATCTTAGAAGATATAGGTGTTTGAAATTTTAGGTCGACAGGTGAAAGACATCGATGTCAGGTAAACGACATTTGTTACCAGGTTATCGACAATGGGTGCAGGTTTGCGACAAATATGTTCCAACTTAACTGAATTTGTTAGCAGGTTAACGACGACGGTTGCAGGTAAATGACATTTTAAATAAAACCTACGTTGAACTGTCAACTAGTGCTTTTTTGATTGTTTTTTATTTATATTTTTTCCTTATGTTAGTAATTTGCATAAAGAAAACAAGCATTTAATTCTCATCTCATAGGTAATTTCTCAGGAGGTTTTGAAGCCTGTACAATCCAGAAAGGTCATAGCCGGCAAAAAGATGCAAATCTCAAGCATACCCACGTGATTTTATAAGTCTCTTATGAAGGGTCAACAGCGAATCATTTAAATAACGTTTCTGCATCCTAATGCTGCCTCTTTTGAGATATTGTTTCTTACCCGCTGATTTTACTACTACTGTTTTCGTCATCTTCGAGGAATTCCTTCACATCTGATTACCAGAAAGCCTTCGGCTGCGTTAGGAGCCAGAACATTTGGTAACACTTTATAAAGCCTTTACGAGTCTGGATACTGAATGGTGACGGTAGGAGATGTCACATAAAGAACTTTAAGTTCCAGAAAGGCGTACGACAGGGATGCATCATATCCCCAATACTATTTAACAGATATGGAGCCCTTGAAGGTACGTGGTAGACATCGCCTATTTTGCATCACCCGAAGCAGAAGTGGCCCAACTTTTGGAACGAGTCAAAACAACCAGCCTCAGAATGGGTATCGATATTAATTAAAAAAAAGACCGAGCTGATGATAGCCGACCATTTACTAGTCGACAAAGTACTAACCTGGTTCAAGAGTTCGAAACTGTTGATCACTTCCAGTACCTTGGCTCCATTGTCACAAGTAGAGGCACATGTAAACTGGAGATTCGCAGACGAATCGGAATGGCCAAAACAGCGATGAACCAACTCGGCCAAAATATATAAAAATAGAAACATCCCTTACCGGACTAACATGCACCTCGTCTGTACACTTGTCTTCTCCATATTTCTTTATGGGGCTGAGACCTGGACGCTCAAAGCCGCTGACAGGCAGAGGATTGATGCTTTCGAAATCTGGTGCGGGCGCCGCCTGCTAACGATTCCTAAGACAGCTTGAAAGTAAAATGAAATACTCTATTTCGGTAATATATATGTTTTTATAACAACGAAACATGAGTTGAGACACGGCGAGTGACCGATAAAACCTGGTTTTTAAATAATTTTGTAAAAGTGTTTAAATAATTGTCGTTCGCCTGCCGTATGTGTCGTTCACCTGTTTTTGTATAGACAAGTGAACGACATACAGGAGATGGACAAAATGACAGTTATGTCATCAAAACAAATAAAGTATTTCGTTGATGAACTGCATATTTATACACATAAAAGTAGACCATACTTTACGCATTATAAGTTAAAATGAATGCGATAGTACACACGTCAACCAAAATATGGAAGGCAGAATATAGACTACATACCCATTACAAACTCCCGCTCGCGTAAGTGTATGTATCATATTTTTTTAGTGGAGCACACTGACGACGTGTCACTCGGGACAGCGTTAGGTGGAAACTGAAGGTCTCAATGTATGCGGGGTGAGGCAGGGGAAACGAAATAGTAGTCGCACAATTGTAATGTTTGTCTCATGACAAGTGAACGACAAAAAATGGCGTGGACAAACTTAAATTGCAAATAATTCGCAACATAAGCATAGTATTATTATTCGATATGGTAGTATTCAATCCTCATCATATATGAAAATAAAATGGAGTACTGAACTTAAGCTAAGTCGGTAATGTATATGTTTTTATTACAACGAAACATGAGTACCTCGCGATGGGACACGGCAAGTGACCGACAAAACCTAGTTTTAAATCGTTTTTTTGTCTATTAACATACTTTAGTTATAATTTAAATCATTTGGCCTCTATGTAAAAAGTGTCTATTGCTATGTGTTGATAATTGGATATTTAAAATAATGCGGTGTAAAAAACTTCTTCTAAGACAAACCTGTTGACAGGTGGCGGTGCAAATATTTTGAGAACGACCCTTACATACCTTTAACCTTAATAGATAGGTGAGTGAATACAATAAGTTGGAAACTATGATGACAAAATAAATATTAGATTATGCTTTCGGTTTAATTTACAAACATAACTTTGCAAAATAGATATTAGTCTCAATGAAAACGTGTTTCAGCATTTTAATAAATGTTCCATTAACGTTTTCAAGCAAAAGAACGTACTCCCACCACCTGGAAGGCCGGCAACGCACTTGTGACTCCTGGTGTTACAGGTGTCTATGGGCGACGATAATCGCTTTCCATCGAGCGATCTGTTTGCTCGTTTGCCCCCTATGACATAAAAAAACGTTTCTTAAACGTTATTTTATTACAGGTACAAAATGGTGCGGAGCCGGTAACATAGCTGATGGTTACGACGACTTGGGCCCGGCTCGAGAGACCGACATTTGCTGCCGAGAGCACGACCTATGTCCAGATATTATCTCCGCCGGGGAGACGAGGCACAACCTCACAAACAACGCCTTCTACACAAGGTTAGATTGGTTATACCCTCAGAATTTGTAGCAGAAAGACACGACAACTTGGGCCCGGCTCGAGAGACGGACATGAGCTGCCGAGAGTACGATCTATGTCCAGGTATTATCTCCGCCGGGGAGACGAGGCACAACCTCACAAATAACGCCTTCTACACGAGGTAAGATTGGTTATGCCCTCAGAATTCGTAGCAGAAGGACACGACGACTTGGGCCCGGCTCGAGAGACGGAAATGTGATGCCGAGAGCACATCTATGTCCAGATATTATTTCCGCCGGGGAGACGAAGCACAACCTCACAAACAACGCCTTCTACACAAGGTGAGTTTTATTATACCCTCAGAGAGTCGGGTCTGGCTCGAAAGACGGACATGTGCTGCCGAGAGCACAATCTATGCCCAGATATTATCTGCGCCGGAAAGATGAGGCACAACCTCACAACAACGCTTTCTCAAAAGTTAGGACTAAATACCATACACAGTGTCGTGGCGTAAAAGAGATCCCGGGCAAGACCAGGTTCCTCGAACCCCTTCAATTACGTAAGGGACATTGGGTCGCTGAGCGTTTTCTATCGCCTATAAAAAACGTGACGTTTGGTGAGTGCTCTGAAGAGCTATTTTCTCTTATCCTACCCTTCTCTTTCCGTCATAGAACCACGCGTGCCATCGCATCGCCGTGGAAAATATTCCCACACGTACCAAGAAGTTTGACAAATCCTTTATCTGCCTAACTATCCTTCTGATAACTTGGGACCCTTCAAACGAAGCATGAAGAAGCCTCTCGTGCCATGGCAGTGTCAACTGACATAGCACCGTTGGTTTCTTGTCAGTTACCATTGCGACTTGGGCTCCCCTTTTTGCTTATCATCAGGTGAAGTGGAACCACTATGTTGTGCCGTTATTAAAAAAAGAACGGTGCTAAACTGGGCTAGCAATCGGCTACGAATCGGGCTCTATGAACGCCACGCCACATTCACATAATAAAACACTACCGAAGGCTCTCGTTTGATCTTCACAAAAGTCACCTGAAAATTATATTTTAAGCACATTCACCATACTTTTAGGACATGCGTTTACCTAGCACCCACAACCCCCGTCCCATTGCTTTCCAGCAAGTGTTTTCGCGGCGAGAGAGATGGTGCTGTTGTCAATGCTTGGACAAAAATGCATTTTTTTTATCTTCTATTCTATTCTTAGTTGTTTCTTTATTATTCAACGTGCCTTATATAATTAGTGTCTCTGTAAGCTGTAGACTTTTACATTTCCAACCCCCATATATACCTTCCTATTCGTAATTTTGTTATTTAATAAAACCGACTTTTTAAAATGTATTATATAATTATTGAACCTACACACAAAATTTCACGAGAATAGTTTGAGAAATGCAGTCTGGAGACGAGAACAGCGGGAACACCGGACATCGGAACATTAAAACATTCTGACACTAGAAATAAACTTTAGCCAAGCTGAACTCGCTCTGTCAACAACTAAGACCTAGAGATGTGCCGTTCTCAAGAACGTTTTCCGATGTGTATAGGGAAAGAACGTTCTTGAGAACAACAAATCGGGAAACATACTCGAGAACGGCACATCTCTACTAAGACCTCTACACCATTCAGGTTGAACTGCAACTGCGACGAGCAGTTCCGACTGTGTCTGCGAGCGGCCAACAGTAAAGTCGCGAAGCAGATTGGCACAGTGTACTTCAACGCGCTGGGCACCGAATGCTTCCGAGAGGACTACCCTGTCATCGGGTGTGACAAGCATGGCGGGTTAGTGAGATCTCTTTCCTGATATTCATTTACTTTTTTTATTCATTTGTTTTTATTTATTTATTTTTATTTTTATTATTTATTATTATTTTTTAATTAATTTATCTATTTTAATATTTTAATTTATTTAATGATTCCTATTTATTTTTATCAGCCTATAGGACTGCCCCGCCGTTGGGCAAAGGCCTCTACCCTTGATTTCCACATTTAAAGCTGTATTGAACAAAATACAAAATTAAAATTACAAATGGCGGGCTTAATGCCACGAGACTGTGGGTAATTATTTTTTTTCTTTGCCCTTATGGTAGTGACCCTCAAAGCTAATAAGCTTTATTCTTATTCAACACCCATTTAGAAGCAAACTCTCGTTATTTTATTAAACTAGTGGCTATGTCAGCTAGACCTCGAGAGTTTGCTTCTAAATGGGTGAAATGTGTCAAATTTTATATTATAAACCCCCATAATTCCGCCATTTTGTAAAATCTCAAAAACTGAATCGACAAAAAATACTTACCACACCAACTCACAAAATTTCACACCAATCGGTTGGAAAATGCGGTGTCTAAGTGAAAAGTGTCGGAAATCCGAACATCCAACCATCCAGACAAACGAAACAAATTTTGGCGAAGCTGAAGCAGAGACATACGGTACCTAGTTGTTTCTAAAGTATTATTTGTAATAAAAAAACCGGCCAAGAGCATGTCGGGCCACGCTCAGTGTAGGGTTCCGTAGTTGCTCATCCTTCACAATAGCCTTAAGCACACTAGTGTTGAAACGAAAAAAAAAAAACCCCCACTTTAGGTGTTCGAGAGGTACCCGAAATATTTTTTTTTTTTTAGTTTTTATTTTACCGTTTTGGCGTGATACATTCACATACTCATACCAAATTTCAGCTTTCTAGTACTAATGATCACGGAGCTAAGCCGCGGACGGACGGACCGACGGACATGGCGAAACTATAAGGGTTCCTAGTTGACTACGGAACCCTAAAAACGGATTGAGTTCATAATAGTACATTGCATAGCTAGGGGGCGGTGAATTCGTGATGTCCCAGATAGCAGATGTTCTCGTAAATAAATATGCGATCTGGGGGCCTGTGATAGTTGCGTTTGTCACGTGATAAATAAGTGACAAAGCATCTGTCAGTGACACTCGCAGTTTATCAAAATGTGACGGATGCTTTGTCACTTTATTTATGGCGTGAAAAAGAAACCATCATTGGCTAAGCCCGCTGCCCCTGGTTTACGAATCACCGCCCGTGGTGGCCCTTATACCATATTTTTTTTCTATGGTGGTTATTCAAATTCTGGCAGTATGTACGATTCAATTGATTTTTTGAATGATTTTTAACGGAGAGATATTTTAATTTTCCTTGAGATTACCGAGATATAAGACGGCAATATATTTGCCGCTGTCCGTGAAGCGACTGACAATTTTTCGTAGATCAGCCATACATAATCTATGGGGACACAGCGATGATGTGATTTATTATGAAAACATAATATTTAACCACCACCATAATCTCCGAAAGCCTAACATCATGACTAGTAACAAAATCCGATACGAATTTTATTTTCTAGCTTTTTTCTTCAGTTACATCAATTAAGATATCCTGCAATTAATGTTGTCGAAGAAAAACCCTATTAACAATGGAAAAAAACAAGTTTTACGAGCTGTGATCATAATATATGTTTATATTTTCTGGCATTATGTAATAAATTTCCAAGGAAGCGGTGGTAGCCTAGTGGTTAAGGCATGCGACTTTCAATCCGGAGGTCGCGGGTTCGAACCGGGCCCGTACCAATGAGTTTTTCGGAACTTATGTACGGAATGTCATTTGATATTTACCACTCGCTTTTCGGTGAAGGAAAACATCGTGAGGAAACCACCTAAGCCCAATAAGGCCTAGTTTCCCCTCTGGGTTGGAAGGTCAGATGGCAGTCGCTTGCGTAAAACTAGTTGCCTACGCCACATCTTGGGATTTAGGTAGCCGACCCCGATTGAGAATTTATTCTCAAAAAATGGGACAAAGGCTAGGAGGATGATGATGTAATAAATTTCCAAAATAGTCTCTAGGTATATTCAGTGAATGAAATAAATTATGACGGCAAATATATTGCCACCAACCACTAAAGGGTTAAAGTTATACGTCTTGCCTTGGCCAGTAATTGAAATTTTCTCCATTGCGTAGCTCATTTTTGGTAACGTAACGCTAATATTTTGTTTTTTTTTCAGGTGGCTAAATAGCAAATGCCTGAAGCCCAAATATGATACGCAAGGCGAGCGGCGGTACCAGTGGTTTGATGTGCCGAACTATTGATAATCTATATAGTCATTTATTATTAAGTATTTATTTTAGATAGGTACCTTGTATAATAAATAATAATAATATTTTTTTTCTTATATCGGACAACCTCACACAAATCATTCTAGTTCCACAGTAAGCTCTAGTAGGCTTGTGTTATGGACACACGACGCCGATAAACATACTTATATAGATAAATACATACTTAAATACAAATAACATCCATGACCCAGGCACAAATATTCGAGCTTATCACACAAATATTTGCCCTTGCCGGGATTCGAACCCAGGACCGTCGGCTCAGTAGGCAGTTGCTTAACCACTGCGCCAACCGCGTCGTCAACTTTCTGTTCTGTTTATTTTGATAAAATGTGTAATTATAGTCGACTTGGAAGTATCATTGTTTCACTGATTCAGGGTTTTGCAGCCCTGTTTTGTATCTGATATTAATTTTCGCTTGATAACTGCATGCGTTTCTGAGAAAAAGTTTCTTGACCGACGGACATACGGATGGACGAACAACGAAGTGATCTTACGAGTATAAGGGTTCGTTTTTCCTTTTAAAATACGGAACCCTAAAAACAAATGGGAAGTAGTGAAATTGTGTGGATGTGTTATAGTACTTGTACTAAGCTAATAGTGAAAATATGAAGCAAAACTCATAACCCTATATTTCGCTTCTCCGTAGTCGCGTAAAAAGTATCTATAACCATCTGGGATGCACAGCTACCCGTAATACCAAAAACATTTTGAAATCGCTCCACCCGTATGTTATGAAAACACTAATAAATTATGAACAACAGATGGCGCCAGACTGGCATATCGCTGCGGCCCATACAAATCAAGGGATCCTGCGTCACGCTGTTTAGATTTTTTCTGAAATCATGAGTCCCAATAGATAACTGATTAATAATGTAAATAAAAATTCTAATGATATAAAAATCATCTTTATACCCGAGAGATTTTAAGAAAACTAATAAACGTAATTAAATAATTGACTTATTTTTATTCATGTTCTTATTATATACTGATAAATGCGATTAAAGCCAATGTGACATGATCTGATCACATGATAATCGTGATAAAAATTATGCTTTAACTGATTATCTGATAAGATAACACTTAAATTATGAGACCACCTGTTTAACTGTGACGCTTGCCATTCCATTGATATGACTATAGTTTTAAGAAGATTTTATCCCATCAAAAACATAAATGTAAAATGAGAGCCAAGTTCAATATCGCGTGCACTTCGCCGACAAAAGAATTGAGATCTGCAAGGGCGCCAAGTTCTTTGCCCTAAAATTTTAAGATACAAGGACATGCGACATACTCGATGCATTTATTTTACTTGGGGAGTAATTCAATATCAAGATTTGACTTGGCTAGTTTTCACAAACTAACTAAATTTTATAAAAGTAACATAGTCATAGTTCATTATCAAGCTAACAGTAGGTATAAGTAACAAGACGTACACTAACTTGCGTACTTACCTTTACGAAAATAGGTTAATGATTTGATTGATTTTGATTTATAATATAAATTTATATTTTAAAACTAGCCAAGTCAAGTCTTGATATTGAATTACACCCCAAGTAAAATAAATGCATCGAGTATGTCGCATGTCCTTGTATCTTAAAATTTTAGGGCAAAGAACTTGGCGCCCTTGCAGATCTCAATTCTTTTGTCGGCGAAGTGCACGCGATATTGAACTTGGCTCTCATTTTACATTTATGTTTTTGATGGGATATCATTACTTTTTGTACAGAAATTATTATGATGTGTAAATTACTTAATTATTATTTGTTAATTAGTTCTGTGTGCTATTCTAGTACATCTTTTGAAAGTTTTGAATAAACAAAGAATTTTCCAAAACGGTTAGTACGTATTGGATTTTTATGTGCATGTATGTGTAAGTGTGTGCGTGTGAGTGTATAGGTATGCTATTCTAGTATATCTTTCAAACAAAAAAAGAATTTTCCAAATCGGTTTATAAATGACAGAGTTCTGAGGCAACAACCATCAATAATAATAATAATAAAAAAACATAAAAAAATCACTGTTTTCGATTTTTATATGTATACACACACAATTACTAAGCTGGATGCCAAATTTCACCTTTCTAGGTCACCTGGAAGTGGGTTAGGTTTTTGATTACTAGTGAGTCAGTCAGTCAGTCAGTGATAAAAATACCGTTTTTTGGACTTTAATATCTCAATAACTATTTAACCTATATTAATGAAATTTGGGGTTCTACTTGTTCTAAAGGATCTTAATACATAAGCCAAATTTCATTTTTTTATGTTAAATAGATTTGGAGTTATTGGGGGGTCAAAAGTGGCTCCAAACGGTTCGTGTAATATAACACACGGCTGCTGCTCGCCAGTTCCTGCGGTGAACTTGGCTGGACACGCTGCCGCGTGTCTAGATATTCATAAAATAAGGCCTCTTAAGAGGCCTTAATCCTATTAAAATGCTGATGGTTTTAGACATTTTTCTCTATGATCAAACATGTTTCTTAACATATTATTGATGTTACTACCTAGAACAGGGCTATTGAGATTTATTGGTATATATTTGAAACCTACAGTTTGAATTCTTTATTGACAATTTTTGTTTCAAAATCTACTCGAAATTGACAAAATCCACACGGAAAATTAGTTTTTTCAATTTATTTTCGACTGCACGCAATGAAAGCATGAAATAGCTATGTTACTACCTAGAACTCAGGGAAAAGTATTATTTTCTTCAAAAAGTTGGTTGAAATTATCAATATATTTGTCAGAATATGAAAAAAATAAATTTTAAAAGAAATAAGGCCTCTTAATAACAAATAGTTTTTCATTTCTCATATTCTGAAAGTTAGTCATTAATTATTATCTGAGTAGCGGGTTGAAAATGACTCATCGCGACCCTAGGGTTGAAAAGTAATTTGAAAAAGAATACTTATTGCCCTGTAGCGTATCAATCAAATGCGCTACAGGGCAATAAAATTAACTCGTACAGTCACGACAAAAAACTACCTACTGTTATGTTAAAACTATCCACAGTGATGAAAGTTAAAGTGTTTTTTTTTTCAATAATATTCTGCATTTATTTCAGATGAAGAACGAAGGAGTTCATAGCATTCTCGTAAATAATGTTTTGAATTTGGTTGATGACATTTTTCGCTACTAACATTTTATAATGCATTGCATATTATATATAACGTATGCTCATTATTGCCATTAAAAGCTGTTTGTAGCGTCACTATCCCCTGGCTAAACTGCTACTATTTAGGCCATATACCTACAGAAAAAATTGGTAAGACGCAATATTTATACTGTACTTACGTTGCTAGTGTAAGTCGAGTTCATTTACATCTACACACTTACGAGAACAAAAATATCTGAACACGACCCTATTGTCAGGAGCATAAAGTCGTGTTCAGATATTTTTGTTCTCCTAAGTGTGTAGATGTAAATGAACTCGACGTACAGAATACAAAATAATGGATGTAGTGCAAGTACAGTCACACCTCCCACCTGTTGTGAGGCCAACTTGTTGAGGCTACTGTTCCTGATGCTCTAAAACTGGCCATAGTTAAGCCCCTGCATAAAAAGGGCGATAAAATGGATAGTAATAACTATCGTCCAATTGCTCTTTTGCCAACTCTAGCTAAAATATATGAGACTGCTATGTCAACTAGATTATATGCATTCTGTGAAAAATTTAGTTTTCAGTGATGCTCAAAACGGATTCAGGAAAAATCGGTCAACTACACTCGCAGTTTTCAAATATGTCCACGAGACTCTAAATATTATAAAAAATAAGAAGCACGCCATCGGTATCTTGCTTGATATGAGCAAAGCCTATGACAGGGTTTTGTTTGACATACTACAAAATAATTTGTATGGCCTCGGAATCCGTGGACGAGCATATGAGTGGTTTCACCTCCTACTTGACTAACCGTAAACAAATTGTGGAAATAGATTTCAGAGATCAGTCGTCAGGATACATAAAAAAGGTCAAGTCAGAGGAAATTGCTGTAACCAGTTCCATTCCACAAGGTAGCGTTCTAGGTTGCATCTTGTTCTTAATCTATATAAACGATTTACCTACAGTCATAACTCAGCCGTGTAGTCTTTTTGCTGATGACGTTTCAGTTGTATTATCATGTCAAAATGAGGATGAACTACAGATCATGTTGGACGATACAATTGCATCAATAGTTTCCTGGCTAATGGACCATAATTTAAAACTCAATTTTATAAAAACTAATCTCATTCAGTTCAGGTCATACCAACGGAAAAGCCTTCAACTCAGCTATACGTACAATGGTAGTGAACTAGAATACGTAAAAGTTCATACACTTCTAGGTTTAAATATTGATTCGAAATTAAATTGGAACGATCATGTAGAGAAAATTACGAAAAAATTAAGTTCGTTTACATATGCCCTAAACCAACTAAAAAAATGTACTGACTTTGGTACTGCTATCTGCGCATATTATGCCTACGCCCATGCCTGGCTTTCTTACGGAGTAGTGTTATGGGGAAATAGTTCTCACGCTATTAAACTATTTAGGCTTCAGAAGCGATGTATCAGAATACTGGTGAACATTCAGGAAACAGAAATTTGTAAAGAGCATTTCAGCCATCATAAGATTCTTATGCTACCTTCCATTTACATTTTAGAAGTAGGTACTTTCGTAAAGAAAAACTACAACCTTTTCCCACAGTACCTACTCTCGTCCACCTACTTTGCGCCCCCATAATGCATTAGCCCGGCCGCTCTCAAAGTTAAAAATGTTCGACTCAGGTCCTTTTGCTATGTGTGTGAAAATTTATAACAAATTACCACAAGTGATTAGAGAAAAGCAACTTATTACGTTTTAAAAGTTTATTAAAAAAATATCTAAATCAAAAATGTTTTTATTCAGTAAATGATTATTTAACTGCATGTAATGAATAGATATGTGTGACAGTATATGATATAAATTGAATGAATATGTATACTGAAATGAAACAGAATGGTCATAAAAATATTGTAAACTAGCTTTAGGTTATTTAGTTTTAAGATATTGCTGTGCCCTAGCAGGGTTCATGACCGCTACTGTAAACCTTCTATAACATCTACTTGTACCATGAATGCAATAAATCACTTTGACTTGACTTTGACTTAACCTTACGCTGCTGCTGGTCGCAAGAGTGAGTCTTCTCGATTATTTGTTAGGTATCTAAATTCTTTCATACAAATAAAAATGCTCTATTAACAAGAACGAAATGAAAAAAGAACACTCGGACACCCACGGATTTCGTACTAACAACGAACGTAAGGAATATGAATATTTATTGATTTAACGAAAATATAAATTGTAGTGAGGAACAAACTTAACTTTGTCATGAATTAACTATTGGGGCATTTCATATGAAGCGGACAGGTAAAAAAAAGTGAGATCAGGAAATTTGTTCATATGCGGGTTATTTATACCTCTAGTAGGTATGAAAGCGGACACAGATTTTTTTTTTCTACGACGTTTATTTTTAAAGTTATGGGCCTTTGAAAAATAATCATAATCAAAATTCCGATTTTTTTGATTTAGTTTTTTGAATGGGGAAATAATACAAATGAATATGAAACTTAGCGTTTTGTATAGGTTTTTAGATGCTATTTTTAATAAAGAAATTATTTTTTGAAATTAATAAAAAAAACATGTATAAAACCGGAAGTGAAATTTTCAAAGTATTTTTTTTATCACTTCGACCATTTTTATTTTTTATTTTTTTACACCGAAATATAGTCAAAGGTATATTTATAATACACTATGAGTTTCATAGTGGAATGCCCATTACTTAGAGAGATAGGTAAATTAATGTACATGCATGTCGCACTGAGTGTGATGTTTCATACTAATTTACTTCAGGTATATGAAGTGTAATCACATGTATCATTGTATTCACGCGAGTTTAAGCTTTAAAAGCTTAGAGTTTAGTATTACTTGTTATTTTTACAAGCATTATTAGTAAATGCCTGGTCCAACTCTCCTTAAAATTAGCCGACTTTAGTAAATGCCTGGTCCAACTCTCCTTAAAGTTAGCCGAATTTAGTAAATGCCTGGTCCAACTCTCCTTAAAATTAGCCGACTTTAATCTCGACACACACAGCTTTCGATTAAAGCAAGCAAGCATTTCGCTTGATCGTTGTTCCAGTGAAATAAATGTATGTACAACTTCAAAAAATTGCCGGAATTCTCATTGTAAGACAGTAAAAAATAGAAAATAAAACATTTTGAATTTGGCATGACGTTTATTTTCATCATTATGTTTTCACTTTAATTATACATCAGTTTAAAAAAGAGTGGTGTTATATTTTGTATGTCTGTGTGGCATTGTATTGCTCAAACGCTTGCATCCGAGTGCGGTTTGCTTTAATCGAAAGCTGTGTGTGTCGAGATTAAAGTCGGCTAACTTTAAGGAGAGTTGGACCAGGCATTTACTAAAGTCGGCTAACTTTAAGGAGAGTTGGACCAGGCATTTACTAAAGTCGGCTAATTTTAAGGAGAGTTGGACCAGGAATTTACTAATAATGCTTATAAACATAACAAGTAATACTAAACTCTAAGCTTTTAGCGCTTAAACTCGCGAGAATACAATGATACATGTGATTACACTTCATATTCCTGAAATAAATTAGTATGAAACATCACACTCAGTGCGACATGCATGTACATTAATTTACCTATCTCTCTAAGTAATGGGCATTCCACTATGAAACTCATAGTGTATTATAAATATACCTTTGGCTATATTTCGATGTAAAAAAATAAAAAATAAAAATGGTTGAAGTGATAAAAAAAATACTTTGAAAATTTCACTTCCGGTTTTATACATGTTTTTTTTATTAATTTCAAAAAATAATTTCTTTATTAAAAATAGCATCTAAAAACCTATACAAAACGCTAAGTTTCATATTCATTTGTATTATTTCCCCATTCAAAAAACTAAATCAAAAAAATCGGAATTTTGATTATGATTATTTTTCAAAGGCCCATAACTTTAAAAATAAACGTCGTAGAAAAAAAAAATCTGTGTCCGCTTTCATACCTACTAGAGGTATAAATAACCCGCATATGAACAAATTTCCTGATCTCACTTTTTTTTACCTGTCCGCTTCATATGAAATGCCCCTATTGTCCTCATACATCGACATAAGGTCGGAATACTCGGATAGGTTTACCAACTGCAAAAAAGTTTGTAATCACAAATAGATACTTAGGTATATATTTGTGACAGGGTGTAGTAAAAGGTCCCATTATTCGGGTTTACATAAAGACGCGTTGATAGGTTTTATTAGTATAAAGATGCAAATGAGTTTCCCGTTTCTCTATCAAAATCGTAAAATTCCAAGATTTGCTGTTTTAGAAAACAGAAGGTTAGAACCTTTTAGTTAGCCAAACATGTTTCTAGATCAACCTTAATAATAATTATGTTTTGATTCCCTTGCCAACGTCAACTAATGCAGCTGACTCGCTCGTATTTTGTGATTGCGTTGACTCGGAAGTTTGTTTTTATTTCACGGCTCCAAGAGCTAGATCTGAGCCTCCTGAGGCCGGAAGAACAACAAAGTGATCCTAAAAGGGTTCCGTTTTTGCCGATTGAGATACGGAATCCAGAAAATGCTTATAATAAAAAAAAATACTTGAGCCAAGGCGGACCACGCGTCCCCTCCCCTGTACCGATCCGCGATCCGCCCCGCTAAAGTTCATCAAACCATTATTTTGTAAACAACCATTCACGTCGTATGTTATTATCATAAATTATTAATCGTTACTATTTTATTCAATACTAGAAGGTGCCTGCAACTACGTTCGCCAACAAAGAAAGTCATAAGACTCTTTTTAGTTTTACTTTAGCGTGTTAAAGAGTATCCTATAAGTAAGATATTTACTTATCAGATGAACCCCAACCAAAGTGAGAATTTGTTGGAATCCGTTCAGCCGCTTTGGCAAGATAAGATGGCGAAGACAGATACATACATACAAACAAAAAGCACACTGCTACCTGTAATATTTTCTGTATATAGTATAAGATACACGTTACACTCAGTCTTCCACAGTTCAGTTAAGTATCGAGTCCATAATGCTTCGCATGGTGTTAGACGCCTTCTGGAACGAAGATGTGTGGTTGCCGCCTAACACGACATGGGCAGACATCGCGCCCGGCCCCGATAAAGCGGTCACCTATACCGACCATCGGCATCTTTGGCTTCCCATACCCATGGCTCTGGGGTTCATAGCTCTGCGCTTCGTATTGGAGAAGTAAGTAGCTGTTTCATTCTAAGAGATCTAGATCCGATCTGATTCTAGAAAAACTTAATAGTCTCTTTTTCCTTGATGTATTTTAATTATTATATTTGACGTTTGGAGGCAATATAAATAAAAATAAATAAATAAATATCAGACAACCTCACACAAATCGATCTAGTCCCAAATTAAGCTCAAGAAGGCTTGTGTTATGGGTACTAGACGACGATATACATACTTATATAGATAAATATATACTTAAATACATAGAACAACCACAAGCACAAATATTCGAGTTCATCACACAAATATTTGCCCTGGCCGGAATTCGAACCCTGGACCGCCGGCTCAGTAGGCAGGTGTCTACAAACCGAGCCAAACGCGTCGTCAAATATACACCTCCAAAACTTCACGGCGGAAACCTTTTACCTTATTTCTATTTATTGACATTGCAGACGCTCGCGCTCTACATCTCCGTTGAACTTGGTTATAAGCGTATCATTATGTATTTTTATTCCATCGTATTTTAATATTGACGCCTCGACGAATCTCTGATAGTATAGGTTAAGAGTATTGTAGTAATGGACCCGAACACAACATACATCTCCCGGAAAGTGTGCCCAGTGTCATTGGCTGTTGCATTAATTTACTATTATATTGTTGTGATGTAATTATAATTGTAATTTTATATTTTATATTTTTGTTATACAATGACATAGAATCAGATATGTAAAAGTGCCCTTGAGGCCTACTTGCAGAATAAAGATATGAATTTTTAATTTGAAATGCTTGCGATGATATCTGGCTACAACTGAATGATCGTTGCCAAGACGCTGAGCGTCGCAGATGGTGCGACGATGCCTCACGATGTCGCATCGACTGACAATTAGGTAGAAACGACATCAAGGCGCCCTTTCATCAACAACGGCCAGTGTCTTATATCATGTACCTACTTGCGGTCAGATATGCCGTTGGCGTATCGCTCGGCAGGACTATGATGGTTGCGTTTATCACGGGATAAATAAGTGACAAAGCATCTGTCACTTACACTCGCATTTTGTCAAAACGTGACGGATGCTTTGTCACTTATTTATCGCGTGATAAAGCGTCGTAAACTGAAGACCACAAATCGTCTGTAATAGACTGTAGGACCAATGATGATTATATAATATGTTTCTATCAGTAGTTAATTATATCCCTTCATCTTTATATTGGCCAATGCGACTGTTACGCGCCTGACAATTCAATTCAATTTACTTACGTCAGGCATCAAAGGCCCATAGACCTTAACCTTACAATCTAACATACATATGAAATAGTAATTTTGTGTTCTAGTTTAGTTTTATTTTTAGGTTTAGTTTTATTGTAAGTATTTTTGTTATTTAACAGCAAGTAGTTCCGAATAATAATAAATTGTTTACGTACTCAGAAGTAAAAAAATAGGTCATACTATATTAAAATTAACAACTAGCAATAGGGTCGTCACATCTACGCCTTTAAGATGATCAATATTGATCATTATTGGACTTTATTGTTTGTTTCAGGTATGTGTATGCTCCGTTCGGAAGGTCACTAGGAATTAAGGATACCAGAAAAAAGAAGGCCTCATCACCTAATCCAAAACTAGAGGCCGCTTACAGAGCCAACCCTACTTCGAAAAAGGTAATACATAATGTACCATAATCTGGGGTGTTTTACTATATAATATATGCGACGCGACGTTTTCAAGCAAAAGGTACCTACTACTTTGTCGCGTACCAAAAGGACGCGTTAAAAGGTTATTGGTATAGGAACGCAAACAAATTCCGTCCTTATGAAAAGTGACAAAGTGGACCCTTTTGGTTGAAAACGTCACATATACAGTATACCTGTTAAACGCCCTGGTACCTACCTTAATCGGTATAGGTACATAACTAAACTTAAGCAATGAAAAGTAGAAAAGGGTTATTTGGTTTTGGATTTAAAAAAAGCCGTACAATTTGAAATAACAATACAAATACCTTTGAAGTCTCATTTGAAATGAGTCCTTTAATTTTTTTTTGTTTTTTTTTTTTTTATTGCATGACTTACTGAACTACAAGTAGGTTGTAAAATTGGAATGACGACTGATGTTAAATTGTACAGCATACCTACTGTAGTGATATGATTAAAATTAGTTCACTATGTCATGAAACAAAGAAAAAAAAACAATTATAATTATATTATCCCCGTATGCTAAGAATCTAATTTTTTACTTGTTTACTACTTAAAACTTAACTTTTTGTGCTCATTGATGAATGATGACTTTATATAACATTAATTATATTCATAGACCGCCCCGTCGTTTTTTGTGCTGCAATCACTATAAATCTACATTATAGCTCATTGACAAGATTATTCTTTTAACCAGGCTTTTTTGGATTCAATCAAATAAAGGATAAAAAAAAGAAATTTATTGTAAGAATCAAAAGCACATCAAAATAACAATAAATTAAATTAAACAATAAAATTAATAACTAAACCTAAATTATTATCTAATCAAAAAGCCCGCCCGAATCGTTCCTGGTGCAAAAGTGCACGCTCGCCACAGGATAAAAAAATATATTACTTACCACTTTTTAACATCTTTAAAATATCCCAATTCCACTAAGAATCCACTTTAAAAGTTTCTCATTCTAAAAGTCTTAGGTGATAAGTAAAAGTAACTATTTTGCTCACAGCGCAGAAAATCATACAGACGGACTCTTACTGTTATTGTCTATCCTGCCGTCCCATGTTCCAGATGATATTGACGTACGCTGCTTGTTTAAGGATATCGTGGCCCTAAAAACAAGTTAACATCCTGATAATTATTAAGTTTCAGGCTGCCCAAGCCACTATTAATTTTTTTTTAAAGTGATAAAAACGTAGTATATTGAATGTTCCATGTTCTGAGATTAAACTGTTGTTTAAAAAAAAATTAACAAAAAAAAGAACCGACTTCAGTAAAACTAAAAAGCCAAAAAATACCCGTTCAAGTACACACATTTGACTCACCCTTTGAAGTCGATCCCAAACCACTCAGTTCTTATATTTATATATTATAGTTTACGCGAGGTTTGGCACCGACTTCGAAGGGTGAGTCAAATGTAATCTGTACTTGAACGGGTTATTTTTGGGTTTTTAGTGTTACTGAAGTCGGTTCTTTTCTTGTTAATTTTTTTTTTCGTTTTAGTGTATCATATAAAATACTTATGGCGGGGTGATCAGGGAGGTCTTGAAGGCATGCATCTCGTTTGAATTATCTCCTAACTCCTAACCGTTAAGGAGTTGTACCTTCCATCATCAGCTCAGCATTGGAAGATGATGGCTACCATATCCAAATACTTAAATTATTTTAGAAAATATATGAAAAATATTATGAGTGCCTATAAAATTTCAGGAATTCCTTCGATTCCTCATGGACCTCGTCATGCGATCTTCACCAAAATTTTATGGGACCAACCTCCCAACTAGCAAAGTAGTGATAAAATAAAATGTATTAACACTAAATAATGATATAAAAGTCATAAAATAGCAACGCGAAGCTGCTATGTTGTATATTGGCGACTTTTATCATCATTTAGCTGTATAATCTTATACAGCTATATCGTGATAAGAATTGATGACATAAACGTTTACTGGACTTCTAAATACGGCACATATAACACAGCTGCACAACAGAATCCCTAACTGTGATTTAGAGCAATTTCGTTGCATATCAGATATATACAGTGCTTGTATACAGCTAAGTAACTCTATTGTGGTTTTTAATGCGCTGCAATATCGCTGGTGATATATCAGTGCACTAACGGAGCTAACTCGGGATATATAAGAACATAACGCAGCTGATATGCGCCTAAAGTATCATATAATGGCGTTTCCTTAACACCAGCAGCATAAAGTTGTTTAAAGATCTACATTAACACTAAACAGTTGCAAATACACTTTTTAAGACCTTTTATATCATCAGTGACATATAAACATTATTGTTACTAATATAACGCTAAATAAATGTATATCAGCTGTTGTAACCTCATTTATAGGATCTTTATGATAGTCAAACCAGCGTCAAGAATTCTGAAGTTGGTTCCGTAGATACAAAAAATGAAATCTTAACAGAACCTTGTTCAGGATACCAAGATGACTTATTTGCGACTGACAATTTTGATGACAATGGAGTAGATCAAGACGTATTCTTCCCCAGCCATTCAAATCTGTTGAGTTTTATGAAATTACTTCTGTTTGAAAAACAGTAATTGACCAAAAATATAACCACTTTCATTTCACGCAAATGAGTTGAACAATATTAAAGATACTTTATTTATTATTTATTACCCAAAGGTAGGTACAGTAGGGGGTTTTACTAGTTTTATTAAGGAACCCGAAAGTGTTTGGTAATGGCGGTGGGAAACTGTAAATGTGTGATATATCGGTAACCAGAACACACTTTAGATACATATTGGTGACTTTAAATAATTTTCTATTTTAAATATTTTTTATTTAATTAAATATTCAATATTTAATAGGGGCATGAAAAAAACACAAATAATATGCTATTATTTCATCAATAAAATTTTGAGCGCATGATAAATTACCCGTTATGCACGTACCTAAAAGCAACTTGACACTACTTACTTACACAAAAATAGTTTGCTATTTTATTATACTTACAAAACTGTTAATTGTAAGGTCATTTTGTTTTTCATACAACTTTATTTACACATAACACTCAGTATTTAATAGCACTAACGATATGCGACATAAAAGAATCCCTAATAACAATATAACAACAAACAGCTCTATATCAGCATTGCTGTTACTTTCTTATCATAATTTAGTGATATAGTGATTCAGGCACCATTGGTGTAACGCTAAAGAGATTCATAAAACATTATAGTATCATGGATATACATCAAAGTAGTGACGTGCGGTGTCAAAATACACATGATATATCATCAAATAGCTGTAAAACTGGGGCCACTTCCCAGTGATAGAGATGTTTCTATCACGGATATAAAACTGCGTCTGTCACTGATTTACAGCTAAATTTGGTTCAGTTTTGCTAGTTGGGCTTGAGATGTCTAGTCATGAACCTCAAAAGAATTTTCCAAATCGACTCATAAATGACGGAGTTCTCAGGTAACAAACATTAAAAAAAAAAAAAAAACAACCGAACTGAGAACCCCCTCCTTTTTTGAAGTCGGTTAATAAGTGATTAGACATCGCCTGGTAACAACCAAAACTCGCTAAAACTTCTGTCACTACCCCTCCAAACCTCGTATCTAGTCTGTAGATTGACACTGATATGCGTGATTTATTTTAAGTAAGTACGTATTTGTTAAGTACTTAGAGAGTGGTTGTCACAAGACGACATGTTCTTCCCGTGAAGGGTACCCTTCAGATGTTTTATGTCTCCAGATATCTGTACTCGCCAAGCAGCTGGACATGACGGAACGGCAAGTGGAGCGGTGGTGGCGCCTGCGCCGCTCGCAGGACAAGCCGTCCACGCTCGTCAAGTTCTGCGAGGACTTGTGGCGGTGCACCTACTTCGTGTGCAACTCCTGCTTCGGACTGTTCGTGCTTTGGGACAAGGACTGGCTGTGGGACGTTGATCATTGCTACATCGGGTATCCTCACCAGGTGAGCTTCCGTTTCTTATTTAATAATCTTTTTCTTTTTTTCATAACGACACAACATAGTGGCTCCACTTTGCCTGATGGTAAGCAAATAGGTGAGGCCAAGTCGCAATGGCAACTGTCAAGAAACCAAGGGTGCCACGTCGGTTGACGCTGCCATGCTGGCCAGAGAGATGCTTCTTCACGCTTCGTTTGAAGGAGGAAACACATGATCTTTTCAGCGATGTGAGAGTAAAGGTGACAACGTGGTTGGGGCAACGGTAGAGCTACCTACTGAGCCAGAGGTCCTTGGTTCGAATCCAGGCAAGGGCAAATGTTTGTGTGGTGAACTCAAATACTTGTTGTATATGGTCGCTTGTTAATTGAGTAAACATTTGTTTACATCTGTATACCCATCACCTGATACTCGTAATTAGTATCTTGCCAGCAGGGGAGTTGATTCTGGAAGATACGGGGCTTCGAATGAGGACTAGGGGGTGAAGATGAGTACGAGTTTGAACGCGAGTGTGGTCTTCTGTTATTAAAGAGGGGTTTTCCTGTGGTAGATGTAGAAGAAACTACTGATTGACCATTACCTTACCTGTTCCAGGGCATAAACGATGACGTGTGGTGGTACTACATGATAACCGCCTCCTTCTACGGTTCGCTCACACTGACTCTGTTCTGGGACGTGCGCCGGAAAGATTTCTGGCAAATGTTCGTGCATCACCTCGCCACCATGTTGCTGTTGTCCTTCAGTTGGTTGTGCAACTTTCATCGCATTGGAACTCTCGTCTTGGCGTCGCTTGAGTGTTCGGAGATATTTCTAGAGGTTCGTTTGTTAGTATTTACCTCAGACAGTGTAATTAACTGGACCGGCTACATTGGCAGTATGTTTTCCACGTAACTGGTCGCTGGGATGTGCGTCACGAAGATTTTAGTCAAATTTTAGTGCATTACCTGTCATCGCATATATCATTGGAATGGAACTCGTCGTGGTGTTGCACGACTGTTTGCAGATATTCCTAGAAGTATGTTAAACAAGCTTAAAGACCGCAGGCAACTGGTTAGCCCAACTAATGTATGCAACGTAAACCAACACAGCTGAACGACTTCAACCCCTTCGGCCGCGTATGTAACCGGAGTTTCGTAACCACTTGCGATGAAAAACTTTTTCGGGCTTCTTCGAAACCGGTTGCGAACGATAATTGTTTTGTTCTTATACGAAACCAGTTACGAACGAACTCCTTGTATTTGTTACGAAACCTTTCGGCCATTCATAAAACCAGCAAAGACCTTCATACTATAAAAGTTTTCTGTACTATTCATATACTCTTTAATATACAGGGTTCTCGCGAGGAATCCAAATAATTTTACCAGTGGATTCCTGAAGGTCGTCAAGAGTAAACAATGTTATATGAACCTATGTCGAAATATGATACAAGAACAAAAAGTGTTCGTTCGTTACTGGTTTCGTATAAGATCAAAACAGATTTCATTCGCAACCGGTTTCTTACAAGACCGAATAAGTTTTCTATCGCAACTGGTTACGAAACTCCAGTTACGTACGCGGCCGAAGGGCTTCAACTTTGTTTCTAAGGTCGGAAATAGAAGTCCCGCAGAACGCCCTCACTTCCCCCTTCCCCCCTTTATATCCAAAACCCTACTTTATACTCCATTTCTCTCACCCTCCACCCTCTCCCTTGCTCTGAATATGACTTTTTATTCTATACAGGCGGCGAAGGCTGCGAAGCATGCAGGCTACCAGAAGGTCTGCGACTGCTTATTTGCTGTGCTCACTCTGATCTGGATACCAACGAGGGTGGGGATTTATCCCTTCCATATTGTTTGGAGGTAATTTATAAATTTAAAACAGACTTTTTTTTATGAAGACTTAAAATTAATTTCTGTCAAACCACCATCACCAATCACCATCACTCCCATTCCAAAATGATCTGAACATCCGACAATTTTGCAAGGACTGCACCTCCAAGAGTGAGGGAACTTGATTTGGGTTGGGGGTGTGCGTGTCCTGTATGTAGTGCTACATATTCTGTGCCTTTATATAAAAATGGATAACGCCTAACAAAAATGTTAGGGGCAATTAGACGTCTGTTAACGATCTTATCGATATTTTCATAGGCGTTCTTCTGATCTCACAATAGGCTGGTTGAATCATGTTAAATTGTATTAAACTAATGTCTATTTCGTATAATATTTACCATAGGAAACCTAAATATATACCTATTGTTCAGTCCATAAAAGTACAAGATGGCTGAAAAAAATGAATTTGCAACTATGGTTTTTTATTCTGTCCGCTATTTCATCACACAAATATTTGCCCTGGCCGGGATTCGAACCTGGGATCACCGGCTCAGTAGGTAGGTCTTTACAAACTGAGCCAACCGCGTCGTCAAGTATCAACTGATTATGATACCAAACTTAATTGTGGTCAAGTACTTATAGCCAAACGGACACTTGAGAGCGGTATTAGACTTAAGTGTAGTTTATGGTTATGAATAATATTGAGCCTTAAATCCAAGGGGTCGCTATCAATCAATATTATCAATAGCTATTCGTTAAAAACATTTTCAGTGCATCTGTTCGTGCGCCGATGCTGATCCCAATGTTCCCGGCGACGTATTTATTCAACATCTTGCTCTACGTACTTTTGGCGCTGCACGTGATGTGGACGTGGACAATTTTGCAAATTACGTACAACAGTATAAAATCAGGACGGGTAAGTCTTTACCTTAAAGCCTCAACTTTAAGTTTCCCAAACAAACATGAGACGATAAATGTGGGTGAACCCCTAAACCCACGTATAGGAATGCGCAGCGTGTGCCGCTCCCCGACTAGATGAACAGATGACCTCGTGAGGGTAGCGAAAAATCAATGGATGCGGCTTGCACCGAGTCATGGGGGAGGTCTATGTTCAGCAGTGGACGTCTATGGCTGATATATAGATAGATAAAACCCTTAAAAATAAAGAATCCCAGGTTACAAATTAGATTGCTAATTTTAACTGTAGGCATAATAAAGTATCATTTTAGTAGTTTTGTTTTAAGAGTGTTTACATTTCTCAATAGTCAATAGCTTGATGGTAAACTGGAATACACCGATCCTGACAGAATGAGGGGGGGGGGGCGTACCTTCACATTCAAATAATTTTATGTACGGAGCAGTACAATTTCTGTTTAAGTAGGAACAAAATAGTACATTTCATTTTGAGCTTTTTTATACTACTTGTTTTACAAATTCGTGATGTTACACCCGCCATTCTGACTCTCACTAATGAGATATGTTTTGTTTCTATTAATTCTTGTGCTATTTATTATGTTGTCTTCCTATATTTTTATTAATAATGTTTATATCAATTTTACACACAATGTGCATTGTCTATGAATAAATAATAGTTATTTGTTATGCAAGGCTGCAAAGTTGTTATTTGGCGCGAGTGTTGAAATTGAAAGCTGAGCGAGCGAAGGAATCTAAGATTGAACCATGAGCGAAGCGAATGGTTCAAAGATAGATTCCTGAGCGTAGCGAAGCTTTCAAGACACGAGAAGCTAAATAATTTTGCAGCCATGCGGAACACACAACTTTTCACCTCACTACAGCGAGGAAAATGGAAGTTCAAGAAAAACAATTATAACATAAAAATAATCATATTTAATTTTGCCTTCCATTTAACAAATCTAATTTAAAACATTAACACACTCAAATCCAAACCAAATAAATACGAGAGAAGCACACATATTAAAAATATGGCCGTAATTTGTATTATCGTCGTGTATATTTTATCGTTGAGTTTTTCTTAAGCACTGTTATATATTATATTTGTATTTGAAACTACATGACACATTCGTTGTGAATGTGGGAGAATGGCATTCTGGGAAGGATTAGTTGGCCACTCGGAAGCATTTTCCATAAAACTTGCTTTGGAAGTTATTGGACGATGCATGGGGTCCGCACAAGATTATTTCGGCTTTATCTTCTTTAAAAACGCCAATAGTTTCGGTAAATTACTTATCGTCTCCAAATATTTATAACAAATCCTTTTTCGTTTTAATTGAATAAATACTCCAAATTGGGCTTAACTTTCTTGTTTTCCATATTTCTATAAAGTAAGACAACAGTATGTATTCTCCACAGAACCAATTTACGTTGTTTACGACTTGGACTTCCGGTTCGTGTCCCAAGATGGCCGCATGCGTTTAAGTTTAGTTGTTCATTATTTATTCATTTTAGTTGTTCAATGTGTAGTATTGATAGCGTATTGTGCAGTGATCCAACGTATGAGTGAATAGCTAATGAAGAATTCAACTTGAAGCGTTCATAGCCCTTCCTGGGTCAAGGCCCGATAGTCCGCGTGGTTTTTTGTAAATCGCTATCACTTTACAAAAAGCACGATTTCTTCAACTCACCGTACAACGTGGTATCAATCCTCTATCTAGTCGCCTAGTGCGTATGGCAACGAGACATTGGCAGTAATGGTCGCTTAACTGTGACCGGTTGCCATTTTGAAAAAAAATAGAATAGAATAGTTTACGACTTACGTGAATTGTGAAAACTTCCAACTTTTTAATTTTTTTTTTCTCGGGTGCGTTCAGAAATTACACTCCTATGTTCCAACTTTTATAACAAATAAATATTAAAATTTGTGATGTATTTAATATATTTACTAGTCGAAATATGTAAATGAAACTGAAATAATTACTATTAATATTATATAAACATATTCAACATAAAATAAAGTGTAGAAAAAATAAAAACTTAAAAATCTGTAACCACAAACCAGGTTTCTGGACGTGATATTGTAGGTGTATTTTTTTTTAAAGAAGTATTCAAACGTACATATGATTTTGGCCGGCCAGACCAGATCGCCTTTTATTAGCGTGCGTTGATTGGTTATTCGAAGATTTATCGACTGTTGAAATCAGTCACGCGTTGAAGGAGTCTTAAATATAAAAAAGTTACATGCACCACAGAGAATCAAAATCGTCGTGTTCGAAATTCAAATGACTTTTGCACGCTAGCGGATAAAATAGACTTTTGCACGCAGATTTCGCCCTATATACTGAGGTTTTCCGAGCGAGTGAGGTGAAAAGTAAATTAAATGCGCGGGCGGGAAAGCACGAATACGAAAGGTTATTCCGAAGTTTGAATTTCGAACATCGGAATAACCCTTTAGGGACGGATGGAGCAAACGCGAATTCGATAGTCCACCGTTGGGACACTAATTATGAGAGTTTTATGGACTCAGACACGCAGGGTACCGTTTATTGAAATCGCCATTTTTTGCTCTGTAGTGGTCGCTGCCTCCAATTCGCTCTCGCTCGATCGTAGCGTTTCTTACTAAGCAAAAATACACTACAGCTTTAAAACTATTATGTTACCAGAAGGCACCCGCAACGTTCGTACGGGGAACATTAAGTGACAAACCTCTATTTTGCTTTACTGTGTATTTAGGTAAAAATATACTACGTTGCCTATATTATGAGCTCTAATATTAACTATAGTAAGACAGTTAAGTGGACAGATTGTGTCACATTTCCAGACTGAAGACATACGCAGCTCCAGTTCAGAGGTGAGCAACAGCTCAGACTGCTCCGACCACCGCACGCCGAATCAGGCCGACTATAAACAGTGAGTCTGGTTGGGATGACCCGAAAATATAGACGTCCTGACATTCATAGATATCATTAAAAAACCGGCCAAGAGAGTCGGACCCACGCACCGAGGGTTCCGTACAAACGCTTCCAATCTTAACTGGCCAGGTTAAGTTAAGTTTGCACTTGGTACATGGCAGCGCGTACAAATGAGGTGCAAAGTTAACGTAACCGATTACGTTTGTTGTATGGGAGTCCCACTTAAACATTTATTTTATTCTCTTTATAGTAATTTGTTGTTAATAGTGGCAACAGATATACCTACATCATCTGTGAACATTAAGTGTTCCTGTGGGATGGGAACATCGCAAGGCGCAGCTGGTTATTAATAGAACTTTCGTGAGATATATTTAATTATTGTATTAAGCTGTTTACACATGTGACATCGTCAGGGAACGGCCCGACATGTTTCGAACTCGTATGGAGCTCTTCATGAGGGACAGCTACCCGTACAGCGACGCGCTAACTTCGTCACTGACAATTTCACACGAGTGAAAACCGTACTATAATTACATTGTTAAGTTTAAAAAGCATTAAAAGAAGTTTGAAAAGTGAGCTAAAGTGTATGTTTTGTTTCAGAGAGTTCCGTAGACTACAGCGAAGCGCTGCACGCTCCTAAACCGCATTTACACATTGGTCCCCATTGGTCATAGTCATAGTTATAAATTGTTTGAACATATACGCCCAACCACAATAAAGGAGGGATCAAAATGTATACAACCATGCGCTGTGTCAATCTGTGATAAGTTACAGTTTTGTTCCACTCTGCTGGGGTATCCAAATATTTAGCAATAAACTCAACCTAAGTCTAAAAATGTGTTTCGGCTGGCACTGTAGCTAGAATTTATTTTACATTATATTATGGTTATACTCATAAATAAATATAGTGAATGTTAGCTACTATATCAGCAAAAACACACTTGGCCCGTTATTTTAACAGAACGCAGCAAACTCGTATTTGTTAACTTGATTTGATAAATGTCAAACTTCGTTAACACGTTTACTGCGGCTCAAAATATTGCTAACTTTCAACTAGTGCTGTAAGAGGTCTTTACCATACCAAGGAACAAGAATCTTAAAATGCATTTTTTTTTCATGAAATTCACAAATTTATATATAATACTTATATAATGCTGTAGCTAAAGGACTTTCTGTCTTGTTTTGGTTTCGCCCGAAGTTCTGATGTCAGAATATGGAATAATAACAAAAAATAATTGGGAGGCTTTTAGACCCCTTACAGCACTGAATTTGAGGTACATTTGTATTTACTTATAGTGATGTTCCTAATGAAAAGGAAACTTATCGATAAATAATACAACTTTATTATATACTGAGACACTACTTAAGATACAGTGGTTTGTTACAATCACGGCAGTAAGATTTAATTGACCCATGATTCAGCTATGTACACATTCGATAATTATCCATACTAATAATACTAATCCATACTAATATTATAAATGCGAAAGTGTGTCTGTCTGTCTGTCTGTCTGTCTGTTACCTCTTCACGCTTAAACCGCTGAATCGATTTTGATGAAATTTGGCATGGAGATAGTTTAAGGGGCTCCCTACAGAAATCAGCCAATTTTATGATTTTTACATCGTATCTAGTTTGTGGACTATAGAGTTATAATGTCCTATTTAATATATATTGTAGTATGGTCTATGCTTAACACTTTGTAGTGGCCCGAATTTTGATTTAACGACTGTGTATTTTATAAAAAAATATTCGGTGAAGGACCAAAAATACACTAATCTCGTTTCTACTTTTATCCCCGGTGTATATGTAGAAAATATCTTACATTTTATTGTTCTAAACCATATTCCACAAAATTTGTTGAAAGCTTTTTCTATTTTTCTCAATACTTTTCGAGAAAAACGCAAAAAACCGTTTCCACAACTTTTTCCCCGAAAAAATCGTAAACTTTGACGGCCTGTATCTCAAAGTCAGTGACATGTGAAAGGTACTTGATACGGTATTTTGTTGTGGAAAAACTACGTTATTATGATTAGCTATTTATAATATGGGAAAATCTATCGCAACAGATCGAAGGTCATTGAGAGCGGGGAGCCCCTTAAGATCCAAGGAAGGACATAGGATAGTTTTCATCCTGGAAATTATCCCTAAAAATATTAAAAGTGAGTAAGTAATTTCATGATGACATTGATGACCCTGTAGAAAATGTAATGATTAAACCAAAAGCACAATTGCTCTTACATTTGCTTAGGCGCTCTTTTATTAATTAAGGTGATTAGGTGGATATCTGTCGTGTTGTACGAGGTTGCTTCCATACTTCCAAGTTCCACGCGGACGTAGTCGCGGGCAAAAGCTAGTAATATTATAAATGCGAAAGTGTGTCTGTCTGTCTGTTACCTCTTCACGTTTAAACCGGTTAACCCATTTAGATGACATTTGGTATAGAGATAGTTTGAGTCCCGGGGAAGGTCATAGGATACTTTCATCCCCATTAAATTTAGTGTTCCCTTGGGATGAGCGGGGGCACAGCTAGTTGTTAATATTACTCACTATCCTACAGCACTTAGGCATTTATTTACAACAGATCAACTTAAACACTAAACACAATTGACGCCTATTACCTACTTAGTATGTACGTATTTTGACTCACTAGCAAACGAAATACCTTCCTTACGTAAGTTGAAAACATGTTTTTTTGTTTGTGTAGATATTGTGTTGTTTTTTCATGTCATTTGATAGGTTTAGGTCTAAAACGGACAGGGCAATTTTGTAACTCGGGTAATCCGTTTAGAAGTTATTAAGGATTTTCGATACTGAAAATTGACGCGTAAAATTGTATAAGGTATTTTTCTGTTCCATAAACCTTTTGTATTGCAGTAGGCAAGTTTATTGTTTTGTTTTGTAGGATAAGCTTTTTTGCTAATACGGGCTATAGGTCCTGCGGGTTTGGAGTACCTAGACCCCTTAGCCACCCGCTTCACTTCTGGCCCGTTATTTTTGAGGTTACGGTATTTAAGATATTTTCTAATATAACAATGACATTAAAATAAAATATTGTAGTAATTAATTTATATTTTCATTCTTCCCGTTTCATTCTCCACGATAAATCAATCAACTAATATAGGAGCGCCAGTACCACGATAGGTTTTCGTGCATAAGCCATAGTTGACAACCCTAGAGCGACCGCCGATCGCCGGTATGAAAAGTGAAGTTGTTACATGTGGTTGATTTCTGTACCTGTCTGTTTTGTGGCGGGGGTGTGCGTGTCCATCCTGTATGTAGTACCATGGTATAAAAAACAAGGTATGGCATTTCGTAGACAGGCCAGACATGTGACGTCATCACACTATGATTGGTTGGTTGGTTCTGTCAATTCGTTTCTGTGTTGCCAGTAGTATTTAATAATACTCCCCGATTTCCTTGGTACCTGTACTTGTTGGCGACTGGCTGAGATGCCACCTCTTTTTATGTATATTTTACATGTCAGTTTTTAAATTATTATGACTTTATATTTGCTTGTCAGTTCAGTGTGTGTCAGTTTGCCTTGTAAATAGTTGTTTTGCTATCCTTTTAAGTAATTAAATTTATTATATCTTAACTACAGTGTTTCTATCATTCTCGCCAATAATAACATCATACAGTCCATTGCTCATCAACATTTTTGGTCCATTCTCGCCTTAAAAAAAAACCATTATCAAAATTTTCATTTTGACGTAAGTTTTTCATTTCGCTGACAAAATGACGAAATGAATCACTTCATTTCGTCATTTTCTCATCATGGTGGAAACACGTAGTAAACAACGCAAGGCAAACACGGACGCAACGGCCACGGAAGTCGAGCGGACGCAGCTCAACCGTCGCGAACGTTCACCGGGCGGCGTCCGGCCGGTTTCGGCCACGGCAACGGAGGGTACTTCGGCATTGCCAATTAGCTCCACCGCACAATAGACGTCAGATGGCGGTGGGTCCGACAGTCAAAAGTATGCTACCGGTGTTTGAAGTCCAATCCACATGGAATAATTGTCGCGCCAAACGTTGCGGAGTAGATGGATGTCCGAGACGTCACAACGCGCTCCTCCACGGCACAGCGACAGCGAACGCCAAACCCAGTGTAGCACCCAGCAGCCAATGCAACAATACTCAAACGTTGTTTGCAAGACCGGCTACTCCTGTCAACGTGGACAATATAGGCAACGAATTTGAATCATCTGTCAAAGTTGGAAATACGTCTGATATTGATGTCACAGGAACTTTGCGGCCAACTGACCGTCCTCGCGGCCTGCTGAAGGTAGTCCCGATCGTGCTCGAGGGTCCCGACGGCGAGTTCCACACGACTGCGTTACTCGATGAGGGCAGTACTGCGACGCTCATTGACGGCGAGGTTGCTGCGCGCATTGGCGCGAAACCCACCTGTCAGGAGCGGCTGCGCATCGAAGGCGTCAGTGGTATGACAAAAGAAGTTGACGTAAGTTACGTAGACTTTTACATTCGCGGACGAAATCTATCTGATCGTTATTTAGTACAAAACGCGCGTGCAATTAAACCTCTGGGGTTGCGCGCGCAACACCCAGGAAAAAATAATTTCTCAGATTATGATCACTTGATAGACTTATCCAACGAACTTTCGTACACTGACGTCCCCCCTACTGTCCTCATCGGTGCGCCCGATTGGCACCTGTCTTTAAGTCGTGAAGTGCGGTGGGGAAAGAAGAGCGATCCTGTTGCTTCTCGGACTTTGTTAGGTTGGGTAATCCATGGCGCACTTTCCGTTTCGTCTAAGCCACTCGAATTCGTGAATTACGTATCGGATGATTTAGATATTCTCATTAAAGGTCAATATGACATCGATGCCTGAGGCATAACGAAAAGCGCCCCTCGCCCAAACGACGACGATAAGCGAGCCGTAGACATAATCGAATCATCAGCTCGTCAACTCGACGATGGACATTTTGAAGTTGGTCTACCCTGGAAGAAAGAGCTGCCGAAAATTATTCCTGACAGTAACCCGCAGGCGCTATCGCGGTTCAACGCCCTTGAACGTCAGATGTCAAAAGATGAAGCGTTTGCCACAGCCTTTCACAAATTTATAGACGATGTCATCAGTAAAGGTTACGCTGAAGAGTGCGAGCCGATAACTTATCACCAACGAAAACCGCCAAATGAGTCCTGCGTCAGTACAGACGGACGCATTTGCTGGTATCTGCCTATTTTCGGTGTTTTTCATCCACAGAAAAAGAAGCTTAGAGCAGTCCACGATGCTGCCGCAGCAACAAAGGGTGTAAGTTTGAACAGCCTACTCCTACAAGGTCCGGACCTACTTTGTTCTCTGTTGGACATCTTATTCCGCTTTAGAGAAGGCCCTGTAGCCCTAAACGCCGACATCAAAGAGATGTTTCCACAAATTAAAATTACCCCAAGAGACAGAGACGCCTAGCGCTTCCTCTGGCGTAACAAAGACGGCAAGCTAAAAGAGTATCGCATGTCCTCTATGATTTTCGGCGCGGTGTCAAGTCCGTTCATGGCACTCTACATTAAAAATAAAAACGCAAGGGCTTTTCAAGCCAACTACCCCGCCGTCTGTAACGCAATAATCGACGACCACTATATGGACGACTACTTAGGCAGCCACTCCAGCGTCGCCGACGCAGCGCAACTAGCCGCCGACGTAGTCACCGTTCACAAAGCTTGTGGCTTCGAGATGCGCGCATGGACGTCAAACGACCCGGAGGCGCTTTCTCTTATCCCAAAAGAACTTCGAAGCGACGCGACCTCCGACGTCAATTTACCGCCTAGTAGCGAGGTTGGCGTATTGGGTGTTAAGTGGAACCCACGCCAGGATTCATTGGGTTTCCACGCATTCTCCCATTTACCGGCCGACACCTTAACCAAGCGGAGTATCTTATCAAACATCATGAAGGTCTATGACCCGCTCGGCTTATTAATGCCTGTCATTATTTGGGGTCGCATTTTGATACAGAGACTTTGGCGGGCAGGGGTCGGCTGGGACTCACCGCTCCCCGATACGTACGTGGGCAAATGCGAAGACTGGTTTTCCCAACTACAAGTCGCATCTAACATAAAGATACCTCGTTGGTATATGAGTAGGGCAGATATGGTTGATGTTCAACTGCATGTTGTAGCCGACGGTGGTAAACAAGCATACGCTTGTGTTGCTGGCGTTTTAGTTACGGCGACGGCTGCGTGTCTACGACTCTAATTGGTAGCAAGGCACGTGTTACGCCCTTAAGACCGGTTTCAATCCCACGCATTGAATTACAAGCTACTCTTATAGCCACTCGTTTTGCACATACTATCGTGCAAGCTCATCGTATCAAGCCCTCCGAGATCACTTTTTGGACAGACTCAACCACTGTCCTTAAGTGGATTCGGAGTGATGCTCGGGCGTTTAAACCATTCGTGGCGCACAGATTGGGAGAGATACTGGAAACCACCAACCCGTCCAACTGGAGGTGGATCCCTACCTCTCTCAACGTCGCCGACGATGCCACAAAGCCTAAAAAATTAAATCTTACACAATCTCATCGATGCTTTACCGGTCCACCATCTCTTTTACTGCCGCCATACGCTTGGCCGACCGAGTGAGTTGCTAACGTCGAGGAGACTTTACCAGACCTCGAGTTGAATTCGGAGCTTGTGGGGTTGCTCCTCGACGTCCCGTCCTCGAGTCTTGTACCTGACGCGACGCGTTTTAGTTTTTGGTTGCGCCTTTTACGCGCCACCACCCGTGTTCTCCAGGGCGCGCGTTTGTTCCGGCTTAAACTGTCTCGGCCAATAACTATAAATTCGAAATTGTATATCGACAGCACCACATCCCTCTCACAACTTCACGCGCTGGACATCATAGCAGCTGAGAAGATGATACTCCAACAAGCTCAGAGAGACAGCTTCCCCGACGAGCTGAAAGCAGTCGAATCTTCACAACACGGGCTGTGCCAAGAATAGCCGAATTGCAAAACTCGCACCGACCCTCAGCCAGGATGGCTTGTTGCGACTGAACTCACGGATAAAGTATGCGCCAGGCAGGAGTAAGCGAGGTAGTCAAATCGCCTATAATTCTTGACGGTCGCCATCATGTTACGCGACTCTTCATACTTCACGAGCATATGCACGCCAGACATTGTTTCAACGAACTGGTCCTTAATGAGCTCAGGCAAAAGTTTTGGATAATTAAAGCAAGAGACAGCACTCGCAGTGTAGCCAACGCCTGTTTGCAATGTAAAAGGTGGAAAGGCCAGCGTGTTCATCCTCAAATTGGCAACCTACCGGAAGAGCGACTCGACCATCACAAAAGGCCATTCACGCACGTGGGTCTAGATTATTTCGGTCCAATTACCATTACAATATTTCGACGCCATGAGAATTGCTGATGACACAACTCTATTAGTTAAGTCTGACAACTTCAACTTCAACGTTGCACTGTACACCTTCCTAGTAACGAGAGCCATTCACTTGGAATTAGTGACCTCACTTTCATCTGATGCCGCGATTATGAGTCTGAGACATTTTATTGCTCGTCGAGGATCACCGTCAACGATATATTCAGACAATGGCACCAATTTTGTTGGAGCTTCTCGTGAACTGCGTTCATTACATAACGATTCAGTCCAGGAATACGCTACTAACCACAAAATCAAGTGGAATTTTATTCCACCAGCATCCCCATTCATGGGTGGAGCATGGGAGAGATTGGTGAGAACTGTGAAAACCGCCTTGAGAGCCTGCCTCACCGACAAAATAATAAAAGAAGATGTGCTGACCACACTACTCCTTGAGGCAGAGGCCATAATCAACTCCAGACCTCTCACTTACGTACCATCTTCCCCGAACTCACTAGAAGCATTAACACCATTCCATTTCATCCTGGGCTCCTTTTCTGTTGTACCATGGACCAGCTCGCTAACAGACGCAGATTTGTCCAGAAGATGTGACTGGCGACAAAGTTTACGACTTGCAGATCAGTTCTGGGCACGGTGGCTGCGTGAGTACCTGCCTACGCTTAGGCCAAGGGGACCCTCCACTAATGCTCATAATTTCAGTGAGGGAGATGTGGTGGTGATCGCTGATCCTACTCTTCCTCGTGGCTTATGGCCGCTAGGAAGGGTAGTCTCAGTCTACCCAGGGCCCGACGGAACGGTTCGCGTGGCAGACGTCCGCACTAGAGGCGGCATACTACGCCGACCGGCCCGCAAGCTCGTTTTATTAGAAGCTGCTTCTCAGCCAGTGACCACCAGTTGTTAGTGTTCCACTGGGGGTCCGGTATGTTGGCGACTGGCTGAGATGCCACCTCTTTTTATGTATATTTTACTTCTTCTTCTTCTTCCTTCTAGACCTGTTCCCATTTACTTGGGGTCGGCCTTCCTTGTCCTCAACTTCCATTTAGCACGGTCTTGTGCTGCGTCTTTGTTCAAACGAGCTTCTTTTAAGTCTTTTTCGACCGTCGTCCACCAGGTGGCAGGTGGTCTCCCACGCGAACGTTTTGTTGTTGGCATATCTAAGGCAAGCTTTACCATATGTATATTTTACATATGGTAAAGGTTTTTTATGTATATTTTACATTTTTATGTATATTATTTAAATTGATTATTATGACTTTATATTTGCTTGTCAGTTCAGTGTGTGTCAGTTTGCCTTGTAAATAGTTGTTTTGCTATCCTTTTAAGTAATTAAATTTATTATATCTTAACTACAGTGTTTCTATCATTCTCGCCAATAATAACATCATACAGTCCATTGCTCATCAACACACCTTATGGATGTCTTAAAATCAAGTTTAAAATCAATTACTTATTATGACAAAAATACATTTATTCAAAGAATGTAATAACGATATTAATGCATTTTATTTGTACGACTGGCGTTGAACCGGCGTATAATTATTAATTATTTTGTTACCATAAAGTGGCAACTAATCAGTCTACGTTACATGTCTGCCTTGTCGGAATGCCATACATTGTTTTCATAATCATGTGTAGTTCTATTAAAGCCTGACCAGAAATATAATTATGAGGATTGTCAAGAGGGCGCTATTTACAAGATTTAAATCCGATACAGACATTCCGATCCGATCCGATTTATCGGAAGAAATTTCCTAACAATTAAAGCCTGACCAGAAATATATGAGGATTGTCAAGAGGGCGCTATTTACAAGATTATATATGGCAACAATTTTGCAACTAATCGCAACCCATAGATATGGTTAACCAGTGTTGTCATGTGACAACACTGGTTAACCATATCTATGGTTACTAACTACTAACTTTTGCTACTAACTTTTCACGCGTGCAACGAAATGTTACTCACTTACATACTGAATGTAGCCTGTTGTCCATAGAGTCAAAGCCTAACTCGTAATGTTATCACTTAAAACGGAACGCCTTTAGGCTGTGCCTTTAGCGTGCCTTTAGCGCATGCCAGTAGTCGGCCGATGGAATCGGCCATTCGGCCACCTCACCTGTAGAAGGGTTGCCAGACGTACGATAATTATAGTCCATGTACGATATTTTTGAGTCCGGTACGATGTGCAATACAACGAGTACTATCGTACGCAAAAGAAAAGTAGGATAATTTGCAGGTCGTAGATGGTCGGGTATATTCTAAGGTTTTTTAATAACTTTTATGAAAAACGCACTCACTATAACCTTCGATTGAGTTAAGCAGCCTCATGGTCAGAAATGACTGCCGACCTGATAAGATCGTCAACATTTTCGTTTGTTTGGTACCCGCTTTATGTCAACCTTGTCGTTATTAGAACTATCAGGAATGCCAATAATATCAGATGTCGACAGACTGAAGCACGCTTAGTGAGAGAGGTCGATTTTTAGGTTATCCTGTTTACAACAACTCCCTATTAGTTTATTTGTGTGGTGTCAGTGAACTAACATACTTTATTGTATATATTTAATCCGCTTTTCACATAGGTAAGTAGTTTTTAAGTCTATTTAGGTAAATTAGGCAAGGGCCCTCGATGGAGGGCAATGAAAAAGAAAAACCTCCCGATCCGGGAGGCGATATCCCCTTGGTCGACGCACCTACTAGCTCAGAAAAGAGAAAGCGAAATATTAATTCCGTGGAGATATCGCCGTCCGACAAGTTCCTAGAACCCAAGGAAAAACGTGTGATGCAAGCTGCCGACACACATAATGAATTAACTGATTCGCACAATCCCTTATTGTACAAACACCCGGACTTAGACGAGGCCCGCAGATATGGTTGTATTGACAATGGCCCCTTTATCGTTCACATCTCCCGCGAGCTTGATAGCGCAAACTCTGGTGTTTCCCTTCAACCGATAAAGGTTGGGTTAGTTTTTAACAAAGAGCATGTCAACGGTATTAAAAAAGACGGAATTAGGTCGATAGGCAGAAACCGCGTGTCGGTTGAATTCAGCTCTGCAGCAGCAGCAAACAACATCCTTGTGAACCCCTGTCTTAAACGGAATAAACTCACTGCTCTAATCCCCTCATATCAGGTTTCCCGTATGGGTTTGGTACGCGGTGTACCTACAGAGTGGACCATGGACGAGTTTGTGTCTGCTACAGAGTTGAAAGAAGGTACAGGAAGAATATTAAAAGCCCGTCGCCTTCAACGTAAGGTACCTAAAGAGAGTGGCCCCCCTTCTTGGGTTCCAACTCAGGCAGTTGTGGTCACATTTGAAGGCCAGACGTTACCAGAGCGAGTTTTCGCTTGTTACACATCTTTAATGGTTGAGGTATACGTTCTCCCCACCATTCAATGCAGAAAGTGCCTCAGATTTGGCCATATCCAGACACAATGCCGATCAGACGCCCGTTGCTTCAAGTGCGCCCAGAAACACCCTGGCGAAGGCTGCAACGTTGCTCCAGAGCATGTCTCCTGTCTTTTCTGCACGGGTAGGCATTTTGCGACGGATCAGCGTTGTCCCGAATTTTGTCGACATGTCGGAACGAAATATCTCATACCAAGAGGCCGCTACCCTTCACCCTGCCGTCCGTAGACCATACGCCGATGTGGCAAAGGCCATGTTTAACCCCGAACCAGAGTCGCCCTGGCAGTCCCCCCTTTTATGCCCCCCTTCCCCTGCCCAAAACCATGTCACTCGATCATACCGCCAATCGGTGGTACGTCAGTCAAGAAGTAGGACCCCGCTGTCTCCCAGTTTCGATTATCTCGCCCACCAGAACATTGTCGCTTCACCATCCTCTCAACTCCCAAACGGAACTGCACTGTCCCAACGCTTAGAGAATGATACTCCAAATGACGACATGATGGAACTCCTTTTCAAACTTCTTACAAACATTGTCGCCAAATGGAGCGACTGCTTACCGCCCGACGTTGCCCCACTAATGATGACCTTAGCTAAGAAACTCTCCTTCGCCAATGGCTCCCCCGGCCAATTATCTACTATGGAATAGCCGCAGCATCAATTCTAAAAAAGCTGACCTCATACATCTGATCAATAACCACTCTGTTTCCGTGGCGGCCATCTCGGAGACATGGCTGAGACCGGGATCTCATTTTAGAATTCCGGGCTATGCTTGCCTTCGAGATGACCGTGACGATGGTTTTGCAGGTTGTGCTTTATTGATTAGTAGAAAGTACGCTTATTTTCAAATTACCCTTCCTCCCCATACTGATCAAATAAATGCAGTAGCTGCGAATGTTATGGGTATAAACTTCATAGCAGTTTATATTCCACACCCAAATTTGACTTTAATACCTGATCTTTCTACTATCTTCTTCTCTTTCCCTCCTCCTCTTCTTATTTTAGGCGATTTTAACTGCCACAATACTTCCTGGGGTTCGTCATATAGTGATATATTTTCCAAATTCCTCATAGACCTCATTGATGATATCAACACCGCTGTCATCAATGACGGCACCCCCACCCACAGGGTGTACCCCGGTCAGGATCCCCAGTCTGTCCTTGACTTAGTTATATGCTCTCCAGATCTGGCTTCTTTACTTTCGCTGCAGGTGCTGAATCAGTCCTTCGGCAGTGACCACTTTCCAATTATCATCTCGAAACCAACCATAGTAGCGCCTTCACCAACCCCCGCTCCCCTCCTAAAATTCAAAATTGACTTAGCAGATTGGCCAAATTTCTCCCTTTTTAGAAAGAAAATAAATTGAGCGAGATTGATTTTAATTCCTTAAGTATTCAACATAAATCTGCCCAATTTAAAGCAATCCTCCTAGAAGCTGCAGATGAGCACATCCCCAAAAAAAACCCTCGGTCCTCCAAAATTCCGTCACCTCCCTGGTGGAATCCTGAATGCACGGCAGCGGTTAAAGAGAGGAACTTGGCAGAACGTTCGTTCAATTCTTCTGGCCTCACTGAGGATTTCGTGTTGTTTCAAAAAACATCAGCCAGAACTAAGCGCCTGCTTAATAAAACCAAAAAGCAAGGGTGGAAGGATTTCTGCAAGAGTTTGAATCCTAGGACTCCTCCATCACTAGTCTGGAAGAGTATTAAAAAGTTTAGAGGCTCTTTTCAATCAGATCCCCCTTCTTCACCTGACTACTCCGTCTGGTTGGAGGAGTTTGTAAATAGTATGGCCCCGCCTGCCGTGCCTTCAGAATCCTGCATAAGCCCTTCCCTCCCCCATGCTCCGCTTGGCCCACTGGACGAACCCTTTACATTTTCCGAATTAGCTTTAGTTTTGGATGGACTTCATAACAGCTCACCAGGTGAAGACGGCATTCCTTATATATTCCTAACTAAAATAAACAAATCTTCCCAAGAACACCTCTTGAACTTACTTAATGCATGCTTCGTGTCTGGAGACGTGCCGGACGCATGGAAGTCTCAAGTCATCATCCCCATCTTGAAACCCGGTAAGAGTCCGCTTGAAGCCTCATCCTATCGTCCAATCGCCTTGTCCTCGACTATAACAAAAATTTTAGAACACTTAATCAAAAATAGGTTAGAATGGTTTGTAGAGAATAGGGGCTTAATCGCGGACACCCAGTTCGGGTTTCGAAAAGGCAAAAGCACTATGGACAGCTTAAGTATCCTTACATCAGACATCAGACTAGCCATGTCAAAAAAGAAACACCTTATTGGATGCTTCCTAGACATTTCTGCGGCAAACGATAATGTACAACTCCCACAGCTCAGAGCAAAGATGCTTCAGCTGAGCATTCCCGCGAAGTTAATACAAATAGTATGTAAGCTGTTCATGGGGCGTACCATCAAAGTCCGAATTGGAAGTTATCACCATCCTCCTTTAACTGTATGGCAAGGCCTCCCTCAGGGTTCAGTCCTCAGTCCCCTTTTATATAACATTTACACCTACGACTTAGCACAAACTGTCTCACCTTTTAGCAGCATTCTACAATATGCAGACGACTTAGTCCTTTACTCCTCCGCCCAGTCAATCGAAGAAGCAAAATCCAGTCTTTGTGAGGGCCTCAGCTACCTTAAGGACTGGCTTGATGACCATGGACTATCTCTCTCCCCATCCAAAAGCTGCACAGTCACCTTTACTCGAAGCAGAACCATCCCCTTCGTGGACATTGTCTGTGAAAGTGAAACTATTCCCAGTAAAGGCTCTGTCAAGTTTCTTGGTGTGATCCTAGACTCTAAAATGACCGGTATTCCTCACTTGGAATACATAGTCGGGAAATGCGAGAGAGGTGTCAATATTCTCAGGGCCCTGTCCGGTGTCTGGTGGGGTGCTCACCCATATTGCCAGAAACTTATATACAATGCAGTAGTTCGCAGTCACATGGACTATGGTTCAATCGTTCTGGAACCTTGTAACAAAATGGCTCTTCAAAAGCTCGAACTCATTCAGGCTAAGTGTCTGCGAATCATAGCTGGTGCCATGAAATCCTCACCTAAAAATGCCTTGCAGCACAGATTAATATAATAAATCTTGCAGGTAGAGTGTGTGGATCCTCCTCTTGCCCTCCGCAGACAGTTTCTGGCGGACCGCTATGTATTCAAAGCTTGCAGTATCTCCAACCATCCTCTTATCCCTCGCCTGGATGCTTTATTGCAGGAGGTCTCTGAAAACCCATATTGGTCATACAAAACAGCGCCAAGAACCTTGAATAGCTTTAAAAAATTGAAAAACCTACCCGACCCAGTTTACACTACAAAGTCTAACCCCCTGTTTGAAGTGGACTTTGAAACAATAGTTTTTACCCCAACAGTCATTCTAGATTTTGGCATATTTAAAGATGACCCAGCAGCAAACTCCAAATTTCAAAATCTCTTATCTAAATGGCAGAACTACCTACCTATTTATACAGACGCTTCAAAGTTGGAGACGGACGGTTGTGTTGGAATAGCAGCATGGATCCCCAAATTTCACATCCTCTTGTCGCACAGATGCCCTCCACAATCTTCTGTTTTCACTGGGGAGTCCATTGCAATCCTGGAGGCAGTCTCTTATGTAGAGACACACAACATTCCCAAAACTATAATCTTCTCGGATTCCAGGAGTTGTCTGCAAACAATTATAGGAAACCAGTTTAAAATGAAGACCAAACATCCCTTAATTTTAAAAATTAAAGAAACATTAAATATTTGTCATAAAAAAGGCCTTGAAATTACCCTTGCTTGGATCCCAGGACACTGTGGCATTGAAGGCAACGAGCGAGCAGATACTTGGGCAAAGGAGGCCACCAGAATCGGTTCCCAAACTCACGATAATATTATTTCATCAGACCTAATGATGCTCGCTCACTCTAGCATGATGGATTCCTGGCAAGAACTGTGGGACTCTTCTAGGCTCATCAAAGGCAGGCACTACGGTAACATTCAACCAGTTATCCCTCGAAAGCCTTGGTTTTTTAAGTTTCGGTCAGCTAATAAATGGGTCACTTCCACTATTTGTCGTCTTCGTCTAGGGCATGTTTGTACCCCGGTGTTTTTGGCTAAAATTAGGGTCCGGGATAACTCATTATGTGAATGCAGTCTTGATGAAGGTACCCTGGATCACATCTTCTTCAACTGCACCAAATTTTCATACTCTTTGTACGATGTGCTACCCAAAAATATTCCGCGGCCTGTCATTTTCTCTTCGCTTTTAGCTTCAATGGACACTCCTCTCACTGCTATCCTTATTAAATATATAGTAGAGCATAATATTACATTATAAAACGCAATTCTTATCTTACTATTCGTCTTTTCTGATTCTCCTATCCTATATGTTGGCACGCCCTACTTACTGTCATCCTCTTCCCGCTCTTTATTAATAACTGTACAAACGTCTTGTGTTGTCTGTGCTGTTCTTAACATAAATGTTATTTGTTTTAGGTCTCCTACATGACATATTCCATCACATAAATCAAAATTTTCTACCGATCAATCTCCTCTCGTGTGATATGTCCAAACGTCGTCATTGGCGAAATACCTCTTGCTGAGAGCAAGAAGTGAAAGCCACAAGGGAAAAAAAAAAAAAAAAAAATCAGATGTCTAAATTCCCCAAAATACCCAAGTGAAAATTACCGAATTGAAGTTAATGTGGCAAAAAGAGCACAAGATTTCTGTGTAAAAACGCGCTTTTGGAGTTAACAAATTTTCGATGTCCTACTGCTTTGACCGGTGTACGATAATTTTAGTATATCCGTACGATATTTCGGTTACACTTGCCTGTCACCCCTGGCTAATTCTGGCAACACTGGTCGTATTACGCCATGGACTTTACCGACGGTGTGGGTGTGGTGTCACTGTTCTGTCAATGTCATCATTTTACAGTGATGCCAGATCTACTGATAAAGCAGTAAATCTACCTGATTTTGTGGCCATCTACTGATCTACTGAATTATTTTAAACAATTCAGAAAATCTACCTAATTTTCTATGTCTAGTATTTACAAGTCCTTTTTATCAGCGCCATTTCTAAAACTAGGTCGATGCAGAGTCAGCCACCGGCTAAGCTTGCACCATAGATTGGAGCGGAGTTTTTTTTTTTTTTTTTCGAAATTTTCTCTTCGTCACGACCTAGCGAAATGTAATTTGTGCATTTTTAAACAAAAATTTCTAAAATCGGTTGAGAACTCGCTGAGATCTGCGCATTGTTACAAAGTCCATTCGAGTCGATCCATGGGAGCTTCGCTCGCTTCGCTCGCTTCGCTCGCTCCGCTCCAATTATCTGCCAGACGACCAGAAATGCTGGCCGATCTGATCAGGTCAAGCATCATATTATTATTATTGACAGGCAATCGGGCATTGGTTCTCCGGCGGCGGTGTTGATATCCCATAGATTTAATCGACCGACTTAATCGTTCAGTTGCGTGTGTAGGACTTTATGAATGTTAATCTGTCACCTTACCGTCAAATATTAGTAATCTGTGAAATGCAGTGCGTAATCATATCAGGGGCGTTACTCAGAAAAACGAAATTAGAAAATTTCGCTGTCAAACGGTATACCCGTCTCTTTCTCTCTAATATAGGGTGAAAGAGATGGGAATATTGGAAATTTAACAACGAAATTTTCGAATTTAGTTTTTCGGAATTGCGCCCCAGGTTGGTAACTGTGGTGTTTGTGTGTTTGTAATGCATGAAATGACTAACGTAACGACTTTTAATATTAGAAATATGAACTTTTAGGAGTCTACTGATTTTTTTCTCATCCTACTGATTTTATTTTTTTATTTCTACTGTTTCTTAAAAATCTCATCTGGCTACACTGTCATTTTATCACTTTCGTCATTACTATTACTACTTAATAGTTAATAAGTACACTCTTTCCCAAAACAGCTAGAAGTTAAAGCCATAAAAAAAATACACTTATCTATATTGCTTACTACTCTATTTGTTCTTGTTCAAACAAATCAGCAAAGCAGTCTGATGATTCATGATTTATTAATTTTATTATTCATTTCGATTAGAGTGACTTAGTGAATTTTCCCCATGGACGATAAAAGAATTGTAGCGTAAGTATTAATGATTAATAATGGATATAATTTATTTAATTATCTTCATCTTATCGCTATGATCCACTCAACTGAACTCAACTCTCTCACTCAATCGCTTTTTCAATAATGATGAGTGTGATGTTTCGCACCTCTGGCATCTAGTCTAGTGCAATTCCTTTATTTTCTTTCCTTCAAAATACAGGTATATATAATTATTAGATAAAGTTAAAACAGATTATCCAGTTAAGAAACGAGCTAGCATTGCTAGCAATAAACAGTCCACTCTCAGCCCTTACATATTAAATTCCTTTTGTGATATATCTACATACAACTTCCTATTATAATCCTATTATAAAACTAAATAAAGAAAAGCGAATAACATAGGGATGACGTTTTATATTGATTTAAACTTTATATGATTTTCACACATTATTATAACAGAATGGGACTTATTGTGTTCAAAAAGGGTGTTAATTTAATTACCTCGACTTTTTGGACGTGATGTGCATGGTCGCTAAAGGACTGTCCCTACGCAATTAAGTGCTGTTTTGTTATAAGAATGTGGAGCCCGTTTTGCAAACTGACTACATTTTATTTGTAGTCCTCTATTTTAATCAATGAAGAAAAGAAGTTATCTGTTTTTTTTTTATATTACAGAATCCCTTATAAACTGCAGTGTGGTTCTGCTATAAAACTAGTTTACACAATAACATGGCGGGGTGATTCTCAAGACCTTACTTCTGTGGAATTTACAGTCAACAATTTGGTTATGGTTCGATTTCGTTGGACCACCTCTCCATCAAAAAATGGTGTAAAACTTAACTGTAGTTTTTCATCAAAAAGACTTGACAGTCCTGATATACTTAAGGATTGCAATAATACTGCTATCAAAATGGATATAAGAAGCGATATTATGAAATATTCACAGCAGGGAATTTGTCCACCAGAGTGTTGGTCAGACTGGAAATCAATAACTATAGTTTTAGCCCGTCCTTTAAAAGACACAACCATATATTATGCCGTATATGACTTTTACATTTCTGCATATAAAATGACAAGAGACACGCTATCTTCCAAGTTGTATGCGGACAACGATTTCACTGATTTCCATTTAAGTACAGATGAAGGCAGTGTGGCTGTGCATAAAGCTTGTCTGGCAACTCATAGTGAAGTGTTCAAAGCTATGCTATCCGGAGAGTGGCAAGAAAACAAAGAAGGCAAGATAAAACTTAAAGGAGTAACTCTACAGACTCTGCAACATCTAAAAGATTACCTATATCTGGGTACATTACCCGATGATGGGCTCCGTCCGCTGTTGCTGGTAGCCCGGTGTTATATGATCGAAGATCTAGTGGAACATTGTATTAGAAAGCTAGCTCAGGAGACTACCGGTGAAGATCTTTACTCACTCCATGAATTTGCTTGTGAGAACAACATCCCGGAGTTGACATTTGCTACTTTACAATTAACCCAAAGCTCCGCTGTAAATGTTGCTGATCAGATCAGACAAACTGAGAAACTGAATCCTGCCCAACCTATATAGGTAATAGGTAAGGCTTGAGATAGACGAGGGTAAGAGGGTATTTTAATAATTATAAAAACGGTTTAGACTCATGTAAAAATTGTCAGGAATGGCCCGTCATGTTTCAAACTCATATGGAGCTCTTCATCAGGGGCAGCTATCCTTGCTGCTACGCGAGGAGAGCGATGATTAGTGTAGTGGGCCGCGAGTCGCGTAGCAGCACGGATAGCTTCCCCTGATGAAGACCTTCATATGTGTTCGAAACATGTCGGGCCGTTACTGATAATTTTTACGAGAGTTTAAACCGTTTTTATAATGATTAAAAATGTCTCACTATAGTTTTAATAATATTAGGTTACTTTAAGTTGAAAAGGTTGTAGGTAAAACCTCTCTCTGTTATAAGTAATGTTTGGTTTAGTTAGTTATTAATATTCTTGAATTTTATGATGATTTTAAGAATGATCGCCTGGTGGCACTTATGTTTAAGTTCTAAAATACTTGGGAGTTTAAATATTAAGTTAAAATCAGTATTATGATACCATAAAGCTATTAGTTAATAAGGATGATTTCTTTTTAAATGCATGTTACCTATACCCATTCAAACTAAGGTGAACCACTCTAGTCTAAGAATTATCATCTCATCTAGATTACAAACCAAATTTGATTTTCTTTTTCTTAATCTACCCATTTCATAAAGTTACAAATTACACGCGGAAGCTTGTCTCTTTCTAAAATAAGAAATCAAAAAGAGACTTCCACTTGTAATTTGTAGCTTCGTGAATTGGGCCACTGTTTTAGTTTAAATTTTACGAGTAGGTCCATATACTTACTTACATGTATTTTTATGTTACTCATTGTCATTTTCAATGTCAATTCTGAATTAATTCGTAAATGTTTTTTTTTTATAAAACAGTTCTTTGACATTTTAATAAAACCATTTAAACGGATTATATCGCGTATATTAGTTATTTGAGCCTCCCTGACGTTTCGGTAGCTTTACAGATACCGTTGTAAAGGTTGACTGTAAAATATTTTTTTGTCTAAACTATTGATACAAAAATGAAAGCTTAAAGAAAAATTTAAAAAGGAGTTACTTGGTGGAGGAGACCGGGAATCGAACCCGGTACCTCTGGATTACCGGTCCAGCACGTTAACCACTTCGCTACCCTAACTCCAAGTAACCTGACGAATTTTTCCTTATGCTTTGTGTGTCGGTCTTTGCATTGTTTATCTGCAAGGTTTTTACAACTTAACGACCGCTATGTGAATAGGTACGTTAATATCTTACTGCTCCACTTTACAGCAGTGAACGAGCAAGCGAGAGAGCGCGCTCTTATTTTTAGAAATTTATGAAACATGTAATGTGTAATTTTTTTAATATAGACACCACAATTTTTATTTAAACCATTGGTACATAGATCAAAGCTTAAAGAAAAAATTAAAAATGAGTTACTTTAAGCTTACATCTTTGTATCAATGGTTTAAATAAAAAATGTGGTGTAACCACATTAAAAAAATGAGACATTGCATGTTTCATAAATGTTTAACAATTTTTCTCTGTCAAAGTAATTACACATTTCCTTGCGTAAGGCTGCGTTTCCACCAGAGATTTTGACGTGTGGTCAAGCGGTTGCAGTCGGCTTAGTAGGCAGTTGCCTACTGAGCCGACGGTCCTGGGTTCGAATCCCGGCAAGGGTAAATATTTGTGTGATGAACTCGAATAATACAAGCCTTCTTGAGCTTAATTTGGGACTACTTAGGTAGATTTGTGTGAGGTGGTCTGATATTTATTATAGGATATACGTTTGCCCGGATTTCCGTCTGTCCTCGCCTACGGGCTGCATTTCTCAACCGATTTTCGTGAAATTTTGTGAGCAGTATATCCTTGCTATGAGTATACAGTGACCGTTCTCGCTAGCCAGTGCGTAAGCGATTTCTATGGAGAATTGTCGCGACGACCATCTTTTGACCGCCACAGTCGGCTGTGGCCGTCAGCAAAAAATCGTGCCCCTGACGCCACGTCGGCCACAGCCGCCCAAATTTCAATGATCAAAAACTTTGTAATTCTAACCGTTACAAGTATTTTTCAATCCCTGTTGATTTTGGGGCACATCTTTTTTTTTTACTCTGGCGTCAGTGGCACGGTAAATTGCTAGACCGCTTGGCGGTCAATAGGTTAAGATCACCTGAGTGGATCACCAAGGTGATTCTAGTGGACGAAAACGTCCAGTAAGATCACCCAAGTGATTCTAGTGGACGCCAAGTCCCAAGATTTTATTGGACTGATTCATATCCAGTATAAGATCACCCAGAGATCAAACATTTTTATTTTAGTAATTCTAGTGGACTATCATGTCCAATGAGATCATCCAGGTGATTCTAATGGGCGCCATGTCCAGCACGATCCCCTGGGTGATTTTGAAATGAAATGAAATGACATCACACAAATATTTGCCCTGGCCGGGATTCGAACCCGGGACCGCCGGCTCTGTAGGTAGGTGTCTACAAACTGCGCTAAACGCGTCGATTCTCGATTTTTATTACTATTATAAATGACAATTATTAAGAATTACAAGAACCTACAACTGCACCTACCTAATCTTGTTTAGCGATATCGATCAAGTTACTAAGCTCGTGACCGGTTCTCGACATTAATTGTGTTGTTGCTGTTGTTATTAGGCATCAGACCTCACAACATAGAGAGCTATGGAGCCGATAAATACAATTCATACTTCTACTCCTATCCGTTCAGCTATTTCATTCCAAAATACCTTTATGGTTATTGGGTTAGATAAAATTTATTAATATTCCCAAGAAATAAGTGACGAAAATTACAAATAGAATAAAATTTGTACAATTTTACAAATTCTCAGATTTAGCTATATTAATTGACGATTCGATGCATTTTATAGTCATAATTGGATATTTGATTAAGTACCTAATATAGAACCTAATTTACTCCAGGAAGTATATTGGAATAAGTCGTAAATATTTACGTTTTTTATGATGACGAAAAAAACAATGCTGCACAAAATCAGGTCTTTGTATATTCTTCTGTCTGACTTTGTTCTTTACTATACAATTAAAATTGCGAGTAGGTACTTTGAGTTGTAATCTTCGACCTATTCGCTAAAAAAAAATAAGCTGTCAATAATATCAAACTCAACGTCATTGAGTTTTTTTAATTAGTTACTGGACTGAATTGACCGTATCTCAGGAGAAAAATAAAAACAGTGATTAATAAGTCCTCCTTTTAAGCGGAAAACAGAAAAGTAAAAAAGTTGTAGTATTTAAAATATGAAATTTTGTAATTTTGCGTAATTTTGCAAATACTATTAGATAAATCAATAAAATGTAGGGGTAAAAAAAAATTAAATGTTGTCCATTGTATAGTCTGGCCGATCTCTAAGATTAAAATAAAGTCACTTTGGCACAAGGTACTAACAACCGTATAGGTACGAGTAAATTTAAGGTCGTTTTTCACTTGTGTCACTTTGACATAATCCATCCATACTATACTAATATTATAAATGCGAATGTGTGTCTGTCTGTCTGTTAACTCTTCACGCTTAAACCGCTTAATCGATTTTGATGAAATTTGGCGTGGATATAGTTTAAGATCCGAGGAAGGACATAGGATAGTTTTCATCATGGAAATTATTCCTAAAAAGATTGAAAAGTCAGTAAGTAATTCATGATGACATTGATGACCCTGTAGGAAATGAAATTATTAGACCAAAAGCACAATTGCTCTTACATTTGCTTAGGCGCTTGTAATAATCCCTTTTATTAATTAAGTTGATTAGGTGGATATAGATATCTTTCGTGTTGTACGAGCTTGCTTCCATACTTCCAAGTTCCACGCGGACGTAGTAGCGGGCAAAAGCTAGTTTGATATAAGAATTACGGATGGACTCTTTAATATTCGGCTCCATAGCTCTCTATAGTCCTACCGTGCTTTAGAAGTCCAATGCCCAGTTGTTATACAACTTGTATGAGTCGCGGGTCGCGGGCAATGTACGATCATACAGAATGAATGTATAACACGATCAGTAGACGCGTGGTGCTCTCAAGATGTGGTCCGCTTTCTTACTATGCGTCGGTATACAGGTAAGTTTAGATTATAATATGTGTAATTTAACTCTCAACAAATGTATATATTGTACCTACCTATTGTTCTGGAAAAAACGAAGATCACGCGGTTCCTATTAAGTATTTAAGTAGCTTTGAACACAAGTTCATATTATTGTAATATTTAATTAAGTATCGTTTCTGAAAATATGACTGACTGTTGAGTTTCTTTTGGCGTTTCTTCTCAACAATGGTCTCCTCTTGTGAAATGCCGGTAGACTCACTTGCAGAATAACTTAAAATTTTTGTTTAAAATGGCATAAAAACCTTAGGCGGCTTCATTTTTTTTGTTGGTTATTACTATTACCTAGATAAAACCGCCAGAAATTGTATATTTTTAGAGCTAACCAGGGGACATCGCCATGGCAACGATCCACAGAAATAATACCTAAATTAAAACTTTTAAACACCCCTGACACAAGTAGCTGGTCATCATGAGACCCTCTTTTAATGAGTGATAGGTATAGCAAATGCTACTAATGAACAGCAACAAAAATTGGAATTGCTATACTTAGCTTCAATATTGGGTGAGATCCGGTCACTTGCTCTATTAAAAGGTATCTATACATATTTGTTACAATGGAAAATAAATTAAAGATATACATACTAAAACTTAAAATTAAAAAGAATCCCCCAGTACTGAAGCCGTCTGAGGCATCGTCCCAAGCACGCTCGCCGCGTTTCCCCTTTGAATGGCGAGGCTCAGTCTTTGAGAGGTATCTTGGAGACGATAGCTCCAACTTCATCGAAATCGTTCCACCCGTAAAGGCGTTACGATGCCACAGACAAACACACAGATACACAGATGTTAAACTTATGACACCCCTCTTTTTTCGTCAGCGGTTAAAAAGTTCATTGTCCTTTTACCGGTAACTTCATGAGAGTAGTCTGTAGCTATTTTGGCATAACCAGTTCAGCCAGATATGTTATGTTTTTTCTAGGTGTAGGGTTTTTATCGTATATTGCTGGTTGTGTGTATCCTGTATCCACCTAACAGAGGTGTCGCGACAGCAGCAGCGGTGCAGGTACGTGTGTCTCGCTCACTCGTATGGCCGCCGCGCTCGGATCTGTCGCTCAGGCGACGACGGCTGAGGTTAGTTAGTACCTATATATATATATATAGGTTATCGCGGGCTAGTTTTCCGCAACTCGACGTCTTACAATGCGCCTATTTTGCGTAAAGGGTTGCTGGCACTACTCTTGCCAACCCAACTCTACCAGAAAGCCTAGCAGTCCCTTGATGTTGCCGACGACTTCTGGGAGAGACCTCGGAGACCCGAGGTGTTGTGCCCGGTATTTGGCCACACCAGGACATTCGAGAATGACGTGGGCGGCAGTCTCTTCGGCCTCCATGCAAGCTCTGCAAAGAGGACTGTCAGTAACACCTAGAGTAAATAAGTGCTTGTTTAGCAGGGCATGTCCAGTTATCGCTCCAGTTATGAGCCGGAGCTGCGGCCTGTTCAGCTGCCTTAGCTTGCGTGACAACCCGGGGTAGATTGTCGGAAGGGCCTCTCTGCTCTGCTTGCAGGTACCTAAGTTAGACCAGTATAGTTGCTGTTCTACCTTCGTGTTCATACGCACTGTGTTGCGCAGCCAGGCGAATGGTAAAGGTATGATTGGTTCGGGTCCCTCTGCTACCATCTCCGAACCTCCTCTCGCCAGTTCGTCAGCTGCGTCGTTCCCGCGCGAGTTGCTGTGTCCTTTAATCCACTGTAGGGTTATGCTATTATTATTACATACCTCTGACAATGCTTGGTGACATTCGTATATGAGTCCTGAGGTTACTGTGTAGCTCTGCAGGGCTTGTAACACTGATCTGCTATCGGAGAGTATGCGGATGGGGTAGTCCTTTACCTTCCTCGAGATAATTGCATGGGCTGCCATTATGATACCCATACATTCCGCCTGGAAGACTGTGTTATGGGTTCCTAGTGGTGTAGAGATGTGTATGTTTAGGTCCTCTGAGAATACCCCAGAGCCAGTGCCTGACCTAGTTTTGGACCCGTCTGTGAAGATTCTTAACTCCAATTTTATTAAAACTTTCGTGAGACATATTTAATTATTGTATTAAGCGGTTTACACTCACGTGAAGTGACGAGTTTGCCGCGGCGGTGTACGGGCAGCCGTCCCTGATGAAGGGCTCCTTACGAGTTCGAAACATGTCGGGCCGTTCCTGACAATTTCACGTGAGTGTAAACCGCTTAATACAATAATTCTTAACTCCCTTGGGTTAAGACCTTCGCCAGGTTCCTCGTACAGTTGTACGAGTATCTTATATTTTTTGTCGAAGATGAATTGCTTGGGTATCCTGTCGGTGGCCGCTTCTATAAGCAGTTCCTTACCTATTACCTCATAGAGGATTTCGGTGTGCGGTACCCTAGCTGATCTCTAGAGGTTTAGTTTCTTGAGACGTATCGCCGTAGCTGCCGCTTCTTGTTTGACGAAGAGATGCAGCGGCGGCAGCCCCAGTATAGCTTCCAGGGCTGCAGTGGGTGTAGTCCTCATGCATCCCGTAGCTGCCATGCAAACTAACCTCTGAAGTCGTTGTAGTTTAGCTTCTACGGTGGTTAGCTTGGTTCGTGGCCACCATACTACTGCACCGTAGCTTTAATATTGGTCTGATAACTGCCTGGTATAGCCATAGTGTGATCTTAGGATTGAGACCCCAAGTTCTACCTACCATTCTACGGCACTGCCAGAACGCGACTGTAGCTTTGTCAATTTTGTTATTTAGATGGTTGCTCCAATTCAACTTACTATCAAGTATTACCCCTAGATACTTTACCTCGGTTGACAATTGGAGCTCTGTATTGAACAGTCTGGGTAGTCGGTAGGTGCCCAGATTACGTTTGTTGGTGAACATTACCAGTTCTGTCTTTTTTGGATTGACCGTCAGCTCGTTGTTGTTGCACCAGCGTTCCACGATGGCCAGTGCAGAGCGGGTAACGTCACATACCGTACCTGTGTGATTGCCGCTCGTCAGTATCACTATGTCGTCAGCATAACCTATTGTGTAATAGTGATTGTCATTTAGTGTGGCGATGAGGTCGTTCACCACCATGTTCCAGAGGAGTGGTGAGAGTACGCCTCCTTGGGGGCACCCCTTTGCCACCAGTGCCTGTTGTGTCTCGCCAGTTCCGAGTCTGATGACCCTCTTGCTCAACATGTTGTTTATCCATTGTACCATAACATCATTGACTCCGTGCCTTACCAATGCTGCTGTTATGCTGTTGAAATTGGTCTTGTGGAAGGCTCCTTCGATATCTATGAAGGTGCCTAAGCACATAGACTTGTTTATAATGGCCTCTTCTATTTTGACAACTACGGCATGAAGAGCTGATTCTGTAGATTTGCCTTGGCTGTAGGCATGTTGGTAAGGGTGTAGGGGTACACTAGTTAATGCCTTCTCCCTCAAGTTAGTTAGTTAGTACCTATACCTCCGGGAGGTAAAAAAATCTTATTTGGAATGATACCTATGTGGAATCTTACAACAAAATGCAGTTGAATGAATAATACATATCTATAGATACCTACATCATAAAAAACCGGATAAGTGCGAATCGGAATTGCCCACCAAGCGTTCAGTACAAATTTACGTTCTTTGCGACGTAAACGGGCGTATCTGTTTTTTACATTAACTTATATTTAGAAGTTTGATTTTTTTTCACGGCTTAGTCAAACCCCGCATACTCGTCCATGCAAATGAACTGTGAAACCATACAAAGTGAGTCAGTAACTATTTTGACAGTTAATTTGCTTGGAAGAGTTAGTGTGGTTAGACTAAGGGACTGTAGACCTGTGGGCATATGATGGTTGCTTTTATCACGCGATAAATAAGTGGCAAAGCAACCGTCACGTTTTGACAAGATGCGAGTGTGAGTGACAGATGCTTTGTCGCTTATTTATCACGTGATAAACGTAACCATCATAGGCCCCCTGAATATATCAAGAGGATTTAGGAACTCCTAAACAGCACAAGATAATCGGCACACATGATTGCTCTTGAAGAGCAATTAATGTTTGTGTAAGTGCCGCTGGCAATAAACGCGTGTCTCCAAAAACTTCTATGACATACCTACCTAGGAAGTAGGTAGATGCTATTCGTCGTGGGTAATTAACTTCCTAATACCTAATCAGTTTAAAAAGTAAGAAACTAAATCACGGAAATAAACAAATTGTATTCGTTAATTGAGCTCTAAAAACATGTTCGATAGATGATTCACATGAGGAAAAATAACGTAATAAATAAGATTTTTTATACCTAGTTAAACAAGTGGTACTTAGTTTTTTGTATAGATGTGGCCTAGAATAATATTATTTACTTGCTCCGAGATTGTTTTCAAAATATATATTAATCGAGTGAGCGGTGCGAACAGAGCATCTCCTTTTCCGATTTGGAAAATAATCTTTCGTATGTCCTAGTGTTCTCCTCTACAGGTCGCAAATCGCAAACGCAGAAGTAATCGCGCAGTGAAGAGATAGCGAACAATATTTGACGACGCTCGAAAAGGGAACTCTCGTGGATTACGTACGAATACTCAATCTAGCGGCCTCAGGACGGATAGCACCGGTACCTATAGTTACAATGTACATGATAAACATGATAAACATGATATAGTACTATTTGCAGATGACACATCTCTTCTTTAGCGGAATTTGAAGAAAAAACAGTATTCCTGGGTGTTACTTTAGACTCTAAACTGCAATGGAGTGCGCATATAGCCACTCTTGCAGGTAAGCTTAGCTCCGCGGCCTATGCAGTTAGGCGAATCAGGCAGCTGACAAACGTCGAGACGGCAAAGATTGTATATTTCAGTTATTTCCATAGTGTTATGTCATATGGAATTTTATTATGGGGAAGAGCGGCGGACATCCAAACCATCTTTGTGCTACAAAAACGAGCTGTACGCGCAATTTATGCACTAGGAGGTCGTACGTCACTAATAGAGAAATTCAAGGAAACAAACATTCTCACCGTAGCATCTCAATACATTCTTGAGAATATCATGTATGTGCGGAAAAATCTCCATGAATTCAAGCTCAACAGTGACATTCACCACTACAATACGAGAAGTAAGGACAAGCTCGCAATACCTGCCCACCGTCTCCGTAAGGTTAGCTCGTCGTTCGTGGGGAACTGTGTACGCTTCTACAATAAAATACCTATTGATGTAGTAAAATTGCCCTGTAGCAAATTTAAAGCGCAAATAAAACGTCACTTATTGAATAAAGCTTATTATACTGTTAATGACTTTCTAAACGACAGTGATGCCTTTAAGCCAGTAGTTTAGTGTTGTGTGTCAATAGTAAATTTTTAAATAAGCATTATTTTGGTGGGTAATTTTTAATGTAACATGAGAGCACAATTTGTTGTTTCTCACCGGGCAAATAGTATTAGTCAAGTATGCCCGGCAGCTTGAGCATGTCATGCTCGCTTAAAGGTCTTTGCTTACGGTGGCGTCGTTGATCGGGTCGCAGCCTTCCCTATAATATGGTTGAGGGAGGCGATGGCTGAGATATGCGTCATACTCGTGAACGGGTGCCGTTTGTGGGGTCCGGTCTGTTCATGCTAGCAAGGGCCAAATTAAATATGTAGCAACCGCATACTAGTGTTAAATTAAGCAAACGTGAGAAACTTCACCTGTACTCGATTGAAGTTATTCAATGTTGATTTTATCTTTTTGAACTCTTAGAGACTGTATACATCTCTAAGAAACAGCTTAGTGTAGTATGACACTCAGAGACTTTATACATCTCTGAGGAAATTAAATCATTTTAAAATATTTTATTGCATGTTATGACGCCTAGAGACCATATACATCTCTAAGAATTTTAGGTTTAATAACTATTTTCTAAATTATTCACGTTGACGCCTAGAGACCTTATACATCTCTGTGGAATTAAATTAATTAAGTAATTATATTTTATTGCATGTTGTGACACCCAGAGACTTTATACATCTCTGGGTATATTTAATATTTTAAATTTATTAAATTTTTATTTTATTTGGAGTATCTATACATCTCCTTTACGTGTACCCAGTGTAATTAGTTATAACACAACTGTATCATGTAATTGTTTTAAGTATTATTTACGAAAAAATGACTTACTGTTGAGTTTCTTTCGGCTTTCTTCTCAACAGCGGTCTCCTCTTGCGAAATGCCGGTAGATTCACAATCTGACTTGTAAAAGTGCCCCTGTGGCCTACTTACTGAATAAATTATTTCATTTCATTTCATTTCATGGTATAATAAAACCCGCCGGTACATCTTTGCACTGCTGAAACAGAGAAGATTGCGTTGGTTGGGGCATGTGTGTGTATCGCATGCATCCATCCCGTTTGCCGCGGCGTGTTATGCTCGGCGTTGTAGCGGACGCCAAAAGAAGCATCGGGCGCCTCGGATGCTGCGTTACAAAGACTGCGCCAAGCGAGACATGCACGCATTTAAAATCCATGTCCACAACTGGAAGGAGTCCGCAGCGGATAGGGACAAATGGCGGAAACTAGTGTTGGATGGGCTTAAGATCCTGGATGAGGCATGGTTTAGGACTCTCGCAACCAAGCGTGCCAAAAGAAATCAGCTCGACCCTTGCTCACCGCGCGCAGCCAGTCTTACATCTGCCAAGCCTGTGGTCGCGTGTGTCGTTCTCGTATTGGCTTGCATAGCCATGTAAAGCGTTGTTCTTCATAACACTGTTTGTAGTCTATAAAAGACTGAAAGGCCATTGATTTTGATTGATTGGTATAATAAAACCCGCCGGTACCTATAGTTTTGTACATGGTATAAGATAACACCCAACACTGGGAGGTTATGTCTGAAGATCGTGACCTTTGGAGGAAGACTTTGTGCGATGGTGTGGTTGCGCATGATGAAGTATGGTTTGCTTCTCTTTCTCACAAGCGCGACATGAGACACCAGCGTGCAGCTTTTCCCCCTTCATCGTTAGGCGCAACATTTATTTGTCAATTATGCGGCCGCGGCTGTCGCTCTCGTATCGGGCTTTCCAGCCATCTTCTAAAGTGCCGCAGTTTATTAGACGCTGCTTAACTCATCTGTTATAGATGTAAAAGGCTAATGATGATAAGATAACAAGGTATGACACTGGCTAGTGAGACTTTACCGCCACTGATTAGTTGCCGCTTTATGGTAACAAAATAATTATAAGGAAAAAAATGTTTGTCGCAAATCATACAAAAAAAATGGGCGTGAGCGGCGCGTGGGCAGCGTGATGAGAGGACAGTGGAAATTATGACCAACAGATGGCGCCAGCCTGCCATGGCACCGCGCGGCCATACAAAACAATTGACGATCCTGCATCACACGCTAGAAAAAGCGACTTGCATAGGAGAACAGCCGAATAGGTACCTGGAAATCCGGACATACGAAAGCATTTTCCCTCAAGCTAAAACGGAGACGTTTCGCTGACTTTTCTCGCTTGGTTAATAAAAATAATTTGAATTGCAAAAATTAAATTACAAGAGAACCATATGAAACGTCTAATTTCCGGCGTGTTTTGCATACAGATGAAGAAGATACGGAACACTTCGCGAACAAAGCCAATACGCACTTTGCTGGTTTCATTAACAATACCTTCGATTACTCAGTTGGCGACGGCGATATCTAAATCCCACCAAAAACATTTCTTGTAAAATTGGCGGCCAAGACTCACATGCTCATAACGCTTTCGCTGTAAAAAAATTGTCAGATCCCTCGAAAAGCCAAGCCCCTAAGCTCTGAGTTTACTAATCCTACACCTTGGCTTCGAAAGTATGGCTTGGCCATTACATAGAGTAACGTAAATAAGTCCAACAGTGAAGTGAATTTGGGCGCCCTGGTGTTAACTGCGCCAAAGCTATGAGGGTTTGAAAATTAGACGAAACGGTTTGAGAAAAGGTAGGTAGGTAGTGCCCCGCTTCTTTTTTGCTCGTCTTGGCGGGGGCACTACCGTGCCCCCAGATGTGAAAGTAGTTATCACGCCCGCTTTGCGACGGACTGACGTTTACTTTCGTGATTTGCCGAATTATTTCTGGAACATTGTAAGTTACTCTTAATTCTTTTTTCATTGGTAAGCGAACCAAAGGATTTGGAATTACTTATAGTGTACCTACACTTGAGTTAGTTGTTTGCATTCTTACAGTATAATCACCAGTGGGTTCACATTTCACATAATATACCTACTTACATACATCAGCACCGACCGCGCCGGGTTAAATCATTCAGTAATAACCTTGTAAGTAGAGGTATCCAACTTTATCCAAGCTTTACTTTAGTGAACTGAAAAGTGTATTTGGTTATACACAACTAAAATTACAGTGAAGTGAATCAGAAACAAATGTTGGCAAATTGCTTTCCGTTTCCCAAAAAAACTGTGAGCTTTTCTTCGCGACGCCGTAGGTATTGCTATACTAATAGGTACGTTCCGCGAAGAAACTGCCAGCTAGCCATATACGAGTAGGTACCATGTGGGTCCCGTTACAGGAGCAAAAAATTAAAACATAGATTTTACTCGTCAAACTGAACAACATCTGTTCAGAAACTTTTTTTAAAAATACTGTTATCACTTATCATATGTTCAAACAAAGTAAATAGCATTTTCAATGTACGCCGTCCAACATTGACGTCGTCGTCTTAGCATTGACATAGCCGTCACTTTACTAAATAATTGAATATCAAATGTTTCGCAATACATTGCGTCATTGAATAAACTTTATTACAGTTTTACATTATAAAATGAGTTATTTTTAAAAGTTGTTTAATAAATGTTGTTCAGTTTGAGGTGCAGAGTCTATGTTTTAATTTATTGCTCCTATTACAGGGCCCACCCGGTATATTACCTCATATACCTATATTACTTGTTTGTTTGTTTTTGTTTTGTATCCCTGTGTATTTGAGGTGTGCAATAAAGTGGATTTGTTTGTTTGTTTGTTTGTTACTTTACTCTTTGCAGATAGCTCTTCAATATATTATTCAATTCATTTTATGACCTGGGAGTCAATAACTATACTCGCCTTCATCGAGTTTAAGCTCATTTGATTCGTCTTGACCAGTAATTGACAATTGAGAAAAAACAACTGTCTAAGTGTATACGTATAACTGAAATGTTTTAGTTTCAGACGATAATGGCGGGCGAGGCGCCGGTTCTGCAGTTGAATGACGGGCACAAGATACCCGTCGTGGCTTTGGGCACTGGCAGAGGCACCGCAGCGGGGGTAAGTACAGTCACTATGAAGGAACGGCATCGCAGTTGGTGTATCTTGATCCTGTACAAATGTCCAAGAGAATCCATGTTGTAAATAAAGCCGGGTAAGTCGGTCCTGCAGATGAATAATACAAGATACCCGTCGTGGCTTTGGGCACCATCAGAGGCACTGAAGCGAGGGTCTAAAAACGGAACACCATAGGCGCTCATAGGCGTTAGTACATTTTGTTCCTATGGTAATATCCAGGAGACTCCATACTATAAAGAGTGGGTAACTTAACTTAAGCACTGGGAGCAACCCGTAAAAATACCTCTCCTCAAGAAAATTGTGTACATTTAACTCAGTGGTTGACCAATAGAGAATGCCTTAAGACACTAAACCCACAATTTGCACTTTACACAATTAAATTTAAATATGATGTTTGCAGGCTCCCGCAGATGAAGTAAGCCAAGCGGTGTACTGGGCTATAGAAGCTGGCTACCGCCATATTGACACTGCTGCCATCTATGAGGACGAGCCGGAAGTCGGGCAGGGGATCGCTGATGCTATTGCTAAGCGTTTAGTCAAGAGAGAAGACTTGTTCGTCACCACTAAGGTAAGAAACTGGTACGGGATCTCTTACGCGTGTAAACAAGGTCAGGGATGTCGACTATGATCCACTGGTCATAGTCCACATGCCCAGTGTACATGACAGTGTATAAATAGGGGTACCGTATTTACCCCTAGGCCCACAAGACCCAGGACTAGAGCCAGTCTAGGGGCCCCAGTCCCAGAAGAAGAAGAAGAAGACTTGCACCATACTTATGTTCTCCTTATGCATATGCATCACTTAAAATAGTACTACCTACTATTTAATTAGCTAAAAACCGTTTCGAGATAGGAGAGGGGGCCCCAAATGCCAAGTGCCTAGGGGCCTTGGCCCTCTAAGTCCGGGCCTGACTATGACTGACACAGCTCATCTATCGTTGCAAGCTCTCAACGCTGCGTCGTCCCCGGAAAAAATGTCTCTTCCACTCCATCTTTTCAAGTCGAGAGTGAATAGGCATGCTCTAGGCATTCTAGGCCTTAATTGTCACTTAACTCCCTCGCCACCCACCCACAAACCTAAGTACTTATCTGTAAATATCACTGCCATTGATAATATAAGAGAACAATTTAAGAGACACTAATACTTATAGCTACAATAGTGAAACCAAATTGTATTACTGAAACAGCTAAACACACGTTCAAAATATATACGAAATTAAATAAACTACCACTAACTTTTGGGACATTATGTATACTATTTTTCATTAAACATAAAGTAAAAAGATGTGTTCTAATGTTCTATAGGGTTCCGTAGTCAACTAGGAACCCTTATAGTTTCGCCATGTCCGTCTGTCCGTCTGTCTGTCTGTCTGTCTGTCCGTCCGGGGCTTAGCTCCGTGATCAGTACTAGAAAGCTGAAATTTGGTATTATGTGTATGTATCACGCCGACAAAACGGTAAAATAAAGACTACATAATATTTTTTTTCGGGTACCTCCCGTGTTTGTTTTTTTCATTCCAACACTAGTGTATGGGGTGTCGTTGAATAGGTCTTTTAAAAATAATAAGGGTATCCGAACATTATTATTAGATAAAGTCAGCAGTTTTGTAAATATTCGCTCCGAAAATAAAAAAAATTGTGTCCCCCCCTCTAACTTTTCAACCGCGGGTCAAAAAAATTATGGAAAAATTCAAGAAAATGAGGCCTTATAAGTATAGGTAGGTACTGTAGGGTTTAATAGTTTATCGCACCCTACATGTACGAATGTAGTATGTTAATTGTTAGGTTTGTTTTGTATGTTATAACGGGGCGGAATGTTAAGTAAAAGATGTGACCGTTCCCGATGAGTACCTTTATTGCACTAAAAATTACATATAATTAAAATATATCAAATAAAGTCGATTGTGACGCATACGCTAGGTGCGGCGTCAGCTTAATATTATATTGTCGAGTGTGCTCGTACATGCTGCCAAATTTAAGCAAAAGAAAAACAATAGAAAAGGAAGAAATTAAGATATTAAGGCGCGGTAGCCGTATCAACACGTAATGGGGCATGTACAATCACCTCGTTGACGCTATCGAATTCCCGTGGCTGCGGAAGATGTCTAAATGATGCGTTGTCCTTCATTTTCATCTCCAGGTTCTGCTCCTGAGTAATAGCTTGCGCTGCAAGGTTTCGAAGTCTTCGCCTGATGTAGATGCCAGCCCAGGTGCTGACTGCAATCGTGCAGATTACCATAAATGAGATAAAAGTATAGTGATTCGTCTCATGAGATGATGTAATCTCTGACAATGTTTCTTGCTGTACTTTTACAGTTTCAATGCTGGTTTTTAGTCTCTCTAGGGCTTCTCTGTGGTCTTCAGTGACGACGCTGTAATTTTTCTCCACGATGATACGATTTATTGACGATTCTTGTACGTACAAATTGTCTTCGCTAATTGTCATTTCACTGCGGAAGTTGTTATGAGAGTGGATAACAACATTTTCTCCCTTCATCATACATCCCGTCTCGAGTGTGATGATACCCGTCCCTCTTAGTAGTAATGGCGCCACGCCGGCTGGGCAAAATGTGCGCATAGCACATTCCTGGCAGCACGCGAACAACCAAGCGCCGGGCTTGTGTAACCTGATCCAGTAATCGGCGCACTCCAGTGTTATTGTTTTACAGGCAGATATATTATAATTGTTTATTAATTGAGCTTCGCATATATTGGCGCCGGCCTTTGTGTCGTAAATGGGTAGTGACATACCACATATAAGTTGATGTTCTTTCACTTGTAAGCACGATGCAATATTTTCGTGAGACAAGGGTGTAACTGCATCCTTTTTAAGATTGACTGCCAAATATTCCGATGTTTGCACGATGCGCTGTGTAGTGCGGGATTTTATTTGCGGGATAGGTATAATCCGATTCAGTTCATATTGTTCCGTATTTACTAATGGTAATTTGAGCTCGAATAAAATGTATTTGTTAGCCAGATGTACGTGCACGCGAGATAGTTTGTACATTTCTCTCGTGCAGTATTTTGTGTTGACGCATGGCAGAGACAGTTCCCCCGGAAGCTGTCCGGCTATGATGTTCAGCTGTTCTTCGAATTGTTCGGGTCTTAATAAGTGCATATCTATGCGACCGTCTTTTACGTCGGTTAATAAATCCAATAGCATCTGCTGCAACCGTCGTAAGTTGGCCATGATCATGTTGGCGGCGAGGGCTGTTGCTGTTATGTAGTTGTTGGTCACTGTCACTTGATGATCAGCCTGTATACGTTGGTCTTGCTCTGCCAGATGTTTGTTAATCGCTGTGAATTGTTCATTCATTACTTGCTCGTGTCTTTGTAAAAGATTATATTCGCCTTCAATTATTGATGTATGGTTTTTGAATAACCTTAAGATATGATTTTCATTGTTTTGAAGAAGTTCGATATCCTTGTTGTATTTTTGGGCGAATCTCTCGTCTAATACGCCGAATAGAGAATTCGCTATATATCCCACACCGTCAATAAGGCCTCGTTTTTCTCTCTTCATGTGTGGTCTATGTTCTGTTGTCAATATGTTGTTGTAGTGTTGCAGTTCTCTCAATTCATGTTGAAGTTGTGCGGCAATAGATGAAAATGCGGTTTCTTGAATGGAAAGACTTGTGAGATGGTTTATGTATTTTTCAACGCTATCCAAGCCCTGCCAATATGTTGACATGTTGTAATAAACCACTAATTTCCATTGATCTTGCATTATCTGCATGTCCGCTAATTTATCAAAATAAATTAGTTTCGCCGGTTTTAACTCGTTCACGCTTGTTGTTTTTTGTGTTGCCGCTGGCATGCAGGATGCTAACAGAAGAACTAACAGACAGGTATAACTGTTATGTTGCGGTTTTTTCTCTCGTCGGCCGCCGCGTGGCTTATCTTGTTGTGGTTGATCTGCTGGTGCTTGTGACTTCGGAGCGGAATTTTCGCTTTCGTCTTCAGTCGTATTTACAGGCAATGGCGATAATTTAGTAATTGGTCGTTTCATAATACTTGTCCTTGTTTTCAGCGTAACTACTCTGACATGACCATCCGTGCCAGGGTGAGTTTCTGTAATCCGTCCTAGTAGCCATCTTGCCGGAGGCATGTTGTCTTCCTTTACTAGAACTAGATCTCCAATCTTTAAGTCCCTTTTGACAGTATTCCATTTGTTGCGGGTTTGTAACGTTTGTAAGTATTCCGCCGACCATTTCTTCCAAAAATCCTTGTGAAGTTTCTCCATTAATTGCCACCGTGTTCGAATATTGCGCGGCTCTTCGTTAGAGGACAGAGGACCTGCCAGCACTGGCCCGCCGACCAAGAAATGTCCCGGAGTAAGACACTCAAGGTCATCTATGTCTTCTGTTAAGGGTGTTAAGGGCCTGGAGTTGAGACAGGCTTCTATCTGTGCCAGTAGAGTGGAGAACTCTTCGAACGTAAGTTTCTGTTCTCCAAGCACACGCCGCAGGTGGTACTTCGTGCTCTTGACCGCAGCTTCCCATTCTCCATTTGCTGTAGGCCAAGCTGGAGCACTGAAGTGCCATTCGATGTTTGAGTTGGCCAACGAGGCCAGCAGTTCCGTGTTTAAGTATTGTTTAAGGGCCTCTCTTCTTTCTTCGCTAGTACCTTTGCTGATTTCGTAAAGTTGGTTCCATTATCGCTGTAGATATGTGAAGGTGTGCCTCGTCGAGCACACAATCGATGAAACGCCGCCAAAAATGTTTCAGAGCTCAGATCTGAAACCAGTTCCAGGTGAATCGCCTTAGTCGATAGGCACACAAAAACTGCTATGTAACCCTTGGTTGTTTTGATCCCCCTTCCCTTGTTTGCCTTGACTTCTACATAGCCAATGAAGTCCACGCCAGTGTGCGTAAATGGCCTTGATGGAGTAACTCGGGGTCCAGGAAGATCAGCCATTATTTGATTGTTGTTAGTCGGCTTGAAGCGATGACACTTGACACACTTGCGGAGTCGTCCCTTAACCGTTCGGACCCCCCGTAGTATCCAATAATTGTTTCGAAGGTGCGAAAGCGTAAGTCTCGGGCCTCCGTGAAGTGTTGTTATGTGGGCTTGCTGAATTAGTAGCTCCGTAATCTTGTCCTTGTGCGGCAAAATAATGGGATGCTTTTGTTTGTAGGTAATGTTCGCGTTTTTCAGCCGTCCACCGACTCGTAAAACGTTTTGTTGGTCTAAAATCGGATATAAGTTTAATAGCCGACTCTTCGGTGATATGTATTTATGTTTCTGTAATTGCAAAATTTCCTCAGCGAAGTGTTTATTTTGCACTGCTCGCATTATTGCGTTTTGTGCATTCTCCAGCTCCGATGTGGTTAGGTACGGCAATTTTAATTTATTTTTTCCACTTGCATTGTTAGCAAAACGTGACACCCAGCCGAGTGTTCGTACTGCACGCGTCATAGAGCTGTTATTATTCAGAAGCGTCTCTATAACCGGTGATGTTATTTGTAGGGAACATGTATGTTTGTTACTTCTTCGCTCTTCGACAGGCTCCTCGTATAATGTTGTTTCTTGCAATATTTTCGACTCATTCGCTAACCATTGAGGACCTTGAAACCACAAATGGTGTCCTAGTAGCTGCGATGGTTGCAGGCCACGGCTGGCACAATCTGCCGGGTTATCTTCAGAGCGGACGTGTCGCCAACACGTAGAGGGCATGACCTGGGTGATCTTCGTGACTCTGTTTGCCACATATGTGTTCCAACGTGTTATATCACCTTGCAGCCACCCCAACACCACCGTTGAATCTGTCCATCCATGTATCTGCACTGTCTGATTGTTTAGCGACTCTATGGTTTTTTGCATCAATCTTGCTAGTAAAAGTGCCCCACAAAGCTCCATCCTCGGTAGGGTGACATGTCTGTTTAATGGCGCGAGTTAGTCTTTGCCGCTATTAATGTGATACTGATCTGGCCGTGTTCATCCGTGCTTTTACAATATATGACGCAGCTGTAACCCTTTTCAGAAGCGTCTGAAAAGCCATGTAATTCACACTTTCGTTGTGTATCTCCGATCCATCTAGGGATTGTTATGTCATTATGTGTGGTTAGCTCGTTTCTGAAGACTTTCCATTCCTCTTGTACTGGTAGTGGCAGGGGTTCGTCCCAGGCTTGAGATTGTTTCCAGGCTTGTTGAAAAATGAGTTTTCCTTTCATATTCACTGGCGCGAGCCAACCAAGCGGATCAAATAGCTTTGATAAGTCTGATAATAATGAACGCTTAGTGATTGCGACATTTTTGTTTGCATTTAAGTCGGTGATGTTAAATATAAATTGATCTGTACATGGATTCCACAAAATACCAAGTGTTTTGTTGTTGTTTATGTTCTTAAAGTGCTCTTGAGTTAAGTCTTCAAGAAGACCTGGATGGTTACTTGCGAATTTGCGAAGGTTGAAACCGCCTGCTTGCAATAAACTGACAAGTTGTTTCTGTGTTGTCATAGCCTCTTCAAGGTTATTGCTTCCAGCAAGAAGATCGTCCACGTATAGTTGGTTATTTAAGATGTTTGCAGCGAGAGGATATTGTGGACCATCATCAATGACCAGCTGTTTTATAGTCCGCATTGCCAAATAGGCAGCAGCCTTGGTTCCGTAGGTTAAAGTACAGAGCTGGAACTCCTGGATTGGTTCGGATGGAGAGTCTCGCCAGACAATTTTTTGTAAATGTTGATCCTCTTCCTTTACGAGTATTTGTCTATAGAACTTCTCAATGTCAGCAGTGTACACGTAACGAAATGACCTCCATCGTAAAATTAAAGCTTGTAGATCTTGTTGCAGGTTTGGACCGCTTTTCATGAGCTGATTTAAACTGTATCCAGATTTTGTAGGATGTGATCCATTAAAAACAGTGCGTAATTTTGATGTTGTGGAGTCAGGCTTGAGGACTCCGTGGTGTGGTAGAAAGCAGCTAGGGTGTTTTTGTTCAATACACGGTTTCATATGGCCGAGTTTTAAATATTCATCCATAAAGCTTTTATAGCCGATGGCCAATTCCTTATCTTTAGTTAGTCGTTTTTCCAATTGAAGTAATTGCGCAACTGCCTGTGGCTTAGAGGCGCCGATGTTTTGTTCGAAATCGGGTTGCATTGGAAGCTTCACCACGTAACGTCCGTTTTCCAGTCTTTGTGTTGTTGTTTTGTATAATGTTTCGCAATATTCTTCCATTGGTGACATGCTGTTTGCCGGCTCGGTTATCTCTTCGCCTTCCCAAAATTGAGAAATCTCATCCAAGTTGTTAAGAATTGCGTGGCAGTTGAACGGCTTCACGTTACCAAGCAGGACCCACCCCATTTTTGTTTCTTGACCAATAGGAGCGTAGGCTGGACCCCTGAGAATGCCTCCCATTACTATGTCTGCGTAGACACCAGCGTCGAGTAACACGTCAATGGGCCGAGATATGTTGTAGTCAGGATCCGCCAGGTTGATGTTTTCAAGGTGGGGCCATTCTGGTTTTTCAAAAGAATAATTTGGCAGGTTGTTTATCATATGGGTCATTACCAGAGCGTCGGTAGTAAGCACGTGGTCTCCATATAATGACTCGCATGTCAATTGAACAGTTCCGTTGCTCTGCTTCGCGGAGAGGCCTATGCCCGATACCGTAGCATTTTGTTTCTGTCTTTTGAGGCCCAGTCGTTGAGCTGCAGACTCGGTTATTAAGTTGATTTGAGATCCTTGATCTAAAAGACATCTTAGTTGTATATAAGTTCCGTCAGCCGCCCTAACCTTCATTTGTATCGTGGCCAGTAAAACTTCATTAAAATTTCCCGCTGAGTGGTTATTTGCCCTCCGTTGGCTATCCGAAGTTCCTGTTTCATAAGTCGCCGCCGTCTTTGAAGCGGTCGGCGTCGGCACTTTGTTGTCGGCACGTGGGGCGTTGCGTAACAAATCATGAAGTGAAGTATGATGTGCAGAATTGCATACTCGACAGCGTTTAATTGAACTACATTGCTTTCCGTTATGTGAAAATAAGCAGTTATCGCAAATGTTCAATTGCGACATTGTTGTTTTCTTCGTATTCGGTGTCATGTTCTGGAATGTTTTGCAATAAAGTAAAATATGATTTGTTTTGCATATAGGACAATTGCGATCCGTGTTGGCATGATATGATTTCGCAATGAATCGCTTAAATTTTCCATTGTTATGTCCATTATTGTGCGATGTAGAAGGAAGTTCTCTGATGTGCCCTGGATTCGGCGTTTGTTGAACTGTTGGTTGCTTTCGCTTGATGACCGGTTCCAATGCCGTAAACTTGCTTTCCAAAAATGCAACGAACTCGTCAAATTGTGGCAATTCACGTGGTTTTTTCCTTGTTTCCATGTAGGATGCATAGGTATCTGAGTCCAACTTGTTAGTAAGGATATGTACCAAAAAAGGATCCCAGGATGATGTATCGATACCAAGATTGTGGATGGCGTGCACAACCTCCAGGCTAGTATCGTGAAGTCGTTTAATCTCAAACGCACTTTGTTGTTGTATAGTTGGCTGATTGAGGAATGTTTGCATTTGTTTGGTGAAAAGTAATTGTAAGTTGTTGTATCTGTGGTTGAGAAGTTCCCAGCAGGTGTCGTAGTTGTCCGCCGAGACTGACAAATGTTGAACAATGCGCTCCGCTTCACCACGAAGCTTTCCCTTCAGATGTTGCATTTTTTGCGCTTTAGGTATCATGTTGTTATTATGGATTGCTTCGGAGTATAGGTCCAGAAATGTTGGCCACTGAGAGTAGTTGCCCGAAAAGGTTGTAATCTCGATTTTAGGGACAGATTGATGCTGGTGAGCCGAGGCGTTAAGTTTATGATGCAGTTGTTTCTTGGTGGCCTCGTAGAGAGTTTCATGTTGGGTATACTCCTGCTCGTAGTCCACGTCAGCGCCGATGAACATGTTATCTAATTTCCAATGTGCGTCATCAATCGCCTTCCACCTCGACTGCAACATTTGTAACTTGTCTTCGATCTGCCATTTTTCAGAGATCTGATCAACCTTGATGCCTTTTACCAAACGGATGAAAGCTCGAAAATTTGTTGTTTGTTGGCTGAACAATTCATCAGCCTTAGACGGCATACCTTTCTCTTCTGTAACTGTCACCACAAATGTCTGTAATTGTTTTTGAAATGTACCGTACAAGGACTTAACTCTTGTCACTAGGTTTTCGTAATCGTCGTTTAAAATGTTCTTGTCTTCCGTTTGTTCAAGCTCCTCGTGTTTCGAGTTAAATTCTTCCCACAGAGCTTCTAATGTCGAAAGTCGTTTCTCGATGTAGTCAGCTGTTTTACGATTAGTGGAGTCCTTTTGAAAGTTGGTCTTCATCTTCTCGATGGTTTCAAGGATGATATACTGCCTCTTCAAAGACTCCATTATGTTAAGTTGGTAGGATCTAGCTCGATGCAACCGTACACTTTCCACGATTGTTGCGTTCAGTCTCAATTAGACTGGTGAGACCCGCTTGTGGGAGGCCAGCTAACCGATTCGCTACGTAGAAAAGCACAATCACAACGAATTAAATCCGATCCGGCTCGAAGGACCAAAAATGTAGGGTTTAATAGTTTATCGCACCCTACATGTACGAATGTAGTATGTTAATTGTTAGGTTTGTTTTGTATGTTATAACGGGGCGGAATGTTAAGTAAAAGATGTGACCGTTCCCGATGAGTACCTTTATTGCACTAAAAATTACATATAATTAAAATATATCAAATAAAGTCGATTGTGCCGCATACGCTAGGTGCGGCGTCAGCTTAATATTATATTGTCGAGTGTGCTTGTACAGGTACTTTCAGTGAAAACTATATTGAATAAAATCGGTCGAGCCGTTTTTGAGTCATCACAAAAATTCATAATTTTCTTTAAAATGTCGTAAGACACCCGAGATGTCGGAACAACGGGGCCACGCCGTTTCGCCGTCAAAATAAACATTGTACGGTTCATGACGCATTGGTGAAAACTGTAATGTTATGTAACCTGTTTTTTCAATAAATAAGTAAGTGCCGCGAGGTGTCCTTATACTTCGAACGTTACACATATTAGTTAAGTGCCATACTGTATTAAAACATTTCGCTCAATCTGGTGCGTATAATCGATAACTTCCAGAAGGTAATAAGGGCGTTTACGACCTTTTTATAGAGCTTTTGAAATCTTTCTCGTAGTTTAAATGTTTCTCGTAATTTTCGTCTATTGTGAAGGATGGGCAACTACGGAACCCTACACTGAGCGTGGCCCGACATGCTCTTGGCCGGTTTTTTTTTCATTAAACCATTCCGATAAAACCTCGCACTAAACGTTCACACTAGTCTACTTTGATATTGGTCTGTGTTAACAGCTGGTTCTTATGCTGCACCTCTAGCAAAATAAATATTACCTGTCTCTATCTTCACAGTACTGTGAAAGAGTGACAGGCGATGCTATGTCGACAAGAGTCGCGAAGCCAAGTTGTGATAGACGGGTTCTCATTGAATCATTCATGTTTCAGTTGTGGAATGACAAGCATGCCGAAAACCAGGTGGTGCCAGCCCTGAAGGAGTCGTTGAAGAGACTCGGCTTGGACTATGTGGATCTCTACTTGATTCACTTCCCTGTAGCTCTAAATGTAAGTCCCCGCTTGAATATTATTTAAGTATGTGACATAAAGATGTGCCAAATGTTTGTGGCTAAAACGCGAATACTATCATGGACGTATGAATTTAACAGAATTCTGTTCTCGCGTCACATATTATCTCATCCGATTCTCATGAAATTTTCTGCGTGGGATCGTTAATTATTATAGATTTTTATATTCATTCTGTTTCTTGATTTTTACAAGCTTTTATTTACTTTCACCTGTCGCGTTGTAATGGAATTTTGCAAGTTAGTTGAATTTGATTTTGATCCACTTTGTGGTTTCTAATTGAGTTGAAATTTTGCACGAATATGGAAATCGCGTGACAATGCAATATTATGATGATGGAGCTGTAAGGTGGCCATAGGAACTCCGTAATAAATAAAGCAATCATATCGAGTTTGAGCTCCTTAGGATTGTCTCTGTGAGCAGTTGATGGATGTTGAAAGAAAAGTACAGTCGGCTATAAAAGCTTGTCACAAAAAAGAAAAAAAATGACAGAAACTTTTTTATTTCAAAATGGCGCATATGGTGGTTGAAAACGTAAAAAATTACAAATCTCAATCATGTCGAAACAAACTCCCGAGGTTTACAGCTAATAAACAATTTATTTACAGTTTTCGTTTAGCAAACAATTTATAATCGATAGGTAAAAAATAATAAATTAATAATAGAGCATGGATATTGGATAAATACAGTAACGGTAGATATCACACTAATATAACAAAGGCGAAAATTTGTGAGTGTGTCTATGTGTATGTTTGTTCCCTCTTCACGCTCAAGCGGCTGGATCATTTTTGATAAATATTGGTATAAAAGTAGCTGACACTCTGGATGAACACATAGGCTACTTTTTGTCCCGAAAAAAATAGTGTTCCCGTGGGATGAGCGGGTAATACCGCGCAGCTAGTATACAATAACTGTAAACTTAACAATAATTGCAGGCCGACGGATCCCCGTCAGACATAGACTACGTGGAAACATGGAGGGGAATGGAGGAGGCCAAGAAACTCGGTCTCGCCAGGTCCATCGGAGTCTCCAACTTCAACATCACCCAGATTGACAGGCTGTTTGAGAACAGCCAGATCAAGCCAGCTGTCAATCAGATTGAGGTGAGACATTGAACTTTTGTAATAACAGTAACTAGAACTAATATATAACGTACTGTGCCGAGACGTACCTCCCCGAAGGATTCACATTGAAGAACAAAAAGATTAGTTAACAGTAGCCCAAATGTTAGCTGTCAGTTACATAAATCGGAGGACTGACAAACTGAGGGCTACTAGTAACCAAAATAAATTAAGTAAACTTTGCGCAATTTGGCTATTTCTCTAGTAGTTAAACCAGTTAAGCTATTTATTTTTCAGTGTAGGCAGCTTTTTCCTGAGTTACGTATCACATGTTTATTCGCGCTTATTAAAATACATATACTAGTACCTAGTACCTAATCCCTGTCTCAAATATTGGCATATCTTTTAAATAGAAAAAAAGTGAGTCCATTTCTGCTTGGACAAAAATACTTTTGTATGACCAGATCTTAACTAATTCTCGTGAAAAATCGTAAGCAAACTCGAATGGATTTTAAATTTTTAATTTCATTCAATATATTAAGATATTTCAAAATGGCGGACAATATGGCTCCGAACCGCACAATATGTAATTAAGTAAAGGAATTTCCAATTTCAGGTAAACCCATCCCTGACCCAAGAGCCGCTGGTGTCCCATTGCCAGAAGAAGGGCATGGCCGTGACGGCGTACAGTCCATTCGGGTTCCTCGTGGCCAGGAAGACCAGCGACTCACCCCCACCCCGCATTGATGACCCCACCCTGGTGGCGATCGGAGAGAAGTATAGGAAGACTACCAGCCAAGTCGTGCTGCGGTATTTAGTAAGTTAATTTTATCTATGATAAAACTAGCCAAAAACTCCTGCCTCATTGCAAGGCACAAAAAGGTTCTTGAGTAGCGACCACGTACCGGAAGACGTTGCGTAAGAAGGCCAGGAACGCGGGAAGCCTGTATTATGGCGGTGCACGATCAATTGGAGAACTTAAGGGAAGGTCTTTGTTCAGCGATGGAGGTAACAGCCATAACAGCGTAGATTCCATTCGGCTTCCTCGTGACCAGGTGGACCAGCGACTCTCCCCCGCCCCGGAGTGATGACCCCACTCTGGTGGCGATTGGGGAGAAGTACGGGAAGACTACCAGCTAAGTGGTGCTTTCAGTCGTGCAGACGTCGGTCTGTCAAAAATATGGGAAAAAGAAAAGTAGGGTCTTTAATCTTCTGTCTTTTACCGTAGAATTTTTCAAATTTTCCCTCCATAAGTTCCTTGCTCGAATTTCAAGGACCATTAAAAGAAATCTGGTTTACCAAACGAAACTCTTTATCGGCTTTGCTGAGTGGTGTCTCTTTTTTAGAAATGCCGGTAGACTCAGTCAGACATGTATTTAAATCACTTTTTATTGCTCTATTACATCGGATTATAGAAGAGGGAACATTCTTTATTTTCATATGAATTTTATCAGAATATTAGGCCCTGGAATCCTTGAATTCGCTCATGTCCACAGGAAAGACTCGAACCTAAATCTGATTATGACCCAAACTCTTTAAAACTAACAAAGATTTTTTCACCTCACTAGCTCGGAAAGCCCAGTTTGTTTGTTTGATATCTATTGAGAAAATCGCTTTTTATCCACATGTGGAGAAAGAGTTTTGACGTTTCAACGCAGCTAAAGTAAAATTTGACATGAGCTTATTTTCTGAAATATCCCGTTCAAAATGCCTACATGAAAGCTAATTAGACCTGTGATGATTTAAAAAGATTTAGATAACTTTTACAGTAGTTATACTATGGTCTTCTCAAGTGTAGCAAAGCAATGTAGTCACTGAGTTACTTTGTTGGTTCAGCAATGTGTTGATAATAATAATTTGTATGATAATAATAATTGATAAGTTTTACTAGTACAATGTATAATATGATGGAAATATGTACATAAATTGAAATGGTCAACCTGTAAACGAGAGACGTTTCCTGACAGATCAAATCAGCAATATTACTTTTCATGAAATTTATTGTCAATGGGTCAATCAATTTTTTCTGTTGCTTGTTGCCATGGTGATGTCCCCTGGGTTTCTCTTTAAAACTACGATTTTTGGCAGCAATATTCAACAAAAATACTGTAATTGCAACAGTTATAAAACCATTCTTATTAAGATTATCGCTTGAAAATTTTGAAAATAGAATATCTCTTAGAATGTCTCCTAGGTGACGGGACAGAATAACAACAAGAAAAAGTTGATCCGCCCCAATACTGGAATATATAAGAAAAATCATCAACCATTATGGTCAAATTGGTTTCTTTTATTTAGAGAATTTATTTATTTTGTAATATTCACATAATCTAAATAATAAATTACTACAGTGATTCTTCAGAATACATTTTTGATATTATTTTTAATTATTGTTATCGAATAATTTATATTTGACATTAGGGAATTAGCATTATCTGGCATTTAATTAATATCTAGAATTTGTCTTGATAACTTAATAATTGTCTAGTTAATTTTGAAAATGTGCATGTAGATAAGTAGGTATACACCGGGAGGTGCACTCGAGCGGATGGCCGAATGTGATGATTTTTGCTAAATGTAGGGTAGAATTATAGTTTTAATACATTGTGTAAAGGTTTTTGTAAATGCAGCGTAAATACTTCTTTTAAACATTATACATTATTTTGTGTTGGCCACACTGTCGAGTGACAAGACTGCAGAGAGAAAAATAAAGTAAGGACTGTCAGATTGGTTTTTACGCGGGATTGAAAAGAAACATTGTAAAACGACGAGAAATTAGAGAATTAAGCACTGAAAGAGATTGTACTTATGAACATGAATAAATATTATTGTATTCTGTTTCTAACTGAGTTTCGTTTTATCAAAGACCTTAGTTTTAATAAATGGCAAATTTGTTGATTATTGCAGATATTTTTCAAAGATATAGTACAAACCCTTATTCTTTTTTCCTCGCTGTAGTGAGGTGAAAAGTTTTGTGTTATACACGGGCGAAAAGTTATTTTACGTCTCGTGTATTGAAACACTCGCTACGCTCAGGATTCTATTTTGAACCACTCGCTTCGCTCGTGGTCAATCATAGGATCCTTTTGCTAGCTCGTGTTTCAAATAAACACTCGCGGGTAAAATACAACTTTCCCCCCTTGTATAACAAATAACTATTTCAAACAAAGGTTTTCCGAGCGAGTGAGGTAAAAAGTTCATTATTTTGTTGATTTAGATTGATTTAGGTTTTTTGTTACAGCTGGATAGAGGCCTAATCATCATCCCAAAGTCCACAAACCAAAAGCGGCTGGCCCAGAACTTGGACTTGTTCGACTTCAAGCTGACGGAAGACGAGGTCGCCACCATCAGCAAGTTCAACAAGAACGTCCGGGTCATTGAACCTAGCACCTGGAAGGACTATCCTAATTACCCATTTGAAAGAAATTAGATTATAAAAGGAAAAATGTTATACTATACTTTGCTACACCCGACAAGGGTCCTTGTACCTACATAAGTATAAGTACTTGGTTGCAATAAATAATATTAATTTAAGTTTGTCATAATCATATAAGATGTACTGAAAAGAGTAAGCGATTAAATATTTGCCGAAATATTTTATTCTAAGAATGTTCCGAGATAAATGCGATTAAGTACAGAGGAAAATAAATGTATTTCATTTCAATGTGCTGTTTTCAACCCCCTTATCTCCGCCATTTTAAAGAATTGCGAAAAACTGTCTCGATAAAAAAAAATGTAATTATTGAACCAGCTCACAAAATTTCACGTCAATTGGTTGTGAATATGGCCTGTTGCCCATTGAACAGCGGGAAATCGGGACATACGAAAGATTTTTTGGCCAAGCTGACACGGAAACGCTTCGCTCGCTCAGTCAATTTATTCATCATACAGTCGATTCATAAATATAAACTTTCCAAGGATTAAAAAATAAATGTACGTAAGAGGTACATAACATAATACTTAAAACACATAAACGGGTTTAACCTACTCACGTCGTAGAGGTCGAATATTGCTCGACATGTTTCGAATCGGTACGCGATTCATCATCAGGAGAGCCGATCAGTCGCGGCGGCAGCCAACCGTGCACCCCGAGTGAGTAAACCCATTTTGTATTTTAATATGGCTGAGACTCACGGCAGTTTTCTATGTGTCTTCAACGAGAAGAAATTGTATTTCCGAGAATACTTGAGTTACTATAATTATACAACTAGCGGTCTTAACCTAAAAAAATTGGGCAAGTGCGAGTCCGACTCGCGCATGAAGGGTTCTGTACCATAATCTATAACAAGTTTGTTATATGGGAGCACCCCTTAAATATTTATTTTATTTTATTTTTAATATTTCTTGTTATAGCGGCAATAGAAATACCTACATCATCTGTGAAAATTTCAATTGTCTAGCTATCACCGTTCTTGAGATACAGCCTGGTGACAGACGGACGGACGGACGGAGAGCGAAGTCTAAGTAATAGGGTTCCGTTTTTACCCTTTGGGTATGGAACCCTAAAAACAGCACTCTTTTGGATGGATATGGATAGGGATACAAAAATATTTCTTGCTAGTTTTGTACTTGCAAGTCTTGCACTCGACTTTGTAAATCTGTATAGGTATTGGTCTAGTAGTCTTGTATAGGTTAAAACGACTGAGCTATACTGCCGTCAAAACGAAAAAGGGCACATCTAACATTTTTTGTGAAATTGAGTTAGAAACATATTCGGAAAGAGGAAAAAAAAGGCGCATCTGTCTGTTTTTAAATTTTCACAAAAAATGTTAGATATGCCCTTTTTCGTTATGACGGCAGTATAGTTTAGTTGCAACAACATAACAACATGATAACTACATAATGATTTGCATAAACATAATAGCATGATTTTCAATCGCACTAGTGTCATTTCAGGCGATTATTTTGCGATCACAATTATTCGCGTATGCAGTGATACTTATAAACGGATATAAAAAGCGGTGTCAGATGCGTTCAGTGTCATTCGTTATTCGGAACAAGCAAACATGTTCAAGAGTTTCTTGGTGGTATTCGTCGCTGTGCTTCTCGTCGGCAGTGTAAGTTTAGTATTCTTTGAAATTATATACAAAACAAATGTTTACACAGAATTTGGTATAAATGATCTAATATAAGTATAGGATAAAACTAAAGAAGTAAAGTTAATATAAATCAAATACGCTGCTATAATAAAACGCAATAACTGCCCCCGCGGCATGGTCCCGAAGACGCTGGCAGTATTTCCTCGCTGAATCGCAATGCTGATGCGTTGTGATTACATCCCTTTTACACATCTGCTTTTGTGGACAGGCAGCCTTTGTATTATTGTCGTAACATGTCGTCATCATATATTTAAGAGCTAAGCTCTTGTCGGTGGAGTAATTTCCAGCTTATTCTACATTCCGCCTTCTCTTTTAATACATCTTTATACAATAAAACATTTATTTTTTTCCTTTCTTAAATTTGCTCCATATATGTCCTTCTCGGTCTTCCCCTCTTCCTTTTCCCTTCTATTTTTCCTTCTATAATAGTCTTCATGTAATTATCATGACGCAAGAGATGACCTAACATTTTTCTCTCCTGTTCTCAATTATTTTCAATAAAGATCTTTTTTCGTTAACTATATTTAAAACTTCCAGATTACTTATCTTTTCTGTCAAACTGATCTTTTCCATCCTCTTTCAACACCACATTTCGAACGCTTCCAATCTCTCTCTGTCTCTTTGGGTCATGGTCCACGTTTCGCAGCCGTAGAGGGCTATACTCCAGATGTAGACCTTCACCAGTTTCTTCCTGACGGAGCTTGATATTTTAGCTGTAAGTAGGCTTAACGTAACATGTAACGGTTTTATATATTTTACAGAGCCTTGCCGAACCGCAGTCATCAGGTAAGATGATTACTTAAGTAGGTACAGTCCGACCAAAAAGAGTAGAAATTAAAAAGTGGCAATACCGTAGTGTTTTTGGTCGCACTGTAGGTATAGTAAATAATGCAGGACCCGCTACCCAATTTCTTCCAACTCATTTACGGCCTGAGCATTTTTAGTTTAGAACAAGATTTTGCATAGCAATAAGTGCTTGCAATTCCCGGATTGGCTTGCATGGCGATCGAAAATTCCAGAAACATGACAAATATCAGCAATTTCGAAACAAACTCGCAAGTTCTACAGTTCACAGAGCGACTATATACCTAGTTAGTTATATCATTACTATCATTACCTATTTTATATTATGGTGTCACAGGAACCGTTAGGGAACTTAACAGGGATTTCCTTTCACCGATACTCTGATGAGCATAATTATTCTGTCGCACGTTATAAATTCTAAATTCAAATTTTGTATTCTTCAGATGCTGGTGGTTCAGGAGGTAAGTGCGAAAAAAATGAATAAAGAAGGAGTTTGCAGATTTTTAAAGGGCAACACCCATGCGAATATTCCTAAGTTACAAGCGTCGATACGCGATAGCGCAGTAACCGCTTACGGTCCGTGTGGTGTGGTTGCGATTCGGGTTTAGGTGAAAACAGAAAACTGAGAGGTTCTTATCATGGTCGCGTAAGAGCGAGCGAGACAGGTTTAAAAAGCGAATCGCATTCTGACAGCGCATGCACTGTATAATTTTTATTTTATATATCTTAATAATTTTTAATAATTATATTTTTTTTTATAACTTAACTACTTGGGGCATTCATTATCGGAATCAATGCCACATAGCTACAACATGAACCCAATAGATGTCCACAAATAGTTAACGAAGCCATAAAAAGGTAATGATATCGGAATTTGATTTGTATTTAAGTAAGGCGACGTACAGTCTGATAAAAAAGAGTAGAAATTAAGCGGCCATACTGTAGTATCGCCCCGTTTTCTTATATTGATTAGAAAGGGACGACAATAAAGTATTGCCACTTAATTTCTCTTTTGTCAGACATTGTCTTAAGAGATTTCTTACGATTAAACCATGTACCTACAGGAGGGCAAGCCGGCGGCAGTGGCAGCGTTGGTGGTGGTTTCGGAGGGGGCTTCGGGGGGAACGCCGGGGGCGGTGGGGGCGCCGGTGCCGGTTCTCAAGGTAACCCTAGCTTACACTACTCGCGAAGTTGGGCGAAGTTGGCCGAAGCATGCTCCCGCAGGGAAGTGCCTCGCCACACTTTCATATTCGCCCAACTTCGCGAGTAGTGTGGAGCGCAATAAAACTTCGTCTACGGTTGTATCTTTTCCCTGTGTACAGTCCGACCAGAAAGAGTAGAAATTAAAAAGTGGCAATACAGTAGTGTCCTCTCTTTGTAATCCATATAAGAAAACGGGGACGGCACCACAGTATTGCCACTTTTTAATTTCTACTCTTTTTGGTCGGACTGTATCTCCGTCGCTTAGCACCGAATCCTATAAATATCTTGATGTTTGGGCGCTCTTTTTCAACCGACGTCGTCAAAAACGGAGCAGATTCTCAATTCGATGCGGGCTTTGTTTTTTTTATGTACCTAAGTATTGTGCTCGAAAGCGGCTGAACCGAACGCAATAAGACCGCCTGGTTTTTAATTAATTTCATGTTGTATTTTTGATAATAAGTATGTACTTATAAGAGGAAAAGTAACACCTTAAGAAACTTATGATCTTATTAAACCTAACTTAAACTATTGGAACCTAAACTATTTATGTACATATATCCCCTAGGTGGCTACTATTGGGTAGGGTGCCCATAAGGCTGGCCGCGTTAGGTACCTCGCTGGATAGCAATGATGATTTTCTGTTTAATTTATTGCAGGATAAGGCTGAGGGCTAAGCTCCTCCGAGATGATGCAACAGAAAACTGCACCTACCCAGATTGAATCTACACTTGTTTAAACACGATGTTTTAAATAAAATCTATATACCGATTGTATTATCGTGTTGATTTATTTGAGTAAAAAAATTGTTGGCAGCATTCTATACTGTTTAATGTCTGAGCGAGCAAAGCCGCTGTTCAGCTTGGCCTAATTTTTTTTTTATCATGACTTGAATTATCGCCTGTTTAGTCCTCACTACTAGTGAGTCGGACTTTGTGATGGAGTATAACCGTAATACAACCTGCTAATGGGATTATCTCCACACCACAGGAGTACCTAATAATCTAAAATTCTTTCGTAAGTTTGGATGACGCTTTCGGGTTGTTCTTGCCTAGAGGTCGCACATATCCGATTCTTGTAAAATTTTGTGAGTAGGTTCAATAAGTATATATAATTTAACTTTGATTAAAGCAGGAACGTCTGCTAGCGTAAACTACATGTTTATACCAAAAGCAAAAATGCTTTTAGCGGAGGTCTGGCCGGAAAACGAAACGCGGGTTCATATTCAGCCTAAAGCATACAATTTTTGCTTCCATATAAACTATATTATACCTACATTTCTTTGTCGATTGAGTCTTTCGAAATCTTTACAAATGGCGGCATATTGGATGGGGGTTGAATAGTAATCATCATTCCATCCGGCCGATTAAGGCCACTGCGACTGAACGCTGGATAATGAGAGCGTCGCTCATGAGCTCTCAGGTGGCTGTCGTAGCCAATTTTCACAGCAAATGTGCGACCACATTCGCTGCATGTCAGCACCCCACCTACAAAATTATACTGGACGGCTGATGGTGGTCGGGCCTTAAGCTCCTTGCGATTAGCGTTGAGCTCACTCCTTTTCTCTGAAGGCTTGAACGCTTACCGCCACTGTTTGCCTCCAATTGGGCCGATCTTGTGCCAAGCTCGTCAATGACACTGCCTTTTCGAAACGAGCTCGAAAAGTCTACAGCTCACACAGAGCCACTCGTTCTTAGTACCAGCTCTTCTCGCGATTATTTCTCGCGCGAGATAATTACCCGACTCTTTCTGTGCATGTTCTGTAATGTGAAAGAGTGACGGGTAGCACTATCTCGCGCGACAAGCGTCGCGAAGCATAGTTGTGCTAGACGGGCTGCAGCCACTAAGTTGACAAGAGCGAAGATACCAAAACTATATGCGTAAGTATAAATGATAGATACACTTATTCACCACGTACCTACCTATAGGAACCGCAGCGTAAGTCGGCCCTCGAGTAGATGGAGGGATGACCTCGTGAGAGTAGCGGGAAATCAATGGATGCTGGACTGGATGATTCTGGGCGGGATCGCACTTTGTGACGAGTTATGGGTGAGGCCTATGTTCAGCAGTGGACGTCTGTGGCTGATAGATAGATAGATAGAGACCTATTCTTACGTAGGCGCCTATTACTTTCGTTATGCGATACATTTTACAATAGTTTTCACATATTTTTTGTTCCTTATCTTTACAATGAATCTGACTGTACCAGCGTAGTGCCAACTCAAAGTAACTGTCCGGAAAATAGTGACATAACTACTAATTTAATAATTAAAATTATAGAGTGGAGTAAGTAATTACCTATCCATTGAAGAAACCGCAATACAGCTCTGCCCTTGATGTCCTTGATGAACACTATAAAAAGTAGTGCAAAAAGTTGAAGATCATGATAAATCCACTCAATGGAACCAAACAATGTCACGGATGACTTGACAAAATGATGTTTAAGTACTTTATAAATATAAACGAAAAAATAAGGAATCAATCGGCGAATTAGAGTCGATACACACGGAAAGCATTAGGTCTACATACCAGCTGCAAAATGACATTTCGAGGGCAGTTCACTTCTAGTCCCTCGTTAATCCTGTCGGCCGACTGAATCAAAACAGCCGTTTTGCAGCTCTGTTGCGGTTCAATGGCTCTCCGTCCGAATCGGCTCTTAACTTAAGGCGCGCTGTTCACGACGATGCCATATGAACTCTAATCAGAATACTCTAACTGACAGTAGACTATCCCATATGGAGACAAATTATGCTTGTATAGTTTTTAGTGTTTAAACTGAGCTGATCCACTTAACGAAAGAAAAGCCGTTCATACCTTAAAAGGTAGTGCCCATCTTGAGACGTATTATGCCACTTAATGAATACAAAGCCATTCAAGTAGCTAAATAATTCATATCTAGTTTAAGGATATTATAAGCTAGAAAATTTAATTGATTATCGATATTTTACTGGATAGTAGAGTATACATCCACTTAGATAATAATACGGCTTTGGTGACGTATACACCTGGCCGGCCAGGTAGCAAGCCAGTCTCTGTGTTTTTTTTTGCGGAATGCAATATAACCTTTTCATTTAAGAGAAATTACCACTGCAATTTTTTCCATACCGTCCAATTTGTCCATTTACGTTATGTTTGCGCCTGGTAAGTTGGTAACTATGGTGTCGCATACAAATGAGGTCCACACTTAGCAAAGCCGGGTTATACAAATCGAGGTTTTCAATCCCTACTGCTTCCTCCTCCAAAAATTTGCCAATCGTTAAAAATATTAGGAACTTGTAAATAATAGGAATAGAATCATCAATAAATTAATAACTAATTACTAATTCAAAAATAATAACAAATTACTAGGTAATTCAAAACTCTATATACATGACTTATTTACATTTTACTACATAATTAAGAAATATGTATTTTACCAGCTAATACGCTACAGCAGAACTTTCATCGGCATCTGGGTAATTATTATTATTAGAATCTGTATATTTCTCTCCATCGTTATGTACTTCTTCGTCGTTAAACATCTGGTCCAATTCTGCGGGATCCTCAGGAGAATACACCTCACGACTGTCATTATCATCACCATAATCAACCTCATTTTCCGCAGAATTCACCTCTTGGGGATATATTTTACCATCATCATATAAATGGGGTCTTAAAGCATTGTATTTGTCATATGAATTAGGCTCTAAATCTCTTGACACTTGTTTACTTTCGTCGGCATCGTGTTCTTTACTAGCACTGTATCTCTCTGCTTTAGGAGCGTTACTATCGTCGTAGTCTTGGTTTTCTTCTTGATCGTTGGCTTCGGCATAGTCTTGTACATCAGCATTATCATTATGCAGTTCCTTAGATTCGTCTCCGGTATTTATAACTTCGTGTTTACTCACATTCACATCGTCATCACTTTCATCTTCTTTGCCATTTATTTCAACATTTTCTGCAGAATCATAGAAGTTTGATTCTGACGCCAATTGTTCATTGTTGTCTTCTCTTGGATTATCGTGCTCCTCAGCTTCCGCACTATCATTGGATTCTTCCTCGTCGCCGACTTCCACAACCTTGTAAGAACTCCTGGCTTCTTCCGTTTGTGCTGATTCGGCATCTTCAGTTCCGTCTTTGCTATTATCCAAAGTAGACACAGTAACTACAGCATCATAAGCCTGTCCTGGGTTACCCATAAATACAATAACCACGTATTTGTAACCAGGTCCACCATCGACAATGCTTGCCTTCAGATCGGCGCCGAAATCAATTCCACTCACTCTAACATGGGCTATGCTATCTCCCTCTCCAACTGCAGGATACCTTAGTGCTAAAGAACCACCAGGTATAGACACTCTGATTTGTTCAGAATCCGTTTGAAGTTCTTCATTGCCGATATCTAGTAGAAACACGTATGGATACTTATGAAAAGGGTTGGCTTGAGTCACTGTTAGCTGAATAATTAAGGAATATAGAAGTACGAGAAACATAGCGAATGCTCTGCTTAGGCGGAGTGATGAGTTCGACGATAATTAGGTACTTATATAGATCGATGTCACGCTCGGTGGCCGTTGTTTTTGTGTGACCATGACTGTCAATGAGGCAAGACTAGATACAATGGTATGTCCAGGAAGACAGAATTTCCTTGTCGTTGTGTGTTTATCACTTTTGCAGCAGATGATTTAATTATATTTAAACACAAAAACAATAATTACAACATAATAAAATACGTAGAGCGTATAATACTCCTGCGCCCAGGGTGCCAACTGCCTATGATGGTTGCGTTTATCACGAGATAAATAAGTGACAAAGTATCTGTCACTCACACTCGCATTTTGTCAAAACGTGTCGGATGCTTTGTCACTTATTTATCGCATCATAGGCCCGCGGCATGGATAAATTTACAGCATACTTAATTCCATTTACATTTTGTATGGAAAATCAGTGTTTGGGTAATTTACTAAAGTGTTTCAACATCTCTAACTTCATGGATACAGTTTTGTCTAAGTGTTTGAAGATTTTCGTGGTTTTTCTGACTATTTGATTGGGATCCATTGTGTTAGGAAACAGTTCGATATCTCATAAAATGTACAGCCATTTTGAATACCTACGCTCAAATAATTACTCTTTTAAGGTGGGTTAATTAAAATAAAAACTTAACGTAAATCACAGCTTTATTGTATTAAATCATGCTACAATTCTTAAAATATAAATTCATTCGTGTTTGACACCAAATATCCGTGTATCACAATATTTAACGATAATTTGTGTTATTGCCGTTGAATCCCTTCCTTTAATAAACTCGTACCATTTCTATGAGCATTTAACCATAGGTAAATCAATTCACGATCGACAGCACACAGAATTTGCCCATTGAGCATCTGAACTGTAGGTACTCAAGTACATAGTTAAAGGTTTACTAAAAACCAAATTACGATCGCTCCTTTTGTGTTACGTAAGTTATTCATACAAAAGATACTTAAATGATTCCTTTGTGTATATATCTTTACACAAAGGAATCAATTAAGTTTTGTTTTAAAACCCTTTGACCGCCAAAGACGGCAAATCATGTCATCGGGAATTCGTGCCACTGACGCCAACGACGCCTATTGACGTCAAAAATTTCAATGAACAAAAACATGCTAATTCAAACCACTATCCGTGTTTTTCAATCTCTATTGATTTTGGAGCACTTTTTTTTGTTTGGCGTCAGTGGCACGGTGAATTGCTTTGCCGCTTGGCGCTCAAAGGGTTAAAGCCCTTAACTATGTACAATCTTCCTTGCTATGCACATGTATTTTGAAAATGACTCATTTAGGTCGTTATAAAAGTAAGTATGTCACAGGACCTTTTTGAAAATTCTATGCTCCAGCACGCCATAGACTATATGTATGTGTTTTGTCTATGCTTTAGCCAAAAAGGGTACAAGGCATTAAGCTTTAAGCTCTATATATTTAGAAACTAAGATAAAGTTCGGCTGCAAACGAAGTAGCAGTTTTGTGAAGAGAAAAGTCGCTGTCACAGACGTGGTGACTTATCATGATGAGGGTCCTAAATTAAGTCTCTCCCTACATAGGTACTGTCCGTGAAAGTGTTACGTACAGTTGTTCTCTATTGCTAACTGTATATTTGAATGTCAACGTCACAGGTAAGTAGGTATACGCAATAAAGAATTCAACAACAATAACTAGGAAGATAAGCGAAAAGTCGATAATTACATACAAGTTTAACATGAAGTTTCTAGAACAGTTAAGAAGTTCGAAGACTAGGGATATAAAGGTTTACATACATAATTAATTATAATATTGTCACGCAACGTTCACAGTAATTTTATTTAGCACTTTCTAGTCCTTAGGCTGAGGTTAAATCGGATATAGTTGCAGGCAAACTTCTTAAACAAAAATGGCGGATCTGCGCATGTTTGTACGTAAATCGGCTACTGCGCAGACAAGGTTATGCTCAAGAAGTTTGCCGGCAACTGTAGCTTGCTCAACGGCATTATCTTCACTAAGTGCTTAGATACGACGTAATGTCCACTTCTGTGGACTAGCAGCCTTAGCGAAGTATTTGCCGATAAGCTATTAAGTCCAATGTAGCATTAGCCCTACTGCCAACCTTCAAAATACACAAAGTTTGACTAGCGACTCGATCTACCAATAATTTTATACAGTGGATAAGTATTATATTACAATAGAATACGGAATGAAGCAAGAAATTTTACCTTGAAGTTTAGCTTCACGCCCAAAACCAACGACAAGATCTACGAGTACTTACAGATCATTGGCGTATGATAAATAATAACCACAGAATAGATAGTGAAAGTTCAAAAGGCTCTTTAAATTTTAGTGAAAATCACCCAACGGACGCGAACGATATATAGCGCGAGCAGTTTTCGCAAAAATGACGGGACCCAAGAAAATAATATTTTTGGATTACATACTATGCGTATCATTGAACGGTCTCAATACTGAGGCCGCAGGAAAGGGTTTGTTGCATAAAAAAATTTACTTCTGTGGACGCCTCTTCTCCATCAAGTTGTCGGTGGCCTTGGGAGAGTACTCTGACGTTCGAAATACGAAATTATGTATTGTGCCGGCCGTTTTTTTCGCGCTCTAGTAGTTTTTTTTTTAAGAGCTCGAGAGTATGACACTAAATGCGTGATACTAAATACGAATTTCGAACTTCGGAGCAGCTCTTTCCTCGTTAACGTCGTTTCGCCATGTGCACCCTGGGTCGAGCTGTCGACCGACGTTCATCGCGGTGATGCTCCACTGAATAGGCCCTTCACCATAGCTCCTAAACGCCGTAAACAAAGTCGAATCTGATTAGTCGCTTATGCACTCCCGATCCCGAGAAGTTATTTAAGATCTAAGACATAATTATATAGTGTTCGCTCAGTCAGTAAGATAAGGTCGTCATGCATAGCTACTATCAGGCTCTTATTAATTATTTCTAGTATAAATAAAAAATGTACCTCTTCAGCAATGCACAAATGCTATTACAATAGGCTCATCAGTCATCAGTGACTCCTATCATTTAATTTGGCTGACGTCACAATATCTTTAATTTAGACAATAGTTTAATTGCGTGTCCATACCTAGGAGGAGTCAGCAGTCGATATGGACTAATGGCGGAAACTGGTGTTCGATGGGCGTAAGATCTTAAATGAGGCATGGATTAGGTCTCTCGCAACCAAGGGTGCCAAAAGACATCAGCTTGGCCCTTGCTCACCGCACGCAGGCCAGTCTTACATCTGCCAAGCATGTGGTCGCGTGTGCCGTTCTCGTATTGGCTTGCATAGCCATGAAAAAATTTGTTTTGCCTACGTGACACTGTTTTGTATAGTCTGTAAAAGACTGAAAGCATACTGAAAGGCTATACGCAAAAGCTTCCCGAATCCCGTAAGAAGATACTCGATTAGTCGTAGCTTGTGCGTACATTAGATTAGATTAATCATATTGGAATTCTGGAGTAAGAAATATGGAAGTTACCACTGTACAGTACACAAAAGAGTAGAAATTAAAAAGTGGCAATACTGTAGTCGTCCCTTTCTAATCAATCTAAGAAAAAAGGTACGCCACTACAGTATTGCCACTTTTTAATTTCTACTCTTTTGTGTCGTACTGTAACTGCTTACATATTATAATGACACCAAAGCACCATAAATCATTTACGTTTCGATTAAATTTTTACGTGTTACTTATTTACATACATTGCAACAGCCAATTTATCAACAAGTAACTTATGAATATTATTATTTACGCTCCGGACACGACTACGCGCGACCAGCTGCAGCGGCGAGCGATCAAAAACAAAATCATAGCCATGATAATTATAAGAACATTAAGGTATGGCACTCCGGAATGACAGGCAAGACTTCTGACGTCATCACGCTACGACTGGTTGGTTTGTTCTGTCAATCCATTTCTGTGTTGCCAGTGGTGTATCAGAATAGTCCCCGATTCCCTTGTTACCTGTATGAATCTCATAAAATCGTGTGTTTAAATCAATTATGACGATAAAATTAAATTTAGTCAAAGAACTATAATGCATAAATGCATTTTGTTTAACGAGTGGTGGCAATTATGTTTTATAATTATTTTGTTGCCATAAAGCGGCAACTAGACGACACGTGTTGCTTGGTTTGTAGACACCTGCCTACTGAGCCGGCGGTCCCGGGTTCGAATCCCAGCCGGGGCAAATATTTGTGTGATGAACTTGAATATTTGTGCTTGGGTCATGGTTGTTCTATGTATAATTGCTACGCCCTATCAGGGCCCATGAGAAACTGTATTCATATGTGATAATATCTTTGTACCATGGATGCAATCAATGAATAAATGAATGAATAAATGTATTTAAGTATACATTTATCTATATAAGTATGTATATATCGTCGTCTAGTACCCATAACACAAGCCTTCTTGAGCTTAATTTGGGACAAGATAGATTTGTGTGAGGTTGTCCGGTATTTATATTTATTTATTTACATTTAACTAATCAGTGACGTAGACAGTCCCACTAGCCAGAGTTCCATTTCTTATACCATGAATCATAGGGATATAAATGAACCATACCGCTCGCCGCCCCACTCGTCGCTAAACTCTTTGATATTATTGGAGGATATCTTCATAATAGTTCCAATATCTCGTGAAATCCGATAATTATGCTACAAATTAACCAACTCCGGCTTATATATTTTATTGCTAGCAGCACAAGGAACAAAGAAGCGCAAAAATATTTCAGTGACCACCAACTACTTATTCCTTGAGCACAGATAATAACTTACCGATTCCCAATGAAAACTACACATTATCTCATCATAAAATTATCTCAAAAATGATCTCATTTGTTTATTCTGGTGAGCCATAGAATTATCTGCTTTTTCAGCTTTGAAAATAGAATTTTCAAGTTTGCTAGTCTGTGATGTCATTTTCTCACCCGCTTCCCTCAGAGCAGCGGCTGTTGAGTCATTTTTCTGCATAGTTTTCAAGTCGTCCAAAGCGGTACCTAAGTCGCCATCTTGATTTGATTTTCCCGCGCGCGGTGTCATTTCGTTGTCACTGGGACCAAGGTCCTGATTTATAGAGCCAATTTCGATACTCCTTGTTGGGACAGAGTCTTTGTCGTAGTTTGTTTGGCCAACATAACTCTGTTCGGTGGAATAGGACAAGTTATCTTTCGCTGATAGTTTTATGCGGAAAAAGTTTGTTACGCTGCCGCATACGCCCTGGAAATTATAACAAATTGTGCAATGTTACAGTCTGACAAAAAAGAGTAAAAATTAAAAAGTGGCAATACTGTAGTGTCATCCCTTTCTAATCAATTTAAGAAAACGGGGACGACACTACAGTATTGGCATTTTTTGATTTCTACTATTTTTTGTCAGACTGTGTTGACATGGAACATTGGTTGAAGCAGCTAAACATAGATATTACTCTTAAAGATTTTTTTTAACACAAATATAAAGAATATAAAATATATTTTTTATTAATAAAGACTATTTTTATACCCATAAAAATAAACAAAACTTATAAACATAAATATAGCATTAATAAAATCTTCATTAATAAAGACTATATTTTTTTTACTCAAAAAATATAAACATAAAACTTATAAACATAAATATTAGCTTTAAAATTATAAAATTACAATCAGATAGATGTACAATAAAATTAATAAGTACTACATTAATATATTTATATTTGTTGAAAAGTACAACAACATGTACTAAAACTTTATATTGAGTACCTACGTAAACAAAAAATAAAATTGAACTGGAAGAAATAACTATTACAAAGAAAATCATAATGGCTCGAAAATGGCAAGTTGTATTACTGCCGTCATATCGAAAAAGGGCGCATCTAACATTTTTGTCAAAAATGAGTTCTAGGTATACATATTCGGAATCAGCAAAAAAAGACGGATCTACCAGTATTTTTAAATTTGACTAAAAATAAACAGAACCCTGTGAAACCTACAATCAAAAAGGACGTATCTGCGGGATACAGCGTATACAACGAATGAGAAAAGGCATTTCTGATGTATGCTAAAATAAAAAGACCCATCTAAGCAAAAGCGTTTTATTATTTTAGAAAAATATGGACATTTTCATAAAAATAAATGGCGCTTCTACACAATAATATGAAGAAAAGACGGTTCTGCGTAGTTGCGCCTTTTCATCTTAGTGAAATCACCATTTAAGTCACAATAAGTCAGGCGCAAGTGTCAGTACCGTCTTTTCTACGTAGTAAAGTTAAGCGTGCGGGGTAAAGGGGGCTCGCGGTTGGATATCAATTCAATCAGATGCGTCCAGGCAGTTGAAGGAAATTTTCAGGTTTTCTTTAAATTATCATCATAAATTTAAGACTCAAACTCCTGTCGGTGTAGCTGATATAGTATGTATACTCTAACAGGGTGTTTTTCAACCCACGCCATAATGCGGTTCTTTAGAGGTACTACTTTACTGACAACGACACATTTTTGGTAACTAACGTTGAAAGTCAGTGAAAGTCACTGATGTAAGTCAACAAAGAGGAAACAAGACTTTTTACATATTCCATTTTATTTTATTTTTTCATAATTAAGCCAAAACTGTTCACAGTGATTAAAGTCAAGTTTTTTCAATAGAATTCAGTAATTTTTTCGCAAGAAGAACGAAGGATTGAGCAGCATTCCGGTAAAAAATGTTTTCAGTTTGGTCTGTGATAAATCGCTACTCACGTTTTTAATAATATAACGTATGCACATTATTGCCATATGAAAGTTGTTTGTAGCGCCACTATCCCTGGACCGGACCGGACTTATGGTGTTCAACCATTTACTGTTAAATGCTTCACCAACACCCACATTTCGAAGGTTTTCCGTACCTTCCCTTACCTTTGCGTTATGATCGATTTTCACACCCATAGAAAACTATGCACCCCATAAAAAAATCGTTTGTTATTTTTTATTTTCTGGGATATATTTGCGGTCATTAAATTATTTTTATTTTTAACAGCCACGTTTGCTAAACCTATTCTTGCTTTGATGTCTGGTGTATATTTTGAGTCTACTGTAATAAATATACATAAATATATTAGTTTGCTTTTCTTTAAATTTAAAGGGTTGTCGTATTAAAATATACATTTTCTTCAAAGGAGACAGGTACAATCATTAAAAAAAACGGCCATATAGAAAAGGCATACATAAGCTAAAATCAGTTGCTTCAAATAGCTTTTGACGTTTTCGGAAAAAAAATACACTTGTACTTTTTATTAAAACAAATAAAAAGTTGTCAATGCAAGAATTCCGTTTTGACATTTATAAAGCGATAAAACTAAAACTTATGTGTAGGTAACGTAACTAAAAAAAAAGCAATTGCCTACTTTCTTCACTTCAACAATAATGTACCAAGTATTAGAGCTGGTCAAAAATCAAAAATCAAAATGCGTTACAGACGTATCTGCTTTTTTCTTTTTAAGTAGGTCGATGTTTTACTTACAACCTACGTTAAAAAGCATTTAATGGCTATATGCGTCCTTTTTATTTCGTTAACTAAAATGCGCTATGCGTATTATTACTAAGTAAAAAAGAAGTTTTAATAAAAAAAACTACGCTGAAAAGACGTTTCTAGCCAGACACGTCTTTTTACTGTAGTATATAAGTATTTATTTGTATTTTTAGGGTTCCGTACCTCAAAAGGAAAAAACGGAACCCTTATAGGATCACTTTGTTGTCCGTCTGTCCGTCTGTCAAGACCCTTTTTCTCAGGAACGCGTGGACGTATGAAGCTGAAATTTATATCAATTACTCAAGTCTACTGTCCCTTGAAGCTGTGAAAAAATCAAACTTCTAAGCCAACGCAATCAAAAGATACAGCCGTTTATGCCGCAAATTTTCGACACTTGCAAGGGAATCAAAACCTACAGGGTGCTTCCCGTGAACTCAGAATCTTGAAATTTGGTACGAAGCAACGTCTTATAGCATAGATAAAGGAATAATTACGAAAACCATAAATTTTTTTTTTTAATACCTAACTATGCACCTAATTTGCAAATTTTCGACACTTGCAAGGGAATCAAAACCTACAGGGTGCTTCCCGTGAACTCAGAATCTTGAAATTTGGTACGAAGCAACGTCTTATAGCATAGATAAAGGAATAATTACGAAAACCATAATTTTTTTTTTTAATACCTAACTTTGCACCTAATTTATATGGGGCGCTATACATACCAGGTGCAAACTTAACTTAACCACTTAGGGCTGGAAAGTGTTTGTACGGAACCCTCGGTGCGCGAGTCCGACTCGCACTTGGCCGGTTTTTTTACTAAGAGAAAAGATAAAATATCATTTATTTATTATTAAATGTTATCCAAATTGGATTTTGCATATCAATCCCTATAGCCCAAATGCTTCTACACGTTTTTGCATTAAAAAAGTATCACATTTTTTATATTCTTTAACGCAGCGAATTTTTTAATTTCAAATTTACAAAATTTTTTTTTTCTCCGTTTTCAAGTTTATGTAGAAGCGCCCTATTTCGATATGACGGCAGATTATTTCGTATATACCTATTAATTACATCTTGATGTTAGATTAAGACTATCTAGTAAATCATTACGTAATTAGATAATTATGTACTTATTCTTGTTATGTAACTTCACAGATGAGTCGGGTGTTCCAGGAATGGTAAATAATTTTATTTTATTGCGCATACCAATTTTTTTTATTACAACTTCGGTAAGTATACTACCTAATCAAAAACATGAATTTAGAACACCAAAATAAAATTACAGACCTAATACATATAATATACTAATAATATAATAAGGCTTATTATTTTCGCGGCGACAGAAAAATTAAAGAGCAGCAAACTATTTGCAACTAAAATAATAACTTGCCAGCGATTAAATATTTTGGCAATCATTTATATTAAATGAGCTTTAAACTAAGGATATTTTAAAATTCAAATAATGGCAGCTACTTTAAGGTAGCAGAAATAATAAACAAGATTACTGAAATCATAGGCGAGGTACTATAAATAATGACTTGGCGACTAATATTAGCAGAAAATCCGACTCGGCCGGGTTAGGTTAGGTTGGTTTTTTTTTATATCCCTAAAAGCGCTCCTTTTATTTTTTATGACCTTGATTTATTTTATTTGCAATCTCCATTGAACAATTAGAGTAGGCCATTTTCAACTTTTTATCCGCTGTCATGTTTCCGCTTATTAGTTAATTCAGTCGCCAAAACTCGATGCTAGTTTATATTGAAGCAAAGCCGAAAATTGATTACCTACTTAGCTGCTACTTTTTACTTTATTAGTCTCCGCAATTAGTCGCCAACTTATTATTTTTGCTACCCCCTTTAATTTTTTATAAATCCCTAAATCAGATTAATTTGTCGCCGCGTTAAATACATGCCTTTTTTTATATCCCTAAAAGCGCTCCTTTTATTTTTTTTATGACCTTGATTTATTTTATTTGCAATCCCCATTGAACAATTAGAGTAGGCCATTTTCAACTTTGTATCCGCTGTCATGTTTCCGCTTATTAGTTAATTCAGTCGCCAAAACTCGATGCTAGTTTATATTGAAACAAAGCCGGAAATTGATTACTTAGCTGCTACTTTTTACTTTATTAGTCTCCGCAATTAGTCGCCAACTTATTATTTTTGCTACCCCCTTTAATTTTTTATAAATCCCTAAATCAGATTAATTTGTCGCCGCGTTAAATACATGCCATATAATAAGGCATTTATTTGCAGGCAAACTCACAATTACTTAAAAATTTAAATTAAAATGTAAGTGTCTGACTTACCTTAAATCGATTTATTTTCGTTTGGGTTGAATTTAAAATGGAATTCAACTCATTTAGCCCACCTCCAGTCTGATGAATATTGTCATCTAGCATGGCCGTATTCTACGAAAACAAACAAAGAGCAAACGTTATACCACTCTTTAAGTAACCTTTTTAATATGCCTTGGCCATATAATAAAAATTAAAAAGTTACCTCACTTATGGTAGTCTTTATATCCACTTCCTCAAACTCCACGATATCCAAGTGTTTATGTTTTTCTAAAAACTCGTCTTTATCTGGTTTGGGTTGACCAAACAACTCTGCCCGGATACAGGCATCTTCGTACGCTTTTAACGACATTTTCGCAGCTTCTTGCAAAAACTAATCCTTTATTTAGATTGGGACTTCTTTCCAGTCCTTGACCTAGATCTATGTCTGGTGTACATTCAGAATAGCCGCATACTGGGATATTTCCTATTGCGACGTTTGACGCCTTAAAATAGGCGGGTTACATGTCTAAGTTATTGATTTCCTCGCTTACATGAGTTATGAGAAATCGTCTCAGCAGATGATTCTAACAATGGCAAGATTGACAAGTGTAAACATTTCCGAAATGAGTGCCATATTAATTACTAATGTACCGATAGATTTGATTTGGGTTTTTTGTTGTTTTATTAGAACGAAAATGGTGCGAGTCTGTTGTTTAAATTTGCCGCTCAACTAAGAATTAAGGTGTTGCCAGTAAGTATATTTATATTGTCAATGTTACTTGTAGTAACATTCCCCTAAAGTAAAATCTTGGACATGTCGCGACGCTTTTCTATTATAAACAGATATAGAAAACAAACATGTTTGTACGGTAAAGTATAGTCTAAAAGTATGAACCTAATATAATTACCGCCATGAATATAAATGTCAGCTCAACAACACTCGCATCACTAAGAAAATAAAACTTGGAACGCAGCTTTAGAATGTCAAATGTTAACAACTCATCCAATGAGAGCGCAGCTGTCGAAGAAAAGGATAAAACATTGAATGAACACACGAGAGAAAGAGTAAGTCGTCGTATAAAATATCTGCAACATCACCGGTTTTGTTGGAACGTTAATTAAAATATTTTATAAATATTTCAGTGTTTGCTGTTGTTAGACGTTCGTTTGGTTCCTATTTGATACGAAGAAACTCTACAATGTCGTCAAGTAAGAACATTTGTTTGTCAAATTATATTTCATAACCTTGCGTAGGATTAATACTTTACTGGTTTCTTGTTTATATTTGAACAATTCTTTGTTATTAGTTAGTCAACTGTTCTGTTACTATGTCGACGTAGCATTATTTACTTTTGTCGCACAATTTATATACACTTTTATTCACTCAATATCAGATGTTTCTATTACATTTTATTAAAGAATGTTCTTGTTTTATTTATAGACATTCTTTTATACAAGCATACTTTTTCTGGAAAAGTTAAAAGTATAAGACCTTTTTTCTGGCTGCTGTCCTCTTAATATTTTAAGTATTTAATGCTGGTTTTAAATTGCTATTGTCTTCAGAAAAAAGTACTTTGTCAAAGAGAAGTATTTTAGTGCTCAATTTTGGCTGTTTTTAACATCAATTATATTTTGAAATCTTAATTATGAGATGTACAGATTGATTTCGACACCAAGAAGAATTTTCAAAATATTTGTCTCGTACAGAAAAATTTCTTTCTTAAAACCACTAACTAGTGAGTTAATTTTTCTTTGAGAAAATATTTATAGTACTTATAACTATGGAGCCCCATTTTGAAGGAGATCACACTCTGCTTCTCGTGTCTGGTGTGTATAATAACAATATTAGAACCCGAATAAAAAGGAACAAACTCCAAGAACAAATAGTATAAGTATCTTTATTGCACACGTCAACAAGGAAGAAATACAAACACAGATAATACTTAGCATAATGATAGAGTTAAACAATAAAGCTAAAAAGTGATCTCTTCCAGACAAACTTTGGGTAGCAGATTAAAAATTAAATGAGGATATACAAAGTATTATTTTATATGATGAGAAACATACAAATACCTAGGCACAACATATCTATATTCTGGAATGAGTTCTGGTATGTTGTCAAAGAATGTTAAAATATTTATTGAATCCTGATGAAGATGAGTTGTGTTATAAGTTGGACGTTTAGTGTTTTTTTAATCAAAATAATTGTCTGTTGAGATGGTTCTTAGCTATATTCGGTAGAAATAGGACCAGTAGTTTCCAAGATATTCAAAACAAGTGACAAAATCTCAGCCAATATTGAAACTAAGAATTCCAAATTTTGTAGCTATATTCAGTTTTAGTGTAGCATTTTCTATATCACTCATTGAATGAAGATCCCATGATGACCAGCTACTTATCTAGGGGATATTTTACACTCTCAATGTGAAGAGATCCAAGTATTAATGATATTATAATTTTATTAAAACTCTCCCGACTCATCTTTAATAATGATAAAAACGTTTTAAAACTCACATAAACTAAAGCATGGATAGCTGCATAATGAAGAGCTCCATATGAGCTTGTAGGTGTACTTCCTTTTCGCCGAATTATGTTTCGCAAACGTTTCATTTCGCAAAAGTTTCATTTCGCCAAAAGCTGTTTTCACTGAAACTGTAAACTATTTCAGATTGTTGTAAATATCATCCTTTAGATTAGGTTAGGTTAGGTTTGTTTTATAACAATTCCAAATAGTATACAGTTTCAGTGAAAAATGCTTTTGGCGAAATGAAACTTTTGCGAAATGAAACGTTTGACGAAACGTAATTCGGCGAAAAGGCAGAGAACCGAGTTCGTAACATGTTAGGCTGTTTCTGACAATTTTTACTTGAGTTAAGACCATTTTTATAATTATTAATATGTTTTAGTCTAGTGATTTTAAACTTTCCTTTTATTTCCAGAACCTTTGACACTAGAAACATTAACAGAACTGCGGAATAAGTTCTATGCGGACCCCAAAAATGAGCTGGCGCAGAATGTGTGCACCCGTTTTGACCCGTTTGAGGTGGCTATCAGCAAAAGGAGACAGGACACCCAGCTACATGTTTATAACATCAAGGTGAAGACTATTATTTATCTAAACTTACAAAAAGAAAATTTACTCCGCAAGTAATAAATTCTCACTGAAAAAATCCCTATACTTATTATAAACATTGATCGGAATTGATAGTGTAAATGAACAAAATGAACGTTTTTGCTGTAGATAAACCATCGTTTATAATTATAAATGATCATATAATCATTATATAATGATGGTATAATTATCATAATACGAGGCAAAGTGTATTTATTATTTGTCTCTCATATTGGATTTTAAGATTAGGAAACATATTTACGTCACCCCAGGCCGTAAGTGAGATTTTCCCACTACGCGGGAAGAAAATCTGGTCCAAGGGGGAGGATGCTCCATCTTAGGCCTTATTGTCACTTAACATCAGGTGCAATCGAGGTTAAATGCATGGCTATTTTGAATAAAAAAAATAATAATAATAATATTGGGCAACAACAACCATTTAGTTCCAAAGTAAGAGTAGGCTTATGTTATGGGCACTAGTACTAGACGACAATATCAGTACATAGTATAAAACAAAGTCGCTTCCTGTTTGTCTGTCCCTATGTATGCTTAGATCTTTAAAACTACGCAACGGATTTCATGTGTTTTTTTTTTATAGATAGAGTGATACAAGAGAAAGGTTTATATGTATAATACATTTATTTATTTATTTATTACATACAAATTCACAGTACACATGACCAAACATTCGTATGGTATACAAAAAGAAACACAATTAGGTAGATACTTAAACATAAAACAAGATTACAATAAAAATAAAAGTAAAAACAGTAACATCTAATAAACAAGATAACATAAGACGATATAAGACATATCGTAAGACACGATATTGTTATTGGTGTCGATCTTTGCATTGTTTATTTGAAAGGTTTTTACACCTTAGCGACCTCTATGTGAATACGTTAATATTCACATCTTACCGCACCACTTTACAGCGGTGAACGAGCAAGCGAGAGAGGGCGCTTTAAATAAAATTGTGGTATACCCACATTAAAAAAAAATGAGACATTACATGTTTCATAAAATTATAATACTTATATATAGAAAACATGACCCAGGAACAAACAGTCAAATTCATCACACAGTCAACACACGACACGACACGACTGGCGCAGTTTGTAAGCACCTGCCTACTGAGCCGGCGGTCCCGGGTTCGAATCCCGGCCAGGGCAAATATTTGTGTGATGAACTCGAATATTTGTGCTTGGGTCATGGTTGTTCTATGTATTTATATATATAAGTATGTATATCGTCTAGTACCCATAACACAAGCCTTCTTGAGCTTAATTTGGGACTAGATCGATTTGTGTGAGTTTGTTTGATATTTATTTGTTGATTTATTTGGGTGGATCAACTTTTTCGTGCTGTTATTCTGCCCGTGATAATAGTGATTACATTTCTGAGAAAAGCGTTGATAATTGACATTACTGGTATTGTCAGGAGATAGTCTACGTAAGAATGGGCTTATAACTGCTTAAATTACAAAGCTTTTGCTAAATATAAGCACGGAAAATCGTAGTTTTAAAAAGTGACCCAGGGGCATCACCATGGCAACGAGTGGCAGAAAATAGTTGATTGACCCATTTATAGTTAAATTAATAAATTTCCCTTGATTTCCATGAAAAGGTAGAATCGGAAGGCAAGCCGGTGACAAACCAGGAGAACTCAGGGCGTTGCTGGCTCTTCGCAGCCCTGAACGTCATGCGGCTGCCCTTCTGCAAGAAATATGGCATTGAGGAGTTTGAATTTTCCCAAAGGTAATATTAAATATTATACGAGTATTTCATCTCTTGACAACCAAAAGCCACTACCACTAAGTAGCAAATACCTACTTAAAACAATTCTCGTATCTCAGTATCAAAATAGAAACTAGATCCGAGGTTTGAAGGGTAGTGACAGAAATTTTAGAGAATTTTCGTTGTCACCAGGCGATTTGATACAATGTAATTCTTTGATATGAATATGACTAAGGTCCTGTCAAGTGGTGGCAATTTCGAATAGGAGGATAATGGAGTCGTTATTCTTTGGTAACCTTATTGCATTTAATGAATAAATTATTTATTTTTCTAATGTAAAAATAACTCGTACAAAACAAGCATCTATATTTTATTTTTAGAGGAATGATTTAAAGAAAACCATGAAATGTTAGGTTTTGTTGCCCAAATTGTAATTTCACAAAATTATTGAAATATGTATATTACTATTTCTCATTCCAAATTTCTTCTTGGTGTATTTTACTCACCTTCTCTTAATATCAATTACTTCGCCTCTTTTGAGAAACTTCTCGAGGATATTATGCCTTCTTTTAATCATCACGTCATCATGGGAGATTTCAATACATGTCTCCTCAAAGATGACCATCGGTCAAAATCTTTGAAATCTGCCGTAGATGCTTGCAATTTGAGCATTCTCCCTTCTAGAGCTACGCATCACTTTCCGAATTGCCTTCCTTCACTTCTTGATCTCTCCCTGACTTCCTCAAAACCTCATGTTGCCAAATTTGGACAGTGCCCCGCGGATGCATTTTCGTATCATGATTTACTTTATTTATCATACAAAATTCGTCCGCCTAAACTTAGACCCAAAACCATATTTCAGCGTAATTTTAGTCGGATGGATGTGGATAAGCTTCGTGATGATGCGTTGAAGGCTGACTGGAGTGTCGTGTTTGCGGCTAATACTGTTGATGAGAAAATTTCATTATTCAATTCGCTTCTCACTCAGCTCTATGACGCGCATGCTCCAGTACGACCTATCAAGGTTAAACATCTTCCTGCTCCCTGGTTAACCGAGGAAATTAGATCGCTCATAGAGAAAAAGAATTTATGTAAGTCTAGGTTTAAACTTGACCCCTCTGATAAAAACAAAGCGCGTTACCACACTTTGCGGAACCGTTGTAGCACTGTATGTCGAGACGCTCAAAGGCGCCATATTCATCAGTCTGTTGAAAATGGTGACCCTGCTAAAGTGTGGAAGTTTCTTAAGTCACTCGGAGTTGGGAAAACTCAGCAAAACTCCTGTTCTAAAGATGTCGACACTGATCGGTTGAATCAGCATTTCTCCTCTTCTTCTATCTTCAGTGGCCCTACTAAAGTCAGGACCCTCAGTTATCTTTCATCTCTCCCAACTCCTGACTTCAGTCCCTTTTCTCTTACTCAATTTTCCGACAGTGATGTTAAGAAGAACGTACTATCAATTAGTTCCAACGCCGTTGGTGTCGATGATGTCAGCCGGAATATGATCCTTCCCATTCTTGACCTCCTCGTGCCTGTCATTACCAGCATCATGAATGCTTCAATTTCATCTAGTATATTTCCTGCTATTTGGAAAGATGCTGATATAATTCCCTTACCTAAAAAGTCCAATCCTACTTTTTCTGACTACCGTCCCATTTCCATTCTTCCTTTCTTATCCAAAGTCCTTGAGCGCTTGGTGTTTCAGCAGCTTTCATCTTTCCTTAATCGTAATGATCTCCTGAATCCTTACCAGTCTGGTTTCAGATCTGGTCATAGCACGACTACTGCTCTGATAAAAATTACGGATGATATTCGGTCAGGTATGAGTGATCGGAAGTTGACGGTGCTAACGTTGCTTGATTTTAGCAACGCGTTTAGTACCGTAGATTTTGACATATTATTGGCGATATTACGTTCTCTTAACATATCTCCTGCGGTTATTGATTGGTTTCATAGCTATCTAACTGGTCGTCGGCAGCGTATAAAGGTGGATACTTCCCGTTCTTCTTGGTGCAGTACGTTGGCCGGCGTTCCGCAGGGCGGCGTGTTGTCTCCATTGTTGTTTTCTATTTTCATTAATTCCATTACTAGTAATTTATCTTCTTCTTATCACCTTTATGCCGATGATCTTCAAATATATTCGCAGGGTGTACTCGGTGATCTACCATCGGTCATATCCTCGACAAATTGTGATCTGGAGCGTATTTCAGACTGGAGCAGTAGCTATGGTCTGAAAATCAACCCTGCCAAGACTCAAGTTATAATCATTGGTAGCCCTAAGATGATCGCAAAAATTGACTTCATAAACCTCCCACCTATTTTGTTCAATGGCATTCTGATTCCTTTCTCTCATCAGGTTAAAAACCTGGGTGTTATTATAGATTGCACACTTTCTTGGGTGACACAGCTTGGTGAGGTTAGTAGGAAGGTGTTTGCCGCAGTAGGTTCTCTGAGGAGGCTTCGTTATTTCCTACCCATTGCTACTAAAATTACGCTTGCTCAGACATTACTCCTCTCTATTTTAGATTACGCTGATATTTCCTATATTGACCTTTCCGAGGAGCAGCTTAACAAACTTGAGCGTATTCAAAACATCTGCATTAGGTTCATATTTGGGTTACGCAAGTATGACCATGTTTCCAGTTTCCGTTCACAACTCAAGTGGCTCCCTATCCGTCTTCGTCGTAACTTTCACACACTTTCACTTCTCTATAATATTCTTTTTAACCCTGCAACTCCCCGCTACCTTAAAGATCGTTTTAGTTACCTCACATCTGCAAGGTCCGCTCAAAATTGTATACTCACTGTTCCGGCATCAAAGTCAAAATTTTATTCTAATTCTTTTACTGTGCAAGCTATTTTACTGTGGAACTCGCTTCCGCCGGATCTTAGACAAGCTAAAACTTTGGCAATTTTTAAATATAAACTTAAAGATCACTATTTATCTCTACCGTAGCCTAATCCTTTAATAATTATATGCTGTCGTTTTTCATTATAAGTCTAATGTTGCTGTGATATTCTTTTCATTCTCCCTTTTTGTATGTATGTACGTTTATGTATGTTTATATATATAGATATTATTTGTGTATGTGTATGTCTTATCTGTCTTTAATATTTTGTTTGTCGTTTATTTATTATTTCTCAAATTACTTAAAGTTCTTATCTCACCACCTACTATTTTCTGTTTGATTTTGTTTTCTCCGCCACCCAAAGGTTGTCTGGTAGAGATCGCTCTTTAGCGATAAGACCGCCTATTGTCTACCATTATTTAATTTATGATTTCTCATGTTATATTTTTCTTGTTGGTGTGCAATAAAGAATTGTTGTATTGTATTGTATGTATTTCCATAAATTATATTTATTTGTATTAGAGACTATTTATCTGCCAGGTTTTCCTTCAAACACAAGATACAGTTAATTTTTAAGTAAAGAAAACAAGTGTATTTTTTTTGTGCGTTTGACAGTATTTTAAAGAAGTCCGTCATTTTATTTCAAAAACTTGGATAATAAGCACTCGCAAAAAAATTATATGGAGTCTGACAAATTTTTTTTTGTTAATCGTTATTATTTCTTACTCTTATTTAGGTTTAGTTGATTTCTGTTATTTTTTATTTGTTTTTCGTTATATACCTAAATATTTACATATTACAGTCTGAGAAATTATTTCTTAATCGTTATTCATTCATAAAAATACTTAGACGACTACCCCCGTGTCCGAAATTGCCACCGATTGTCCGGACGCTATATAACGACTCTTTTGTAAGTCTGTTGACAAGCAAAACTCACTAAGTAATAAATACCTACTTAAAACAATGCTCGTATCTCAGTATCACTCTACAAACCAGATACGATGTTTTGAAAAGTAGTGACAGAAATTTTGGTGATTTTTGGCCGACACCAGGCGATATTTACTATATGTCTCTAGGTATATTATGTATGTATCTGAAAAAGTGGGTTATGACTTATGACCTTCCCTGCGTGAACGTAGTTGGGGAGTAGATAAAAAAAAACACCAAATATTACATTGCGGTTAACAGATAGTGAAATTCCCACTCTATATCAACATTATCAACCAAGTTGTGACTGGTACTATATTATCTAATGTACATGCCATTGTTCTCTGCAAAATGTATCAGCTTTCCTAATGAACTTTTATCGCCTATTGTACATTTCTAAGTAACGAACATACCTATTAGATTTAGTAGGTATTTATGTGCTGCGTAATATCTTCTTGTCGCAAATACTGCAGTGTCTTAAAACGAACGTTTATAATTATAACCAATGTGTTTCAACCTTTAAAAAATAAAATAGGTACAGAGATAAAAAACGGATGGGGAAGTTGAAAACGGACGTATAGTGCGTCTGTGGTCGAATGGTTATTAAGACGTTAGACCGGTAATCAAAAGATACTGGATTCGATCCCGGTGTGGATCACGTATGAGCGCAATTTGTTATTGCTTTGCGAGTTGATCTTTGTATCTAAATAGCATTGTGTGTAGTCGCTCACAATGGGCCTAATATAAGAAGGCTCAAAGTTACTCCAATTGCAATGGACCGAGCTATGCTCGGAGTTTCCTTGGGGTATCGAATCAGAAATATAGAGATCTGCAAGAGAACAAAGGTTTTATTTATTTATTTATACTTTATTGCACAAAATACAAAAGTAAAAGTACAAATGGCGGACTTAATGCCATAAGGCATTCTCTACCAGTCAACCATAGGGCCTAAGGTTACAACTCAGATAGTCGCCGAACTTAAGTGGCAGTGATTGGGGCACATTACTTGTAACAACCGATGGCCGTTGGGACAGAAATTTCTAACTTGCCTACTTACATACTCATTCTAGTTACCTGTTCTTCTGGGACAAGATCGAGCGATCCCACTACTGGCTGAACAATATCGTGGCCACCGCCAAGCAGGGTGAACAGCTGGAGGGACGGCTTGTTAACTTCTTACTGAAGGTTAGTAACAGCGCCATCTAATGACAGGACCGCATGGTTCAATTACCTGTTCTACTGGGATAAGATCGACTGTATGATTTTCTGCACTGTGACGAATTGACAATTTTTTTTTAACCAGGCCCTTTTCCGAAACATTTTCGAAAATATCCTAATTTATGATTAAAAAATCCATTTGAAAAGTTCTTCATTCCTCATTCCCCATACATAAACAAGTCAGAACTTCTATGTTACCTACATTTTCTGTTCCCACATCCGCGTTATCAGTGTTATCCGAGACGCGTGCACACTTTCATTGAAACGATGTTTGTACAGTACCTATAGTTACTGTATAATTTAGATAACAGGATATTCCAGTCATTGCCGTTTCTAGTTCAAATAATAGTACCTTTTACTCAGTGATAATCGAACCCGGTACCTCTGGATTACCGGTCCAGCGTGTTAACCTCTCCACCCTAACGCCCAGACAACCTCTCGAATGGCTGTGGGTGTCGATCTTTGCACTTTTTATTTAAAAGGCATTACACCTGAGCGACCTCTATGTGAATACGTTAATATTCACATCTTACCGCACTAATTTACAGCAGTGAACGCGCAAGCGAGAGAGGACGCTGTTATTTATAAACACGTAATGTTTCATTTTAAAAGTGGGTACACACCACAATTTTTATATTAAACCATTGATACAAAGATCAAAGCTCGAAAGAAACATTGAAATGCGTAACCTGATGGAAGAGGCCGGGAATCCGGGGACATTAGATTTACTAATTTTATTGTTTTGTTTGTATTTCCAGGACCCCATAAATGACGGAGGGCAATGGGACATGATCGTGAACCTTGTGAACAAATATGGCGTCATGCCCAAGAAGTGTTTCCCTGAATCGTACAGCTCCAGGAAGAGTCTGCACATGAACGCACTCATCAAGACTAAGGTAATGTAGTCAGTCCACTAATAGTACATTACATCAGAGGCCGGGAAAATGAGGATTTCCGGCCAAGTAGGTATATACGGATAGTGATACGAGGCCGGGAATCCGTTTTCACGACGAGGCATGTATAGTGCTTTTCTTAAACATACAATGAAATAAAAAATATACTTCAAAGAACAACATTTTATTAATTGACAAATAGGACATTTTAGTCTAACAACCAACCTTTAAAAACAAAACCTGCTTTTTGTCATTGTCATTACTGCAGACGCCGGGAAATAAGGGCTTGCCGGGTGAGTAGGTATAGACGGCCGACCGTAGGGAGCTCGGATAGTGATACGAAACCGGCGAGTCCTTTTCACGGCTTAGGTATAGTGCTTTTCTCAAACATATGCAATGAAATAAAAAGAATAGACCAATTTAAAAAAATATAATTCACCTCTTTAGCCATGTTTAAGACGCCTTCAATTTTGTATGAAATACCTTTACAGTTCTCTCGAGTTTTTCCGCCCGAAACGTGATACTTCGTAGCCTGTTATGACATTTCATTTCATTGCATGTTTGAGATAATGTAGGTATCTGTCACTATCAGGCATCGGATATTCGGATCGATATTTACCTAAAGTTGACAAAATCTTATTGGTATCTCACTCATTCGTCAAACAAAGCCACCTATACCTACGACCGAATAACAAAGCTGCCGCCAAAGTTTAGGTAAATATCTATCCGAATTTCCGAACCCTGGTCACTATACCGTATCGTCTCTTGACATTCAAAACTCACTAAGTAACAAATACCTGCTTAAAACAAAGCTCATAATCTCAGTATCACTCTACAAACAAACTAGATATGAGGTTTTTGAAGAGTAGTGACAGAAATTCTAGTTTATTTAATAATATTAAATTGGTTTCAGCTCCGCGAGTTCGCCAAGGAGTTGCGGGACCTGGTGGCGAAGAAGTCGTCCGATGCTGAGATCCAGGCCGCCATCGACCGACAGGTGGCCGTCATCTACCACATCGCGGCCACCTGCCTGGGTGAGTGTCGGGGACCCCACACGTAGCTGTCATGTACTCATATGGTATTCTGGTTTGGGGTAAAGCAGCTGACATTCAGACTATATTTGTGCTACAAAAAACAACCATTCGTTCTATATATAACCTAAATTCCCTCTCCTTAAGAGACATATTCAAAGATATAAACATCTTAACTGTAGCGTCCGAATATATTTATGAGAGTATTATGTATGTTATTACGAACCTAAATTCATTTACAAAAAAATCCGATGTCCACAATTTTAACATTAGAAATAAAAATAAAATTGCTACCTATTAGAAAGTTTCGTGTTCGTAAAGTACCTATGTAAATCATTTTTAGGCCAATGTATTAATTTTTATAAAAAGTTACCTGATCGTGTTTTAAAATTAGCCTTTCCATCTCAAAATAGTATTTTATGCAACAGTTGTATAAGAGGGGGCAAAAAACGCGAGTGGCATGGGTTACGATGTGAGCGTAGCGAACATCGTAAGAAAGATGCCACGAGCGTTTTTTGACCTACTTATACAACGTTGCATACAATACTTTTTCTACGACTCGACATTTTATAAATAAAATGCAAATAAACAACAAAGAAAATAACACGGAGTATATGGAGATGGCATTCAGCGCAGTTTGTTCTAGCACCGCTGTAGCCGACTTTTACACGCACACAATTATATTCGTATAAAAATAAGGTTTTACAACAAACAGAAGTGAGTTGACATTGGCTGAGCTAATGTGTGCGTATTACGTGGTCATACACTACTACGATCAATGTATCGAGAATTTTAGTCCTTATATGCATATCAGACAATGTCTTTATTTTTATTATAACTTAAATAGAAATAAAATAAAAGGCAAATGATACTTTGTGATTCAGTACGACAAAGCCTCGAATTGACAAGAAATTGATTTCTACTTCCGTCAATTCAGTAGTGTCACTTTTGATATTAACGCTGGCTAAATATCGCAAGGTTTTATGTTACAATTTTAAAACATTTAAAATTGAACCCTATCCTTGTAACACGGGGTCTAATTTTAACGACCCAGAAAATGTAATGTAAGCTCTGCCAGCGGTATGCATCTAATGATTCTAAAGGTTAAGGGCGTGATCAAATCAAAATAGTCGATATCAATAAAATAATAATATGTATAGGCTTATAATATGTATAATGCATTTTGGAAATATTTATTTTGTATGGTCGTAAACGTCGTAAATTAAATTATCAGACCTTTTAATTTCTTTCGACGAAATCAAATGGAAGCGTCCATCTCAATCTTCCTATCGTTCAGAATGTTTACTTTACATGTAGTGATATATGAATAATAAAAACATCACCTTACAACATTTGGAACAGGTAGTAGGTAAATTATAAACGGAGTAGATTTATTTATTTCATCATATTTTATAAAATGTAAACAAAATAATTAAGGGACAATCGTACACAACTCGCCCTGGCCTTATACTAACCAATAGTAGACGACGATATAAACAATATATATAGATAACATCCATGACCCAGGAACAAATATTCGAGTTCATCACACAAATATTTGCCCTTGCCGAGATTCGAACCTAGGACCGCCGGCTCAGTAGGCACCGAGGGTTCCGTACAAACTTTCACTTATCCCATCTTAATTGGCCTGGTTGAGTTAAGTTTGTATCTGAAATGTATGGCGCCGCATACAAACGAGGTGCAAATACTTATAAAAATAATGTAATAATTAATGTAATTTAATCTGCAAATTCTGAGTTTTAGTAATTATTTTTGACATAAGTAACAAATTTAAATATGTAACAATTAAGTATTTGAATATTGTTTTATTTTGTTTGCATGCCTATTTGTTAGAACATAAGCAACACTGTATACAGAGTGATCAATCCAAATGGGTCAGTAGGGAGAAAACGAAAACTATAACAGATAGGGAAATATGTTCTTAAGAACCATGTCGTCGATTTTAGATTTAATAGAAACTGTATTCAATATTTTTTTATAAATCTCATACATAACCGGGAATTGAACCTGGTTAAAATTCTGTAAGTAATCGCATGTCATACTGTAACAATCTTTACAGCGGTTTTGACGGGGTTATGTATGCAATTATGTGTGAGATTTATGAAAAATAAATAGTGCACTTTTAATTAAATCTAAAATCGACGACATGGTTCCTAAGAACAGATTTCCCTATCTCTCATAGTTTGTGACTTCTCCCTACTGACCCATTTGGATTAATCACCCGGTATACCTGTATCACCTAATTTATTACTATGTTCTTGCAATAAACGAATTTGAATTTGAATCAAACTTAACGCAACCAAGTTCTCCAAATATGATTTATTTATTTAATTAATCTTTATTGCACAAAAGAAAACGTATCGTACAAAAGGTGGACTTGATGTTTGAAAAGGACTATATTTTTTAAGATTTTTATTAGTATTTGTAGTAAGTATGTGGCGATTTCAGATTTTTATAAGTATTTGTAGTACTTGCCAAATTTCATAGTTCTAGGTCATCGGGAAGTACTCTATCACTTTGATTCCCTTGAGTGACGAAATGTGCGTTTTTGGCGACATAAACGGCTGTACCTTTTTTTCACGTTAACGTAGAAGCTTGATTTTCTTTTCACAGCTTTAAGGGACCCTAGACCTGAGTATATATACATATAGTGTTAAGTTCAACTCGATACCTCCACGCGTTCTCGAGATAAAGGGTCTTGACAGACAGACAGACAGACGGACGGACGGAAAACAAAGTGATCCCATAAGCTTTCCGTTTTTTCCGATAGAGGTATGGAACCCTAAAAAACAAGGTGATAAAGTGTAAATTATATAATTAAAATGGACAAGTTAGTATGAAACACGAGCGGCTCACATTAAAACCTCCATACAGAATATCGACAATTTATGGTTTAGACTTGTTCCCCCGCACTAAATTGTCAGACGGACGTATACATTGCGTGCTCCTAAAGATGTTGCGTGAATAGTTGCCATGTCAAGCTAGTAATGTATAATTGTCATAATGCACTACAATATTTTACGAAATATTACAAAATACCGAATTTAATTACTTTCCAGTGAAATTAAACGGTATCAAGTATCTTTTTGAGTATGCAGATCTCGCCTGTGACGATTATAATGCCACAATTCGGCATATTTCTAATTTTTTAGCACATAATTACTCAAGCACGTTCGTACGGTAACTAAGTGACTGTTGACATCACGTTGACATATCTTTGGGTATTTGGGCCTAAGCTCGGTTACGCGTGCCCCGCCCAATACCCAGTCTATAGTATTCTTATGGTCTGTGGAAAAAAATGACATGTTCTCGCTCGGAATCAATAAAATTTAAAAAAAAATAGTCTCTGATAAACATTTTTTTATTGACGTCCATCTGTCAAAAAAATATGAACTTATACATAAAGGTATACGTTCACTATACTAAACATCTGTCAAAAAATATGAACTTATACATAAAGGTATACGTTCACTATACTAAACATCCATGCACTGAAGAAAAAACTTTTTTTTTAAGTTGGTAGGAATGCCTTAGTACAATATGTTTTTTTATTAAATTGCAAATTGTGTGAATGCAGCCAGTAGAAAAATTTCTTATCCAGTACTTTTTTCTGTCATTTATATAGTTACTAACTCTAATATAAAGACATAAATAATGAAAGTCTGTAAAAGTCTCTACTCTATTGCCCAAAAAAACACTGCTAAACGATGTTATAATGTCGCCAAAAAAGCATCACTTAGTACCACAGATTACAAGATAAACAGCTGCATACACACAATTTGCAATTTAAAAAAAAATCTTATTGTACTAAGGCATTGCTGCCAACTTAAAAAAAGTTTTATCTTCAGTGCATGGATGTTTAGTTTAGTGAACGTATACCTTTATGTATATGTTCATATTTTTTCACAGATGTTTAGTATAGTGAACGTATACCTTTATGTATAAGTTCATATTTTTTTGACAGATGGACGTCAATAAAAAAAAAGTTTGTCAGACAATTTTTTTTTAATTTAGTTGTGTCCGAGCGGGAACATGTAACTATTTTCTTTGTTGTATATTTGCATTTTATTTATGAAATGTCGCGTCATAGAAAAAATATTGTATGCAACGTTGTATAAGTAGGTCAAAAAACGCACGTGGCATCTTTCTTACGATGTTCGCTACGCTCACATCGTAACCCATGCCACTCGCGTGTTTTGCCTCCTCTTATACAACGGTTGCATAGAATACTATTATCAACCTCTTAATAATTATGACAGGCACGCCTCCGGAAAAGTTCACCTTCGACTACTACAATAAGGACAAGGCGTACAACTCGTTCGGCAGTCTCACGCCGAAAGAGTTCTACGACAAGCACGTCCGGCCGCTTTTCAATGTCGACGACAAGGTAGGAGCCGAAACACACTCAACATGACAAGTGCGAGTCGGACTCGCGCACCAAGGGTTCCGTACCATCGAATAAGTTCACCTTCGACTACTACAATAAGGACAAGGCGGTTCCGTACCATCGAATAAGTTCACCTTCGACTACTACAATAAGGACAAGGCGTACAACTCGTTCGGCAGTCTCACGCCGAAAGAGTTCTACGACAAGCACGTCCGGCCGCTTTTCAATGTCGACGACAAGGTAAGAGCCAAAACACACTCAACATGACAAGTGCGAGCCACTCGCGCACCAAGGGTTCCGTACCATCAAATAAGTTCACCTTCGACTACTACAATAAGGACAAGGCGTACAACTCGTTCGGCAGTCTCACGCCGAAAGAGTTCTACGACAAGCACGTGCAAGGTAGGAGCCAAAACACGATGGGCTACTTGACCCATTTATGAAATATATTTGAAATGGCTAATAATGATCTTACTAGCACTAAAGATAATGGATTTTATTGCACTGGAAAGCTACATTTTGTTAATTGAAAATAGAAGTTTCATGACCAGACAAAAACGCCGTCCGCCATTTTTAACTTATCTGTGACGTGACGTAAGTGATCCCGTGAATAAATACCAGTGATACACTCTTATCCATGATACGAAAGACTGTTTTAGTTTAAAGTTCTTTTTACTATATTGATGAGGTCACTATTAAGGGTGAGAATAGCAGACAGCGATTAATGGGTCGATTGCAAAAAAATTGTACAGAGTTGAAATAAAAGCTTAGTTAACAAAAAATCAGGATCGCTTCCTTTGTGTAACGAAAGTTAGTCATACAAAATGTATAGGTAGCTTTCGTCACACAAAGGAATCAAATAAGTTTTGTTTTAATTAAAACCCTTAACTATGTACAGTTTTTTGCAATAGATCCTAAAGCATTTAAAAATACAGAATTAAAATCATATTTTTAATTTGTTTACCCAGCTTCTACTTTAATGAACCGAAAAATATATACGTATCCTATTTCAAATACCATACGAAAAAAACATTAGTTTAATATAATTAACGTTGGAATTCGGTCTGTATCAGTAAGCTGCTAATACCTCACAGTTTAAACCTTCTCTGGACTGCGACAAACATTTCAAAACCAAAATCAGCTAAATCTGCCCAGCCGTTCTTGAGTTTTAGCGAGACAAACGAACAGCAATTGATTACATATCAATGTATAGCACTTATCCATACTATAATATTATAAATGCGAAAGTGTGTCTGTCTGTTACCTCTTCACGCTTAAACCGCTGAACCGATTTAGATAAAATTTGGTATGTAGATAGTTTCAGTCCCGGGGAAGAACAGAGGATACTTTCATCCCGAATAAATTTAGTGTTCCTGTGGGAAGAGCAGGTAACACCGCGGGGCACAGCTAGTATTTTATAACTATAACTTAATGTCCAGGTGTGCCTCGTGAGCGATCCCCGGGAATCGAACCCGTTCGGCAAGCTGTTCACGCTGCAGTGTCTCGGCAACGTGGTCGGCGGCCGACAGACCGCCTACAACAACCAGCCCATCGAGACGCTCATGCTGTGAGTATCGTTGTATGTGGGCGTTCGTGAGTGCGGACGTGGAACCGGTCACTGATCCTACCGACTGCGCCATCCTTTGCTTATATAATAGGGATGATGACTGATGTTCAATTCTATGAATAAGTATATTACTAATTATAAAAACGGTATAAACTCACGTAAAAATTGTCAGGAACGGCCCGACATGTTTCAAACTCATTTAGAGCTCTTCATCAGGGCAATCAATAAGTATATTCATATAACTACAATGAGTATATTCATATAACTACAATAGAATTGAACATCAGTCATCCGTGTGTGGTAGAATATTAGCCCAATATGTCATGAAACAAAGAAAAATTAAAAACAAGAAAAATAGTGTGTTTTGGAACATGTGAATTCAAAGGTACGCAAATTTTAGTATTTTTTTTATCCAAAAGAAATGTTTAATTTGTTTACAGAATCCTCGTCATTTAACAAAACAATAATTGTATGACAACCATGAACTTAAAGGCACTTTTTCACGGTGAAAATTGCAATATATGTACTTATTGTCTTCATAAAAATTGGTTACTGACATAGCGAACATGGGGTCTGTGTTCATAAACGGGCTACACAGCTGAATTATATATTTGAGTGGTGTATTTTTTTATTTCATTGCATATGTTTGAGAAAAGCACTATACATGCCTTAGCCGTGAAAAGGGCTTGCCGGCTTCGTATCACTAGACCTACTTACTTACCCGGCAAGCCGCTCTTTCCCAGCGTATGCAGTAATGTACTATTAAGTGGCCTTATTCCTTTTAAAATGCTGATTGTTTAGACATTTTTCTGTATGATCATTGATCAAACATGTTTCTTAACATATTATCGATGTTACTACCTAGAACAGGGCTATTGGGATTTATTGGTAAATATTTGAAACCTAGTTTCAATTTTTCATTGATAATTTTTGTTCGAAAAACTACTCGAAATTGACAAAATTCACTTGGAAAATTCGTTTTTACAACTTATTTTCGACTGCACGCAATGAAAGCATGAAATAGCTACGTTACTACCTTGAACTCGGTGTTATTCACTTCAAAAAGTTGGTTGAAATTATCAATACCTATATTCGTCATAATATGAAAAAAAATTGTTTTAAAAAGGAATAAGGCCTCTTAATATTGATTATTTCGTCGCTGGTTAATGGCGATGGTTTGTGCATGGCAGAGTGGTGAAGGACAGCATAGCGGGCGGCGAGGCGGTGTGGTTCGGCTGCGAGGTCAGCAAGCGGTTCGAAAGGAAGAACGGGCTCGAGGATCTAGACGCGTATGTATTCCTGTATACATGACATCTCAAAAAGGTCTGAGGGAATCCACTCTTATGCCACCCTTCTGTGAAGAATAAGGTACTTGCGCCAAAGATGGCCCGGTTCCTAAGATAGCCCACTTTAAAATTTTATAGTTATAACCGTTCGAACGAATTCAAATTTCGCGCCCATGTTCGTTTAGTACCATAGACATAAGTTAACTCAGGAACCCGGCCATCTTTGGCGCAAGTACCTTATGAGTTAAATTTTTTATTAAAACAGTAACGTTTGAAGAAACCAACTGCACCAATATAAATACGCCGGGCAAATGCACCCGTCTGGCCCGGAAAGCCGTGGGGACGTGGGTTCAAATCCCGCTCAAAGCATAACATTTTCCAATTTTTCGCTTCTATATAAACATTTTGATATGAGTTTCCATTGTAAATGTTTCCACCTTATAACATCCCTTTACAGTCTAAAGTATGCTACAAAAACCGGCCAAGTGCGAGTCTGACTCGCGCTACGAGAGTTTCGTACAAACGCTTATCCCATCTGAACTGGCCGGGTTAAGTTTGCACCTGGTATGTATGCCGGATACAATTGAGCTGCAAATTTATAAAAAAAAAATAGGACTATATTTTACTTTAATATTTATTATTTTATTCGGTTTTTAGTATTTGTTGTTATAGTGGCAACTGAAATAAATCATCTGTGCAAATGTCAAATGACTAGCTATCACCGTTCATGAGATACAGCCGGTACCAGTATCGAGAAAAAACTGCAAAAACAAAACACGTTTGTTGTACGGGAGCCCTACTATTACTACTAGAATTTGTTGTTATAGCGGCAACAGAAATACATCTGTGAAAATGCCAACTGTCTAGCTATCTCGGGACAGTTAAGTCTTAGTAATAGGGTCCAGTTTTTACCCTTTATGTACGGAACCCTAAAAACCTTGTTTTTCATAATCTCGAGTATCTTAGATCTAAATTTCAATTTGTATCTGCTCGACCCGGTTGCGTCCTTCGCACCTCTCGTAAACTCATGCTCATTGTCCCTCCTCATCGCACCGGTTTTATGTCAAATTCTTTCACTGTTCAGGCAATACGGCTTTGGAACGATCTCCCACTTTCCATCAGGCAAGCACAAACAAAACAAACCTTCAGGCACATGTTGCGCAAGCATCTCACCAGTAAGCTCCTAGACTGATTGTCGGTTATGATATTTTGCACTGGGTACAAGAATTAATGTTTATGTGAGTATATTGTATTGCATATTTGTGTATGCTTATTTATTGTGTTCATTATATTACTGATATATAATAAGTTTCTCTTTTGGTATAATGTTGATAGTTGACAGGCCCTGCACCATAATATGTTTCTGTTTAGCCCAATGGTTGACTGGTAGAGAATGCCTTATGGCATTAAGTCCACCATTTGTACACTTTTTGTTTTGTGCATGTTGTTTAATGTCCTATGTCCCCTGGATGGGGCAGAGGGCGTCCACAGTACGTCGCCATCCCGAACGGTCTTGGGCTTCGCGCTTCACTTCGCTCCAGGTCATTCCTATCGCCTTCGCTTCTGCAGTGATCGTCCGCCGCCAGGTCTGTTTAGGGCGACCACGTTTCCGCTTTCCTTGGGGATTCCAGTCTAGGGCTTGCCTTGGAATGTGATCAGGGTCCCTTCGGAGCGTGTGGCCGATCCAGTTCCACTTGCGGCGTTTGATCTGCTGGTCGATCGGAGTCTCACCACAGCGTTCCCACAGGTCTACGTTGGAGATTTTCTCGGGCCAGTATACACCGAGAATTCGGCGAAGACAGCGGTTGATGAAGACCTGGAACCGGTGCGTGATGTCTTTAGTGACCTTCCACGTCTCACATCCGTACAGCAACACGGTTTTCACGTTGGACCGGAATATCTTGAGCTTAACTCTCCTAGTCAGTTTCCGCGATTGCCAGACAGGACGGAGCTGTGCGAAGGTTGCCTTCCCCTTGGCGATTCTCGAAGCGGTGTCCTCTTCGGTCCCTCCTGTTTCCGACACTACACTACCGAGGTAAGTAAATTTGTGGACTCTCTCCACCCCCTCTGTGCCGATGAGCAACGGCAAAGAGCTTGTCGCTCCGCACCTCATTTCCTGGGTCTTCCGGGTGTTAATTTTAAGTCCCGTCTCCAGAGCCTCTCGTCGTAGGTCGTCCAGTTTGGCTTGCATGTCTGCGCGCGTGTGGCTCAATAGGCATAGGTCATCGGCATAGTCCAAATCTTCCAAGACGTTGGACAGTCCCCACTCTATGCCGCGGCGCTTGCTGTTGATGGTGTTATTCATGATGCCATCCAGGACGACATGGAAAAGGAGAGGTGAAAGAAGGCACCCCTGGCGTACACCCGCATGGACCGGTATGTCCTCCGAGACGAGGTCGTCGTGAGTTACTCTACAAGAATACATCCCGTAGATGGCCTTAATTATGTTAATGATCTTCTCGGGGACTCCAATTTCACGTAGCCGATCCCAGATACAGCTCCATCTCAGCGTGTCGAAAGCTTTTTCGAAGTCCACAAAGGTCAGGTACATTTCCCTCTGCCATTCTGATGCCTGTTCGAGAATTATGCGCAAGGTGTTGATCTGGTCCGTGCACGATCGATTGGGTCGGAAGCCAGCTTGCTCTCTGCGAAGAAGAGGTTCAACGGCCCCCGACAGCCTATCTAGGATGATCCTGCAGAGCACCCTAGAAGGAATCGAGAGCAAGGTGATGCCTCTCCAATTGCCACATTCACTGAGGTCTCCTTTTTTGGGTACGGTGATAAGAAGGCCTTTGTTCCAGTCGTCGGGCAGCTCTTCGGCTGACCAGATGTTCCTCAAAAGGGGCGTCAGCGCGTTCGCAGCGGTGGGGATGTCAGCTTTTAGCATTTCCGCTGCGATGAGGTCGACTCCTGGGGCTTTCCCGTTCTTCAATGATTTGATGGCCTTCACTACTTCTTCTCCTGTAGGGGGAGACACATCAATGTCCAGGCTTTGTGCGGGCAAGTTGGCAGCAGTTGTAGCCGTAGCAACGGGGTCGTTGGGGACTCGGAAGATCTCCTCAAAGTGCTCCCGCCAGCGCTGAAGCTGTCCCTCCGATGTCACAATCAGCTGGCCTCTCTTGTCTTTCAAGGGCTTCTTCTTCTTCTGGTTCCGGTTTCCGGCCAAGACCTTCGTCGCCTTGTACATCTCCCTGAGATTGCCGGAGTTGGCAGCGCGTTGGGCGCAATCCGCAACACTATCAGCCTATACTCGACGGTCATGACGGGTGCTGCGGTAGATTTTTCTGCGAATCTGTCTGTATTGCAGCTTCCGGTCTTCGCGCACTGCCACGTCACTGGGTGCAAGGAGTTGAAGATGGAGCTGGCGCCTTTCTTCAATGAGGTTCCACGTTGTCTGTGACATCCAGTCTTCACGTGTGGATGACTTGTGTCCAAGGACGACGGAGCTGGTCTCTGTATAGGCCATTTTGATGTGGTTCCACTCCGCGTCAACAGAATTGGTAGAGTCCATTTCGAGTGCGGAGAAACGATTTCGCAACTCGAGTCTAAAGGCGTTGCCTACGTCTGGATCCTGCAGTTTGTTGACCTCAAATCGTTTGCATATCCTGGTGGTCGCACTGGATGCTCGAGCTACAGCTACTTTGAGCCGCACCTCAGCTACGACTAGGTGGTGGTCACTGTCGATATCCGCGCCTCGACGGTTGCGGACGTCGAGCAGTGATGAGCGCAATTTGGAGCTGATAGCAAGGTGGTCGATTTGGTTCTTGGTGACTCCATCGGGTGAGGTCCATGTGTACTTGTGGTGGTCTCCATGTATGAATAAAGTGCCTCCGATGGTAAGGTCGTTGTCCTGGCAGAACTCCAAAAATCTCTCTCCGTTCTCGTTCCGGACTCCAAGCCCGTGTGTGCCCATGTGTCTTTGACAACCGTCGTTGTCCGTGCTGACCTTGGCATTCAGGTCCCCCATGACGATAACTATATCCTGCTTGCGGATGTTCTTTAGGGTCAGGTTGAGTGCACTATAGAAATCGTCCTTGTCTTCCTCTGATGCCAGATTTGTGGGCGCGTAGCACTGAACGACGGTTATCTTGCGGGCTTTGCTGTTAAACCGGGCTGTAATGATTCGCTCTGAGATGGGTTTCCAGTCCAGCAGGCTCTTCTTCGCAGCGTCAGAAAGGAGGAATCCTACGCCTTTTTCACGCACGTCCTCTTCATCTTCCTTCCCGGAGTAAAGAAACGTAAGGCCCCTGGACGTTCTCAGTTCCCCGAATCCATTTCTGCGCACTTCACTGAGACCGATTATTTGCAGCTTGTATCGTAGCATTTCTGCTTCTGCTTGGGCTAGTCGGCTATCCTCGCTCAGTGTTCGCACGTTCCAACAAGCAATTCGTGTCCGTGTTTTCATGCCAAAGGTTGTCGTAGTGTGATCGGTCCGGTTTCGTACTATATCAGTTTCAAAAATCTGTTTGGGCTCAGGTAAGCGAGTGATTAGCCCACTATACCCTAGCCCACTGGCGGGGCTGCCACCTTGGAGCCTGTGGGCGTGCTCGGTTTTGTTCGGGTATCCTCCCTAGTGAGGTTGATTCTGTTTTGAGGCGCAGAAGATTCGCCTTTCGCCCTGCACCCTCAGCTCAGCTGCACGTCGAGGTGGCGGCCGCATGGTTGCAGCAGTTCCCAGGAGGGACGACGGGGACGTGAGGTGACTCGGACTGGCCAGGGCTCTGCTTAAATACGGTGTTCCGCCACTAACACAGCAGATGGTTTCTTGGCATTTTGTAGGCAATGCTGTTCTCACTTACAGCGATTCCCACCAAAACCATGCCCGGCTCCCCCCCCCCCCCCTGGTTTTTGTGCAATAAAGTTTAAATAAATAAATAAATAAATCTCGGTCGCAGCCACGACTACAAGCTGGTGTTCAACACGGAGGTGCAGGTGGGGCTGCGCAAGGCGGAGCGGCTGCACTACGGGGACTCCTGCATGACGCACGCCATGGTGTTCACTGCCGTAGGGACTGACGTAAGTTAGCCTTACTATACAGGTGGGGCTGCGCAAGGCGGAGCGGCTGCACTACGGGGACTCCTGCATGACGCACGCCATGGTGTTCACTGCCGTAGGGACTGACGTAAGTTAGCCTTACTATACAGGTGGGGCTGCGCAAGGCGGAGCGGCTGCACTACGGGGACTCCTGCATGACGCACGCCATGGTGTTCACTGCCGTAGGGACTGACGTAAGTTAGCCTTACTATACAGGTGGGGCTGCGCAAGGCGGAGCGGCTGCACTACGGGGACTCCTGCATGACGCACGCCATGGTGTTCACTGCCGTAGGGACTGACGTAAGTTAGCCTTACTATACAGGTGGGGCTGCGCAAGGCGGAGCGGCTGCACTACGGGGACTCCTGCATGACGCACGCCATGGTGTTCACTGCCGTAGGGACTGACGTAAGTTAGCCTTACTATACAGGTGGGGCTGCGCAAGGCGGAGCGGCTGCACTACGGGGACTCCTGCATGACGCACGCCATGGTGTTCACTGCCGTAGGGACTGACGTAAGTTAGCCTTACTATACAGGTGGGGCTGCGCAAGGCGGAGCGGCTGCACTACGGGGACTCCTGCATGACGCACGCCATGGTGTTCACTGCCGTAGGGACTGACGTAAGTTAGCCTTACTATACAGGTGGGGCTGCGCAAGGCGGAGCGGCTGCACTACGGGGACTCCTGCATGACGCACGCCATGGTGTTCACTGCCGTAGGGACTGACGTAAGTTAGCCTTACTATACAGGTGGGGCTGCGCAAGGCGGAGCGGCTGCACTACGGGGACTCCTGCATGACGCACGCCATGGTGTTCACTGCCGTAGGGACTGACGTAAGTTAGCCTTACTATACAGGTGGGGCTGCGCAAGGCGGAGCGGCTGCACTACGGGGACTCCTGCATGACGCACGCCATGGTGTTCACTGCCGTAGGGACTGACGTAAGTTAGCCTTACTATACAGGTGGGGCTGCGCAAGGCGGAGCGGCTGCACTACGGGGACTCCTGCATGACGCACGCCATGGTGTTCACTGCCGTAGGGACTGACGTAAGTTAGCCTTACTATACAGGTGGGGCTGCGCAAGGCGGAGCGGCTGCACTACGGGGACTCCTGCATGACGCACGCCATGGTGTTCACTGCCGTAGGGACTGACGTAAGTTAGCCTTACTATACAGGTGGGGCTGCGCAAGGCGGAGCGGCTGCACTACGGGGACTCCTGCATGACGCACGCCATGGTGTTCACTGCCGTAGGGACTGACGTAAGTTAGCCTTACTATACAGGTGGGGCTGCGCAAGGCGGAGCGGCTGCACTACGGGGACTCCTGCATGACGCACGCCATGGTGTTCACTGCCGTAGGGACTGACGTAAGTTAGCCTTACTATACAGGTGGGGCTGCGCAAGGCGGAGCGGCTGCACTACGGGGACTCCTGCATGACGCACGCCATGGTGTTCACTGCCGTAGGGACTGACGTAAGTTAGCCTTACTATACAGGTGGGGCTGCGCAAGGCGGAGCGGCTGCACTACGGGGACTCCTGCATGACGCACGCCATGGTCTTCACTGCCGTAGGGACTGACGTAAGTTAGCCTTACTATAATTCTGGGAACACCATGCATTTCTTTTTTTTGAAGTGAAACTTCTACAGGTTGTTTGATATTATAACAAACATTTGACAGTTCTCTGTTGATATTTGTAGTGATGTAGCAAAAAAATATTGTTTGCCAAACCTAACGATGGCAATGGTTGATCAAATCGATTTTATCGACGAACTTTTTTTCAAACCTGAATTTATTTTGTGTAAATCAATATTTTTTGTTCTACGAGCCGCCGCGCCGGACTCACTAGAGCTTTCTATGTAAACTAATAGTTGGTTTCATTGTTCTTTCTTTAGGTTATAAACTTATCGATTTCTACCAATTTACAGAAATAGCTCATGAATCGAAACGCAAGATTTAGTCACAACACAACTTTAAAAAAAAATAAGACGTAGTACGTAACTGTTTGTGTAATGATTTATTATCGTTAAATACTTCAACACCGTGATAAGAAAAAATATAACATGAACTCAATAGTATCAAATAGAAAGTGAAAAACGTTTATAGATACTTGAAAAACCACTATGTCATTCCTTGTTTTTTTTTATGAAATTCAATGTGTCGCGCAGATTTACGTTATATGGGTCCTGTGATGTGACAAATGTTTGTTATAATATCAAACAGACTGTAATGCGACTTCCAACAAGGTTGCGTTAAACGTTTAACGCTACCGTGTAGGGGGTAGGAAAGCACTGTTGCGTTAAACGTTCAACGCAACAATCCCACGGACAATGCGACGGATTTAAGGTTATGTCAAGGTACGTCTCTTGTGAATATCAATTGATTATTAGGTTTTCTCTTTTGAAATTACAATTTCTACCCCTTCCTATTTTCATTTCCACATTACGAAGTTTCACTTCTTCCGCGCGAAGGGCCTCCACGCACTATTTTTTTTCAAGTTATTAAATATCTTGACCTTGAAGCATTGATACAAAGATCAAAGCTCAAAGAACAATTTAAAATGTGCATCCTGGTGAATGAGACCGGAAATCGAACCCGGTACCTCTGGATTACCGGTCCAGCGTGTTAACCCTTCCGCCACCCTAACGCTCAAATTACCTTTCGAATTTTTCTTATGCTTTGTGTGTCGATCTTTGCATTGTTTATTTGAAAGGCTTACGCCTTAGCCACCTCTAAGTGAATACTTTAATATGTATCAATGTTTAATATAAAAATTGTGGTGGGTACATTTCAAAAAAAAAATACATTACATGTTTCATAAATATATCTTTACCTCGGTTTTTGCAAAGGTTCAGTAGAACCTTTAGTACGAGCATTGCTTCGTTTGGGACTAGATCAATTTGTGTAATATTATTTGTTTATTTATCCATAGTCAATGTTGAGATAGTTATAAATATATAAATATCGGACAACCTCACACAAATCGATCTAGTCCCAAATTAAGCTCAAGAAGGCTTGTGTTATGGGTACTAGACGACGATATACGTGCTTATATAGATAAATATATATTTAAATACATAGGAACAACCATGACCCAAGCACAAGTATTCGAGTTCATCACACAAATATTTGCCCCGGCCGGGATTCGAACCCGGGACCGCCGGCTCAGTAGGCAGGTGTCTACAAACCGAGCCAAACGCGTCGTCAACGTCACGTCAAGTTATATGTATTTTATTTAATTACAGGATAAAGGGAATCCGACCAAGTTCCGAGTAGAGAATTCGTACAGCGACAAGGAGTACGACAAAGGCTACCTCCTGCTCACCGAGCCTTGGTTCAGAGAATTCGTCTTCGAGGTACGAACATTACCCTCGCCCTCCATGGGCTACCGAGCCATCCCGCGAACTCATTGGCCCCTTCCGATTTCTTTCAGAATCAGAATCAGAAATATATTTATTGCCACATTTTAATACAGTTACAAAAACAGAAAGAATCCTCCTCCTCCTAGTCTTTGTCCCATATCTTTGTAGAGGAGAATGAATGATAACAAAAACAGAAAGAATGATATAACATAATAACAATAAATGTACAAAAACGATTACTTAACCCTTTGACCGCCAAAGACGGCAAATCACGTCATCGGGAATTCGTGCCACTGACGCCAACGACGCCTATTGACGTCAAAAATTTCAGTGGTCAAAAACATGCTAATTCAAACCACTGTCTGTGTTTTTCAACCTCTGTTGATTTTGGAGCACTTTTTTTTTTTGGTTTGGCGTCAGTGGCACGGTGAATTGCTTTGCCGCTCGGCGTTCAAAGGGTTAACAAAGTATGAGGCAATGGGTTTCAGTTTCACCGTGCGCTGGGAAAAAATGTTAAATACTAAGAGCATTCATCATACTCTATAAATAATTTTGATACTTTATGTACTAGTTCTAACATTCCGATTGAGTTGAAATTTCGCATAGCACTTATGTAATTTTATTGTGATAGATTAATATTATGGTTTATGCCGTGAACATATATTTAACTTATTTCCTTATGTACCTTACGTGTGCATAGAACACCAAAAATATTTTCTAGTATCAAAACTATAATTCCTACTACACAAAGTGTGACCAGCCGCAGATTTTTTAACCCTTTGAGCGCCAAGCGGCAAAGCAATTCAACGTGCCACTGACGCCAAACCAAAAAAAAAAAAAGTGCTCCAAAATCAACAGAGATTGAAAAATATCTGTGTGTGGTTTGAATTAGCATGTTTTTGACCATTGAAATTTTTGACGTCAATAGGCGTCGTTGGCGTCAGTGGCACGAACTCCCGATGACGTGATTTGCCGTCTTTGGCGGTCAAAGGGTTAAATTTCCTGCCAAAACTTTGAGTAATATTTAATCAGCCAGATTTATAATATATGTACACGGAAAAGGCTCAACACACTCACTCATCAAGAACAATTGACAGAGTATAGTTCGAATTCCATTTCTTAAGCGAATCCCATTAGCTTTGTACGCGATGAACAATACTCATTATCTGTATTGTTAACTGTAGCTACAGCTGCCACTTCGAAATGTAAGGCGTTATAAGTGCAAATTACTTTTACACTAAATTAGTATTTAAATCAAACGAAATAAGGTTTACTCTTAAACAAAGAGAACACAGATGTTGGTCACTTCGTATGTGAAAGAGCAGTGAAGTTCGTATCGATGCTTAGGATGACGATGAAGTGACCAACATCTGTGTTCTCTTTGTTTAAGAGTAAACCTTATTTCGTTTGATTTAAATACTAATTTAGTGTAAAAGTAATTTGCACTTATAACACCTTACATTTTGAAGTGGCAGTTGTGGCCACAGTTAACAATACAGATAATGAGTATTGTTCATCGGGTACAAAGCTAAGTGGATTCGCTCAAGAAAAAGGATTATTTCTATAATACGCCTTTTTTATCGTTGTTGAATGAATGTTATTTCTGTTGTTAGGTGGTAGTAGATAAGAAGTACGTGCCGGCGCAGGTGCTGGAGGTGTTCAAGCAGGAGCCGCAGCTGCTGCCCGCCTGGGACCCCATGGGCACGCTGGCCTGTCCGCTCTGCACACGGGACTAGCGCACACACTGGACTGACACCAACACACTATACGTTAGGGTGGAGCGAATTTTTTTTTTTGGAAATTCAACTCTGAACGTCTCTAAAAGGTTGCATTAGGCTGCCAGGTGTACGAGAAAGATAATATTAAAAATATTCAATGCTACTTTTAGCCCTCTACTGTCATCTTGAATATTATGGTCAAGCCCATATTGAAAAAATTTTTTTTTATCAAAATCTTGTTTTTTTTTATGAAAGTCAATACTCGAAATAAAAGATATTTTTTTTTTTTTTTTTTTTTAATACGGAATTTTAATTTGGGTCACAGGTTCACGTAGTAGTTGCCGTAAGTATGAAATAAGCTCAAAACATTTGACGTTGAAACCCTTCTTTATAAATCTAATACTAATTACGTAAAAAAAAGTTTTTTTTTACCTATTATGAGTAAAAAAAAAATTTTCTAGCTCAAGTAGAGGGCTGAAACATATTTAAAATCAGTAACATATTATATATATATTCATTAATATCTTATCTAAAGGCAACATATTACAAATGTTCCAGGTCGATCAGACAACTTGTTTTTTTTCTCCATACATCTACGCTCCACCCTACTACAAGTCCTTTGTATGAGCATTTCTCAAAAGTTTGTACACAATTGAAGACAGTAAATTAAAGTCCAATATATTTTCCTATTTTGTTGCCAAATTAAGGTTCTGCTATGCTAATACTTTTTAAATATGTATAATCTGATATTAATGTATTGGAAATCACAAAGAGAATTGGTAACAAAATAGGAAAATTATATTGAACTCTAATTTTCTGTCTTAATTGTGTACAAACTTTTTGAGAAATGCTTTTATATCAATGTAATGTGCGGCTTCGTCACTAATCGCAGCATGGTAGGCCGTTAGAAAGCTATGGAGCTGACGTTATAGTACATTACATACATAAGACCCAGATCGCAGGTGCTTGTGGCCCGACCGGTGACGGCCATATATATGCGATATGGGAGGCGAATTGCCGCACGTGGTTTGTCTAAAGTTTGACGTCTTGCCAGTCGTCATGCGATAAAGCATGGAATCGTCGATCAAAATTGTCTACTCTACTGGTTTGTAATATTACAAAAAAGTTTTTTGGATTTTTAGTAATATTGGCAATTTGGTGTTTTTACATTTCAATGTTTATGCGACTCCATAGATCTGTACGTCCTGCCGTGCTATGAAAAGTCCAAAGCCTGGACTACTGTGAAACAAAAGGACTGTGTAAAAAAAATAGGCGCATGATATTTGATGAGACATCGTTGCCGATCATGCGCCTAATTGTTTTGGTCGTGTAGTATGATAGTTACACTATCAGCGAAAGATATATAACTTGGAATAGCTATTAAAATAGGCTTTACAATTTTTGATACGAATGTATACAACCATGTATGACTAGTCTTTATAAAGTTACTTTATATTATTAGAAAACTGTAATTCCCGGATTAATAATAATAATAGTTATCAAAGTAAAGCGATGTTATGCTTGCATCGAGTTTTATTGAGAATAAACAGCTATTAGTAGTGCCTTTATGGCTACGGCGATTCTACAAACAAATATATTTCCTAGATAATTATTACGTGAACCTCTAGCATAACTGTCATACGCGACTATTTCTCGTGCGAGATAATTAGCCGTCTCTTCCTGTGCAGTAATGTGTGAGAGTGACGGGTAGCACTATGTCGCGCGACAGAGTCGCGAAGCATATAGTTGTGCTGGACGGGCAGGAATCAAATTGTCTCCATGGTAAAGTAATATTTGTATTTTTAACCTAATCTTGGATTAGATCAAACGCATCTCTAATAATTTACAAATTCGCAAGGTTACCATGGCAGCAATGGCTTTCGAGCTTTACATTCGTGTACCAGCTGATTGTATGTATAAAGTGACAGGTTATCCATCGTGTCATCACAGTACTATCGCCAAATAGCCTACTTTTGTTATCTTTGTTACACTGGTCAAAACATGCTGAAGTAAATGTTTTTCGTGTATTTTCTGAAGTTTAATTTAATTTTTTTCCTTTATTACTGTCCTACATCGATACTGCACGGTACTGCGACGGAGATACAGATTCATGATAATTGTACTTAGTTATGTGAACTTGAATATTTCAATAATGGTCTGAAGCTATGGTTTCAGTTTTCGGTACATCGTTGTTTACATCCTGTATATGTTTAGACTATGAATGTTGACAATTTATAAAACGCATCTAGCTACTTGTGTATTTGCGTCAGTACGGCGCTGTTCAAACGTGCGATTGTGAAACCAGCCTCGGAAAACATTTTCAAGTTTAAGGGTGCGGCTCCACTGAAACGTGCGGAGTCGACCAATCACAAATGCGAAGCGGCGCTGAGATACAGATTTCAACTCGGGTGATTGGTCGCTTCCGTTCATCTTTCCTTTGTCAAATCCGGGGGCGAAAACTAGTAGAATTAAAAAATATTTCCAACCAATATATGTTTATTCGAATAACACAGTGTAACTACAGTTTATTGAAAAGGATCCAGTACTCTGGCATTCTGCGAAGTTTTAAGGTTTTTAAGTTTCCTTACAAAGCTTTCGTAACAAAACTGAAGATGTATAGAAATGCAAATATTTGAAGAATTATGGTCCATAATTTATGGATTACATAAATTACACATAATTATGGATATAATAAAACTATTTGTGACAAACTTGAATGCCGGAGTACAATAAAAAAGCATTGCATAAAGAATGAAACCCTTACACCAAACTAATAGAAATAAGCGTCCGTTATAATTACGCTTTAGAAATAATGTTGAAATGTTTGGGCGAAGAGAGTATAAATACACACTTCCTTCGTTATAGTGGTGATACTGTTAATGGTCCAGAAAAATAAGGCTCTTATTTATTTAGACTTCATTGCACTGAGGTCAGTAAAAATGGCGGACTTAGCCAAATGGCACTCTCAACCAGACAGGCTCTTTATAATAGGTTGTCAGTATCGACGGTAATGCCCCAAGAAATGATAGCAGTTTCAGGAGAGTATTTATAGATAGGTAGAACTTCACTACTAAAAAGTTAGCCATAATTAGTACTTTTTTATCCAGCTAACAGCAGAATTATAATAATTTATAATATAGAAAGTATAAATCAAATATCCCGCCCCGAATCATTCCAGGCGAATGCCCAACACGCTCAGCCTCTGCACCAAGAATGATCCGATGCAGCCAGCTCTAACTAGCATTTTGACTTTTAACCCATTGAGCACTAAAGGGCGATTATTTTAACGTTTAAACCGTCTCATTAATATGTCCACAATATTGGCCATTCCATAAAAGCATTCAACATCATTTTGATAAGAATTGTAAAAATCCGCGAATTCTACAAGACAACCGAAAATGGCGCCTCAGTTCATACGGATGTCGTCGATTTTGCGGACATATTATGAGGCGATCAAAACGCTCAAATAATCACCCGAAAAACGGATAATACTCGGATCAAAAGTTATATAGATGCAGCAAATAGCGTTCAATGGTCAATAAAAGGATTCAAGGAAAGGGAATAAGTAAGACAGTACGGCCCAAACACGTCAACATAATGTTTATTACAACGTTAGTAAAAGCATCGATACAACTAAATTATATGCGTTTGAAAACGGATACATGAACATGACATAATACAAGGGTTCAGTTTGAGACATCGACATTTGAATGGACAAATTGAAATCCTTACTAGCGTTACGAGAATTTAAGCCTTGTACAGTCTATGATCGTTCCAATTTACTAATAATTATCAATTATCATATAGTATAAACATACGTCTTGGTTGTTAAACTTAACACATGCCAAGTCTAGTGTAGGTATACCTTACAACATATAAGTACATACTATGTGTTTGCACCTGTATGTACCGTACCACGTATGTACCAGATTTGTATTTCAAAAATTTTCACCATCAACCATTTCTGTATGGCGACTTGTGAGTTCTTCAAATCAAATCGTATGCAAAATGTGTTTAAATCACTCTTGTTCTCGAGTGTAGAAGGCTCAGAAACCTCAAAACACTTCACAAAGGTGCCAGCACCAAAAAGGACACGCCATTTGCTTACAATATTTCAGTGCGATTTTAAACCTACATATATAAACATATGGCAGTGCAAGGTAACCTCACCTCCCAAATTGCTGGATTTAGGTAAGCTTATTCCAAACTGACTTTTAGATAACAATTTTCAATTTTAAGGACTTCGTATGATTGTCGTATTGGTGAAAAGCTGTAATTCAACCTAGTGCTCTAAATGTTATCGCTTGGGATGTGTAGAGGTCTCGTGTTGTACTGAACCCAGTGCTAGAGTTGCGCCTAGCGGCGAGTGACGGGCTGCCAGTCGTCGCCGTCGGGGTCGCGGGCTGAAACAAGTGATTTTTGAGTATAATTACAACATGAATAAGGCTTTCTGGTAAATCTTGTTGTGTGTTGTTGTGTTCTTGTTGTTGTGTTGAATAATAATGTAGTTTTGTACCAGGACCAGCGACTTCGCTTGTCGCACGACTCAATGTCACCTGTCTTGCTCGCATGGTATTGAAAAGAAAGTGACAGGTAGTATTTCTCGCGCGACAAACAGTCGCATGTCACATTTATACCAGATGTGCAGGACAGAGATTTTAAACTAACATCGCGAGGGGTGCGTAGTGAAACCCTATAAACCGAAATAAGTAGTCTGCACTGAATACATTTACGATTCAGCGAGGAAATGCTGCCAGCGTTTTCGAGACCATGGCGCGGGCAACAGTTTTAAGAGTTATTTTGGCTGTATTTATTGTATTTTAGTTTCATGTTTTACTTAAAGTTTCATTTTAATTTGCCTACTGTTTGTTCTAATTTCAAAAACTCCTTTTTTTGACTTATCTGGTTCAGCCCTCGTTCGGCATTTAGGTATTTGAATTCCGTGGAATTTTTGCAAAATTCTTACTGTATAAATAGATTGAGTTTATCCTAATTCGCCAACAGTCTTCTGTGCAATTTCGCGATCATTGCTATGTTTAACAGTGACGAATATGAGTCAATTTAAAGAAAGGGCTATAAAGGACTCACGTTTCTCATCCCGACGCGGTGGCGGCGGGCGCCTGTCCCTGTCGTCACGTCGCGGCCCGTCACGATCGTCACGCCTGGGCCCGTCACGATCGTCCCGTCTCGGCGGGTCACGATCGTCGCGCCGCGGCCCGTCACGATCGTCGCGCCGCGGCCCGTCACGATCGTCCCGCCTCGGCGGATCACGGTCGTCGCGCCGCGGCCCGTCTCGATCATCACGGCGAGGCGGGAAGCGGTCGCGGTCGCGGAAGCCACCGTCGCGACCGTCGCGGTCGCCGCCTCGCGGGGCGTCGCGGAACCGGTCGTCGCGGTCGCGTGGCGGCGCGTCCTTGGTGCGCCAGGCTGATGATCGCTCCTGTTACAAAACGAAAAGATCAAAACCAGCTTTAGACTAATCAAGACCTGTATGTACACACTAGAATGTCTGTGTAAACTGAAATTAAATTAAATATTTTCTTCAGTAAGTACACCACCACAGGAACACTTTTACAAGTCAGATTATGAATCTACCGGCATTTCGCAAGAGGAGACCGCTGTTGAGAAGAAAGCCGAAAGAAACTCAACAGTAAGTCATTTTTCACACAATTACATTACATTTGTGTTATAATTACGTGGGTACACGTAAAGGAGATGTATAGAAACTCCAAATCAATGTTAAGTAGGAACATCAAAATAAAATTTTAACGATCAATTTAAACTCCATTCGGAATAAAGCAATGGAGCAGACTTCGATGTCAGAAAGTGACGGTGGTAGCTCGTATTACCTTTGCCACGTTCGAGAGGAACGTATGTAAATATAATGAATTAAAGCTTGACCAGAAATATATGAGGATGCGCCATATTGCGGAATTTCACTGGAACTAATTTCTTACACTGGCAATGATTTTATGATGGTTTGTCAACAATATCAATGTCATTCGTGGTGGTTGCTTTAAATACCTGTCAGTTCGTACGTTAACCTCGTAATATCATTTAAGGATGCACTCTTTTCCTGACTGTTTTTCGTGTAGTAAACACGGTGTACACTTTATTTATAATCGTACGTTCACGACTGTGAATTGTTTTCATCGTTTTCTTTGGATAATTTTAAATATTTTTCTTTTAATGGAACGGTTACTTTAGTCGGTTTTCTTATTAAAAAAAAACTTAATAAAACTCGGTATGCATCTGTCATCTGTCAACGTCAAATAAAAAAAAATATATTTTTTCGCTCTTTGGTTTAGACAACAACCCTATTCAGCCCGTATTGTCTTAGATTGCAGTTATTTGATGTATTTTCTTATATTTCTTTAAATACAGAAGAATAAATTCCAAGATTTTTTTTTAAGGTACACGACATAAAGCCCTGTCGATCTCTATATTAATTTCCACCTGTTATAAATATGAAATGTTGTCAACCCTCATATATTTCTCGTCAGGCTTTAGTTGATAAGTAGCCCTCCAGACCTTCCGATCCGATCCGACCGATCGGAAGCAATCGGATAATGTGCAGTGCAGTTGTTAGGAAATTTCTTCCGATAAGTCGGATCGGATCGAAGGTCTGGAGCGGGTTTAAGAGTGCGCGCTTACTGTGGGGGCTGGCGGCGGCTCGGCGGGCCCGCGCCGCCAGCTGCCGCCGCCGCCGTCCGGCCCGCTCGAGCGCCCGCCGTACCGAGGCCTGCAACAACAAGCATAGCATTTGATTATCATTTACTAGCGACCCGCCCGGCTTCGCACGGGTGCAATGCTGATAAATTATGCATGTATTAAACCTTCCTCTTGAATCAGTCTATCTATTTAAAAAAACCGCATCAAAATCCGTTGCATAGTTTTAAAGATTTAAGCATACAAAGGGACATAGGGCTGTCCTTTGTATGCTTAAATCTTTTTTCTCTGTAGAAAGCTACTTTGTTTTATACTAAGCCATCTATTGCCATAAGATGCATTAGATATTGACAATGGTAGTTTCTAATAATAATTTACGTATGACTTGAAGGGGCATTTCACGTGAAACGAGTAGCGAAAAAAATCTCAGGTTGTGGATTTTGTTTATAATTGGACTTATATGTGACCTAAAAATACCCCTAATGTGACCTTACTTCGTAATCACAAAATAAAGATGCACATTTTTAGGTCACATATAAATCCAATTACCCCAATTATAAATAAAATCTATGACCTGAGATTTTTTTCGCTACTACAGTTGTGCTCTAGTTGGTAACTACCAAGTAGAGCACAACACTGATAAGTTGATAATAAAATAAATAATAATCCTTACCTTTCCCGTTCTGGTTCGCGAGTGTCCCTGGCGTCCCTGTCGCGCGGGTCCCTGGTGTCCCGCGCGTCGCGTGGTTCGCGAGTGTCTCGTGTGTCTCTAGGTTCGCGTGTGTCTCTAGTGTCACGCGTGTCTCTAGTGTCGCGTGTGTCGCGGGCAGAGCGCCACGCGCCTTCGTCGCGAGGTGGTGGTGCGCGTTCCTCGCGTCTATGGAGGAAAAATAGATTTATAAGAAGCCACTTCTCTCGCGATGTCATATAAAAATACGTATTTTTACACTTACAACTGAATTATAATCCAGCGGCGTAACTACCACGTTAAGCGTGCGGTAAAATCATCATGAGGCCTCACCTCCCTCGATGTAAGAAAACTGGACCGAATCTGGTCCTTTCGGGCCAGCGCTCGCTTCGATCGCCGGGCCGTGACATTTTACCCATCTTGTCTCCCTATGTGACTCAACTATTATGATCACATATAATATAACGGACATCGTAAACCAGCCAACAATAAGGTAAGACAGTTTCAGCGGATAACAAAAACAGAAAACACTGTTTGATATATTCTGCGTTGACGATGCGGTTGACGTAATTGAATAAGGCCTCTTAACGATTACACCCCGTATAGATAAATAAAGCCTGACCAGAAATATATGAGGATGCGCCATATTGCGGAATTTCACAATGTCAATGTATTTCGTGATTTAAAAATATCCAAAGAAAATCCCGAAAACCATACATAGCCGTGAACGTAATATTATAAATAAAGTGTACGCGTGTTTACTACACGAAAAACAGACGGGAAAAGAGTGCATTCGATTCAATTATATTACGAGGTTACCATAGGAACTGACAGGTATTTAAACTAATGTCATCATAGTGCGATTGGTTGCAAAATTGTTGCCATTTAAATCTTATAAATAGCGCCCTCTTGACAATCCTTAAATACAAATAACATCCATGACCCAGGCACAAATATTCGAGTTCATCACACAAATATCTGCCCTTGCCGGGATTCGAACCCAGGACCGTCGGCTCAGTAGGCAGTTGCTTAGCCACTGCGCGAACCGCGTCGTACATAGAGGTATCTATATCGGCGTCTGCCCTTAACACAAGAGCTCACTTTGGGACTAGGTCGATTTGTGTGCGGTTGTCAGACATTTATTTATTATATTTCGCCTGGTGGCAATCAAAACTGACTTAAATTTCTGTCACTACTCTCCATGACCTCGTATCTAGTATGTAGATCGATACTAAGATACGAGCTTTGTTTTAAGTAAGTACTTGTTACTTAGTGAATTTAGCTTGTCAAGAGACGATTTATACCTTTCTTCTCTGGGTGGAGGCGGGCGGTCGTCGCGCGGCGCGCGGCGCTCGGGCGAGCGCGGCCGCTCGTCGCGCGCCGGGCCTTCGCGCGCGCGGGCTGCGACAATACAACAATGTCTTTAGCATATGTGGGAGTCATGCTGTCTAAAAGATAGTCAACATCCGAATACCATCTTAACCTTTAAAATTACAATTATTAAAGACTACAAAAATTACTAATTATGATCCCCAAGACGCCAGCCGATCCGTACTGAAGCCTTCTGTTCTTAGTCTACTCTCTTCATACTTGTGCTGCCCTAGTACCGAACTAACCCGGTCGCCACGGCTCGGCCTTCTCCGGCTCCTTGCTGTCTCCCTGGCTCCACCAAACGCTCTCCTACTCGACCTCGACGTCTTGGTTACGATCCCCGAGACGCCAACTGATCAGTCTACTCTCTTCATACTTATGCTGCCCTGGTAGCGCACTCACCCGGTCGCCACGGCTCGGCCTTCGGCTCCTTGCTGTCTCCCTGGCTCCACTAAACGCTCTCCTACTCGACCTCGACGTCTTGGTTACGATCCCCGAGACGCCAACTGATCAGTCTACTCTCTTCATACTTATGCTGCCCTGGTAGCGCACTCACCCGGTCGCCACGGCTCGGCCTTCGGCTCCTTGCTGTCTCCCTGGCTCCACTAAACGCTCTCCTACTCGACCTCGACGTCTTGGTTACGATCCCCGAGACGCCAACTGATCAGTCTACTCTCTTCACACTTATGCTGCCCTGGTAGCGCACTCACCCGGTCGCCACGGCTCGGCCTTCTCCGGCTCCATGCTGTCTCCCTTGCTCCACCAAACGCTCTCCTACTCGACCTTAGCGTCGTGGTTACGATCCCCGAGACGCCAACTGATCCGTACTGAAGCCTTCTGGTTTTACCGTCTACTCTCTTCATACTTGTGCTGCCCTGGTACCGCTCTCACCCGGTCGCCACGGCTCGGCCTTCTCCGGCTCCATGCTGTCTCCCTGGCTCCACCAAACGCTCTCCTACTCGACCTTGGCGTCGTGGTTACGATCCCCGAGACGCCAGCCGATCCGTACAGAAGCCTTCTGTTCTTAGTCTACTATCTCTTCATACTTATGCTGCCCTGGTAGCGCACTCACCCGGTCGCCACGGCTCGGCCTTCTTCTCCGGCTCCTTGCTGTCTCCCTTGCTCCGCCAGGCGCTGTCCTGCTCGGGCTTGGCGTCGCGCTCGCGCTCGGGCTCGCGGTCTCTGGGCTCGGGCCGCGGGTCGCCGCGCCGCCAGCTGCTGCCCTGCACGGACGCCTTCTGCTCCTCCAGTCTGCGAGCGACTTCCGCCTCTTTGGCGCGGGCCTTGGCTTCCACGCGAGCCAGGTATTCTTGGTGTTCCCTGAGGAAAATGTATAGTTTAGCAAAACTTGTTGCGGCCGTTAAGTCCTAGCTTTTATGCAATAGCCGCAATATATGTAGAATAAAGCAAAGCTTAAGAGGCATTATTCCTTTAAAAAAACATATTGTGACAAATATATTGATAACTTCAACCAACTTTTTGAAGTGAATAATACTTTTCCCTGAGTTCTAGATTTGTTTAAAAAACTACTCGAAATGGACAAAATTCACGCAGGAAACTGTTTTTTTTTTTACTTATTTTCGACTGCACGCTAAATGCATAAAATAGCTATGTTACTCTCTAGAACTCAGGGGAAAGTATTTTTCACTTCAAAAAGTTGGTTGAAGTTATCAATATATTTGTCACAAATATGTTTTTTTTTTTTAATTATCAATATATTTGTCATAATATGAAAAAAAAGGCCTCGTAAATCTGGCCAACGCCCAGAAATTGGGGTCTTCCGACACCTCGCTACACTCAGCCAGTCAACTGTCTAGGCCCTAGTGTTCACGACTAGTGCTCACCTCTCTTTCTTCTCCTTCTGTTCTCTAGCGGCGGCCTGCTCCTCCTGCAGCTTCCGCTCGCGCTCCTCTCGTTCTTTCCTCTCCTCCTCCTCCTTGATGCGACGCGCCTCCTCCGCGGCGCGCTCCTCGGCGCGACGCTTCTCGGCCAGCCACTGTACAATAACGAGAGTTAGATTCATTATTTGGATGGATCAACGTTTTCTTGCTGTTATTCTGTCCGTGACCCGGGGGATAATAGTGATTAAATTTCTAAGAAAAGTGTTAATAATTGATATTACTGGTATTGTCAGGAGATAGTTCTACATAAGAATGGGCTTATAACTCCTTAAATTACAAAGCTTTTGCTAAATATAACCACGGAAAATCGTAGTTTTAAAAAGTGACTCAGGGGAATCACCATGGCAACGAGTGCCAGAAAACAGTTGATTGGTCAATCATCATCAAGGGTCTGACACGCTTTGATAGATAAAGATAGCCTTATTGCGATTCCTAAAGGAAGAAATAGAAAAGAGTGCCATGTTTTGTCTTTATCAGCGACAGAGCATTTTTTCATGGTCGGGTTATTGGCACACTTCAAATTCGAAGCAAAACAATCAGGCAGTATCAAAAGCGATATAGAGATAGAAGATTTTGTGTATTAAATAATTATTATTACCAGATAATTGACATATTAACGGATGTGGAGTGTTTGTGTGTAGCCTCAAAAATGGTGGGGTGATCAGTGTTTGGTTAGAAAAGCAACAGTTAACGAAAATAAGCGGATTTTACATTTCATGCGTAAGTACAAGTTTCTTTGTGTTTTGATCACCTATTTCTTTCTCAAATCTCACAAGAATCAAGTTACAAAGTTAAATCATTAGTTATATCATGAAAAAACTTGATAAAATAGGAAAAATCTGTAAATTATTTTCAAAATAACTCGGAGCATTTCGACATGTCAATATTGCAAATCGGTCAAATTGCGTAGCATAAATCTACGATAGAAGCCAGCTAACATAGACGTCTAAATAAATCAGTCGGTTTATAATCCAATTTGGGGATGCCTAGATATAAAATAAAAATTACCCCCATATTTGGGGAATCTATAGCAAATTGATATTTTCAGGACTCCGATTCCGACGGAGAAAGAACCGTGTAAAAAATGAATAGCTAGGCCTGAGAAAAATTAGATTTTTTAGCAACTAGTATTGGTGATATCCTATCTACTTATGTCGTTTACAATTTTACTATTTAATTTTGCTTTGTTACAGAATGTCCCAATAAGGCGGAATAAATAAGTCCATGAACGTGGACGGACTGTCACGATGGATTAAAAGTATCCTGAGTAGAATAGAAGAAAAAGAAGAAAGAAGAAGTTTCATCCTATTTTTTTAGTACTGGCCAGAATTTTTTTACAGTATTCAAGAGCAAATCAAAAATTTTGTTTCGAAACAATTGTTGTAAATACTTATTAATTAAAATTTAAACTAATTTCATTATTTTTATTATCAGAGAACCCAAGTATATTATTTTTATTTGATTATACGGACTAGTTTTGAAAATACTAAATATAAAGGTGACAGCAGCGTCGTCTAAGACTCATATCAATCAGCACTCAAATGACGACACCTTGTGGAAAATTGACAGTCGTAGCCTATAAAAGAACAGCGCTACAATTTTTATACTAAATCCGCCTTAGTAATAGTCCGACTTATGATTTACTGGGCTGTGACCATTGACGTATTAATTACATGGACACACAATCCGACGGAAAAAATGGCACCCTCCCAACTAATGCAAAATCACAAATCGCATTAGTTGGGCGATCAGTCTCGTTTAGACCATGACACGTGACGGGTCTCAAAAATGACTTAAATTTCAGTGAAAAATTGCAGAAATAACAGCTATAAAATAAAGAAAAAGGTCGGAATATTCTTTTTTACGCAGATTCTATTGATTAATTAACGAATCCTATGTAAAATCAGAGCATATTTTAGATTAGAATTATTAACTTTGTCCCTACAAAATGCACCTCATCACAGAACAAAAATCTAAGGAGTCGCTATAGTTGTTATTATTAATTAATAAAGGAGTGCAATAAATAATTATCCTATTTTTAGGGTTCCGTACCTCAAAAGGAAAAAACGGAACCCTTATAGGATCACTTTGTTGTCCGTCTGTCCGTCCGTCTGTCAAGACCCTTTTTCTCAGGAACGCGTGGACGTATGAAGCTGAAATTTATATCAATTACTCAGGTCTACTGTCCCTTGAAGCTGTGAAAAAATCAAACTTCTAAGCCAACGCAATCAAAAGATACAGCCGTTTATGCCGCAAATTTTCGACACTTGCAAGGGAATCAAAACCTACAGGGTGCTTCCCGTGAACTCAGAATCTTGAAATTTGGTACGAAGCAACGTCTTATAGCATAGATAAAGGAATAATTACGAAAACCATAAATTTTTTTTTAATACCTAACTTTGCACCTAATTTGCATATTTTCGACACTTGCAAGGGAATCAAAACCTACAGGGTGCTTCCCGTGAACTCAGAATCTTGAAATTTGGTACGAAGCAACGTCTTATAGCATAGATAAAGGAATAATTACGAAAACCATAAAAAAAAATTTGAATACCTAACTTTGCACCTAATTTATATGGGGCGCTATACATACCAGGTGCAAACTTAACTTAACCACTTAGGGATGGAAAGTGTTTGTACGGAACCCTCGGTGCGCGAGTCCGACTCGCACTTGGCCGGTTTTTTTTTTATTAAAATTCCCACGCGATCTTAAACAACGTGAAAAATTGAGGTCACGTTTAGTAAGAGACAGACGTCAAGAATAATTTCAGCCAAATAATTCGTCTCTCGTGTGTTCGTTCAGCATAATCATATACATATTTTTTATGTTTAATCAAAAGAAGCGTAAAAGTCTTTCACTCGACACAGTTTTATTATCTCAATAAAAACGTAAAAAATGTCAATGTATACAAAAGAAGCGTAAAATGGTTATGTAGTGTTTGTGGTAGTAGGTATACACTGTATACATAAATAGATATACACTGTCTCAGGTGCACGTCACATAGGATGCTGCGTTTAGTTACACGCGAGTTTAGGGCGAGAGTGGACGCATGACATTGCTATGTGTGCGGCGGCGAGTGAGCCAGTGTTATGAACATATGCCTTTTACAGGCAGATCCTACAGGTTACATTAATAAATTAATAAAAAAATTGCTCTGTTGTCATTGTTTTATTTTGTCTCAGAGTCTAGACACTGTCAGTTTAAACCTTTGAACGCCAAGAACACCTAAAGACAATGTGTGCTGCCGTGCATACTACGCCACCGACTTTCACGCCACGCCATCAAACTTTAAAGGGTTAAAAATGTCAATATTTTGCACTTGCCTTACTCTCATTTCACATACTAGAACAAGATGAGTTGAGAAATCATAATATCATTATTACTGATCCCTTCTATGCAGTGTCGGGACCCTTTTATGCAGTTGTTAAATAAAAACGTAACTTAATTTGTTATTAACAATTTACGAGATTATTTAGTTCAAACAACAAATATATTTTAATACCTAAATAAAATAATAATGAAAATATTTTTAGTATGTAAAACTATTAAAATCTGCTCCATTCGTGCCATGTTCCAAGTTTGACAAGAGACATGAGTCAGAATACGCTATAAAAGTTAATTTACACGAAAAATATTTGTGGTAATAAGTACGTAAGCCAATTTGACACTTAAACGTTTGAGTAAAGAGTTATTTTGTACGAAGTAATTATGTCGTTGTAAATTATAAATAAGCGTTATTGGCGTCTACTTGAACATGACAGCAGTGCCACTTTTTTCGACAAATTTGTTCGGGTCTGTGGCTCTATTATAAATAATACCTCAATGGCTGTGACCAATTACCTTTCGCCTACGGTCTTTTAAAATGAGGAACAAATAGATTTTTAATCGTTAATTGGAATATTTTCAAAAATATAAAAAGGGAATATACATAATTTTTTTCTCCTTTATTTGATTTTATTGGAAAATGAGTAAAAAAAATAAATGTTGTGAATTCGAGTATACTTGGAACGTTTCTCTCTAACCACTTTTTATGGGGTTTTTTTTTACGACCATGGCAACCCGACATTTTGACGTCATTATATGTCTTTCTCTTACGCCTGGTCGCTCTGTGGCAAATCTATAACTACTATACTATATCTATGATCATCATAGTCATTTACAACAACTGTGAAAAGTCTCGTCAGAGAAAATTCTTTTGACTGGATTGACTTACAATTAGTTTTTCTGGTGTTTGATATTATTTATTCATTTAAACTTTATTGCACAATAAAAAAAGTACACTTTTTTTCCATACATGGACCACCCTAACGGATAGCTGCCCCTGATTCAAATCAACATAGCTTCTGTTCAATACCAACCTCCTGTTTCCTGGCAAGGTGGTCGGACGACCTGGCTAGATTTGCAGGGACTCTCTAGACGCGGTCCATGTGGAAGTCTATTGAGCAGGCCTTTGTCCGGCAGTGGACGTCCTATGGCTGAAATGATGATGATGATGACCTACCGTAGGTCATCATCATCAGGTAGGTCACCTACCTCCTGTTTCCTGGTCTCAGCGCGCTGCTGCGCGCGCTCGGCGCGGCGCTTGGCGCGCTCGGCGGCGAGCTTGTCGGCGAACGCCTTCAGCCGCTGCGCGTGCGCCGCGCCGCGCTCCGCGCTCAGCCGCGAGACGAAATCGTCGCGGTGCGCGTGCATGCGCGCCAGCCGCGCCGCCGTCGCCACGTCGCGGGTGCGGGCCTCTGTACATCATAAAGGGCATTTGTGAATAACCGCCCCCGAAACAGAATCCGACGAATCGACTAACATCTATTACCATACCACACAGACAACCTCCACTAGACGGAGCATGTAAGGCGACCCGCGCGCACCAACGATATGGTACGGCAGAACATTAAAGTATCAACACGGCGGCCACCGTTTAGTTGCGTCCTTGTTTATGATCCATGCGTACGTCAACGAAAAAAGAAATTAAATAAATAACATGGTAAATTGTATTGTTAAGTGGTGTAGACAGACCTCATAAACATGGACGCAACTAAACGGTGGCCGCCGTGTTGGTACTTTAATGTTTTGCCGTACCATATCGTTGGTGCGCGCGGGTCGCCTTACATGTGCCTTACATGCTCCGTCTAGTGGGGGTGGTCTGTGCCATACCATCTCGACAGACAAGGCTTTCGATAAAAAAAACAACGCATTCAAATCGGACCATCCGTTTAGAAGTTACGATGCCACAGACAAACAGACAGATACACATTTTAAACTTGTAACACCCCTCTTTTTTGCCGTGGGTTAATTTCATAGAATACACGCCCAATAACGCAATAGAACATTACATACCTAGGGCGGTGACTTCGTGAATGTTCCAGATCGCAGGTATTTGAGGCCCGAACCAAAGGGGAGGTTTGCGAATTGAATTACCGCTCGTGGTCTGTCAAGTTTTACGTCTTGCCTCGGCCAGGAAGTGAGATATGCATAAAATCCCACTTACGTCAAATCAATCCCTCTGTTTTGGGCATTACTATTATATAGTGAAACCGTAACCATAAATCACTTGTAAATTTATTAGGTCCAGACACATCTAAATATTTCAATTCTCTTACTTAATTTTATAGTTAAACAAATCAATAAACACTTTTCGACCGCGATTAAGTCCCGTCTTGTTATAATAAAGAGTGACATGAAACGGTATTTTTGTGCAGGCATCAACTAACACAGGCCGCAAACTTTGTTATGCGTCCTGTCGCGTCTAGCCGACAAAATGCTGTGCCTCCGAGGCCTACCATGTCGTAACAACGGTAACATTACGAATGGGATTTATTTCGGAGGCAACACGTCTTTCCTCATGTCATACTCAGTACTCAACTCTCACTATATACCAAACTATTGCTCCTGCGTCTTAACGCGTACGGTATTTGGCAATAGTGAAAATAAATTGTATCATTGAACTCACTAAACACGCGGAACCAAATAAACTACCACTAACACTGGACATTATACTATTTTTAATTGTCCAAAAACTAAAAAGACGACATGTGTTGACTACTGACTTTTATGACGTCACAGACCAGTATCTTCATAGAAACTTCATATTAACAGATCGTTATAGATAATTCATAAGAAGTAGCTGATTTGAGCTGTCATCAAATACCGTATTGAGCTATTGCGTAGACGTAGCCAAACATTGCTTAATCCATACTAATATTATAAATGCGAAAGTGTGTCTGTCTGTCTGTTACCTCTTCACGCTTAAACCGCTGAACCGACTTAGATGAAATTTGGTATACAGATAGTTTGACACCCGGGAAAGGACATAAGATACTTTTCATCCTGAATAAATTTAGTGTTCCCGTGGGATGAGCGGGTAACACCGCGGGGCACAGCTAGTTTCTGATATGCCTTAGGGTCGCATCGCACCGCCATTTACCGTAAAAAAAATTGTTTGTTAATAGTTATATGTAGTAATGGCATGAAACGTTAAGCGATAACTCGGGTGTCGGTTTTCTGGACACATCAAACGGTTTACTAGGTTTAGGGTAGTGTACCTGTACCTAAACGTAGCCAGCCAACACGTAATTTTAATGCCCTTTCTCAAAAACAGTTCCAACTCACCGATGAGCTGTTGTATGCGTTCCTTCTCCTGCTGCTCCCAGAAGGCCTTGTCCTGTACTTGCTTCTCTTCTAGACTCTTCTGGAGCAGAGGTATCTCCTCCAGACGTTTGGCGCGCTCGAAGTAGTCCACCTGTGCGCATGTAGAAGTTTTCGGTTACGATCATGTAAGGAACATTTTCAATAATAGGAGCATAGACTCAGTTTTCTTTTTATATAAATAGTTGCAATGCTAACATTCTCGAATATGACAGTGACACTCGTTCGTGGCACTCTTTCAGTTCGGGCACTATAGCGAAAGGACTGAGTGTAACGTGGTAGAATTTCATTTCTGTTTAAATGATAATGGACTTGAAATGCAATATGAAACAGAGTGATACGAATTTATTGATTTAAACTTACACACATCATTATAATAAAAATTGGGCAAGTGTGAGCCCGACTCGCGCATGGAGGGTTCCGTACCCTAAAACAAGTTTTTTGTAAGGGAGCCCCCTTAAATATAAATTTTATTTTATTTTTAGTATTTGTTGTTACAGCGGCAATAGAAATCCCATCAAAAACATAAATGTTAAATTAGAGCCAAGTTCTCGCATGCAACGTTGTCGACTTCGCCGACAAAAGAATTGAGATCTATATGGGCGCCAAGTTCTTTGCCCTAAATTTTTTAAATACATGGACATGCGACATACTCAATGCATTTATTTTACTTGGGGTGTAATTCAATATCAAGACTGGACTTGGCTAGTTTTTACATATAAATTTATATTATATTTGTCTAATCATTAATCTATTTTCGTAAAGGTATGTACGCAAGTTAGTGTACGTCCCTGTTACTTATACTGTTAGCTTGATAATAATACTATGTTACTTTGATAAAATTAAGTCAGTTTGTGAAAACTAGCCAAGTCAAATCTTGATATTGAATTACACCCCAAGTAAAATAAATGCATTGAGTATGTCGCATGTCCATGTATTTAAAAAATTTAGGGCAAAGAACTTGGCGCCCATATAGATCTCAATTCTTTTGTCGGCGAAGTCGACAACGTTGCATGCGAGAACTTGGCTCTAATTTAACATTTATGTTTTTGATGGGATCTCATTACTTTTTGTACAGAAATTATTATGATGTGTGAATTATTTAATAATTAATTGTTAATTACTTGTGTGTGTGCTATTCTAGTACATCTTTTAAACAAACAAAGAATTTTCCAAATCGGTTAGTACGTGTTGGATTCTTGTGTGTGTGTGTGTGTGTGTGTAAGAGAGAGAGAGAGCAAGAGTGTGAGCTATGCTAATACATCTTTAAAACAAAGAAAGAATTTTCCAAATCGGTTAATAAATGACGGAGTTCTGAGGCAAGAAGCATAAATAATAATAATAATTAAAAAAGTAAAAAAATCACTGTTTTCGATTTTTTTATGTGTACACACACAATTACCAAGCTGAATGCCAAATTTCACCTTTCTAGGTCACCTGGAAGTGGGTTAGGTTTTTGATTACTAGTCAGTCAGTCAGTCAGTCAGTCAGTCAGTCAGTCAGTGATAAAAATACCGTTTTTTGGACTTTAATATCTCAATACCTATTTCACCTATATTTATGAAATTTGGGGTTTTAGTTGTTCTAAAGGATCCTAATACATGAGCCAAATTTCATGTTTTTATGTTAAATAGATTTGGAGTTATTGAGGGGTCAAAAGTGGCTCCAAACGGTTCGTGTAATATAACACACGGCTGCTGCTCGCCAGTTCTTGGGGTGAACTTGGCTGGACACGCTGCCGCGTGTCTAGATACATCATCTGTGAAAATTTCAACGGTCTAGCTATCTATCACCGTTCTTTAGATACAGCCTGGTGACAGACGGACGGACGGACGGACAGCGAAGTCTCAGTAATAGGGTCCCGTTTTTACCCTTTGGGTATGGAACCCTAAAAAAAGGGACTTAATCGCGTTCAAAAAGTTTTAATTTAATGACCTCGACGTTTCGAACGTGATGTTACGTCGCTTCGAGACCATGAACATAACATCACGTTCACATTCAATAAAGTGATATGAAACAGGGTATTTTTGTGCAGGCATAAATTAACACAGGCCGCAAACTTTGTTATGCGTCCTGTCGCGTCTAGCCGACAAAATGCTGTGCCTCCGAGGCCTACCATGTCGTAACAACGGTAACATTACGAATGGGATTTAATTCGGAGGCAACATTTAAAATTTAAAACCAACAACGAGAGAGCGGAAGAAATTATTCGGTTATTGCATGGTAGTGCTCCTGTATACCAATTCGAAAGCTTTATTTGTTAAATAACCGATTTTCATTGTCGTTCTTAGCTTCTTTGACCCTTAACTTGGCAATGTGCATTATAATTCAAATTCAAATCTTTTATTTCGAATTATTGCAATCCATATAATTATTAATAATGCATACCTTTTTTTTTCTCAAACCAGTATCATTAGATTTATCCTGCCTTAGTAAGGTTAGAACCATCGACCTTTTTCTGCCAATTTAAGGGTTAAAGATGTTAGAATCCATTGGTTGGAAAATGTACACAAGTTTTGTTATACATACTTGGGTGACCATCAAAGGGCGGACAGTGGATGCAATATACGTCAAAATCATGTCAAACGATATACGTAATATGGGTATGACTTCAAAAACTGCATACATCGAAATGTAATGAGTCTTATTCATGTTATGCTTTCGTCACCATATTGCATCCACTGTCCGCCCTTTGGTGACCATATAATAACTGAATAGCGTAATATAAAAACTGTGAGTACCTTCTTTTCCTGCGATTTGAGCCTGGCCTGCAGTTCACGGCGCTCCTTCATCAGCTCTTCAGCCTCGCGCTGGGCGATGGCTTCGGCATCCATTTTTTTCAGTCCCTGATCAAAAAATATTGCGGTTTAATAAAAATTGTACTGGCCAATTTTTATAGAAATGAAGCAAGGCTTTCTGAATGGAATAATGTAGTTTAGTTTCAGAAATAAACTGCAACTTAAACAAGGCACCGGTAGATCACTGTCACTAGCTGCCATCGACAGTTCATTATGGAACTCTTTAAGAGAGACCTATGTTCAGTAGTGAACATTTATCGGAGATGCCACGACTGCGCGACAGCGGCAGCCGACCGGCGGTGTAGGTATGTGTGTCTCGCTCACTCGTTATGCGCTCATTGCGCGCGAAGTGATGGCATCTCCTTATGAGATGTGTACACACATCCTCGACGAAACTGGATAAAACGCGCTCATAGACAGAATATACGTTCCGGACCACAACTCTCCACAAGGCAAGAGGAAAAGTCGATCCCAAGATCATCCCATAGGACGACCACCCACTGAAAACTTTTAGGAATCCCAAAGTTCTCAGTGGCATCCCAGATATCTGTATTCCCAATACGCTTGCGGACTTACCAGCTCTGCAAGATATGCGCGATCCTTTTGCGCTAGTGTCTCTCCCTGATGGCGGCCATTTTTGAAGTATAGCTACTCTTTTCGCATGCTAGCGCTGCTCTTCTAGACTAGCGGCCTATTATGACCCATGAGCCCGTGAACGGTTTCTTTCCCACCGAGGGAACTTAGATCTTTAATTCAAGTAATGCTTATGTATCGTTAGCTAATGCCGGTTTCACTAGTGGACAGAACAGTGAGGCAGAGAACAGGGGGACGGAACAGTTTGGGAGGACAGTGGCGTTCAAAAATAGGACAGTCAAATCCGCGTAGCGATGGAGCGTCGACCACGGCAACATTTACTCAAATTTCAGTACAAATAGTTTTTCTTTCCCTGACCCTAGCTTTTTGCACGGCATTGCCCTCGCGTTCTCACGAGTTCAGCCACAAGACAGACAAGCGAGAAAGGTGGGGAGGAAAAAAATACCGCGAAATGTGCGCGATCCTTTCGCGCAAGTGTCTCTCCTTGACCGCGGCCAGCTCGGAGGCGTCGCGGCGCTTCTCGCGCTAGGTCTCATGGCGTACTTACTGTGGATGCCCAAGTTTCAGTACGTATAATAGTGTACGTACCTCTTCATCCAGCTTGGACAGCACGCGCTTGCCCACATCGCTCTGCGCGATGTGCGCGATCCTCTCGCGCAAGTGTCTCTCCTTGACCGCGGCCAGTTCCGAGGCGTGGCGGCGCTTCTCGCGCTCCTCGCGCTCCGCCTCCTGGCGCCGCGCCTCGGCCGCCGCCGCGATGCGAAGCTGCTCCTCTTGACGTCTGGAGACAATCAAATAAGGCAGATTTAGACGAAGACAATTTTGAGACGCCTAAATTACGGCGCCTCGAAAAGGCACCGTATAAACACTTTCCGCGCCATTTTTTCGCCGCATGCCAGCGCTGGCGCGGAATATAACACGGGCCTATTTTTTGGCGCCAGTGACCCCCCCCCCCCCCCTAGAGTAGGGTTGCCATACGTCCCGGTACGCCGGGACATGTCCCGGTTTGAAGCATGGTGTCCCGGCGTCCCGGCCGATAAGCAAATTGTCCCGGTTTAAAAAAATCATACTTATTTAACAAAGGACTGGACTTGGTAAACAGTAATATACCTACAATAAACGCGACTAACTAGCTAGGCTAATCGTACGTGGATAGAACCAGGGACGTATTTACCCTAGGGCCATCCAGGCCATGGCCTGGGGCGCTAAAGTAAGTCCTGGTCGAAAACGCGCCGAAAAATTTCGCGCTCGCTACGCTTGCGTTTTTTTCTAGTTGTGTTACTACGCACCCCATCGCCGAAAAATTCTTACACTTGCTATAACTAAGCGCTTTATAGACACAACTACCATTATCCATTATAAAAAAAGTTCCTTGACTTCTTGGGGCGGCGAAACTTATAGGCCTGGGGTGCCAAATTTCAAAACACGTCCCTGGATAGAACGACGCACGTTTCCCGAATTACATTACAAAAATAGGTAACTTTTTAAGGTTTAGTCCTTGTCTAAACACGAAACAACTTTTAACACAGCCATTCAATGCCAGCGACCCGCCAGTCGGGTTTTCTGTTCGTTGATGCTTTTCACTACAAAGGTGAAAATGCATGTTATAGGCTACGAGCGCAGCGTCTGGCATGCGCTGCTGCCGCTGTGTTAATTCTGATAATTTTACAAAATATTGGTAAAAAGAAACATTTTTACGAAATCAACATTAACTAAACTATCTGTCAATTCAATTCATTTCGACACTCTGAAGGGAATCAAAATGATAGGGTACATCCCGAAGACCTAGAACTATGAAATTTTGCAAGTAATATCGTTACATACTACAAATACTTATAAAAATCTGAAAACCATACATTCGTAATAAAATCATAAAAAAATTAGTCCTTTCCAAACAGTATCATATTTGAAGAACTCGGTAGCGTTAAGTTTGCACCTCGTTTGTATGTGGCGCGATATATTTCAGGTGCAAACTTAACTTAACCAGGTCAATAAGATGGGATAAATAAAAATTTTGGCGGAACCCTCGGTGCGCGAGTCAAACTCGCACTTGGCAAGTTTTCTCTTAAAATGTCCCGGTCTGAGTCCCAACACTTATGGCAACCCTAGTCTAGATGCATTCTATCTTCGTCCTCCGGGTAGGCAAGCACTTGTGACTCCTCTGGTGATGCAGGTGTTTATGGGCGACGGTAATCGCTTTCCATCAGGCGATACGTTTGCTCGTTTGCCCCCTAAGACATAAAAAAAAAAAGGGTCGGGTACCTGAGCTCCTCCTCCTCGCGCACGGTGTTCAGCCTCTCGATGTACTCCTTCCGCTCCTCGATGATCTTGTGCCGCTGCAGCACGCGCTGGTGCTCGGCGTGCTTGTGCTCGTGGTAGTGCGCGACCATGTGTGCGCGCGCGCGCTCGCGCTCCGTGCGCTTGCGCGCCGGGAACAGCGTCTGCACCGCGCGCGACAGCACCTCGGCCGCGCGGACCAGCTGCTCGCGGACCTGGGATAGTTACAATCGTTCATTCGAGGATCACTCTAGTGTAAATTCAACCTAAAGAAAAAAACGATTTTAATAACGATTAGACGGGTCCACAACTCCACACAGAGCGGGCAGCCTCGCGAGGAATTCGGCGCATGCCTCAAGCATTGGATGAAATTACGCTCACCGAATGCCGCGCGCGGCAAGCTTGAGGCATTTTGTTCGCCCATTTGCCAGATAAAACAATATGGTGCCAAAGATTTTCCAGAAAAAGCGTTTTCAATCCATTTCCAAATAAACAAATAGCACACAATGTCAAGTAACGGTTATTCCGTTTCACGTAATACGTAAGTGTCGAACGCCATTTTGTTTTATCTGTAATATTTTGACCGAAGCAAAAACGTGTACATCCACGCTGCGCGCGGCAAACGACTAAGGCACCTTTGGAGGCGGCTCGCTATGTGGACGCGGCTATTGTAACACATACGTACAGTGCGTGCGCTGTCTGAATGCGATTCGAGTTTTATACCTGTCTCGCTTGCTTTTACGCGATCCAGAAGGACCTCACAGTTTTACCAAAAATCTGACTGAGACTGTACTCGTCCTTGGAGTTATTAAAACAAAAACTTGATGCATCTCCTCTCCTACCGCGAGGCACTTCATGAAGTTAATTTGTCTTCAATAGTATATTATATATATAGGGCGGTGAATTCGTGAATGTCCCTAGATCGCAGGTGTTAGTGCGAACCGAAGACTAGGGCTATAAATATGCGATCTGCGAAATTTACGAATTACCGCCCGTGGTTTGTCTAAAGTTTTACGTCTTTTCTCGGCCAGGAACTGAGATTCATTCCCCGCGTAGCGGTATGAAAATTCCACTTACGGCCTAAGATGACGTATATACACGAATTAGACGCCCCGGTTCTTAGCTCCGGGCCTGGCTGCAGCAATAAAGACTTCTCTAACACAGGTTTTACTCCTAGCTCAGAAGGCAGGGACTTCTACTGATTGTTTTTATTATTTTTGCCAATATATTTTATCTTTAAAGGCAAAGGCCTAACGGCCAGTACTAGCAACCCTAGGCGTCACTTTCTAGCCAATCGCGTGGTCAAAGTGTGGAACAGTTTACCCGAATCCGTGATTAGTGCACCCTCGGTGAACTCTTTCAAAAATAGACTGGACAAACATTTACAAACACAGAACACAAGTGAATAGTGATATGCACGCATCAGCTATAAGCTGCCTGTGCATTAAATAAATAAATAAATACCTCCTCAGCGGGCGTGGCCTGCAGGATGGCGCCGCCACAGGCTTCGTCGGCCGCCGAGCACCACTCGCCACCGCCCGCCTCCACGCCGAAATGCACGCATCTGTACAACAATGGTAGATTCTTTGACAAGGGGGTAAAATATGCCATTCAAATTCAAATTCATTGCGATTCATGTTGCACATAAAATATCTTAAATACTACCACATACTAGGTAGGTTCAAAACATGAGCCCTGTCGGGCACAGCAATATCTTACAACTAAAATGGAATATCAATTACAAACATTATGTCAATTACAAACTTGATTATTATTAAGATTTATACAAAAAAAATGCATTAAGATAGTGAGATAATAATAATTTAATACATTTAATAACAACAATATTCGAATTTGAGATCATTAAATTAGTCTTATGGATCAGCATTTTCTATGTCAATTTCATTTTCATAAAGGAATTCTTGGACAGTGTAGTAAGCCTTGTGTGTTAAGAACTTTTTAAGATTTTTCTTAAATTGGTTTAAGTTATTAAGTTCCTTGATTGCCTTAGGGATTTTAATAAATATGTATATTTGGATGCACATACCAAGAGAATTAGAGTGAATCATTTTCATTTTTGAGTCAGGTAGAGCCAGTCTATTTCTGGGTCGCAAGTTAGGCGCGTGTGAATATTGCGTGCCATTATGACACGAAGTGATTATTTGGAAAGTAATGTAAGCATTATTTACGGTAATTGTTTTATTATGAAATTGTGCAGGCGTAAATTAACACAGAGCGCTAATTAGGAAGCACCCTGTCGCGTCTAGCCGTGTTGCTGTTACTCCGAGGCCTACCATCGCGTGACAACTGTCACGTCACGTATGGGATTTATTTCGGAGGCTGCTAAAGTAAGACGATCACACCTATATAAACATACATCCTAAATAGGATTTCCAGATTGCTTACAAACAACAGTATTGACTAAAATGATAAAATTATTTTTATGCCTTTTCAATTGTGTTTCTGACTTCAGAATTGTACGCATTTTATTAGAATCCATTCTATATATGAAATAATTAAAACAAATGAAACTGAATGAACTTTATTCTGTAAGTAGGCCACAGGACAGTTTTGTCTGAATATGAATTATGTACATTCAAATCTAAATGTCAGCCCATAGCTCTCTGGCTCCTTGGTATGAAGACGAAGCCTAGTAACTACATAGTATCAAACAAAGTCGCCTCCAGCTGTCTGTCCCTATGTATGCTTAAATAAATCTTTAAAACTACGCAACGGATTTTGATGCGGTTTTTGTAATACCTAGTTGGTTACTAAGTTATGTTACTGTAGTAATCTTTATCTACATAAAATATACCAACGAAAGTTGAATAAACTATACATATATTAAAATAAAGTACACACAATCAGGATTTACATTTGTCAATATCATTTAAAATGAACTCCTTGGGCCTGAACACAGGCCTTCAAAAGACGAGGCCAGTCATCAATAGCGGCACGCACGGTTGTCATATCTAAGTCCGTCACTGCCTTAACTATGGCCCGCTTGAGGGAGTCAAGATTTGTGTGGGGTTTAGCACAGGCTTTCTCCTCAATAACCTGCCATATGGCATAATCCAGGGGGTTAAGGTCCGGGCTGGAGGCCAGCCAGTCTTCGTGGGCAATAAAGCCAATTTTGTTCCTTCCAAACCAGGCTTGACTTGTTTTTGCCTTATGTGCAGGAGCTGAGTCTTGTTGAAAGATCCATGACTGGTTTTGAAATAGGGCATGGCTTAAAGGCTTCACTGTTGGTTCGAGAACGGTTTCCTAGTAAACTTTAGCCCCAGTTTTCACACCTTTTTCACAGAAATGTACCTGTGTTAGCCCTGAGTATGACACACCCAGCCAAATCATCACATAAGATGGACGATGGCCTCGTTGCACTCTAGGAACAGCCTCACTCGCCTCTTGACTGTTTTTTGCACACTCTGTCATTCTGGCGGTTACAACATTCTTCAATGGTAAATTTTTTTTCATCTGTAAATAGTATTTTTCGGTGGCCATTTTGTGCGTACCGCTTCAGTATCACGCGACTTCTCTTCAGCCTCATAGTCTTCAATCGTCCATTAAGCAAATGACCTCTTCATCTGCGATAAGCGTGTAGTCCAAGGTCTTCATTGATAACTTTTTTTAGGGGGCTTCTCTTCACAGACATCTGAAGTGCCAACAACTTTTGCTTCCGGACGTGATTTCTTGCGACTCTCGCCTTCACTGCCTTAATAAGAGCTGGGGTCCGAACGGTGCGTGGTCTTCCAGACCTCTTTCGGTCATCGAAGCTCAGGGTACTATTGTACCTATTGATTGCGCGATAAACGAATTGTTTGTTGGTTTTGAGATTTTGAAGCATCTTTCAAATCATGTTTGGCGGGTGCCCACATTTGTGCAATGAAATTACAGCGACACGATTCTCTTTTAGACCCAAATCCATTATAAAGACGACGTGATAAAGTGTTATGTGTGGTATAAAATTATAGCTCACAAATCCACCATATTGTGCCATTTTTAATTTTTTTGGTAGCATTTGTTTTAACGCAAAAAAAGAAGTTGCAAATCGAGTAACACAACTTAGTAACCAACTAGGTAGATAGATTCAAAAGGAAGGTTTATATGTATAATACATGTATAATTTATCAGCATTGCACCCTTGCGAAGCCGGGGCGGGTCACTAGTAATAAATATAGTTCGAAAATAGATGGAAGGCAGGGCACATCATGAACAAAAACATTAGCTCATTAAAGTAGAATGTCCACTTAAACAAAGTTTACAACGATGAAAACAGAAATCTGTCGTTAGAAACCACCCACGCTTTTCTAGGTAGAAATGATGAGAATAAGACCACTGATCTGCATGTCGTTGTGCCGCACACAGTCCACCAGCAGACGCTCCAGGTGGAACAGGTCGTCGGTGGCCGCCAGCTCCAGCAGTCTGGAGAACTGCATGCAGGCGTAGCACTGCGCCACTTGTGTGTGAACACTCACTTGTTGGCGTGGTCGACGCGGATCTGCATGTCGTTGTGCCGCACACAGTCCACCAGCAGACGCTCCAGGTGGAACAGGTCGTCGGTGGCCGCCAGCTCCAGTAGTCTGGAGAACTGCATGCAGGCGTAGCACTGCGCCACTTGTGTGTGAACACTCACTTGTTGGCGTGGTCGACGCGGATCTGCATGTCGTTGTGCCGCACACAGTCCACCAGCAGACGCTCCAGGTGGAACAGGTCGTCGGTGGCCGCCAGCTCCAGCAGTCTGGAGAACTGCATGCAGGCGTAGCACTGCGCCACTTGTGTGTGAACACTCACTTGTTGGCGTGGTCGACGCGGATCTGCATGTCGTTGTGCCGCACACAGTCCACCAGCAGACGCTCCAGGTGGAACAGGTCGTCGGTGGCCGCCAGCTCCAGCAGCCTGGAGAACTGCATGCAGGCGTAGCACTGCGCCACTTGTGTGTGAACACTCACTTGTTGGCGTGGTCGACGCGGATCTGCATGTCGTTGTGCCGCACACAGTCCACCAGCAGACGCTCCAGGTGGAACAGGTCGTCGGTGGCCGCCAGCTCCAGCAGCCTGGAGAACTGCATGCAGGCGTAGCACTGCGCCACTTGTGTGTGAACACTCACTTGTTGGCGTGGTCGACGCGGATCTGCATGTCGTTGTGCCGCACACAGTCCACCAGCAGACGCTCCAGGTGGAACAGGTCGTCGGTGGCCGCCAGCTCCAGCAGCCTGGAGAACTGCATGCAGGCGTAGCACTGCGCCACTTGTGTGTGAACACTCACTTGTTGGCGTGGTCGACGCGGATCTGCATGTCGTTGTGCCGCACACAGTCCACCAGCAGACGCTCCAGGTGGAACAGGTCGTCGGTGGCCGCCAGCTCCAGCAGCCTGGAGAACTGCATGCAGGCGTAGCACTGCGCCACTTGTGTGTGAACACTCACTTGTTGGCGTGGTCGACGCGGATCTGCATGTCGTTGTGCCGCACACAGTCCACCAGCAGACGCTCCAGGTGGAACAGGTCGTCGGTGGCCGCCAGCTCCAGCAGCCTGGAGAACTGCATGCAGGCGTAGCACTGCGCCACTTGTGTGTGAACACTCACTTGTTGGCGTGGTCGACGCGGATCTGCATGTCGTTGTGCCGCACACAGTCCACCAGCAGACGCTCCAGGTGGAACAGGTCGTCGGTGGCCGCCAGCTCCAGCAGCCTGGAGAACTGCATGCAGGCGTAGCACTGCGCCACTTGTGTGTGAACACTCACTTGTTGGCGTGGTCGACGCGGATCTGCATGTCGTTGTGCCGCACACAGTCCACCAGCAGACGCTCCAGGTGGAACAGGTCGTCGGTGGCCGCCAGCTCCAGCAGCCTGGAGAACTGCATGCAGGCGTAGCACTGCGCGACTTGCCGCACCAGGCGCACGAGGGCCACGTCGTTCAGGGCGGTCGTGTACTGGACCAGCGGGGAGTCTGTGGGAAATAATATGAATGTTTAACATTTGACTCACTGTGCCTCTGACCCCACAAAAATTAAGAAGTGCCCCATAATTATTAGGGATTGAAAAATACTTGTAGCGGTTAGAGTTACAAAGTTTGTGATCATTGAAATTTTGACTGCGGCCATCGTTGACGACAGTGGAAGCAGTTCTCAGTTGTTGGTCACAGGCGAAGTCAAAAAGAGTTAAAACAATAATAAATCGACGAGAACGCATGTCGAGTTTTGTACTTTTGATGGTATTTTGTATTTATTTTCTTACATTAAAAGCATGAAAAAAATACGCAATTAAGTATAACAGGTTATCACTAATTGACTAGCACGTTATTATATCGCAGATTAGCAAAGCAATATTATTGTTTCTTTTAATATGGATTTCCGAAAAGTCACGCCACTGATTCAACTGTGTGATTTGTGGTTAGAGTAGATAATATATCCTAATCCTATATCCAGATCAATAAATGAAGCAATAGTCTAAGATCCCTTTAAGAACGACCTTCACCGAGATGTTTATTTGATGAAATGTATTTTATATTTAATTTAATATGTCAATAAATATATTGCATATGGGTTGCCTAACAAATTTTAGTCCAGGGTATGTTTAATTAATGATAAAAAAAATTTTTTTTTTAAACATTTGATTATTAGATAAATTCTATACCAATCGAAAGTATGAAGCCCATAAAATATGCAAACGTTAGGTTGCCTATTCTTTTCCCGTCACAACTATCGGGTAGCCAGGTTTAAACTGGTAAATCTATACTAGCATTTTGCAACGGTCTGATTATTGAATTGAAATTAAATAACATTAAAGATTATTTTATTATGAACACGGTGGTATAGGGTTGCCTGCGAAAAATCAGTCCAGAATTCCGGTTGTCGACTTTTGACAAGTAAAATATTGCAGCGAGTGAATGTGTGCGACTGAGAGGCTCAACCAAAACCATCCCATACGATAGAAGAGGACACAGCATAGCAGCTGTATGAAGTCCGCCCATTTAAAAAAAGAGAGTGCGCATGCTATTTGTACTTGAAAATGAAAAGCATAGCGATAGACTCGTATATGCTGTGCATTATTTTGGAGTAGTTCATTATTAAAATAGAGAAATAGTTATTTAACTTTTTTTTTAATCAATTAATTAATGAAATAATGATCTTTATTCTGCAAGTAGGCCACAAGGGCACTTTTACATGTCTGAGTCTATCGACATTTCACAAGAGGTGACCACTGTTGAGAAGAAACTCCGAAAGATTATATACATTACATTTGTTTTATTCTACTACCTATGTTTCTACTTGAATCACTTAAAATTAATGCCGTTTAAACACTTTTCACCGTTGGTTAAAATTCTCCAACATTTAAAAGTATGAGAATCTCTGAACACCATGATGACGTAGGCTTGTGTCAGTCACGTGGTTCGCGAGTCTCGGAAGAGAGTACCAGGCGGAGTATATTATTATACCATGCATTTTATTGTATCTGTAGCGACAATCTACTCCAAAATAATGCACAGCATATACGAGTCTATCGCTATCCTTTTCATTTTCAAGCACAAATAGCATGCGCACTCTCTTTTTTTAAATGGGCGGACTTCAAACGGCTGCTATGCTGTGTCCTCTTCTATCGTATGGGATGGTTTTGGTTGGGACCTCTCAGTCGCACACATTCACTCGCTGCAATATTTTACTTTTCAAAATTCGACAACCGGAATTCTGGACTGATTTTTCGCAGGCAACCCTATACCACCGTGTTCATAATAAAATAATCTTTAATGTTATTTAATTTCAATTCAATAATCAGACCGTTGCAAAATGCTAGTATAGATTTACCAGTTTAAACCTGGCTACCCGATAGTTGTGACGGGAAAAGAATAGGCAACCTAACGTTTGCATATTCTATGGGCTTCATACTTTCGATTGGTATAGAATTTATCTAATAATCAAATGTTAAAAAAAAAATTTTTTTAATCATTAATTAAACATACCCTGGACTAAAATTTGTTAGGCAACCCATATGCAATATATTTATTGACATATTAAATTAAATATAAAATACATTTAATCAAATAAACATCTCGGTGAAGGTCGTTCTTAAAGGGATCCTCTACTACAAGTTAATCAGAAAAGAGCTCTGAAAGACCACCAATTGAATATTAGACTTACTGGGTTCGTCCTGCAGCGCCTTGATGACTCCCTTGACGTTGAGGCAGATGGTGAGCGGGTCGAACTCCACCTCGAGCCACGAGTACAGCTGCTGCAGCTGCGGAGACGCCAGCCCCACCACGTTCAGGCGGACGACGTCTGGAAACACAACATGTCAGAACATGGTTCCTAGATTTCTTAATGATGTGAAGTGTAAGGTTATAAGTTCTGAGTCAACCGCAGGCGAGCGGTAGACGACACAGTCGCCCGACTGCAGGTCAGTAATGCACTTGGAACCGACTGAATTCGGCGCTGCCGTCTGCAGTTAGGTACGAAATTATAACAGCGAAATGATGGCTGGAAATGTCGCTGCCACGCGTCGTCTGCTGTTGCGTGGAGTTGGCTACGAAATCATACTTTTAGAGATATATTTGGCCACTTTGACTACTGCTACATCACAACGTATTTGACATTTTTAAAAGTTAAGTGAGATGAGAACGTATTTACAGGTAAAAAAGGCTAATCACACTAATTATAACATAGACCAATTTTGATAAAATTCGGTATGGAAATAGCTAATACCCTGTATTACACCACATAGGCTCTTTAACCGATAAACTAGGTCGATGCAGAGTCAGCCACCGGCTAAGCTTGCATCATAGATTGGAGCGGAGTTTTATTTTTATTTTTTTTGAAATTTTCTCTTCGTCACAACCAAGCGAAATTTAATTTGTGCATTTTAAAACAAAAATTTCTAAAATCAGTTGGGAACTCGCTGAGATCTGCGCATTGTTACGAAGTCCATTCGAGTCGATTCATGGGAGCTTCGCTCGCTCCGCTCCAACCAGGAACAGTCAAATAACTATAGATTCGCAGCTTAAGGTAGGGCTACCTTTGAGCAGACTGGTCCTGGTGGGAGGCTGGGCCAGCCCCAGCAGCACGGCCAGGCGCTGCGCCTTCTCGACGGGGCTCTTGTCGGTCTCCACGAAGCGATCGAACTCCGGGTGCAGCGAGGGCAGCGGCACTGACAGCACGGCTACCAACACGCGGCAGGCCATTCTGGAGAACGAATCATTTATTAGCAAATTAGAGACCTACTTCGCCTGCGTGAAAGAGAAAGCCATAACCCTCTTTTTTGCTTCTCCGTAGGAGGATGCGCAGCTACCAGTAAAGAAAAAATGTTGAAATCGCTCCAGCTGTTTAGGCGTGATGAAAGAACAAAGATTTGTTTTTAAACTTTAGATTATGAAACGGTTTTAGGTATACATCACTCTTTTAATATGAATAGAACGATATTATTATTATTTAATAGCCTATTGGTGTGTCCCACTGCTGGGCAAAGGCCTCTCCCTTAGATTTCCACAGGTCCCTGTTTGATGTCTCGTCCGACCAGTTGCTAAGGAATGCGTCCAAGTCATCGAACGATAATCAAAGAAAAATCTAAGAGAATAAATCATGGTTGTTTAGTGTTGGAGTGGACTTCTGCTCGACGTGTTTCGGTTCATTCCGAGTATTGAAACTATTAACCGTTCAATAACCTACTAAAACAATGATTTAGTTAAAGTTAAAATTAATATTTTAACATATCGAATGCACGCCATTTGAGCAATGAGGTAAATTCTCCAAGAGCACCTTTAACTACTTAAGATTTCACTTTCAGAACCAGAGAATAATCAACTTTGACGACGTGGTCGGTGCAGTTTGTGCACCTGCCTACTCAGCCAGCGGTCCTGGGCCCGGGCCGGGGCAAATATTTGTGTGATGAGCTCGTATATTTGTTCCTGGGTCATCGATGTATCTATATATGAATTTATATATTATGTATATCGTCATCTAGTACCCATAGTACAAGCTTTGCGTAGTTTGGGACTAGGTTGATTTGTGTAAGATTGTCCCTTAATATTTATTTATTTAACTTACTTCTGCAGCTCCTCCTGGGTGATGTTTTTCTTCATCTCCCTGGACAGCTGGAACAGCTTGAGCAGGGCTGCGGCGTGGAACAAGCAGTGTCCCGCCTTCCAGAAGACAAGGGCCAGCTTGCCGTAGTAGTTGGCCATGGTTTTTGCCACGGGAGTCTTCTTGGACATGTTCATGAGGCTGTGGATGTCTTCGATGGCTTTGTAGGCTTCCTGTTGGGAGATAATTCAATATAGTGTGTGAATAATATGGGTGAGCGGAAATCCACATTAGATAATCACTTTTTAACAACAAAATAACCGACGTCAACGAAATGAAGTTATGTTATACAATGGGACCAACTAGAAAGTATGCGCTTTGAAACCAAAAGAATTCTCCAAATCAGTCCAGCCGTTTTCGAGAAATCGAGGAGGATATACGTAAAAAAAAACCCTAACCCCATAACGTAACGTTGTTTTAATTGTAATTACCTACTAACCCTAGTTTGTAAGGTATAACTACTAATAAAATATGTGTCCTTAGTTACATGAAATAAATTTATTCATTCATTCATTCATTCATAACCTACTCCGTCTTTTCCCCCTTACGATTATGCTAAGTGTCAACTCCGTGATTCATTGGTCTGATAAGTTAAATATTGAACAAATTAAAATTTATACAATTTGTGTGTTATTATTTATTTCTTGTTAGATTTTTTATGAAACATTCTATCAAATGCTTTTTTTATGAAATAACATAAGTGAACATAACAAATGAATTTTTCAGACTGGTGATAATTATCAGATAATTATCAAGAAGCATAATTATCTTGATAATTACGAACCCTGTTCACTATAAATTGTTGCCAGTTACCTGCCAAAGCTCCATCTGAATAGCGCTGTCGAGCTGGAACAGTCTGGTCTCCAGGTTAAGCTGCTGCGTCTCTGGCTTGGAGATGCTGACATTGCCAGTTTGCACCTGCAATACAAAAAAGAAATAACTTTTCTATCCTCACTCGGTCTGTAATATTGTATAACCCTAAAACAAGAAGTGCCTTAAGAGTTTGTGATGAGCAAGGTCCGGAATTTTTCATAGCAAATGTCAAACTTTGATAGGGTTCGACCAAAGTGTTTTATCGACTATCGATGCATAATTTTCACAACATCGTTAAAGTAATGAAATCAGGCTTTTGGATATATACACTGGCGTTCAGCTAATTAGCAACATCATTATTTTATTCCATACAAATGCATATAAAATATGACTTTAGAAATTCTATGAACAACGTTTGCCAATTTTATTATTAACAAAGAGACGCCCGCAACTTCGTCCTCGTATTTTTTTATTTACTGAGACGGATATAAAGTATTCTATAACCATCTTTGGATGCCATCCCTGTACCAAAATTGGTTAAAATATGTCCAGCCGTTTCGGCGTGATCCGAGACAAAGAAAATTATGACCAACAGATGGCGCCAGGCAGGCATGGCGTCGCGCGCCCATACAAAACAAATGACGACCGTGCATCACGAAAATGAAAAATGAAATCGTGACCCCTTTCCGTAGAAAATATCATTTCAATACAAATCTAGAATTTTATAATAGTATAGATAACATGGTGTACACGTGTTTAAACAAGTTTTAGTATAGTGCAAATAAAATTTCTGTAAAACATATTTTTTAGAAAATAGACATATGTGTATTCCGTTTCTAATTTATTAAAGTATGGAGTTGTAAGTTGTTAAAAGTGTTAATTTGAACATGTCTAGTTTCTAGAGAACATGTTTTATAGAAACTTTATTTTCATCTCTCCTGTTCGGAAAGTGTCATTTTCATGAGTAGATAGCCGGGTGGAAAATAGCTTTTCCATCCCTAGGGTGGAAAGTAATTTTTTTTTAATTGTCACGGAGTCAAAGACTATTGCCATCTAGATGCACGTCGTTACCAACTCAATTAGGTACAATCTAGTCGGCCGTGGTAAGTGGCCATTAAAAAAAAATCTCCAAAGGTTAGATATATTTATTTATATCCAATTATTATTAAATATAAATATGTATGTATTATTATATTTATAATACGTACATATAATTCTGTCCCTCATTTTATCGATAGAATCATACATTTAAATAAAAAAACAAAATTGAAACCATTGGATTTGTCTTTTTTTTTAAATATTGTCGGTACGTATATTTTAACTTTTTTTTTCTATTAAGAATAATTATAATGAAAGTTTGCAATAGAAAAAGCGGGAACACGAGATTAAATATAAATACCATGTCTTTTATTGATTATTGGTTAAAAATAACATGGACATTAATTTAACTCACTCATGACATGTGAGTGTAGTATTTTATTTTCCTCGCAGTCGAAATGAAAAGTAGAGTGTTTAACTCGGGTGAAATTACCCATTTCACCCTCGAACTATTGGCGCTCTCACTCCGTTCGAGCGCCAGAAATATCTCGGGTGCAATGGGTAACTTTCTACCCTTGGTTAACAATCTACTATTTCCCTATAGTAAACCTTGTTTAAACACCCATACTTATACTTATTAATAACATAATAATAAAAATGGTCAACCGCATCTTACATTTTTCATCAAAAGATATTTTATACGCAGTTGTATGAAATAAAATAATGATGTCCCTAATTGGCTGAACGCCACTGTATATATCCAAAAGTCTGATTTTAATTACTTTAACAATGTTTCGTTAAGTGAAAACTATTTATCGATAGTCGATAAAACACTTTGGTCGAACCCTATCAATGTTTGATTTTTGCTATGAAGAATTCCGGACCTTGGTGATGAGCCATATTGTATTTGTTACAAAATGTGTGTAGTACATTGCATACGGTGGTGAATTCGTGAATCTCCCAGATCGCATGTGTTTGTGGCCGGAACGGTAGGTGAGGGCCATAAATATGGTATCTGGGGCTTTACGAATTACCGCCCTTGGTTTGTTTAAAATGGGCAGAAAATCCCACTTACGGCCTAGGGTGACATAAAAGTTATTAATATCCTATTTAGAAGTGCCATCCAGTGGCTATGTCGATTATTAGGTAACTGAACAATAAATGTTGGAGTTTGAAACCAAACAGCCGTGTTTCACTGACAAACAAATGTATTTATTTCTTTCCATTGATGTTATCTTCTATACTCTATGTACAGTCGCCATAAGACATATCGCAGCATATAAGGCGTTCATAAATATGTGAACATGTACTGTAAGGCCCAGTCAATAAGAGTCGTGTTCAGATATTTTATGGACGCCTTATATGCTTCGATATTATCTGATGGCGACTGTACAACCTCTTCTTTTAATTAATTTGGGTACTTAAAAAGATACATTATTTTGTGAACTGGCTTACTTGACACTGCTGTAAAGAATTGTTACATCAATATGAAACTCGTGTGTTATCTTAATACTTAATAAAATTTTACATTCATCAAATTGTTTTGTAATAAAATTGTGCAGGCATAAATTAACACAGAACGCTTTAGGAAGCGTCCTGTCGCGTCTAACCCACTTGATGCTGTTCCTCCGAGGCCTACCATCACGCAACAATGGTCACATTACCGATGGGATTTATTTCGGAGGCTAGTATAACATTTAGACATATATTATTTTACTTATTATGATGTTTGATGTCACATCTCATGTTTTCAGTGTTCTAAAACTGGGTACCATCTAAAATAATGACGTAAGGGGTGTTATAAGTTTAACACCTGTGTATCAGTGGCTGTCTGTGGCATCGTAGCTCCTGATGTACCAATTTAGGAATCGAAAGACATGTCAGTCGAGATGGTTCTTAGCTATGTCTGGTGAAAATAGGAAGAGTAGTTTCCAAGATATTCTCTTCAATTGGAACAAATGACAAGATTTCAGCCAATATTGAAGCTAAGAATTCCAAATTTTGTAGTTATGTTCAGTTTTAGTATCATTTCCTATATCATTGAATGAGGGTCTCATGATGACCAGCTACTTGTTTCGGGGGTATATTGAATTTTTTATTAAAGTTATTTTGTATCTCATATGTTTCTGTTTATTTTAAGTCATATAGATTTGAAAGTTGTAAGAACAGAATCAAATTTGAAATTGGCATTCAAATGTCTGCTACTCTAAATATGAACCTCTAGATGTCCTGATTTAGTCCCAGTAGATCTGACACTATAAATTGAGTAAGCAATGAGGGGAAGAAGAACGCTACAGCACCCTCTATATCCTAAGACACCAAAACCATCTAAATATGATTATAACTCACGGTGGGCTTGCAGATATCCTCCAAATGCTTCCTCAGCTTGTCGCACAGCTTCCTGAACTCCGTCTTGCGGGAGTACTTGAGGCAGAACTGGAAGGCCATGCGGGCGATGTCGTGGTACAGCGTCTCCACGTGCGCGTTGGTACGAAGCAGCTCCAGGCATTGGCAGTAGGACTCCCAGAGGAATTTCACCTGGGAAACATTTGACATGTATATTTCAAGTCTAGCTAATTATGACGACGCGGATGTCGCAGTTAGTAGAGCGCCTGCCTACTGAGCCGGCGAGCTCGGGTTCGAATCTCAGCCAGGGCAAATAATGTGTGTTGAAGTTGAATATTTGTGCTTAAATATGTATTATCATCGTCTAGCACCCACAACACTAACACTATTGGGACTAGATCGATTTGTGTGAGGTTGTCTAATATTTATTTATTATAATTAAAATAGCGTACTTTCAATATTCTTTATGAAAACCTGTGTTGATTCACGGATGTGTTTTTGGTGATATATAAATCCAGGAAATTAATATAACCACAATAGTGGCTTCGACTGCACGTTAAAAAATTATGAAAAATTGCGATTTGTTTGTCTTAAGTGACGCCATTAAAAGGGAGTTTTGCTTCCCATGGTTTCAGTAGATTCTTACTAAGACTAACTTGAGCATGCGGCCTCCTCATTTAACAGCGTAAAAGTGGGGAGTGTAAACCTGTAACATTTTCTGTAGAAATAACCGGTGATTTACCAGTAATCTGGTGATTTCCATACAAAAATTACCAGTTTGTGTTCCCTAGGTAAGAGCTCGACTTTAATGAGAGTAAAAATTGTCTTCATGTCTGTTTGATCTTAGCCGCGAGCGGTTCGACGTGTGAACAAATAGAGCGGCAAACGTGCCCGGCGGCTCATTGCGTGATATTGTCTTTAACGCTCACTGCTGCCCCGTAGTCGTGGCCGGGCAATCACAGTAGTTTCCTAGTTCATTTTGATTTTACACCTAACTGGCGGAGTATGTAATATTAGACTAGAATCAATGTTAAGATCTGTTGAAGATTTTACATCAAGAGTCACACCATGCTAACTCTTCGAAGCAAATGAACTGTCAAACCATACTAAGTGAGTCAGTTGGTATAGTTTGATAGTTCATTTGCTTGGAAGAGTTTGCGTGGTCTGACTCTAAATTACTTGATGTAAAATCTTCAACAGATCATAACATTGATCTTTTTCATTAAATAGACTATGCTCAAGACATAAAGTGATAAAATCTATATATATAAAAGAAAGTCGTGTTAGTTACACTATTTATAACTCAAGAACTTGGCTGAAAATTAGTGGGGAGGTAGCTTAGAACCAGGAGAAGGACATAGGATACTTTATTTTTTTCTCTACATTTATCGACTTTCAGGTGGTACAAAGTTCGCCCATAACATATTATATATAAATCAATATTTACCCATGGAGTCAATATAGTCCTGTCAGATCTGTCCTGCGCATCCTCCCCAGACACCGCACTGAGCAGGATGCTCTCCGGTGTAGCGAGGTTGTCCAGGTCATCCGTGTCAATGACAGCTTGGGTCGACTGTGCCCGGGCGGCCTCCGTTCTCTCTTCTGCCATTCGTAAATAGCCTCTGGTAATGCAGAAGAGTTAGGTAAAGAATTTGTGATAGAACTCTGAATGTGTTAAACTACCTGTAGCTTATCTATACTTATAGTGTTATTCTAAATCTCTTATGAAGGGATTAGGGCAAGCACTGTCTAAGTCCAATTTTTTTAGTTTTTGGCAACCAACTGACTATTCTATTATGGCTGGGGTAAAAATCTGCTGGGTCTAATTTATTCTTTCATATATTTTTACTTGCAACATAGATTGATTTGTGATTTTATGTGCTGTAAAATTTTGCAAATGTAACTTAGCCTGTTCACCCTTTCAACCCTTTTAATTTGTAGTGTAATAAAAGAAATTTGTATTTAATACAATACAATAAACATACTCTTATTGCACATCTCAATCATTATTGAAATAATATAACATGAGATATATTAAAACAAAAGGTTGTCTTATTGCTAAGTAGTGATTTCTTCCAGACAGAAATAATGCAAGTACAAAGATTACAAGTAGTCAATTTTTCATTTGGAACATAATACAAAATATAGCAAAATTTATTTGTTTTTTTTTATGTTTGTTATTGTAAATGTAAATATTATTTTCCTCAAATTTTTTTAATTATATTTCCATCATACCACTAAATAACAAACTTTCTATTTGTATACCACTGACTGACCATGATTCGTAATTTAATGATGTTTTGCTAACTTAAGTTGTAAATGCATTTTAATGCGTTTTCTAAACAATACAGTCCGTGAGCTCTCAGATTGCAATTCGGGTTTGGGTGAAAACTGAGAGGTCCTTATCTGGATCGCGTCAGAGCGAGCGGGACAGGTATAAAACGCAAATCGCATTCTGACTGACATCTCCACGCACTGTAAGTAATGTATATAAAAGTTATCAAAACATCAAACTTTGTTTACTGATGTCGGTATCATGAGCATAGATTTTAGTTACATTTATAATCAAAGAAAAGCATTTATCAACATCAGTACATACAATCAAGAACCCAATATCTCCTTTATTTATTGCTAAATGATCCACATAGGCCTGCTATTAAAATCATTATCAAGAAACCAGAGTATCTTACCTAATAACTTGCTCCAAGGAGCCAACGTTCACCGACTGGAACATGTTCCGGTACTGGAACAACCCTTCCTTAGCGATGTGGGATTTGCGGAGATCCACGCACAGCTCCAAGTACTTGAACATTATGGGCTCGAGCACGGACTCTGACCAGTTGTAAGCCCATTTCTTGTTGCGGAACACCTCTTGCAAGGTGTCTAGAGCTCGAGCGGGCTTGTTCAAGTCCATAAACTCTGTTAGAAAGGACGCCGACGGAAGACATTTTAAGTTTGGTTATGTTAAAATATACTCTCAAATAAAAAAGCCCGTAATATAAAAGACGAATATCTATGTTCCGTTTTTGAATACTCGCAAGGAAAACTAGATAAAGTTTTCGCTGGGGAAGCACTGTTACGACATAAAGGTCAGAGATATAACGTGCAACGTGGTAGGATTGCATGAAATATTAACTCACCATTGGCCCGTTTGAGGGCATTTTCCGGTCTTTGACCGTATCGCGCCATGATTTACACTGCACTTTTCACTTCATTAACACAAATTTGAGACGCTACGCCTCGGAGTAAGGGAATAATTCGTAAATTATTCCTTTCCAAGTCACCGGCCTGACAGGCTGCAGGACAAAATGGCTGTCTGCAAACTGTACATGTCAGTTCCTCCGTTTTCAACTTGAGGTTTTGTATATTATTTCAACGAATCACAAATCTCTATAGAATACTAACACTTTTTCGTGACCAATAGTAACACGAAGAGCAGTGATTATTTTATGTAAGTGAAATCAGAGTGACTTCCTGTATTTATAAAGCAAGCCATTCACGACGTTTTACGTTTTGCTGCAAATTAACTAAACCAAATTAAAAATTAAGCCACAATATTTATAAAGCGCATTTTTTTAATGTTTCTATTTTTACAATATCATAAAACTACCTCTACCCTTTAATACATCAACCCAAGTATTAAATTTCCTTAACATTGTGCGTGTATCCAATTGCACTTTCTATTCTATTCTAATTTTAAAATATGGCTTCCATCAGGTTAATGATGATTTCGCCAATTTCAAGTTTGCTCGTAGAGCATGCCGTTGTTCGGTGAGGTTTTGCTTTTTGTAAATTGATAGCGATTTACAAAAAACCACGCGGTCTACCGGGCCTTGACCCAAGAAGGGCTATGTACGCTTCAAGTTGAATTCTTCATTAACCATTCACTCATACGTTAGTTCACTGCACAATACGCTATCAATACTACACTTTGAACAACAAAAATGAATAAATAATGAACAGCAAAACTTGAACGCATGCGGCCATCTTAAGACACGAACCGGAAGTCCCAATTGCACTTTAAATCTGTCAATAGTGTCAAATTGTCAATGTCAATTGTTTTTGACAGTCACGCGCGGATTTTCATTATTCAATTCATTTTCGCTCAGTTTCGTGTTTTAAATCAGAGCGTTTTGATTTACTATTAATTTATGCACATAATATATTAATGATAGTTTAAATAAAATCGAGTCTCATACCATTTCTCTCCGTAAACAACTCAATTACTTGTACCCTTATCATACAAAAATATAACCTGCTCAAGAACAAGATGCCTTTAGTGACTAAAGTTCGCCTATTTCGCAGTCCTTATACAATTTGTTACATTTCCGAGGACTTATTTGTACTGCCAGATAAAAAGTATTATGATGCCCTTGGCGTGGAGCCCGGAGACTCGTGGGAAATCGATTTAGAAGGATGCGATGGGGACCGCAAATGCAAATCGCTAAAATTGGTTGCGAGTGCTTTATTTTTGAGACCTTTTGTGAGAGAATGCCTGAACTCTGAAGTATATCGGACTAATGTGGTGTCGCATTTGAATAAGCGAAGTGGGAACTCTGAGAATGGGACCGCATTTTTAAAACTGATTCTAGAGCCGCCAGATAAGGAGGTGATTGATTATGCTTGGTAAGAATATAATTTAATTAGAAAAGCACCCTTTGTATGGTCAAAAACTTTAATTCAAGACCCATTTTAAATCTTGTGTCAATGCTTTAAATGGGTGCTAAACTAAAATTGTAAAGCTCTAGGCTGTATACTGATGATATAACCAGTATAACCAGTTGTTGTGTACAATAATGTGTTTACATACATACATATAACAGTTTAGTTATTTTATTCCTGGATTAGCACCTGGATGTCCAGCTATCCTTGTACCAGATTGGTTAAATATGTCCAGCTGTTTCTGTGTCAAGAGCAGATGAAAGAAAGTATTACCAACAGATGCAAAATAAGTATAACCTATGGCCAAAACAATTGTTCATAGCGTTGTTAAGATTTTTCCTGAAATAATATAATGACCCCCCTTCATTTTATACTTAATAGTTGTATTTTTCTCTCTTTTCAGGAATGACAGGATGCTTAGACTAGTCTGGAGCAGGGTTGAGATAGAGAATGCATTTTCTTGGCTGTCCACCCTGGGTGGTGCCTATTCCGCACTGGGAGATTATTTTGAGGATTGTGTAAGTTATGTATAATATTAAATATATATGTGACTATATGTCTATATCGATACTTTACAGCACAATCATACTAACTTTTGGGAAAAAGACGGTGCAATTAAGTCGTTAGTATAGAACTGTGTATAAATTTAATTGGAAAAATAATTGTAATTAGTACAAGTGTGAACTAAGGTATCAATATATAGTAGGACAGACATATTATCAGGCATTCGGCCGATAGTGAAAATCAAAAAGACCCATTAAATATCATCAACATGTTTATTAACCCTTTATCAGAAAGAAGGTGCCGCACCTTCGTTCTCGTATTTTTTTCTCTTTACTATAGACAGGAAAAAGTATCCTATACTTAACCATCTTTGGACATCCAAAGATGGTTAAGTATAGGATGCTTTTTCTTGTCAGTTATCCCTGTACCAAAATTGGTTATAACGTGTCCCAAAATTCAACGATAAGCGGGCACCAGAGGATGGATCTGGTCATGATACCTGGAGAAAAAAAAAGAAAAAAAATATATCTCAATCCCTTTAGAAATTATTAAAAAAAAAATGAAATTCTTAAAATATCGACACCCCTAATGGTATTTTTAACGACCATGTCTAGAATTTTTGGAATATTTCAGATATATTTTTTGTATCGGCAACCTAAGTAGCACTGCTAGCCACCACAGCCCTTAAAAATATCAGAATACATGTAGTTTTAACACAAAAAATAATCAAAATTATTTTTACCCCAAAAAATTTGAATGAATTTTTCTTTTAGTCCACTTTGACTCATCATGGTACATAAAAAAAGTATTGACACTACTATGGCAAGTGTTTTAAAAAGTTGACGCAACTAACCAAGATTCCAAAGTGGTAGGATACTCTAGGAAAACTAGCGCCGAAAGAAAAAAAAACTATTTTTAAACAAGAACCGACATTTCTTAATGTTGATAGTAATCACTTTTACGTGCTACCACTAAACGGTCCCGAACTCAGACTTGAACTCTGCTGCTGCAGAGACACGCTGAGGCACCCTTTGGGTGGAGAGGCTAGCCTCCAAATGCCGGTCACCGGCCCTCTGCCTATCCGCATCCCATCATCGGCCAAAAAAGTGGACTAAAACAAAGACTAGCAAAGCAGGCTAACCTATGCCCACCCAAAGTGTTGTGGCAGCGGGCGCCTTGGCGGGCACCACGCCCTGGAAGCTGGATGCCCAGGGCTCGTGGAGGCGCACAGGGAGCGGGTGAGAGCAGAGCCCTTAATGAGTTCCCCGCTTCCGAAGGGCTGCGTGAGGAGCGCCGACAGGTGCAGCGCTGGGTGAGGGACCGGTGGAGGAACGACCTGGAGGACTCCCCCTATGAAGCCCGCACCATAGGGGCACTCCTCCCATCGTTCGACCACTGGTTGGAGAGGGTTCGTGGGAGCATTGGCTTCCGACTGGCGCAGGTAATGACCGGACATGGGTGTATCGATCATTACCTGCATCGAATCGGCAGGGAAACCAGCCCGGTGTACCGCGAGCGGCGACCCGGATGACACCGCCCAGCACACCCTAAAAGAGTGCATTCACTGGGTTGGTGAACGACGTACTATGGTGGGCGCCCTTGGAGTGGGGGATCTCTCGCTCGACAGCGTCGTAGTGGCCATACTGAGGAGCGAGAGGACTCGGTACGGGAGCGCAAAGACAGGGCAGATGCGGTCATTGTCTTGGTGTGCACTCTTCGGTACCCATCTCGCCTAGATCAGACTTTGCAAGTTATGGGAAGCACTTGGGGTGGGCATAGGTTAGATTGCTTTGCTAGTCTTTGTCTTAGTTCACTTCGGAAGTGGCCGATGATGGGATGCGGATAAGCAGAGGGCCGGTGACCCGCTCCTGGAGGCTAGCCTTTCCACCCAGAGGGTGCCTCAGCGTGTCTCTGTAGCAGCATAGTTCAAGTTTGAGTTCGGGACGGGTTAGTGGTAGCACGTAAAAGTGATTACTATCAACATTAAGAAATGTCGGTTCTTGTTTAAAAATAGTTTTTTTTTTTAGCGCTAGTTTTCCTAGAGTATCCTACCATTTTGGAATCTTGGTTAGTTGCGTCAATTTTTTAAAACACTTGCCATAGTAGTGTCAATACTTTTTTTATGCACCATGATGATTGAAAGTGGACTGAAAGAAAAACACATTTAAAAGAATTGAGGTAAAAATAATCTTGATTATTTTTTGTGTTAAAACTACATGTATTCTGATATTTTTAAAGGCTGCGGTGGATAGCAGTGCTACTTAGGTTGCCGATACAAAAAAAATATCTGAAATATTCCAAAAATTAAAGACATGGTCGTTAAAAATTTTTAACAAAAAAAAGAACTGACTTCAGTAAAACTAAAAAACCAAAAATAACCCGTTCAAGTACAGATTACATTTGACTCACCCTTCGAAGTCGATCCCAAACCACTCAGTTCTTATATTTATATTACTTATAGTTTATGCGAGGTTTGGCACCGACTTCGAAGGGTGAGTCAAATGTAATCTGTACTTGAACGGGTTATTTTTGGTTTTTTAGTTTTACTGAAGTCGGTTCTTTTTTTTGGTAAAATTTTTTTTTTTTTGCTTTTTAGTGATTCATATAAAAGTTCTAGTGGCCAAATCCTATTTACTGAATGTAAATTCTTGACTTTATCAATAAATTACCGAAAGCGCCGTACATGTCCCTATAACATTTGAAGAGTTCCCTCGATTTCTCCAAGATTCCATCATCAGATCCCGACTTAGTGCCAACGGGACCAACTCGGAGTTATAACCTTTCGATTAAAAAAAAAAAAATTGAAAATCGGTTCACGATTCTCGGAGATATCGAGTAACATACATAGAAAAAAAAAATAGTTCGAATTGAGAACCTCCTCCTTTTTTGAAGTCGGTTAAAAATACCATTAGGGGTGTCGATATTTTAAGAATTTCATTTTTTTTTAAATAATTTTTAAAGGGATTGAGATATATTTTTTTTCTTTTTTTTTCTCGAGGTATCATGACCAGATCCGTCCTCTGGTGCCCGATAATCGTTGAATTTTGGGACACGTTGTATATTGGTCCAGCCGTTTCGGTGTGATGGAAGGACACAGAAATTTCGACCAAAAATGGCGCCGGACTGGCATGGCACCGCGCCTTTTTATAACAAAAGAAGCTCCTGCATCACACTATTAAGATTTTTCCTGATTCATGACCTTACTATAGAAAACTGTATTTCAATGTGAAATTTTATAATAGTATAGAAATATAATGACTTTTTACCATCTTTACAGGCTGAAGAAGCAGGCAGGATATCCCTACGCCAATACAAACTGTCGCAAATGCTCGGAGACGACGCCTTAGCAGCCAGAAGCAGGCTGTACTCCGCACTATCATATGCTCAGAAAGGCAAGCTCCAACTCTCCAGGCACATCGTAAGGAGTGTCCATGCTTTTGGTCGACTTACTCATGACAGGAGACTAGTACGGATGTGCCAAGGGGTCTGGGCTAAGCTGAAGTATTTAAGGGCGATAAAGAACTCTAAGGGTGGAGGTAGTAATGGTAAGATTGTGTAAGCAGTTATAGACCAGATTATTCACAAAAACGTGGAGTCACACTTATGATTTTGAACAATGATATACCTTTAAAATTGTTGTTTCATTTCGAAAACCCGCCTAGCGGGCGCCCGTATCTTTTACTCAGCAACTTTATCAAACCGTGACACGCGACTACTTGTGCGAGAAACATTGCCGGTCTCTTTCACAGTATCATTTTATTACCTCAAAACTTGGTTTTAAAAGTATGTCAAGTGGGCAAGGAACGTGTATATTCTGGTCAAAGTTTATTAATTTGTTTGAATTTGTTTTATGTACCAAACTGAAATATTAAGCAATATGTAACTTGTGATATAATATTTATAACCGTTCTAAATGGTCTGTACGCCTTTAGTATGAACCAAATTATACACGCACCCCTTCAATATATTAATTATCATTAACTAAGCCACAAAAAAGCAAGAATTATACAATACTTCCACGTTTTGTACAAATAAAAGTAAACTAAAGCCTTTTTTGTGACGTGTTGCGATAACGTACGGCCAAATAAAACACGTAACTTTTTCGCTCTTTTCTCCAATGACAATAAGGGTTAAAAAGGTACGCGTTTAAATTTCCTTTACTGTACTTACATACCTACTTCTTTTTCCAAAGACTTCTGGTTGCGTATTTTTGACGATCTTGTATGACTAAATGTTAACCTATGGCTAAAATGAACTTTAATTTGTCACATTTAACTGGTATGCCTTTTGGTGCTGTAAATAAAGTTATTTTTATTTAAGTTGGTTTCCATTATTTATACTTTTACCCTAAGGAAAATAATTTACTAAATTACTCTAGGATTAAACCGACCATAGACAAAAAGGTTCACATATTAAGGAGTCATCATCATTCCCTTGCCCTTATACCATTTATTTGTTTCCATTATTCCCTATTACTCGTCATCTCGTCGCTTACTTCCTTCTTATTCATATCATTATGGATACAATCCATCCATTCTTCCTTAGGTCTTCCTCTTCTATATCCGTTCACATTAATGCTTAACGCTTTTCTGATTACGTGGCTTTCATCTCTGTATTGTCAAAATAATTTAGTCTAAACTACCGCTATCCAACTGACCAATGAAACTGAGCCATTACGGAGAAATAGGAGTAATAGGTATCCACACACCACACGTTAAATCTCTTTTAGTTCGGTTCTGATATCATTAGACACATGAAGCAGTGATTTTGTGTACTAGATCACAGGCCAAAATACACTGGTTTCGCTTAACGACCACCGTGGGGCGCTGGCTCCGTTATAACCAGGGCTAGGGCGCCAGGCCGCCACACAATGGAAGACTCGCCCAAGGCGCCTGTATGGCTAAATCCAGCCCTCTCCGACACAGTATAGGTATTGGTCTTAGTAAAACGCGGTGAAAACCAAAACTCACTAAAATTCCTGTCACTGCTCTTTAAAACCTCGTACCTAGTAAGTCTAAGTATGTACCAAAGAGCATATAATCACTACGTGGTATGTACATTGACACCGAAATACGAGTTTTGTTTTAAGTAGGTATTTGTTACTTAGTGCATTTTGTTTGTCAATAAACGATAATAGTCCTCCTTAAAGTATAATTTTAAGAATACGCTTATGTAAAACTAAATGTATCTGAAACCTCCAGAGTTAATTCGCGAACGCGTGTCGATAAATTCTATATCGCATGCTTATAATTACTACACAACTATGTTAATATACGCGCCGCTTCTGAATAAAAGGATGAAATTGTTAAAAGTGATCATTTATCCGTTAAAAGGAAATTACGTAGGTATCTGGACAAGGTTACGTTATGATATTATGATAGTATAGTCTATACAATACAATACAAAATGCTTTATTTCTTGCACACCAAAAAAGTTTACAAATTGAACACAGAAACAATAATTTTAATAACGGTAGACAACAGGCGGTTCTATCGCCAAAGAGCAATCTCTTCCAGACAACCCTTGGGTAGTGGAGTTGATCAGTATAAATCACACAATGAGTAGGTGATGCAGAAGGGGAAGGGGGGATACTTAGCAAGAAAAGTGTAATGGATAATTCACTCAAAATGCTTTGTTTATTTCTAGGGTTCCGTACCCAAAGGGTAAAAAATGGGACCCTTTTACTAAGACTCCGCTGTCCGTCCGTCTGTCTGTCCGTCTGTCACCAGGCTGTATCTCATGAACCGTGATAGGACAACCGGCCAAGTGTGAGTCGGACTCGCGCACCTAGGGTTCCTTACAAACACTGATCCCATCTTAACTGGCCGGGATAACTTAAGTTTGCACCTGGTATGCATGGCGCCGGATACAAATGAGGTGCAACGTTAACGCAACCGATCATGTTTTTGTTGTATGGGAGCCCCACTTGAATATTTAATTTATTATGTTTTTAGTATTTGTTGTTATAGCGGCAAAACAGAAATACAATATCTGTGAAAATTTCAACTTTCTAGCTATAACCGATCATGAGATACAGCCGACGGACAGTGGAGTCTTATAGTAATGGGTTAGGACCAAGAAGTTGAATGAAATTAAGGCGTAATAGTTAGCCATACAAAACGAGGAAATAAAAGCGATTGGAATAAGTTCCGTTGTGCGACAAATATTAACGATGCAATCAGGAACCTTAAAATAGAATCTTAAGGTACATTATTTATTGGAAGGTTAATTAACTGTCGTCGCACAACGGAGACGTTGATACAAATATAAATTGAGTGAGTTAAGGTGGTAAACTTTTCTAAGAAGCAACTGGTTGAAAAAATCAATGCCTCATGCATAGACTCGGTGGCTTAGCGGACAAAACGCCCGTGTTAGTCCGGAGATGTGGGTTCGAGTCTTGCTTGAGTCATTACATTTTTACATTAGGTGACAACCAGACAGATATACGGACAGGAGGCGTTTTTTTACCCTTTGGGTACGGAACCCTAAAAAGTCATATTTCAGCCATTTCAAGAAAGAAATTGTTATGGGGAAGAGCACAGCTTACCCTAAAGCTCAAGTTTTACCTATTTAGGAAGCATTCGCTAGCTATACCTAAGGGCCTGGACACATGTCGCCGGTACGGTGCCGTCTACGGTGTCACGGCGCGGCGCCGTCAAACGGCGTCGTGCCGAAACACGGTGCCGCGTACGGTGCCGTACACGGCGCCGCGAACGGCGTCGTACCACGGCGCGGTGCCGTGTACGGCGCCGTGCACGGTACATCGCTTGGTAGTTTAACTAGTTTTCGTTTTGCTGCTGAACGCATAACACGCAAGTACAACTATCGGTTCAAATATACAAAACAATTGTCGTTTTAAATATATACAAGTATACAGTTTTTGCCTTGACATGGACCAAGAAAAACGTATTCTCCTGCTCCTACTGCTAAGACTACGAATGAAGAAAAAACAGAAACGAAGATATTGGGTGAATCCATACATGTCTTTAATGAACCATGATGGAGGTCATTTTAAGAGAAAATATGAAGCACTGAAAATATGTGGGAACTAGTTAAACTACCAAGCGATGCACCGTGCACGGCGCCGTACACGGCACCGCGCCGTGGTACGACGCCGTTCGCGGCGCCGTGTACGGCACCGTACGCGGCACCGTGTTTCGGCACGACGCCGTTTGACGGCGCCGCGCCGTGACACCGTAGACGGCACCGTACCGGCGACATGTGTCCAGGCCCTAAGGAAAGTTTGTAAAGATGTTTTACGAAATAAATTATTGTTAGGTATTATCCTGCAAAATTGTGGCATAACCGATGTTTCTTTCTTCTGAGTAAACATGGGTAAAGACAATGAGTGATAAGCGTTTGAAGGAAAAACGTTTGATATGTTCCTGTGTGAACTAGCCTGCATAATGTTCTCTCTGGTTTCCGCTCCAACACTCATATTGTACCTAATTATAAAAAATAAAAAAAAACGAAAAAAATTGTGTCGAAAATCACTCTTGGAGTCGGGTGAATATTTATTTTCAGGAATCGAATTAAGATTTTTTAACAACACGAAGTGCGGTGCGATGCCCCGGTTTGTTGTTAAAAAAATATGTGTCCTCTCGTCACGCCGAAACGGCTGGACTGATTTTAACCAATTTTGGTACATTAATAACTGGACATGCAAAATATACTTATACCTAGTATATAGAATACTTTTTCCCCGAATACTAATGTAAGAAAAATAAAACACGCAGACGAAGCTAAAGGCGTAGCAGACGGGTTACTCAAATGGGTTATTTCGAAATTCGACTGCGGAATAGTGCCATCCCTCACGATCGCTTGTTAAATTATATTTCAGTGAGCGGGGCTCTATATACGACGGTCGAATTTCGAACATCGGAGTAGCCCTTCAACCTACCAGTGAAACCACTAGCACGGCGAAAAGCCTGTCTTGAGGAAAGGGATATTGACGACAGTATTCTGTTAGACGCCTATTTATTTTTTGGAGTTTACTCCTTAAGAATCGATTTTCATATATAAGCCCTGGGTATGAAAAATATGGGGTATAAAATCGAACGTATCTGCCGTGCTAATTTAAAAAGTCGTATCTCAGTATACGATCGGAGTAAAAATACGACTTCTTAATTTAGCAGGTTATGCGTTACGCGTTATAGGCTAAGATCCCGATATAAAATGACCTTCACCGAGATGTTTATTTTATGAAATGTATTTTATAATCAATTTAATATGTCAATAAATATATTGCATATGGGTTGCCTAACAAATTTTAGTCCAGGGTATGTTTAATTAATAAAAAAAAAATGTTTTAAACATTTCACCGGTTTGATTAATATTAGATAAATTCTATACCAATCGAAAGTATGAAGCCCATAGAATATGCAAACGTTAGGTTACCTATTCTTTTCCCGTCACAACTATCGGGTAGCCAGGTATAAACAGGTAAATCTATACCTACTAGCATTTTGCAACGGTCTGATTATTGAATTGAAACTGAATAAAATTAAAGATTATTTAATTATGAATTTATCTAATAATCAAATCGGTGAAATGTTAAAAAAATATATATTTTTATTTTTTACTAAACATACCCTGGACTAAAAATTGTTAGGCAACCCATATGCAATATATTTATTGACATATTAAACTAAATATAAAATACATTCATCAAATAAACATCTCGGTGAAGGTCGTTTTATATCGGGATCTTAGTCTATAACGCTTAACGCATAACCTGCTAAATTAAGAAGTCGTATTTTTACCCCGATCGTATACTGAGATACGACTTTTTAAACTACCATTATGTTCACATAAACAAACTATAAAATTGTCAATGTCAACTTCATGTCGAGTGTCAACAAAATTTTATAAATAAAATAAAATTTAATAAAATCTACGCTTAACGGGTAAAATGTGCTGCTTTTGAAACAATAGCGCCCGTCACACAATCGGCTAAAAGATACGTGTTCGTTTCAGCTCCCAAACAAACCTAACGAATTTTTGTGATATCCAAGATTACAACTTTTATAACGTGCAATGCAATGACCGTGTTTTCTTGGTGTTTAAGCCGTGCTTGTATGGTGCTAAGATCGAAGAAGACGTCTTGCTGTAGAGAGAGAGACCGCTTTAATTGTGACTCAGCTTTAAGCTTAGAAATAGAGAAGGCGTGAATACTTTTCCATCACCACTGCTTTTTCCTGCATTCAGCCGCAGAATGGTTTTGATTTCGTGAAACTTTCCAGGATAAATACATACATAAATCAAGGATCCAACACAACCGAGCCATTCATTTTCTAGACGGGAGTCTTGCCGACCGACAAGAAGCTATGAAGTTTAAATCGAAATTGTTATGTTTTTGATGTTGGCTTTTAAATTGTATCTTTTTTTTATTATAATTGCTTGTATTTTTACTTTTATTTGTAAGTGTTAGTTATAAATATGAGTGATCCTTCTTCATCCTTGCGCTGTCCCCATTGTCCCAACTCAACTCGAACTTTTACCCCTCATGGACTTAAAGTGCATATAGGGCACATGCATAAACATTTTCCCCAAGTCATCCCCTCCAACCCTAGACTGTCGGTTTCACAGCAAGCTCATGGTAACAACCCCATTCATCTAGATTTTGGTGATCTAGCTACGTTAAAGCAGTCAGTACGTGTGTTACGGCATATCCCCAAAGGGGCGCGAAACTTGGCAGCGGCCAAATTGAGCGACCTCATTGATAAGTGTATCGACTCCAATGGCACTCTCGAATGGTTTAGTTTACTGTCTTTTGCCTATTCCGCACTCAAATCGCCTGAAGCGTCGGCCACGGGCAATTTAACCACGAAAGTTAAGAGAAATATTAACTCTGCTTCTTTTGATATCAGTGGGAACATCGGTGCAGAGACCACGCCTTTGAGATCACACTCCATACTGAAGACAATTGAGCGTAAAGTACATGAAGGGGATCTCAGGTGCAGTGCGAGTGCTTATGTCGGATGAGGGCGTGGCGCCGTCGAGCCCTGAGACTTTAGCTACGCTGCAGTCGAAGCATCCAGCCCCGTCCCGGCCGCTGGTACTTCCACCGGAACCTGACATATCTATTTCTGCCTTAACTGTTAAGCCGGAGGAAGTGGTGCAGGCACTCAGCTCTTTCAACAATAGTTCGGCCGCCGGTTTGGATGGTATCCGCCCTGTTCATCTTAAGGAGCTTACGTCTGCATCTGCGGGAGACGCCGATTTTCGGCTCCTGGAACATCTGGCCAAGCTTTGTAATTTTTTGCTCAGTGGTCAATTAAACCCTGAAGTTTGCTCCTATATTTATGGTGCTTCCTTATGTGCGCTGTCAAAAAAAGACGGTGGTATAAGACCCATTGCCATAGGCAGCGCTTTCCGCCGCTTAACGGCAAAGCTAGGATGCCGTGCAGTGAGAGAAGAAATGGCAGCTTATCTGCAACCTTGCCAATTAGGGTTTGGCACAAGATTGGGCTGCGAGGCTGCAATTCACGCTACGCGGGCTTTTTCGGTAGATAGCAAAAACTTAGAATCCGTTTTAATACGTATAGTTAAGTTCATATCATTGTAATAGTTAAGTACTTATGCTTTCTGAAAAAATGACTGACTGTTGAGTTTCTTTCGGCGTTTCTTCTCAACAGTGGTCTCCTCTTGTGAAATGCCGGTAGACTCAGACATGTAAAAGTGCCCTTGTGGCCTACTTGCAGAATAAAGTTCATTATTTCATTATTATTATTATTAATTAAAATTGATTTAAAAAACGCGTTTAACTCAGTGGAGCGTGATGTTTTACTGTCCGAAGTGAAGGATAAAGTGCCATCACTCTACCCCTTCATTTTCCAAGTATATTCTTCCGCTTCTAATCTTTTCTACAATGGTCCTCTTGTTCTTTCCCAAGTTGGTGCACAGCAGGGGGATCCGCTAGGCCCTTTAGTTTTCTGTCTGGCCATACAAAAGGTAATTTCAGAGGTTAAATCCCCATTGAATATCTGGTACCTAGATGACGGTACCCTAGGTGGTAAACCTGAAGAAGTGGAACAAGACTTGCTCATGCTCCTGCCTCGTTTAAAAGCTCTGGGTTTAGATATTAATTTCAGCAAATGCGAATTTTTCCCCTGCAGTACCAACTCACACGATTCTTTCCCCTTATTCAGTGCTCTGCTCCCCGGACTGAAAGTGTTGTCGGCGAGATCTTTCAACCTCTTGGGGTCCCCAATATTCCCAGAAGCCATTCCTGAAGCCTTCGAGGAGAGAAAGCTGCTTCTGCTGATGGCTGCGCAGAGGTTGAATGAACTTTCGGCTCTCGTAGCCCTCGTTATGTTGCGAGTTTGCTTTGCCGTGCCTAAGCTGACATATTTCTTGTGCACCGTGCCAGCCTGGCTGCACCCTGTCCAGACAGACTCCTTTGACTTCGTGTTGAAGGAGAGTTTGGAAAAGGTGCTGAACGTCTCCCTTAACCAAGGTCAATGGGACCAGGTTTCTCTGCCGATTCGAACTCGTGGTTTGGGCGTGCGTCGCGCGCGAGATGTGAGCCTCCCGGCATTCCTGGCTTCGGCGTGTGGGGTGGTGGACCTTGTCACTCAAATTTTATCTTTTGATGGTGACAAGGCTATCATTCCTTACGCCTCCGATGCTTTGACGGCCTGGACGGCTCTTAATCCCGGCGTAGCCATACCCGTAGAATTGTTCCGTCAGCGTCTATGGGTTTATTTATATGAGAGTGCGCGCACCACGATTTTCATAAACCCATAAGTAAGCTTATTTCTGCGACAAAATTATCGCGCGACTAAAAAAAATCGTGGTGCGCGCCTGGCCTGAAGAGTAAACTCCAGTCGTGCGTCGGAGCTGACACACACACTTTTTTGTTTGAAGAAGTATTGTAATGCTTAATTATGAATAATTCACATATTAACGCTGCTTTCCGGAACGTTTGAAGCTCCATTTCATTGCAAAAAAGGCCAGTCAATAAATTTGTGAGAAATTGTCGCAACGACAGAAAAAAAATCATTTATACTTAAACGAAATTATCTTTATAATAATAATAATTAAATAATTTTTAAAACGAAATTATCATGGTAAAATAGGCTTAGGTAAACTGTTTTGATGTAACTTTGGTGGAACTGAAAGGCACCATTTAGGTAACAGGGTGTTAATTAAACTCCATCATATACCCTTATTTTAAAAAGGTAGGACAGACAAACAAAGAAAGACAAAGTACTTAAAATTAAGGTCAATAGCACTTTGGAAACTTAAGATAATTGTTGTATCCTTACGACAATAGAAATTTGTACTTTAGTTCACACTCGTACTAATTATAATTATTTTGCTAATGAAACTTAAACCACATGTGCACTAACGAATTGCAACGACTTTTTCCGAAAAGTTAGTACGATTGTGGTATCCTCTAAGGTATCAATATATCCATACCAAAACTTTACACCAACAACTAAACCTACAAACCTAGCCAAAACAATTTTACTGTCCATATCAAGTTGAAAGTGGCAGGGCGACCGCATCGCAGTTGAGAAAGTTTGCCTTTTCATGTAGTCGCGAATTCGCCGCCATTCAGGCCACACGCACGTTCGGATACAAGTGATACCGGCACCGGAGCCTTACACTAGTGAAATACTCAAATACTCTATTGTTGTGTGTTGTTCTTGACAAGGAATTTAGTGGCAGTGAGAATGAACGTAAGTTTACGATTATTGTCTATTATTGGACTTGTTTTTATTATTCTCAAGGTTTTCAGCGTTTTAACCGTTCTTTTTAGTTAATTGTTCTGTAGACCGCTGCTTGAAACAACGGGGTTTCATAATTATTATTTTTATGTAGCTTTGTTTCTTACTCTTCAGAGAAAGTGGAATTAATGTCAATAAAAACAGTGAAAGGAGTATTTTTCGACTGTTACTCAATCACGCGTATTACAATTAATAAAAAGTGTACAAGCTATTTCCTGTTGTCTTTTGCCTTGGATTAATTTCAAATAAAAAAACAACTTTCGTTTTTGTTACTACAAATAAAACGCCTGACGCCTTTTTCAAATGTTGTTGTTTTCATCAAACATGTACCTCACTACATAGTATAAAACAAAGTCGCTTTCTCTGTCCCTATGTCCCTTTGTATGCTTAAATCTTTAAAACTACGCAACGGATTTTGAAGCGGTTTTTTTTTAATAGATAGAGTGATTCAAGAGGAAGGTTTATATGTATAATACATGCATAATTTATCAGCATTGCACCCGTGCGAAGCCGGGGCGGGTCGCTAGTATAATATAAAGTTAGGTGCTAGATACTAGATGTAGGATTTCAGTATCGATTTCTAGACTTGTTCATCAGTGTAGTCAAATATTGCATTACGGAACCACATTGTTGTACTAATCCGGTTCGAAGGGCCACCTTTTGTTTAACTTTATAGTTTTGTTTTATTTGACAAGGGTCACTGATCCGGGTTAAAAATATCTACGTTACTTTATCAGTATAAATCGTTATTTTCGTTGGTTTCTCGTCAGTTGCCATTGCGACTTGGGCTCCCCTTTTTGCTTACCATCAGGCGAAGTGGAGCCACTATGTTGTGCCGTTATAAAAAAAAAAAAAAATCACGCATTCATAGGTATTTTGATTGAAATCGCCAACCTCTATTACGTTATAAACAAACTTCTTATACTTAGTTCCATAATTGTCACCAGTCCTACCCCGTAAATCAAAGTAAGTCGATGGCACACGTATATTTTTAAAGCAACCACACAACCGCAGGAACATCTATTAGTGCGAAGTAGGTATGTACCGATTGTCCGGTTCGAAGGACCAACCTTTGTAAAAATTGACACTTGATTGAAACATGACATTTTAGTTGAAAATGTATCATGTATGCATCAGTACATCTACTGTACATCCCAAGTTTATCATGAAACATCGGTCGGGAACTGATTTATGAATTACTATAAATAAATATAAAATCGGCGCTGCGAATACGATTATCAACTGAATGCAGTTCGCGACCGTTTGACTCATAGGTGACTCACAGGTCAACCTCATACCCTTAGGAGGAAGTACACAAAATACTCAATTGATGACCAAATTATAATGATTGTTTGTTTTCGTGTCCAAAATATTGGCGCCATTTAATTGTCTATGGTTATTATTGCATTTAGCAAATACAGTATTCGATGACAGCTCAAAATCAGCTACTCTTAATATGGCGGCGGGCGCGGAGGGGGGAAATTTTATTGTGCATTTTACATTTTAAACACTGACTAACCATCCTATCCTAGATAACATATCAAAAATTCAAAACTACTGGACCGTTTGTAAGGTCACCCATAGTACTTTAGTCTCTATTCACCGAACTATTAGGTTAGGAACAATTTGTTAAAGTACGATTTGTTTCTATGAAGATACTGGCTTGTGACGTCATAAAAATCAGTAGTCAAAACACGTCTTCTTTTTGTTTTTGTCCAATTAAAAATAGTAAAATGATCAAAACTTAGTGGTAGTTTATTTGGTTCCATGTACCTATGTATTTGTATGTATTTGAAAGAGCTGAATTTGTATTTAAAGTACGTTTTAATTTAAAACCATGATCCTATTGAGATCGTAAAATAAATCAATTCAGTTATGGAGTATCTTCAGGATCAAACCCACTTGTGTTTGTATAAATAAATAATAAAACATTTTTCGGGATAAATAAATAAATAAAAAGCCTGTTTATTTCTTGCAAAACTAAAAACATCGTAGAAAAACAATGAAATAATTAGATTTACTATTAATTAAATTAAAATTAAACGCACTTTTGAATTTACTATTAATATAAATTACATTACAAAACAAAAAACATTACAAAATAAAAAAATATAGTCAAATCACAATATTCACAATGTCAAGTTCGTTACAATTATATTGTACTTAATTAATTACTTATTTATAAACAATCGCAAATTCCTAAATTAAACCCTATAAATTTGATTTGACATACCTACATTTGATTTAAAATTAATTAATAAATTTAAATATTATAGTTAAAAAAACCGGTCAAGTGCGAGTCGGACTCGCGCACCGAGGGTTCCGTACAAACACTTTCCATCCTTAAGTGGTTAAGTTAAGTTTGCACCTGGTATGTATAGCGCTCCATACAAATGAGGTGCAAAGTTAACGCAACCAATCCCTTTATTGTATGGGAGCCCCCTTAAATATTTATTTTATTTTATTTTTAGTATTTGTTGTTATAGCGGCAATAGAAATACATCATCTGTGAAAATTTCATCACTGTTCTTGAGATACAGCCTGGTGACAGACGGAAGGACGGACGGACGGACAGCGAAGTCTCAGTCTAATAGGGTCCCGTTTTTACCCTTTGGGTACGGAACCCTAAAAATAAAATGTTATAAGTTTAAATTCAAAGATTTAATATGTCATGCTTGCAAGAACCCCTCTTTAGTAAAGGTGAAGGCCAGGAATTTTTCGGGATAAATCTTACACAAATCTATCGTTTAAATAAATGTAAGACGTTTTTCAAATATGAAAAACGTACACATTAAATCTATGTGTGCTTATTAAATATTTGTCAGTAGAGTTCCGTTCCGTTCATTCGTAGAGTTTTCAAATGAAGTTTTTCTTTTTTCAAAACAAACAAAATATAATTAAATGACGGCGTTCTAAGGTGAATCTTGTTGTTTTTAAACAACAAGATTCTTTTTTGAAAGTCGATTGAAGAATTGAAAATATTAAGAACCGCCTTGTCGCTTTTTGAACGCTTTGGGTAATAAATAACGTTTTCTTTTCCTCCGTCGAAATTTCGATCAGTTATATCCATTTGAATGAACTGTTATAAATATGTAGGTATGTAAATGAATTAATTTAATATCGGATAACAACTTTCTATATTGCCAACTTGAAAGAGCAATTTAGCAAACTTTATGTACCTAGAGCACAATCCACATCCACTCAATCGCTCAAATTTTGAGCGTTTCGAGCCTCAAAGGTTAGCGGGATGAGATCCCTTACAGGAATAAGTTTGCCTTTGTAACTCTGTTATTTGCTATGAATGGATTTTAATTGTTTTTGTGTTTATTAAATTGTTTACATAAGTTCCAAAAACCTCCACATTCAACGGTATCGAGTGGTTTCTGTATTCGTTAAATCAGGTTTTGCGATTTTATCATAACAAACAGAATTTAATACATACATAATTATGTCTCCTCAAGACCATGGACGTAGAGCCACGTGATAATGTCCGTGATATGTATAATGCAGACGATTTATGGTGGTGTTAACTGGTAGAGGACCATTTGGCATTAAGTTCGCCATTTGTGCTGACAAAAGTCAGTTTTGTGCAATAAAGTTTAAACAAATAAATAATATTCGGGAGACACCATTTTTGGTTGCTCACTAAACCGATAAGAGATTGACATGTTTTTACCGCAGGCCTGTCCGTCTAGCACAATGGCTTAGAGACTCTTGTCGCGCGACATAGCATCGCCCGTCACTCTCTCACAGTGCTGTGAAGATAGAGACAGGTTATGTATCTCGCGCGAGAATGAGTCGCGTGTCACAGTTGTGCTAGAAATGCTGGCAAGAGAAGTTTGCGACAGGTGGTAATTATTCGCCTTGGCGAAGTCTTAGTCTCTTGTCCAAATAGGCCCGGATTTTTTGTTCTATGAACGTTTTCCCACAATAGTACTTATAAAAAAGTAAAGTGTTAAAAACTCGACAAAATATCGACAGAGCGTTGAAACAATTTGTATCTTGTATAACAGTTAGCGAGCCGTGAAAATTATACGAAACCGCGTAGGAAGCGGATTCCTGCTGTATCGCACGTGAAAACGTGACAATGCCTCAGTATTTTACTGACTTTGTTCATTGTAACATGTTTTTTTGGCTGCTGAGATAAACCAATTTCGAAAGTCAGTGACAAAGCATCTGTCGCATTTTGCCAAAACGGACGGATGCTTTGTCACTTATTTAGCGCGTGACAAAAGCAACCATCACAGGCCCGCTGGTTGCCTTTTTAATAATGCAGCGCCTTGCAAATATTGAATGGAAATTCATTGTTACAGACATTGCAAATTAAACAAAAACTTGTAAAAAGATGGCGCATAAATAACAAAAACAGAAAACTACACTGGTAAGGTAAACGCAGGTATTACCGACCCCCTTAAGGCAATTTCAAAATGAACCATCATTTTTAAGGATGCTGATTGCTCTCAGATTCACGTTATTTTTTTTTTACGTTTGTATTATGTGTAAATTCTATATTTTCTATGTTAAAGGCTACTGAATAAAGGTCTATACTGTATAAAATAATTTATATAACGACGAAGTCGTTTGTTGCTAATACCGACTCACAAAAATGCCTGTGAAGCTATTAACGATTTTTATGCAGCTATCACCGATCGTAAAAATCTATATACGATCGGTAATAGCTTCTTACTGTTGCTACTACCGACCCCTATGGATCGCTAATACAATTTGTTAGTGCAAACATATAATTTATCAGCGACTCATAAAAAGTAGGTATTTTTTATTAAGTTACACCTTCTGACTTTAAAACAGATTGTAATTAATTAATATAACATGAAATATGAGCCCATGCACACAGTTTTAAACAAAAAACAATAATTTTTAATGTAACAATTCAAGAATCGACCTTCCAAAAATATGTCATTATTAGTTCAATTAACAACGTGATAAAAAAGAAAGTAGAGAACAATACGTATGTCGCTAATATATTTTTACAAAGAACCGATGTTTTTATTTAAATTGGGCTATTAAAGTACCTGTGTTATTGTCATATAATGACATAATAGAGAAAAAAATAAAACTCTATTCTGAGGCCATTAACGACTTATGGGTCGGTAATAAAATTTGTAAGTGCAAACATATGATGTATTAGCGACTCATAAAAAGTAGGTATTTATTATTAAGTTACACTTTCTGACTACAAATCAGATCGTAATGAATAAATATAACAAGAAATATGTACCCATGCATACAGTTTTAAACAAAAAACGAAGAAAGTATCCGGTCACAAAGTAGGTGAGATATACAATAATCTATATACGATCGGTAATAGCTTCTTACTGTTGCTACTACCGACCCCTATGGATCGCTAATACAATTTGTTAGTGCAAACATATAATTTATCAGCGACTCATAAAAAGTAGGTATTTTTTTCTAAGTTACACCTTCTGACTTTAAAACAGATTGTAATTAATTAATATAACATGAAATATGAACCCATGCACACAGTTTTAAACAAAAAACAATATTTTTTAATGTAACAATTCAAGAATCGACCTTCCAAAAATATGTCATTATTAGTTCAATTAACAACGTGATAAAAAAGAAAGTAGAGAACAATACGTATGTCACTAATATATTTTTACAAAGAACCGATGTTTTTATTTAAATTGGGCTATTAAAGTACCTGTGTTATTGTTATATAATGACATAATAGAGAAAAAAATAAAACTCTATTCTGAGGCCATTAACGACTTATGGGTCGGTAATAAAATTTGTAAGTGCAAACATATGATGTATTAGCGACTCATAAAAAGTAGGTATTTATTATTAAGTTACACCTTCTGACTGTAAATCAGATCGTAATGAATAAATATAACAAGAAATATGTACCCATGCATACAGTTTTAAACAAAAAACAAATATTTATAAATGTAACGATGCATGAGTCGACCTTCCAAAAATATGTCAATATTGGTTAAAATAAAAGCGTAATAAAAAAGAAAGTAGACAACAATACGTAGGTCGCTAATACATTTTGACAAAGAACAGATGTTTGAATTTCAATTGGTCTATTGAACTACCTGTGTTATTGTCATATAATAACACAATATAGAAAAAACCGAAACACTATGCTGAGGCCATTAACGACTTCTGACTCGGCGATAGCTGCCACAACTAAAACTGATGAAGCTAAGACCGTCCTATTTTATTTTAAGGTTTTATCGTTTCAAATAGCTTTTTTTTTCAATAAGATGTGGTATGAAATCCAGAACTGACACTCAACGGAACATATTTAATAACACAACAAAAAGTATAGCACTCACTTATTCGAATAAATCGCTTAAGTAGAAAAGTCACGTGCTTACCTGATGGATTAAGGCCTAGTATGACGTGAACTGCGCCCACGCTGTCTCCGCACAAACTGGGTTATTTTGTCTCTTTTTTGCACTTTCAAACACACTAACGCAAAAGTAAATGATCGTCTAGGAACCAACGTGTGCGTAGCTTCAGCTATCTATAGCTAGAATAGTACAGGAAGCGTAAAAATTGACTTTCAATTTATAGGTCGGTATTACCTGCAGATTTTCGATGGGTCGTTGATACCTGCGTAATTTACCTTAATGAATGTTGATTGGCTGATTGATTGCAATTATGGCGCTTATAATTTTTTTACAACTTAATAACACAGGAAATGATCAGTTGTATAATCCGTAAATAAATAATGTTGCAAGGATTATCCAATGTTTTTTTGTAAATTCGATAATAATACAATTGATTAAATTGGTTGAATACGTAATACTTTCCAACTCATTCATGTAAATCACGCATTTTAAGTAATATTGAGTGCGATTATCACTAGTAGGTAAGTACTGATGTCCCGTCGTAACATTAAATAATTGCGAAGTTTTCAACAGGGATCAAAATTGCGGTAAATCTTTTCGTTCTAATGCCCATACAATAACTGCGTCGAAACTACAAACCAAATGGTGTAGTTCTACCTAATACACACCAGGTGTACCTAATGCCGTTCTTTACTTTTGCAGCTAAAATGCAGCTCAAATTAAGTACCTACAACAGACGTGTAAACAATCTTTTTAAGGATGTCAATCGATTCTATTTTTTATTGGGATTAAATCTCCATGGGACTACACTTAGACTGCACTAAAAGTCAGAAATGACCATCAAAGTTCAACATTCCTACGGAGCGCTGAAAACGCTTAATACAAATGAACACATACATGCGTACCTTTCAAAACGCATATTTCAAAATTTTTTTTTTTGCTTCATGACACGTTGAGCTACTTAATTTTATTCATATGACTACAGTATGTTTCATAATTTTCAACATCAGTCTATCACCCATTTCGTCTGTAATAGCCACAAAGTTAAGGAGGTGGACAGTTCAAAGACAGCGATATTTAAGGACAGTTACAGTCACACACGGATTGCATTCGAGCATGCAAAAGTAAAGAACTACTCGAAGACCTCTGATGTCCTCAGAATTTTGTCAACGCTGTATTTTTATACATTATAATATGTAGATTAGCCCTTTACATAACCGCTCTACATTCGAGTGAAAGGTCGAGCCTTCTGCGGAAATACCTAAGTATCATGAGAAACATTTTACTCAGGCACGCATTCGGAAGTGGGGTAATGCGTTATGGCTCTAATTTAGGAGTTTATGCGTCTTGTAGTGCTTCAACTGTTTGGTAATAAATGTGTTATTTCATAAGCGTTAACGTAAATGTTTGTTTATGTCCATGATTAGACCAAATACCACACTGGTAAAACGCTTCAGACGGTCCTCTCTTTTGATCATGGCTAAAAGCCGCCATTGTAATTGCTCGCTACGGCTGACTATGAATGAGCGCCGATTTTTAATCGACTTCAAAAAAGGAGGGGGTTCTCAATTCGGTTGTATGTTTTTTTTATTGATCCAAATTACCGGGCCTACGATTGTTGCACTCATTATGTCATTTAAAAATGGATTAAATTTTACTAACATAAACAAAAATTAACTCGAGCTATGATGGTGCATAATATCCGCTATTTTCTTTTGAGAATAAGAGGTTGTGGGAAATAACCCTATATGTTGTATAGAATCACGTATGTCGATCTCTTAATTATAATATAGTACGTAAGTGTTGTTTTCTACCGTTTAATTGCTAATTATTTGATTTATTGTTTACGTGTTACTTATTACCGAATTTATGTCTTGTGTGTTAGTTTTAAGATAAACGTTTTTATTCTCTTTGTTTTTACTTACCTATTTTAATGTGTACTATGTCTGTGAATAAAATGTGTAATGTTTACTTAATTAATAAACGAACCCAAGAGGCAATTCGGAGGCGTGGCCTAGTTTTAAGCGCGTTGATGCGCACTCACGCCGAGCGCTAGTGGCGCGGGCACAAATACCCCCGCGCCCCCAGCTACAGCTCACTTACCACTCACACTCCGAAGCGACCACATCTCACGGTCTCCCGCTTGCCTGGCGGGATATTATATCTTCAAATGAGTTATTATTTCAATTAATCATACAGTCCACGTTCCCAACAATGGTACTTCGAGATCCGGATCAATAAAGAAGAAGCAGCACCAAGCGTCTAAAGAAGCCAGAAGCCACAATAAAGAAGTCTCAAGAAAGAAATCTCAAGGTCGCCGTCTAATATTGAAGAAATTCCTGTCAAGAAAGAAATTTCAAGATTGCGGTCCAATATTGAAGAGATTCCTGTCTATTATGAAGAGATACCTGTGAAAAACGAAGCCTCAAGATTCCTGTTTACGAAGAGCTCCTGCCCATTTAGAAGATCACCTCAAGAGCCTGCGCGTCGTGCGGCGTGCATCATACTGTCTCTTGTGGCCTTAGGGCAACTGTCTCACTAGGGGAAGAGCTTGCTCGACCCCGGGAATTTTAAGAGGCTTCGGCTTCGGTTCCTTAATTCGGCGACTTTAGTCGCTTGGTCTGGCTTGGTCCAGTTCCGCCAGCTTTAGCTGGGGCTTACATTTCTGCACCTAACGGTGACAAACGCAGACTTGTTTTGCGACCTTTGCGTGGAGGCAATCACGTGAAGAAAGAAGAAAAGAAGAAAGAACAAAGAAGAAAAACGTAGGGACTTAGGTTCTCGAGCGTTACAGTGACGTCAATCTCCAGTAACGCTCGCGTAGGTGTTAGGTTCAGTGTTCCCCCCCCCCCGTGTGTTCCGCGCATCACCATGTCAGCAGACGAAGAATTTGTGCGCCATTTACGCTCGCGAAGCGTCCGTACGGACGAAGCGACACCGTCTCCCGGGTTGACAACAAGTGATAGTACGAATACGTGGAGCAAAGGCACCAGCGGTGGTGGTATAGGTAGCAGTGGCAAAGTGAACGAACCGGCACATCCCGCGAACGTTATTCAGTTAGAAGGCGCCGCGCCGCCAGCAGGCCCCCCAGTGAATTACGATTCAGATCAGAATCTGGACGTTCCGTTACATGAACGTCCCCCTCAGCACGATCTACCTAGGCATAGTAGGAGTGCATCGGGCACTGTGGTAGGCGCGCCCTTAGGCAGTGTTAATCCGCAGTTATCCGTTTTAATGGCCGAATTAGAGTTACATAACGCGGAATTAGAGCAGGCGAAACGGGCGTCAATGGCGGCGAAGAATCGCTTGGAAATTGCACGTATTGAGGCATCCAACAATTCAAATGTGCCATTGACAATCGAGCCGACTGCTAGGGACACGCGTGTGTTAGGTTGGGTACAGCAACAACAGCGTATAGACTGTCCGATGCAGGCAATAGGGCCCAGTTTCGCGCCGCGCGAAGCCCCAGTAGAGCGCGAACGTAGTGCTTTCGCGAATAGGGACTTCGAATTGTTATCTAACAAGGTAGTCGACGCCGTCAATCGTAGTAAAAGCACGCCGGTCATTCAACGACACGTGCCCGAGTTGACGCCGTTCGACGGCAATATAGCCGAGTGGATAGCATTTCGGTCAGAATTCGACGATAGTTCGCCTCTATTCTCAGACGTAAGCAACATAGGCAGGCTACGTAGGGCATTGCGCGGAGAAGCCCGGCTGGCTGTAAAATCCATTATGTACACCGTGTCGAATCCGTACGAAATAATAGAGGCATTAGAACGGCATTTTGGCGATCCCGAGGAGATCGTATTGGCGGAAATGCATAACGTAAAACGCATGCCGCGTTTAGCTGAGGATAATAGCAACATTACCGCATTCGCGGGAACTGTCGCTAACGTAGTGTCCACTATTAAAGCTCTCCGCCAAAACGAGTTCCTTTACGCGCCGGAATTAGTAAATAAAATTATCGACAAAATGAATCTGATAGTGCGTTATGAATGGAATAAATATAGAATCAATAATAAGTCTGTACCAGGTCTTGTAGCCATGTCGCAATTTCTAAACGACATTAGTGTAGCAACAAGAAAAACGCACAGTAGGCAGCGAGCTAGACAGCCGGTAAATCTCGTGAACGAGATCTCTCACGGCCCCGCCCCGCGCATGCGCGGTGAGGGAGCGAGAGAGCGCCGCCCGTCCCACTCGCACGTATCAAGCTTCAATTACGACTCATCAGATTCAGATTGCGATGATTATCTCCCACATACTGTGGCGCAAGTTAACACTAGGCCAAAAAATAATAAAAATAACTTCTCTAATAATAAAAAAAAAGCCCAACGGCCGCGTATGATGGAATCCCAGCGCAATTCTCAGACGAATTCCCCGCCTACGAATGGCATTAGATGCATATTGTGCAACGGTGAGCACTCAATAATTAAATGTGCAGATTTTGTGAAAATGTCAGTAGAAAAAAGATGGGAAGCCATCAAAACACATAAGCTGTGTTTTCGTTGCTTGGATTCCAATCATAAGCGCCCCGTAAAATGCAAGTACACACCTTGCGGCTTTAATCAATGCGAATCAGGGCATCATAGAATGCTACACGGATTGATGCTTAACTCGACTCCTTCGCGCAGTACTAACGGAATAGTTAACCATTTGCGTAGCGCGAATACCTACCTGAAAATCATCCCAGTAGAGCTGTCGGGCCCCTTGGGCACCATCCACACGACCGCGCTCCTGGATGACGGTAGTTCCATATCCCTAATCGAACGGCATGTCGCTGACGCAATAGCCCCGCGAGAGGAAACTGAGATCCTCGCGATTGAAGGCGTTGGTGGAAATTCGATATCGGATAAGGAGTCCTGCAAAATAAGTTTTTCCATCCGTGGCGCATGTAGTAGGCATCTAGAGAAAATGTCCGCATACACAATTAATAGGCTCAATCTCGCGACGCAAGAGGTATCACGTGATATAGTGAACAAGTGCGAACATTTACGCGAAATTGAAGACGAGTTATGTTACGACAAGGCGGCTCCTACCATGATTATAGGGCAAGATCACTGGCATTTACTGGTCTCTCGTCGCATTTTAAGCGGAGACATAGGCCTCCCAGTGGCTTCCCTAACCCAAATTGGATGGGTACTCCATGGTAGCCATGACGTCCCCCGTAACCGCGCATTCGTCGTAAACCACTTGCGTCCCGCGAAAGTGAGCGAAAATGAGATAGCTGACATGATAAAAGAACATTTCAGTATCGAGTCACTAGGTGTAGAAAACCGTCCGCCCAAGTCCGACCCTGAGCAACGCGCGTTAGAGTTATTAGATGCGACTTGCAAACCGTTGTTGAACGAAAATAGGTATCAGGCCGGCCTATTATGGAAGTGCGATGACGAGTCCTTACCTAGTAACAAATCACAGGCGTTGAAGCGATTACACTCTCTCGAAAATAAATTGAGTAAAGACGCGAATTTAAAGTCTGAGTACGAAAAGCAAGTAAATAAATTGCTTATTAAAGGCTACGCAGAGAGAATGGAATCGCCACCGCCCGAGGACGCCAGGAGGTCCTGGTACCTGCCTCATTTTCCGGTGTATCATGCTCAAAAAGGCTCCATGCGAATGGTTTTCGATGCAGCTAGTAGGTCATTCGGAAAATGTTTAAATGACGCGCTCCTCCCAGGTCCGGACCTGTTGCAATCGTTATTCGGCGTACTGCTGCGTTTCCGCGAAGGAAAAATCGCAGTTATTGCGGATATTAGGGAAATGTTCCTTCAGATCGAAGTGTTAGAGCGAGACAGGGATAGTCTACGTTTCCTATGGAGGGAGGGAGACGGACAGAGTGAGCCTTCAGAATTTAGAATGAAACGATTAGTTTTCGGCGCAAACTCTAGTCCAGCAACCGCCCTATACGTTAAGAATAGGAATGCAGACTATCACAAGGACACGTACCCTAAAGCCGCCGAATATACAATAAATAATGCATATATGGACGATTTTCTGATAGCAATGGACGAAAACGAAGTCGAGGCAAAACAAATAGTTAATGACGTAATAAATTTAAACGCCAAAGCCTCATTCGAATTGAAAGGCTTCGCTTCGAGTCATCCTTATGTGCTGTCAGATATCACAGATAAAAGCTCTAAGTCGGAAACGGTGATAGGCGGTAGTAACGCAGAAAGAACGCTAGGTCTTATATGGAATCACGAACGCGATACCCTAGGTTTTAACATAAATCTGCGTAACACGCCGCAGGAGGTCCTAGAGGGCAAAAAACTGCCCACCAAAAGACAGGTGACTAGTAGCGTAATGGCTCTTTTTGACCCTCACGGATTCACCTCTCCCGTGTCAGCCCTAGGCAAGGTCCTCATCCAGGACACCTGGAGAACAGGAATAGGATGGGACGACACGATATTGCCCGAATCGGTTCCCGCATGGAATAGCTATATACAAAACATACAGCAGCTTAAAGGGCTGGAACTAGAACGTTATGTCCCGGCCAGCAATAGGCAAGGCTCCTTACATGTTTTTTGCGACGCTAGCGAAAAAATATACGCAACCGCGGTATTTTTTGTGAGCGACAGCCCAGTAGGTAGGACATCACGGCTAGTAGCAGCCAAAGCGCGTGCGAGTCCGTTAAAGATTATATCTATACCCCGACTAGAGCTACAGAGCTGCGTATTAGGATGCAGGTTAGCTAAATCCATTAAGGAGCAAACTAGTTACGATATAAAGAGCTGCCACTACTGGTCAGACTCACGCACCGTTCTGTCATGGATAAAATCGGACCCGCGATCGTATAAAAGCTTCGTAGCGTTTCGTTTAGCCGAAATCGAGGACAGTACTAAGCCTACGGAATGGAGGTGGGTCCCGAGCTCGGAGAACGTTGCGGACGACGCTACTAAAGGCGTCCCCTTACAGTTTAACAAGGACCATAGATGGTTCAGCGGCCCCGAATTTATCCTAAAGAGCGAATCAGATTGGCCGATAGACAAATCAGAACGTAGCACGTTGCCCGCGACCGGGGAAGAGCGTCCCATTAAAAAGGTCGTAACCGCCATTAGCGATAGGTCACTTACGTCGTTTCCGTCCTTACCGCTAGTAGAGCGTTTTTCGCGATACTCGCGATTGATTAGGGCCACTGCTACCGTACTGCTAGCCGCCGAGGTATTCAAAGCCAAATTGCTCAAATTGAATACAGAAACGGATATAAAAAATGATCACTTGAAAATCGCTGAATTATTGAACATTCAACGAAGTCAACGGGCGTCATTCAGCGAGGAGATAAAGCACTTGGAGGCTGGGCGAAATTTACCGAAGAAGTCGGCGCTCAGCAAGTTAGCCGTGAAGATGGACAGCCACGGAACCCTGCTGCTAGATGGGCAAATTGATCGAGATACTGCCACGCCGATTCTCCACGCGAAAGAAGACTTCACCCGATTGCTGATACAACACTATCACGTGACCTTCAACCACGGTAACCACTTCACCGTGATGAATGAAATCACTCAAAAATATCACGTGATAGGGCTAAGAGGCGCGCTAAGATTTATATGCAACCGATGCCAATGGTGTCGTACCCGTAGGGGGTCACCCTCAAAGGCCCCCTTAGGCGACTTACCTAAAGAAAGGCTCATGGCTAATCAACCCGCATTTACAGCCACTGCATGCGACCTCTTCGGGCCAATGACCGTCACGGTCGGACGACGACACGAAAAGAGATGGGGAGCTTTGTACACATGCCTCACTACCCGGGCCGTACACCTCGAACTCGTGAGCTCCCTCTCCTCCTCGTCCATGATCATGTCACTAAGAAGAATGATGGCTCGGCGCGGAACTCCGACCGTAATATACTCGGACAACGCTACCAATTTTGTGGGCTCCGAACGTGAAATAGCAGACGCTCTCCGCAACATAGAGACGGACATGCAGCAGTTCGCCGAGCATAAGCAGATCGTGTGGAAGAAAATCCCGCCTGGCAACCCCTCCGCCGGCGGGGCTTGGGAACGACTCGTAGGCTCCATCAAAACTGCGCTACGAGTAACCCTTAAAGAAAAGCACCCTCATGACGAGGTGCTGCACACGCTACTGCTGGAAGCCGAGCACATCGTCAATTCGCGACCACTTACGCCTGTCGTGCTGAACAATGAAGAAGCACTTACCCCCAACCATTTTCTCCTGGGTCGCTCCAACGCTATGTCGCCCTTTGGCCCTTTCTCGGACGTCGTATTGACCTCGAACTCCTGGAAGACAGCGCAGCGCTTAGCCGACCATTTTTGGCAGCGTTGGATCAAAGAATACCGCCCTACTCTGAGAGCTAGACCGAGCCAATCCGCACACGCAAACGTAAAAGAAGGCGATATCGTGCTCATAGTCGATAGCACAATGCCACGCAGAACTTGGCCTAGAGGCGAGGTGATAAAGACTTATCCAGGACCCGACGGCAATGTGAGAGTAACGGAAGTTCGCACAGCCGCAGGACCCATACGTCGCCCAGCCTCCAGACTTATCGTTATTTCCTAGAAACTCGGAGACGGTGTTCGCACACGGGGGGAAGACTGTGGGAAATAACCCTATATGTTGTATAGAATCACGTATGTCGATCTCTTAATTATAATATAGTACGTAAGTGTTGTTTTCTACCGTTTAATTGCTAATTATTTGATTTATTGTTTACGTGTTACTTATTACCGAATTTATGTCTTGTGTGTTAGTTTTAAGATAAACGTTTTTATTCTCTTTGTTTTTACTTACCTATTTTAATGTGTACTATGTCTGTGAATAAAATGTGTAATGTTTACTTAATTAATAAACGAACCCAAGAGGCAATTCGGAGGCGTGGCCTAGTTTTAAGCGCGTTGATGCGCACTCACGCCGAGCGCTAGTGGCGCGGGCACAAATACCCCCGCGCCCCCAGACCACTCACACTCCGAAGCGACCACATCTCACGGTCTCCCGCTTGCCTGGCGGGATATTATATCTTCAAATGAGTTATTATTTCAATTAATCATACAGTCCACGTTCCCAACAGAGGTGGATATGTGATAGATAAAAAAACCATTTGAGATCCTTTTGCTTGTTATGTTTGTCATTCAATTTGTGTCTGGAACAAACTTAAGTAACTTTTACTATAGTAAAATATACACCACGAGCCTATACGCTAATGCAATGCCCACTAATGCACCAACAGCAACACCTCTAGCACAACTGTGACATGCGACTTATTTTCGCGCGAGATATACTATCTATCTCTTTCTGTACAGTACTGTGCGAGAGTAACGGGTGTATGTCGTGCAAAAAGAAAGTCGTGCGAAGCGTAAGGTAGTTGTGCTTAGACGGACAACCTTTAACCCGTATATTTTACTAGTAAAATATAGTATATCTCGCGCAAAAATAAGTCGCGTGTCACAGTTGTGCTAGAGGTGTTGCTGTTGGTGCATTAGTGGGCATTGCATTAGCGTATACTGTATAGGCTCGTGGTGGTGTTGAATTTTTATATTGTTTTTACAGTCCTTTTCAATAAATTTCTGTGTCAAGCTGCTTGGTTTTTATCTTCGCTCCAGCTATCGAAGATCGCACAGGTGGATAGTGAAGTAAGACCGTCTTGATACTATATACCTCGTGCCTAATTCTTTATAAAACGGAGGCTCAAACACGTGCCATCTTATCCTTGGAAAGTTCTAAAAATCGTTTACACAGAGCGTCAACTTAGCTAGGATATGACAATTGCGAGGGCACGCGAATCGTGACAAGCTCCGAAGGAGTTTGGAGGTTCGCCAATCACGACACGACGCAACTTAGCATTTTTACGACTAGCTTCAACTACTGTTCCATGGAATATTTAAGATATTTAGTTCAGTAATATTCCGGAGTTTCACATGGCAGGTTCTCTTTGTTAATGTGCGCATATTCTTAAGGCGTAGGCAACTGTCTATGGGCTCAACGCTTCCAAGGTGACTTACCAAAAGAACTCTTTACCTAAGGTTAGAGGGACCCCGAGACTCGTGTGGCTTAATCCGGGCCTGCTCATCTCAAAGTTCCATTAGAACCAAAACGTAAAACAGGCTACCTTTGTCCCGTATTATCTAATTCTTAATACTTCAAACGCACACAAAGACAAAGGATAAGTAGTCATGCAATAGTTAAACGCATCAATTCATAAATAACTTCAAAAAAACTTATTCAACTGTTCACGTAATTATGCACAAACGTAACGCAATGTCCGTAATTACAATTTATTTACACACTTCAAAGGGTTTAAATAAATCACATTTTGTGTTCATAACGAGATTAAATAATAACAGAATAACAAGCAGAAACTAAACAATCATACCTGTAACTATACTTAAGCATTGATTGTGTGAATGTAAGTTAATTCTTTAATTGACAGCTTAGGCAGTATCGTGTTTTCGTGTCAGTACGACAGCTACCATGCTGTAGGAAGTGATAAAACTTGCATTGTTATGAATTAGTTTCGGAAGTAGTTCATTATAGCTTCATTATTTTATTCTTCATAAAACGATATGCTGCATTATAGAACGTGATATTTGAGCATTTCTCAAAAAGACGAGAGTCGGTTGCAGTTAAAAAAAAATCCGCAAAAAAGACCCAATAAAAAAAAACAATGCGAATTAAATCCTATATAGAGCACCACAAATAAGCAAATTTATTAATTAAATATGCCGATGTCCAATTACGAGCATACAATAGATGACGCAACGTCCTAAATTTCAGTAGTGCCAACCGACACGTTTTTAGACCAAAAAGATTGCTATCCATCGTTCACACCATTGTGGTGTACAGGTTTTGTCTAATTGTTTATAATGCTAATTTTATCGCTACTTAATTCCCACATTGAGAGATTTTGCATTATATTTTATGTCAACTTAGTGGTATTAAGGTTACCAAGCGCCTCTAACTCTTACACCAACCGATATCAATATAAAAATACATATATGCGCGTTTTAAATAATATGTATATGAATGAATTAAATGAATGAACGACACCGTCCCAACGTAAAAGCGTTTTTGGAAAAAGCCAAAAATCGTTTGAATCTTTATACCAATGCGTTCTGGTGTAAGCGACAAAGTTAACCCTCTTGGTTGAAATTGACACAAATACCGTCACCGATAAAAGTGGAAGGCGGAGCCTGGTGTGCACTAGTGTACTGGCTAGTAGCCTTGTTTGCGACACGTATCTAGGTATAGTCATATTCTACAAGCTAAGGTTATCTAGCTGCTCTCGAATTTCCCAACCGACACACTTACAGCTAAACAAAATAATACCTGCCGGCGCATTGGTGCATAAAACGCACTGCTATGCTATTTTTTGCGTCAAATTATAGCTCTTTTCGGCTAACTATTTACTCACTTCTGATTCTTTACGCACAAACCAACTGCCAAAATTACAAATCTAGATTTGACATAGAAACCCACCGTCACAGTGCCTCAGACATATTAAAATACCTACGAAAAGAAAGTCATATCTAAAGAATATCCCTCGATATGTTTCAAATTTGTTTGTAGATATTCAACGAAACCAATAGAGTAAACATAATTTTTACCTGTTTCTAAAATTAAATTTCGCTCTAAACAGTACAGTACAGTAGTCTGTACAGTAGGTACCTTGACCCAATTTACTTTCTTACTCCATACCTCGCTCGTTAAGTTTTCTAATCAATAACAGTTGAATAACTACTTTCTTACAGAAAATGACGTTGGCTATGACCTCAGAATTTTATTTTTATTTTATTATGGCATTTACGCCTCAATTGGCATAAAATGTCACGATCGTGACATCATAAAACGTGGAAAGAAGTTTTTTTACATTAACTATGATTCGATGTTTGTAATAAAAGAAATAATGCAAGAGATTGCCAATATGTCAAAATATTGATTTACTTACTAAGAACTTTTAAAATTAAAAATAAAAGATGTTATGAATCTATTATGTCAGACAATAAAGCCAGCACTGGTTCAAAGACACTTGATATAAAAGACAGTTTCAAAACTCATTAACATTAACGCAAGAAAGTCTCTTTGTTTAGTCTGCCATAAAAGCTAATATGACCTTTTTTCTCGCTCTTGTACAATCAAATCATTAGCTCCTCCCCTAAAACAAAGTAGCCTAGAACAATAGTGAAGTAACATGTAATTAACTCATTAAATTCATATATTGTATCTTTATGTACGCTCCATGCAAATTAACTTCATACAACCTTCATTTCAACATTAGTTTACAAAGTATTCGAAAACTTTCTCATATATTTGTCATATATTTGTATTGTCCGCCCATGGTCGATTATTTTTCAAATCTTGAAACATTGTTTGCTTCTGTTGCAACGGAATGCCCACATCTCATTATAATGGGTGACTTTAATACTGATCTTATGACGGATAGTAGTAGAACACGTAAGTTGCTGTCAACTACAACGTCTGCGGCCTTGACTGTTCTCCCCCTAAAGCCCACACACCACAATGTCGATACAACGGACACCTGGTTGGACCTTATGTTGTCCTCTTCAAAAGATCACGTGGGCAAGTTTGGACAGTTATCAGCACCTGGATTTTCGCGGCACGATCTTATTTTCTTGTGCTACAAGGTCCGTCCGCCTAAAGCGGAACCTGTCTATATAGAATCTCGTAGTTTTGCGAGACTTGACTTCGAATCGTTAAACCGGGACGCTCAAAGCACAGACTGGACACCCGTATTAACTGCAGCTACCGTTGATGAGGCGGTGGTTGCACTTAATGCGACAGTGTTGCAACTTTACGACAAGCACGCGCCCGTTCGAAACGTCAGATTGAAACGACCGCCCGCCCCGTGGATCACCCGCGCGGTCCGTATTGCAATGACCAGGCGAGATCGGGCGTTTAATAAATTTAAACGCGATCGTTGTCAGGAAAACTGGTGTGCGTTCAAAATCGTAAGAAATCGTTGTAATTCCATGGTTAGATCGGCAAAACGCAAATATATTCATGACAACATCCTTTCATCTTCAGCGGCTGACACATGGAAGTTTCTGAAGTCTATTGGCGTGGGTAACCCTCAATGTAAGTGTAATAGTTTGTCAACTTTTCCTCTAAACGATTTAAACGTTCACTTCTCAAAATCTTCAACCTTAGACCCCGCCACTATATCTCACAGTATTTCGCTGATAAACGCACTTCCAAACCTTTCAAACAGTATGTTTAATTTCACTTCTGTCACTGAGGACGAGATACGAAAGGTGATTATATCCGTGAAGTCGAACGCGACTGGCCATGATGATGTAAGCAGAGTAATGATAGTGAGCATCCTGGGAAGTATTGTGCCAATTATTACTTATATTGTCAATTTTTCTATGTGTTCAGGTGATTTTCCCTCCTTATGGCGTAGTGCTTATGTTATTCCTCTTCCAAAAGTCCCCAACCCTACTTTGCTTAAAGAATTCCGCCCCATTTCAATTCTTCCGTTTTTGTCGAAAATCCTAGAAGCCGTTGTGCATAGGCAAGTGTCTGCCTACATCTACTCCAACCAGCTTCTCTCACCACTCCAGTCGGGCTTCCGTCCTGGTCACAGTACATCCACCGCTCTGCTAAAGGTTATTGAAGATGTTAGGCACGGTATTGAATCTTCCCAGCTCACTATTATGGTCCTCATTGACTTCTCTAACGCCTTCAACGCCGTTAATCACGAGCTTCTCCTTGCTGCGCTTCATCGCCTAAATATCTCGTCGTCGGTGGCTCGGTGGCTTGCTTCCTATCTGCGTGATCGTCGCCAGGCTGTACGTGCCAATCGGTCTTACTCTGATTGGTGCGATTTGAGTTCTGGGGTTCCGCAGGGTGGAATTTTGTCACCTTTACTTTTCTCCATATTTATAAATCTCATCACCCCCAACATCAATTGCTCATATCATCTCTATGCTGATGACCTCCAACTATACACCCATGTGAGGCCTGATGATTTGAACAGTGCTGTATCTCGTTTAAATATGGATCTCGACCACATTTCATCTTGGTCTAGACTCTTTGGCATTGCTGTCAATCCTTCTAAGTGTCAAGCACTAGTTCTTGGAAGTCCCCGCACACTGGTCACTAGGGATCTGACGCAATTGTCACCAGTCTGTTTCGAGAACATAGTGATCCCTTTTGACGCGCAGGTGAAAGACCTGGGCTTAATAATTGATGGTGGCCTTAGTTGGGAGCCGCAAGTGTCTGAGGTCTGTCGTAGAGTTACATGTACGTTACGATCTCTTTACAGATTTAAACATTTCCTCCCGGTAAGTACAAAGAGACTCCTTATACAGACTTTGGTGCTGCCAGTGATAGATTATGGGGATGTGTGCTACACTAATGTAACCCAAGGACTTTTGGACAGACTAGACCGGCTCCTGAACAACTGTATCCGTTTTATTTTTGGGCTACGCAAATATGATCATGTCTCCGCGTATCGTCGACAGCTGCAGTGGCTTCCGATTCGCGAGCGTAGGTCGCTAAGGATTTTGTGTACTCTCTTCTCTATTCTTTATGACCCTGTGGCACCAGATTACCTCAGATCAAAGTTTCAGTTCGTAAGTGCCCGGCCAGGCGGCGAGCTCCGTACCTCCCGTAAACTACTACTCTCTGTTCCTCCCCATCGCTCTGGCGCCATGGGCAATTCGTTCACAGTGCAGGCAATTCATCTCTGGAATGCCCTTCCCCTCTGTATACGTCAAGCTGAGAACAAGCTCTCTTTCAAGCGCTTGGTGCGCAAGCACCTTTTGGAAAATCTTCAACATTAGGTAAATCTCGTCGTAGTCATTTAACAGCAGGTACCCTATATATATAATCCATATTCATATATATTCATACTCATATATATATAGTATAAATAAATATTATATATATATATATATATATATTCCCATAATTATGTATTTATCAACGTAACTAGTGTTTTTTTTTTTTTGTTTCGATATTTGCATCGTGTGTATACACGTATTGTTGTACACCCTTCCCGCACGTATAATGTCTCTGTTTGACCTTGTGGTTGACTGGTAGAGAATGCCTCATGGCATTAAGTCCGCCATTTGTACTTTTACTTATGTATTTTGTGCAATAAAGTTTAAATAAATAAAATAAATAAATATATTTGACCAGCTGTAAGAAATATGTCGGAAGTATTTTGTCACTGTAACTTATATATTTTGGTCAAGTATACTTCAGTCTGGTAATTTATGCTATAGAAAAACGACAAGGTGTTAAGAATGTCTCGAAAGTGTAGTAAGAGTTATGTTTTTGCAATAAATGAATATGAATATGAAGAATTTGAATAACAAAACAAAAAAGATAGTTTCTCTGGTGTAAATAATGTCAGATGCATTTGTTTCGTGGTGTGTGTGTAGTGTCACAGAATATTTAATAGTACTACATTGTAGTGTTTCTCATGATATTTAAAATCATAATGAAGATCATCACCATCACATGAATTTCGTCTTGTCCAATAAAGACCCTGACAAGGCGGCGGTAACGTGAATAGTCAAATGCAATTTTAAATTACACGAGTTACTAACGTCACGTTATTTTATAATTATAACAGAGAAAATGACTATTTTACTTTTCCCTGTTTCATTAATATGAATTCAATATGGGTATAATTGTGAATCAATATGAATGATGGTTGCTTTTTTCACGCGATAAAATAAGTGACAAGCATCCGTCGCGTTTTCACAGTGCGAGTGTAAGTGACAAATGCTTTATAACTTATTTATAACGTGATAAACGTAACCATCATAGGCTGCCATCTAGATTTAAAAACAAAAACGATGATGGCTAGGCGCTTAAAAGTACCTAGGTCAGGCCAATAAATATAGACACACTACTTTTACCTCAGTTACTCGACCATCACATCAACAATGTGTCAACACAGCGTTCGGTTAAGACATCGGCGACGAACCGTATTGTTTGGCTTTTGAAGCCTTTATTTTCAACACTCATGCCATAAAAGCTATCATCACCAAACTCTATAAATTCTAGTTGGGCAATTATTTAAGCGTTTTAACCGTCTCAATAACCGGACACAGGTCCGCCATGGTGGGGAATTTATAAAAGCAATCAACACAACATAATTTTGATAATAATTGTTAAAACAACATAATTTTGATAATAATCAACACAACATAATTTTGATAATAATTGTCGCTACAGTTATAAGGTAACCAAAATGGCGCCACATATTAAGTATATGGAGTTCGTTAATATTAGGGACAGAATAATAAGATGGTTAAAACGCTCAAATAATCGGTGCAATTTGCGAAAATCGGTACAAGGATGCCATCTATAATCATTTTTCATAAGCCGCTAAATCCAGATTACATCATACAATAGTTTGGTGATCACACAACATGTAATTCTGCGTTGATTGATAGCTCTGCATGTGTATTAATCGCACATGCAACGAAATATCTTTGAGTCACAAAAGAATATCAATCACCAAGTCAAAGCCCGCTGTAAGGTCGCCCCCGTTTCCGGGCAGATTTTCCCCCTCCGTGCGATGCATTGTTGAACCTCATTGTTCTAGCTGTATAGGATCTTTGACTACTTGAGGAGTCAGATTGCGTCTCACTTGAGCGACTTTAAGTTTGATAAGCCTGTATGTATATCTTTGTAAACAAGAAGCAAAAAGTTTGTTAAATTATTCCAATTCTATGGGAAGTAGCCTCGCTAGGCATTTATTTTAAAGTTTGTCTCATGAAATAATAATAGCTTGGACTTTAGGAACTAGAATTGTCTAAAACTATACATATAATCCCATTATCTAATTTTTCCATAAGCATGGAAATGTGTCCCGGGCTTAGGATGGTTGCTTTTATCACGTGGGTGGGATAAATAAGTGATAAAGCATCCGTCACGTTGTGACAAAATGCGAGTGTGAGTGACAGATATCGCTTATTTATAACGTGATAAACGTAACCATCATAAGCCCCGATCCTGGAACTTGCAGGGAATCCTCGAACGTTATCGTTCAACAAACAAAAAATCCTCTTGTAGTGGCTTATATAGCCAAAAATATTATTCTTGTAAAGGCCATATTATCGCTAATAAGGGTGGATTTGGGCACAAATTATAAATACAAAAACCTTATACTCAACTTATAGTTGCTTTATTATTTGCTTTATTTATCTTGTAAGTGCTTTATTGTGACAAGCAACAAGGTAGTCAAACTTCTAATGGCATGGAAAATGCACTAAAAAGGTTAATATACTTATAAGAACTATATTTAAAGCGTTTATAAGGGCGATCGTCCTTATACGCGTTTAGTTATGGTCCGATTTAAGGGCGTAAAATTCATAACGGCAAAACAAATGCCCCTAATAAGGTATTTGGCTCTTATAACTGTATGTTTATGACTGCGCAATAAGTTTATTATCTTTTTTGTAATAGTTTGACGAAAAATAATTAGTCAACATCTTCATGATTAATAGTAAACGGTACCTAAGTTATTTTTTTATTCTATGTTAGAGTACCCGAATCTATAGTGAAAACTGTGTGGGAATTTAAATTTGTGATAGATTATGGTATAAAACATGAAGTGTTATCAACGCGCCTTTGTATTATTGCGGTTTTGTACTGAAAATGTAGTTAATTATTTAGTCATGTTTTATAAAAGGCCATTATAAGAGCGAAAGAAATTTGCACATCATCTACAAATACACTATGAGATTAAAAATCTATCATTAGCAATAGGTGTTGCTTATGATTCGCCATTTTATATGTCGTTAGGGTTCCTTTCTCACAAGTGAAGTCCCTTATCTACTAAGTAACTAAGTAAGAAATGTTACGTCGTGAATATAATAGAAGTTTTGCAACAATTCACTTTCATTTTCTGTCAAAATTGTAAAGCGTATTTGATATACGACCATTTTATTGCAGATGAATGCGAATATTGTAATCCGTAATTTAAATAGTAACAATATTTCTAAATAAACATTGACACTTATTATTAATCGGACGAGTAAGTATAAATTTAATATTTAAAAAAGTTTGATAAATTAGTCAAATACCGATTATTATTACATATAAAAGTACAATAAAACCAAATACTTCATTAATTCATTCATTTAACACGTCATTAATTACATTAGATATAAAATTTGATTAATAAACGAACTTAAAATCGTTATTCATTAAATACATTTGGCTGAATGTACACGCGCTTGTGCCATTTTGATATAAGACGAATATTAAAAAAATGCTTTTGCACATGCGCAGTAGTAGATGTCAAGCGCGGTTTACAAATAACCCCGCCATTTTTTTATTAATTACTAGTTTATTTCGAAGTTTTTTCAATTCCTCATTTGACGAATTGTCTGTATCACTGTCACTGCCGCTACAAATGTATTCCTCAGTGCTTTCCTGCTCACTCTCATGTTCCATAAAATAATCTTCTACGGAACCACCGGCTGCTACCTCGGTACCAGATTGGTCATTTTGTAGATTTACAGAAGTATTAGGCGTAACCATATAAAACCTTTTAATATAACACTATAGAGAACATAGCCCTTATTAGTATTATATAAGTGAATAAGGATTGCTTTAATTCTTATTAAGACTATATAAAATGCTATAATTCATTCGTTGGGTAAACATCTTATAAAAAGCTCCTATAAGCCGAAAAGCTTTATAGGTACCTTGTGCATTACTTTTATAAGAATGATTGGCCATATAAAACGCCTTTACTAGGCTTTCAATATTATACAGCTAAAACGCAATGTAGCTAGCTTCTATAAGAATATAAAAAAATTAACCCTTATTGTGGCCATATTAATTGGTTTTATTAACGTTAACATAACCAAATTATAAGAATAAAGGCAATTTTAGCCAAATTGTCTTATAAAAAGCCGTTAAAAGGTACGTTGTTGTAATGAATGCCATTTTAAAACAACTATGAGACTTTAGTCCTTATAGATTTAATTTTATAAGGTAATTTTGTTTGTTGGGTTATATACATTTTATCGCAATACAGATATTACTGAAATAACTGTATACTGCTTGTGTACGTACTGAATCGGAAGCACAAATTAAAGGATCTGTTCGAAGCATCGTTATGTAATAATCTATATCCGGGCCGGCGATTACGATTCAGAACCAAACATAAATTAAGTTTTACGCTAGCAAACTGACTCACAGTTTATCACGCATACCTTTTGTTTATTTATCATTTTACCGTTCAATTTACGATAAAATTGTAATGAGCCAGGAACCAGGAAAGATTCTCCTTATGGGCTGTTCGGAAATGTAGATATTTCCCATTCTACGCTGTGATTCTATGGCATCTTAATAAACAGTATCTAAAGTACCAGGAAATGGGGAATATATCCTAGACGTGGACATTCATGTGTGTGACAATTGTTTCTTTATGTCGGAACTCATCTCCAAACATCACGCACAAGTCGTAAGTAGTCATCACCATCAGAATGAGAATCATAGGTTCCACTTCCTGCTTTTACCTTAGGGTATCTGTAACAGGTAGTGGTATTTAACCAGGAGGAAGTGTTTGACAATGCCGATGGCGTGACTAATTGGACATCAGCGGCTTGTCCACTAACACGTGTGCCTTAAGGATGGATTCTGGTTGCGTAAACGGCACATGTAATTTTGCTGATGACTGAAGCGTGCGCTTGCGTTTAATCGTGTGTAGTGCGTAATTTCTCTTTTGTTGATTGGACATTTCTTTTGACGTACACAGTTGTGTGAAGTCCGTTAAGGTTAAAAAGTACTCTTAAGGTTGACAAGTGCTCAGTTACAATAGGAGTTCAGATGACGATTTGATACAATTATTGATAGACGATATTTTTTGTCTCTAGGGTAATGTGGGATTCAGTTCTAATAAATGGACTTAGCGTATGCTTGCTTCCAACAGCCTCCTAGAAATATAATTACTTACTCCTTCGAGAGCAATGGGTACCTATTCAAAATAAATGGACTAAGCCGAAAACCAGACAGAACAATTAACGACAAGGTTAGTTTTACTTCAAAATTGAAAGAAAACACTACGATTAGAAACTAACGTGTCTAGTTACTTTGTAACTACCGTCTAATGGTGATGAACACAGTCACGCACGTCACGAACCGTTATTCAAATTCACAGGAAACCGGACAATCTCACGGGATTATCGTTATCTCGTCATCTCTTCCCAGAGTTGTGTAACGTAAGTGTCCGACTACAACTATGCCACTTTCACTGTCGTCCGATTCACAATGGGTCGCGTCGATCTGCCATAATACAGAACAAAAGAACAAAGACAAGTGACCATTTATTTTTCAAAATGCGGTTGCGTAGTGTGTTCGTGTTTGAATGCGTACAAAACAAATAAAATTAAATTATAACGTTTGAGTGTTTATTTAATTGATGCTTTGTAACGAGTATGTGAAGTCAAATCATTAGATGGATTCAATTTGCGTATTGTGATATGATCCCAAATTATGTTAGTTTCACAAAGTGTACGTACAATACCAACCTTGCTCCAAATTAAGTTACTTGTCTGCTTTATTCATTTTAGTGATATATTCCTGATTCGGCATATTTGTAACTTAATTCTATTACCTAAACTATCGGTGCCTATGATGCTTAATTGCTTTTATCACGCGATAAACAAGTGACAAAGCATATGTCCCGTTTTGACAAAATGCGAGTGTCAGTGACAGATACTTTGTGACTTTGTCACATATGTATTGCGTGTTAAAAGTAAGCATCATAAGCCCAGAATTCGACATGCTTTTACAAAAAGTAGCACACGCAAAGGAACATAACTAATACAAATTAGAAGTAAACCAAAACGCGGCTTTGCCGTGATTCTATGTCTACCTTGACCCTGCACTCGCCTACATTCGCATGGGAAAGTATTATAACAAGTCGACAAACTTACTAATGGTGCTAAAATATGCATATCGTCGTTTCTCGTTTTTGTAGGCGGTTATAAATCGTTTTCTAATGTCGCTGTCGAGAAATCATAGCATTTCTCCTTGCAAAATACATGGAAGAGATAGCAGTTAACCGGCTGATGATTTGTGGTCTTGGTCTTAGAAAAGGGTAAAAGCTGACTCTATGCACGATTTGCGAATTGTACTTTATCTGTGGCTTTGAACTTCAATGGCGGGTGAATTAAAAAGTTGTCACGAGTTTGGTAAGACATTATGGTTAGAACTTTTTGCTTTCTCTGTTGCGAATTAATCGAATCGAAAATGTTGTAAATTTTAGATTTCATACCTGTGCTTGTTAGCACACTAGTCATCCGATAAATTTATTGGTGCGTAAGTCGTCAAAAGACTATTATTTTGGTGTAAAATAAGTAAACAATTACCACCTTTTTAGGGTTCCGTAGTCAACTAGGAAACCTTATTTTCTTTATTCAAAAGCTTTGTCACTGAGTGACTATGCCGCTCCGTTATTAAATGGCATTAAAATTTGCCTACATCTAACTTTAATTACCACAATGTTATTAATGTTATTACATTGACCCTATTTATGATTAACATACCTATTAGGTATACTGCCTGTAACGAATAAGTAGGTACTTTTTGCAAAAACCTCATAGGCTGAATACTAGCCTGCTGCAAGCAACCCAGACAAAAATAAACAAACTGGCTCCGTTGCAAAACGAAGCAAAATGGTTTTGTTTTGAACTTGTGGAAAGCATATCGGGAGCGCGACGTAGGTAAACCTGTTCTTTGGCCACTATGGGTCGACCACTGTACAGTAGGCGACCAAGAGCCTTACAATATTTGTCATAAGGTATGTTTCGTTTAAGAAGTGTGTTGCCTTGTGTACAAGTTCCATTCACTTCGGAAGTGGTAAATTAAGCGACAGGACGAGGGCAGCTATTTTAGCGCATGTTCTTAACAGTTATGAACGTGGACTGATTGAATTGAGAACTATATTTATTATAATACCAAATATGCTTACTAGGAGTTATGTTAGAATAAGGTTAGGGCGATGTTGTAGTTGCCAAGGAATCTTTGAAACTGTCGTTAGTAAAGCAATAATATTTTCTTCATGCTTGAACAAGCTTCTGTAAGCTTTGCCAATTTAGGCTACGTTTTTACTGTGTTTAACGCATGAAATCTACGTATAGTAGGTACTTAGATTTAAAGTAGTGTAGTAATCTATTTTTCTTTGAGAAACTTAGTTAAACAGAACCACAAAACTGCTAAATAACTATAGGCTTATTGCCAGAATATCGATGATGATGATGAATGTAAATGTTAGGAATTATAGTAAATCGTTGCTCGAAACTAATCAAACTGCAGTTAACTACAGCGGTACTGGCCATTTTCTGCAAAATGCCGTTTTGCGTTAATTCAAGAGCTGAATTGGCATTGAACTGAACGGTAAATGTATCTCTACTGGAACCTTGACCAATTCAACGCGATATATGACACTAATCCAATATAGTGCAGTTACAAAAGTTAAATTTTATAAATATAGAAAGAAAAGAAAGAAAGAAATACATTTATTCGTGACGAGACACAAAACATGATTACATAAAAGGTGTGACAAAAATTAGAAGAAAATAAATAAGCAATTATTTTTATGGCTGTGCCACGAAAAGGTCCCACCTCAGCAAGATGCTAGCTCGAGAGCCAGCGCTGATCTTCCGGTGGGACCATAGGTATATAATATATCGTAGGTACACATTCAAAGACACGCTGTGCGCATAGTTGATAATCCTCTATGTCTGAGGAGAGACTTTGCCTCCTTGGGTGTGTTCTACCTTCTGTATAATGGGATGTGTTCTGAGGAATTGTTTGACATTAGCTCACGGCTACTTTCTACCATCGCACTCCTCGACATCGGCAGGGTGTTCATCCTCACACACTGAAGCCTAAATGGTCGAGAACTGTGCGGTTCATACCGCTGGAATTTCCTACCGCATGTCGATATAGCTCCCTGCCGAGGTTTTTCCCGGGGCTTCCAAAATTATTTTGGTCAAATTTCACTACACAAACAAATATTAACAACTTTTTTTGCCAATGCAATCTTTGGCATAATTTCAATACGCAAATTAGCATTCAGCAAAAAATACCGAAATATTGCTAAACTATATCCCCATGTCTCGTCGAATTCGGAACCAGCTACTCTTTCGTTAAAAGGCGTTAAAAGGCGTCCTAGTTAAGTTTAATGGTACTAATGTTAAAAAAGTGAGTGCAATACTCGCCAATAAACTTCGTGTTTGGCGAAATTTGTTATAAAATGTGTACCATGCTTTTTTGAAATAAATAAATTAAAAAAAAAAATATTCTCTCCAGAAGTTGTGAAACTCGTCTGTTTGCACGCTGGTTGTAATGCAAATAGCATCGCTTACCATTTACCATTGCTAACGATCGCAAAATGGCTTCAAGCTCTCTCTGCCAAATGGGCCCATATGTTACCGGGTAACTTGGTGATTGAGCTGACGGGGATGTATGACGATGTTGAGGAGATAATTATCGCTTTCCCTTGAAGTAATCCGTACATGTCTTTTAAACGTTTCCGTTTTCTTAAAATTAGATTATTTAGTGAACCCTCACTAATGTGGAACTTCAATATTCAATACGTCCAATAATCCGGCACTCTCCGCCCGCATCTTCATCATCCTTATCCACCCCCACGACGCGTTATTATTTAATTATGATTTACATTAAAGTAATAACATTCCAATAATCTGGCTCCCCCAAGTTTTTACAGCGCCGGATTAGTGAGACTACTTATTTATACTGTGATGTTATGATAATCTTTTTATGATTATGTCATTTATGTCTTTTGAGATCATCCAAGGCGCTTATTCAAGTGCGCGTTAAGATATCGCTGAATGAGCTATGTCTTAGGTATATTTCCTGTATATCGATGTAAACTCATTAAAACGCGATGTTTTTCGATTTGAGCTGCACAAAGTGCCATTTCTTCGTTAACTATCCGGTCAAGTGAAGTTTGCACCCGATATCTATGGCGTTGCATATAAATGGGGCGCAACCTTAAAAGATATACGATACGAACGATATACTATAGGTATGATATTGCCGCTTCAGAGATCTCTCCGAGATATCAGACAGATAAATATGGAATTAGTGCCCGGGATCCTCACACGGTCACAATAATCCTGCTGACCTAGTTACCGCCTGGCAACATACCTAAGAGTAACAAAGTTTGCTAACAAGTAGGTACCTATCCATTTGCAGAAGTCTCATTCGTAGCAACCCCCCTGCTTTCACGACACGGGCCATATGTCTGGTGAGCCAATAGCTGTCCACACAGGCGATGCAATGTCCACACACTTATTGTATAGAAAAGTTTCTCAGACAATCCATCAAAGTAAGATAAGATGGCTATTTAAGGGCCGTGCAAATCTTTATTGTTTCATTCAATTGCTTATTTACTTACGAGACTTTTCTTGTCAAAAGATATTAATTTGGTTTTGACTGAATGATGTGTTGCGAAACACTATTTTAATAAAAGAAAGAAAGGAACTACGGATATATAGTTCTATTCTAGTATTGTCTTCCCAATTTGATGACTCTGTTGTTATTTGACTTTTTAAGCTCCCTTCAATAGGTACAGTAACAATGTGGTTTGTTATGCAATACTTAGTACAGCAGTCAGCATCAAAAGTAGGTATCTGAGAACTTTAGTATCCAATTGACGTTATTAAATCAGCTACTTTTGATTTTGTCCGTGCGAAAACAAACAGCCTTAACGCTTAAAAAGCTATCCCCTTATAGTAAAACAATGCAGTTTCCCATTTCCAATGCTTCATTCGACTATAACCAACTGGTATATATAATACCGTACACCAAGAAGACAGAATATCTACCACGGTAACATAAGGCAAAGTGTAGGTATATATATCAGAGTTACTTTCGCCATTAAGTGACCTTTCACAAAGTCCCGTTGTAGCGTGCTAAGCCCTTTACTTTCCATTCTGTAATAATACATCATCACTTACAATATTGGGGTATTTATACCGTAATTATCTTAATTTAGGTTTATGTAAGTTTGTTTAATGCGTTTAGAAGCGACGATGTTACGTGCGTGATTATGTGTTGCCAAATCGTAGATGCGCACGATTTGCGCGTATGATAATAGGTATCACTATTTGGAAGATTATGTGTTAAGTTTACTCGTAAACTTATATACTTATACTCAAACATGCACGTTGTTCACGAAATATTGCGAGAACTTCGCGAGTCTGTTTCGAAATGGTTTAAATGATTCTTTTTTCATTTTCTGTACCGATATTTCCGCCATTTTGAAAAAAAAACGAAAAACCGTTTCAATAATAAAAGAATCTGCTCACAAAATTTCAGAATTCTCATGAAGTTGAGAAATGCGCCTTGTAGTCGAGAATCGAGAACAGCCTGAATGCAAATGCATCTTTAATGTCCGCGTCCGCGTACCCCTCCAGTTTTCTGTATCATACAGGTAAATAGTATTCTGTAACCAACTTTGGACGTCCAGCTATCGCTATACCAAAATTGGATAAATTGCGACCAGCCATTTTAGCTGATAATACCGCAACTATTTGCCAACCGAGAGATGGCGCTGAAATCGATTCGTATACCTAACTGCTGCGCCTAACACAAGACTTAATGGCGTGGCAACACAATGACATCTAGGAAAGTGGTAAAGGCGACAGAAGAAGGGATAATCATTGATAAAGTAAGGAAGGCCAGGCAGGAAGGTGATAGTCGGGTGCAAGACGCGGGAAGAAGTAGGAAAAGTCAGAGATACAATAACATTTAATTTAATTTGTGTAATTTTAATTTAAACTTATTTTAAACGCCATATGCTAATAAGAAACAACAATACGCATTGCCCTACTAAATATTGAAAGGAAAAAAGTCTTCATGATCTCTTCGAAAAATAATTCTGCAATGATTTAGTGAACCAATTTGTTGTTCTCGTTTGCGTCACCACCACCATGATCGTCGGGCAGGTTTCGCAACTTCTAAATAAATAGCCCATTAACTAGCAACCATTACTTATCCTGAGCGAAGAGTGAGTTAAAAGCTCTTTTTTATTAGGGTTCCGTACCCAAAGGGTAAAAACGGGACCCTATTACTGAGACTTCGCTGTCCGTCCGTCCGTCCGTCCGTCCGTCCGTCCGTCCGTCTGTCACCAGGCTGTATCTCAAGAACGGTGATAGCTAGACAGTTGAAATTTTCACAGGTGATGTATTTCTATTGCCGCTATAACAACAAATACTAAAAATAAAATAAAATAAATATTTAAGGGGGCTACCATACAACAAACGGGCTGGTTGCGTTAACTTTGCACCTCATTTGTATGGGGCGCTATACATACCAGGTGCAAACTTAACCACTTTAGGATGAAAAGTATTTGTACGGAACCCTCGGTGCGCGAGTCCGACTCGCACTTGCCCAATTTTTTCGTATAGCGGATCACATTTTGCGTCAGATGTAAGGCGTAACTTTTACCTCAAAATTTACTTATTGTGTCTGAAACAGCATTTTATAGATATCTATTAAGTATAATAAAATTAAGATTCACATTTGACGTTAAATGTTCAAGAACGATCATATTTTAAAATTGTACCTGAAAAACAAAGATATCAAACGAAGATTTTTTTTACCCTAGTTTACTATCATTACACGTCCAGCTATCTCTATGCCAAAGTTGGTTTAAAACCGTCCTGCCGCTCGACATGATGAGCAGACGAAGACCTGCTTACCAACAGATGGCGCTGTATGGATGTAGCGCGCATATTAGGTACGAATCCTGCATCGCACTGTTAATATTTGTCCAGATATTATGACCCATCGCCATAGAAAACTGATTTTCAAAACAATTTTAGAATTTCATAATAGTATACCTACACAGAAAAAATAACATTAACTCAACCATATTGAAGTATTAAAAAAAAATTGCCAAATATATCAAAAAGTTAGTGACTGGCTGTTTCCGAGAATATCCGAAAACTTCTCTCATTGCCAGAAAATGAGGAAAATTTCCGGAAATTTTCGGAAATGGCACATCTCTACGAAAAGTATAATCTATTTTTTTTATATCACATGATATACCGCATAAGCCTGTGTAAGACTAGACAAACCATGGCCGGTATTCGTAAACACATTCACAAATTCACCGACCTACATTAATTAAATACCTAGGTATGTAATGTACTATTAATGGACACGGGACATTAAAATCCTTGCAAAATCATGAGGTTCATTGATCTGCACTTGTTCGACCAGTCTGATGCAATCCATCGCTTATAAGTCTTATAAGTGCAAGAGCAACTTTCAGGGCTACTTTTCACTTTTAGACAGCATCTTTTTCTAATACTAATTATCTAGACTTATTGCGATTGGAGTGGAGATTACATAAAGATTAGTCAACGAGTGTTAGGTTTATAAGATACTGAACGTAAAAGTCCAAGAAACGGTGGTAGGGCTGTATTCAACTGTGTCGTCTCAATTTAAATGAGCTGACAACGGCTTACCGCAAATTTTGTCGTGACAAATTTGCTAACATTGTAATTGGGATGACCCCAAATATAAATGTCATGGCGTCATAGAACTGTCGTCGTTGTGTTTTACTTGAATTATCCTTTCCAAGAGACTGCGTGTCGTGTCTTCGTGACATCAACCGATCGTTTTATGGTGCACTGCTCCGCCTTCCTTTTTATTGAGGAAATTCGGCACGCGTAGGCCGGCACGCGTCGGTTAATCGAGCGGCTACGCTCCATGATCAATATCGTTATATTCTGTGCCGTTTTTTAGGTAAATTAGAACCAGAGTTGACGCCTTTGATAATAATAATGAAGTGGTGGGATCACAATTATATTTGATTAATAATCTAATTCATTGTTTGTTTTGTCACTAAAATAAACTTCGATTACGTACATTATGTTATCGATATTCGTTCTGAAACTCAGAATCACTAAAAGTCAAGACGTAAGTATATGTCAATTACTGCTCGGTTACGCTTCCATTACCTTTACTAATAGCCAGTAATATAGCAATAACAGTTGTCCGAAAGTTCCGTCCAACATATTGCTAAGTTGGTTTCACTTTCTTTCGTATTCAACACACGAAAGTGGCGAGTGCTGGGAATGCTAATCATTTGTAACAGATCAGCTGTTGAGACCGGTTCAGAAGGTGTTTTGAAAACATCTTTGTCCGTGGATCACAATGGCGAATCATGTGTTTCAAGTAAAAGTTCTGAAATGTCACGGTGTTTACAATACATGCTTCACGATATGTCAGCAGTATTCATCAATGTCATTATCATTTCAATATGCGGGCCTATGATGATTGCATTTATCACGTGATAAATAAGTGACGGTATGTTTTGACAAAATGCGAGTGTGAGTGACAGATGCTTTGTCACTTATTTACCCCGTGATAAAAACAAACATGATAGGCCCCTGGAGTTGTATATTTAAGTATGTCATTCTTTAGAACATAGATATCGTTCGACGACACAATGAACGAGTTTTTCAAACTTTTATTTAACTTGCAATGTATGTATGTAATGTAACTATGTATCTATGTAAATATGTTTGTTCGGGTGGACTCTTGCAACTCAATTTTGAAGCAGATATCTTTAACCGTAGCTGAAATTCTGCATACCGGCTTAACTTTGATGAAATACAATAATATGGTACCATGGGGCTGGTCTGATGATGGAGCCGGAAGGTTGCCCTAGAAACTCTGTAATATGTAGATAAAGCAATCCTACCTAGTTTAGGGTCTTTAGAATCGTCTCAGTGAGCAATTGATGGATTTTCAAGGACAGTCGGCTATAAAATATTGTTACAAAATGAGATTATTGCAGAAACATATAACCAATTAAGTGCTTGTCACTAATTGCTAATGGTATACCGTCACGCATCAGTCCATCTTGTAGGGGACTGACTCACGATATCTTCCGGTTGTTGTTGTTATTTCCAACCAATTCATACCAGTTTGCCTATTTTAGCGCGTTTGAGCTCCATTTTATTTTGCTCTTGAAGTAACGTTGTAAGCGAAAATCTGCTATGCTACGGTAAAAGTCGACCTGTTCGGTTCACCATACGAAAAGGTCGTCTTTTACTTTAACACAGCAGAAATATATGCTTTGGCTTGCGTAGGGATTTGTTTGACCTTTTTATCTAAGTACCGGATAACGCTGTAACGCAACGTATTATAATTATACAAACATATAGACTTTATAAATATTACAAGTCGGATTTCATCGCTTATAGAAACGAATACATGAGAGCAAAATAAATGCATACCTTTATTCCGTAAAATTTCCGATGCTGTTATTAAAACCGAGATATTGATAAATAAAAATATCTCAAAGTTACGTCGAGTTAACGCCCCGTGCTTATATCACAAAGTGAAAATACCCATTCAACTACATTCAAGATTGCATGAGGAAAGTATAAAGTTCCCGGGAACTAGAATTATACAAACCATACTAGATTTAATGGAAGATTAGCCAAGTGAAAGATATATTAATAGAATTCTAACATAACACCGATCAGCTATCAGTTCGTAATGAAATAAACACATTACAAGCTTCCGCATAGGGTGTTACATACATTTCTATAAATAAACCGATTTGTTAAATCGTAGACCCGATGAAAGGCAGTTGATAAAATACCTTCGCCTTCATAGAGCGTGAACGTTGTGGTTTACCGCCAAAGTGATAATTTACCGGAAGCGGTGGTAAAAGAATCACCAGTTCTTTATGGCAAGCATAAACAAAATGAGAAATGTTTATTTCGCCATAGAATTTAATCATCAAAGGAAATCCATTAGCGTTTAACTATTAACTAACCTAAGTTATTTATGCCGGCTTTAATTTATTGTCGCAATCTATTTTGCCGCCATGCATGCCTCTCACGTCTCAACTGACCCGCGTTGCCAAACAAACGCCAATTGTTTTTGTATGGGGCAACATTGGTCATGGCGGGAAAATGCAAAAACGAAATGGCCGCCCTGAAGTTACTACTCAAAATTGATCGAAAATCATCCTTAGTAGCTACGGAATAAAAATAAATAGTAGGAATATATTTTCTTTGTGGTGTTCGTGGTACTTGAATGTCTAAAGAGCCGATCTATATGGTGAATGCGGTGGTCTACAAATGAAGCGATGCATTCCAATTATTTTTTATTTGAAACCACGCTAGGTTTCATAAATTAGGTTTATGTAACGCATTGTTACGTAGGTACTTGGGAATATGGTTTGCAAATACTGTATTGAATTTTAAGTTTCAAGGTTGTTGTTGGCCAAGCAAACTGCATTTTTCAAATGTCATTCCCAAACGGTTTGGTTTACGGTTGGTTATTCGCTTAGTCATGATGACAGAGATCATACGGATATTAAGTTATTAGGTGTGGTAAAAATATTCGTGATGTATTATTCTGTAACACACTCGTATCATCATCATACCTACTCAAGAACTTAAGAAGAAACTAGAATGAGAAGTTTAATTTAAGATCCACTTTGAACCGTGTTACATTGACACAAGATTTAAAATGGGTCCGAACTTATAAAGTTCGGGACCGTACATGACAGTTAGCAAATTAGTACTACACTTTTTATTCGAGTCTACATGAGTAATTATCATAAAGAGACTGTGCAGCGAAATACAATTAGAAATTAAACGAACTTACCTGAAGTGAAGTTCTATTTTAATTGTATGAGCTGCACAGTATCGAAATGATTTATTTATTTATTTATTATTAAAAATACATTTGTATCTTACAGCTAGATGCCATTGCATTACAAACTTAATACATTTTACAGAATAATTATTTAAGTCTCTCTATGATAATCCCCCCGCCATATACCCGGTTCAAAGTTTCTTTTCCAGGTCATTTCCATAGGATCTGTTTTCTCAGGCCTCACGCCAGGATGGTGAAGTTACAAGCTACTAAACTCTAAACTAAATGAAGTTGACAACTGGTAGAGCGGGAAGCATGGCTTGCGTTCGGGAATTTTGGCGCGTTTTTTTGTATCGGAAGCTTAAACTCCTGACCTCTGAATGTTGTGGTCAAAGGCTGTATAACTGCGTATACTACCTACTGCGTATATCCCTTAAATTAAGGAGACACAAATTTGTAACGCCGCATTTTTCTTAGGACATATCACTGCTAATTTTTTCATACTATCAGCTTGCGTTAAGTTTGCACCTGGTAACTAATGGCGTCGGATAGAAATGAGGTCCAAATTTAAAGTAACCGGTAATCTTTCCAAAACTTAACCAATAGTATCAAAGTTTTTGGAACTGAATAGGAATAGTATATTCTTTGTCGGACCGCATCGATTTGTGCGAAAATTCTAATACTCGCGCGACAAAAAGACGTTTATGCCCGCCTCGTCAGTTCCATTAGAAACCATGCACGTAACATCACGTTTCACGTTTGAAACGTCGAGGTAATTGAATAAACACTTATTGAACCCGATTAAGCCCCGTTTTTTTATAATAATTTCTTTCTCATTAATTTCCAATTTTTTTTTAAATATTGACTAATGTTTATAGGATACAGACTCGTCTGTCGTCGTCGAAACCTGCATTAAGTATTGTGGAAAGCAAAACAAAATATCTGGTAACTATTTCCTTAGTATACCCACAAGTAAATACCTACTTAAGTTCGTAGCGTTTTTGCGGTTCCGTTACTTGTGAGACTATGATCCATATACGGGCTTTACATAGACCCTAAGCGAGGTCTTGAACTCTTGATGATCATTAGGTAAATCACTCGAGCACAGTCCCAAAGAGAAACTTCACGAATCATGTTTTCTATTTCTACCAATTTTGAGGCAAAAAATACTAAAATCACAGTCACTTAGCACATTAGAAACTTGAGTAAAAATTATAGATTGGCTCAAACAATGGTGATCTCGGCGTATTCTCACGACGTGTTAAAAAGGCCTTGACAAGATACCATAAGCAATACACACGTAAGACATAACATTACTTTTGGCCTGTGATCGTGATGCGGTGGATAGATTTATAGCTTAGATAATAATTGAGGACAATTGTACTGACTTCGCTTCGTGACAATATTTTTACAACCAACGATAATATGGAAGGAGTAGATTTTGGTAGGAGGTGAAAGGGCAGAGGCATGGCGACCGTAGACGCAGATTCTCACAGGCTTGCCTATGCGGTGTTTAAGCACCTTAATATTTTCTTCAGTTTCCGCGATTGTCACACATTAAACAATAAAACTATTTAAACGGATTATATCGCGTTTACAAATACAAATACTCTTTATTGCACACCTCCAACATCAAGGAATATACAACACAACATGAGATACATTCAAATAACAGGCAGAGGTAAACAACAGGCGGTCTTATCGCTAAATAGCGATCTCTTCCAGGCAACCTTTAGGTAGCGTAGTAGTTGAAAATTAATGTTTGAAATTAGTAAGTAGGTGGTGCATAATAATATAGGACTAAATAAACGACTACCATAAAAGACAAAAGTAATAAACATACATAAATAAAAATATACAGATATACTTACATAAATACTTAGACATAATAAATAAATATATTGTAAAGTAATAAATAAAACAAAAGCAGTATGAGCCACAAAGTTAAAGGAGCGATTATTATTGCAGTGTACTAAGGGAGAGACAAATAGTGTTTTTGACGAGGGTTTTAAATGTAGCAAGAGATTGGGCACGCGTTTATTAATTATTTGAGCCTCCCTGAGTCCCTGTCCCTACCCATTGCTTTACAGTAGGTAGGTAAGTGTAAGGACCGCGGGAGAGATGGGGCTATTCTCAATGTTTTAATAGAATCTTTTATATCAACTCCGTTTTTTTAATGTGGAAATATTAATTAATATTATTATAACACGTCGGGTATATCAATACCTGGTTGAATTTCGACCTTGTTGTTAACAAGAAGAATCAAATTTCCAGTCTCTCTCGTCACAGCCGATAACTTCACAACTTCGCATCAATGAATACCTACGATATCGTCGACAAAAACCTTGCAACAGACTTTCTCACTGATGAGAACAGACCATTGCATCATCTATAGTAAACCTTTGTGAGAATGATCCAATCCTCAAGGAAAAACATTTTAGGCCGTCTAATACGGTGTGAAGTTAAATAAAAAGATGAACTGACATTTTAGAGTGAACTAGATCATGCGTAGACGTTGACAGTTGTTACAAGCGGTTATTTAACTCTCAATTTTTAGATGTAGCTACGTAAGTTATCTTCAAAAGTTGCCAATCGTTTATCAACGATTTCCTGCGGTTCACAGCTTGCATAATACATCATTATCTCTCTCCGAACGACTTCGGCCATGGCGACCAGTTCCACTCCTAATTAGTTTGACGCTCATGGTCCCGAAGATGAGTTATGTAGCCGGTAGCCGATGGAAATAAAAAATAAAAAAATATCGGACAACCTCACACAAATCAATCTAATCCTATAGTAAGCCTAGTAGGCTTGTGGGACACTAGACGACGATTTACATACTTATATAGATAAATACATAACTTAAATAGAAATATTACCCATGACCCTGGCACAAATATTCGAGTTCATCATACAAATATTTTCCCTTGCCGAGATTCGAACCCAGGACCGTCGGCCACAGCACAGCGCCAACCGTGACGTCATGATGGTTGCGTTTATCACGGGATACATAAGTGTCAAAAGCATCTGTCACTCACACTCTCATCTTGTCAAAACATGTCGAATGTTTTGTCACTTATTTATCGCGTAATAAAAGCAGCCATCATAGGCCCGCTGGTCTGACGATGGACAGAGAAAGTGACCATAGGATCTCTCGTCTCCTTTTCTACGTGGCCTAAAATTCTTTCGTACGCCTGGTTAGGATGCCCGTTTGTCCAGATTTACAGCTGTTCTCGTCGTAGCATTTCTCAACCGATTCTCATGAAGTTTTGTGACTATTTTCTGGGAGATATGGGATTAGAACGTAAAAAAAACAACTATTTTGGAACAAACTCGCGAGATCGCGTGCAATGCATTCAAAACTATAGCAATCCATCCCCTCTGACCCATGATCCACTGGACCCCACTCTCCCCTGCAGCTCTCTAAGCCATCATAATGATCCTAATTTGACCAGCTGACATCAACATGTAGGCGGTAGTCCTTTCCTAGTAACAGTACTCTCTCACTTTAGTATTCCGCGGATATCGTAAAAGGCGAAATCTCATTACCATTAACCTATTCCAAGCCCACTCTCATTACCATCTACATATCCTCGCACGAATCGCATGTTCTCAACGTCACGACCGCAATGTCAAATGGAGATGATACAGCATTTTGCAAAACATAACATCAAGATAATTTCCGATGTCATTGGCCTGACGCGTAGCTCTGTAAGCTGTAGACCTAACTTTTTTTTTTGTAATGGCTGAATTATAACTTTTTTTTTATATAATCGATAAACTGACTCCACTAACAAAATCTATTTAATTTATTGAATCTCGCAAAATTCCCGAGCATCGGTTATGAAATGCGACCTCCAGGCGAGAACAGCCGGAAATCGTTTAGACATTCGGACATAGCGTAGCGTCCTAACAAGATGGACTAACGATCTGGTTGGGATTGTTGGGAACCGAACCGGTTGTTTTAAAACCAAGCCCACTGCCATGCTCCCACATGAAATTGTTCTCAATGTCACGACCACGATATGAACATGGAGATGACGTAGCATTTCGCAAAACGTAACATCAGCACATCTCGGGGTCGTTGACCTGTGGCTGTGCTGTTTCTCATTTACATAATTGCATTGTTGCTAAGCCTCGTTGCATAACGGGGATTAAATTGCTTTGTCTGCTAAATATTTTAATGATGTTTTAACTTAGTACAGTCAGGATTCAATACTCAGTAGAGTGTTGTAGAGTACTAAGTTAAACACTACGTTAGTGAACTTACTTTACTACCAATACTTTTAGAAAAGTTACATTACATCACAACAATCCGGAATTTTCGATACCGGCCATACTTCAACCAATTCTAAAATTGCTAGCCCTAATCCCAATTTTCATATTTTTAAAAGACATTAAGTAGAGATGTAAGTACTTATTTGGTAGGAACGCTGCGTAACGATGTATTTGGTAGGAACTTTAAAAGACGGGCTATACAATCAATATCAATAATATTTGTGTTTAATATCTTGTATTTTATATAGGGAAAATAACTATAGTCTCTCATTGAGGACTCGGTAGGTGTATATAGGTCTTACTTACATCAGAGTCAATCATGGTACATTGATGGACAAAGTTTCAAATAGTTCACGTAATACAAAAACATCGATGTAAGAGTGGATAGAACTACATTTATTATATAGGTACCCAGCTTATTCTACTTTGAGGACGTGCGTGCAGGCACTCCCATAATGATAATATGAAAGTAGATAAGGACACTCTAGGAGTGGTGACATTAAGGCACAACCCCTAATGAGGTGCAGACCTCTTTAAAAGATTAAAGAATATGGTAACCTCTACTTATATATGATTTTTTGTTGCAGGTACGTTTAGAAAAAAAAAATTAAGGGATAATGTCTGATTGCTGACTGTACTTACTTTGTTTTTTCATTCAAAGCCAAGTATAATTCAACGAATCTTAACTTCGATGGGTCTGTTAGAATATCAAACCTATGACCGACCACTTTCCGTCTTATCATTATTTTCAGTCCCCACGTAGCACACATGCCGTATACGACTTATTACAGCTGTGTAAGGGCTGTGTAAGGTCTTATACAGCATGTGTGCTATTTGAGTCATCACTCATCACACCAGCTCTAATAGATGGCTGCATTTTTTAAGAGAATAGATTCAAAGAGTTATGTTACTCTCTTCTGCGTTAAAGACCGACGAAGCAACACGTTCCCCTTACCTAATAAGAAATATCCAAACAAACCTATTTACAAAAATCAAACAAGCATTTCCCATAAACACCACGATAAAATCTTCATAATCTCCGTAATTTGGAAGTACCCACGCCACACAATAACATCAAACTTCCAAAATCTATGAATAAATTTAGATAGACTTTTTGTGGTCTCTAATAATAGATACAATCTCACAGCGCGTGAAGACCAGCCATTATTAGAGGCGAAAGCGATCTCAGTGTGAATTGGTGCATATTATCAATTGGTCACTGACGTAATATTGTGTAAGAAGATAATCCTATGGAAATTTAATTGGAGCATCCGTGGAAAACCGCGCTGCTTAATCAGCCGTAGAGAGGCATCAAATTGTAAATTTGGTCAGATTTAAGTAGCACTTATTTGGGCCAAGGTCTAAACTTTTAACGCCCAGTTTAATACAATAGCCGACATATTACCTACTATTATTACTTTTTCATATTAGTCGCAAATTGACAATTGACTGATAAAGTGTATTCGCATTTAGCGTATAAGTATACATTTTTATCTTTGTAATTAATTAACAATCATCACTTGTCTGTTTACATTACAAGGTGTACGTAGTTCTTATGTCATCGTTGATTTGTAATTCTAACTTTTTTTTTCACTGCAATATCTATGGAATTTATCGTTGGTTAATTTCGACATATCTAACTGCCATCTCTGTTTCTTTACAGATAATATGGTGCGTGGCGGGGGTCCTAGCTGTGCTCTGCACGCCAGCCAGCGGCCACGGCCGCCTCACTGAGCCTCCCTCCCGCGCCTCCGCATGGCGCTTCGGCTTCGACACCCCCCACAACTACAACGACCACGAGCTATACTGCGGGGGCTTCACTCGCCAGTGGAAGAAGAACGATGGAAAATGTGGCGTCTGCGGAGACGCCTGGGACTCACCCGTCCCCCGCGCCCACGAGATCGGAGGCCGATTCGGAAAAGGCGTCATCGTCCGAAAATACGCCCCACAAGACCCCATAACCATCAAGGTAGAACTAACAGCTAATCACTTCGGATTCTTCGAATTCAGAGTCTGCGAAGAACCCAAAACCACTACCCAAGAATGCTTGGATAAGAACGTCCTCAAAATCGACGGGAGAGACGGAACTAAATACTACCCAAGAGACGGTAATAAGGTTTACGAGATGAAATACCGGCTGCCGGAAGGAGTGGAATGCGCGCACTGCGTGCTGCAATGGCGGTACATCGCCGGAAATAACTGGGGTACTTGCGAGAACGGAACGGGGGCAGTAGGCTGCGGGCCGCAGGAGGAATTCAGAGCTTGCGCGGACATCGCTATCGGAGATAAGTTCGCTACAACCACAAGAAGACCGCGCCCCAGTTACGTGCCACCTGGCAGGCGGCCGACCGTGCCTACTCCGGAGGAAAGTACGTCAGGAAGCGCTTGGTATGGAGTACTGGTCGCCGTCGTCGCGTTGCTCGTTGCTGTGTCGGTGCTCGCTGGCTTCTACTTATACTACTACAGAGGAGGCATGAGAATCAAGAGTCTCCTGAAAAAGACTCCTCCCCCCGCACCTGTCCCGCCTCCACGACACAAGCGATCGTCTCTCTCAAGAGAACACCCACCAGAACTGACTACGCCTAAAGTTGCCACGATCTCTGACTCTGGCTTCGAAACGGTAGATCTCAGAGCGAAGTAGACTTAAAATCCCTACTACCTACCACTGCCTTTAATAGTGATATTTTTAGTGTGAGTGAATGTGTCAGAAAGTTAAAATAGTGGTTCAAACTGAATCTGTGACGATATGAGATTTAACTTCGAACACTGTCGCGGTTTCCGTTCATGGAAATCGGATAGCTGCAGTTACCGGTTTTTCGAAATCTTATGCAGAAATACGTAATATAGCATTGTCCATTGACTCGAATGACTTAGGATATAATTTGAGTCTGAAAGAGAAAGTTACTAAAAAGGAGAGCTGTCGTATTTGATTAGTGTTCACAGTCTTGTTACTTAAGTATTTAATGATAGTAATTAAAATTAGGTGCCAAGACCGTTCTCATACGCTATAATACTTATTTCTGGTCAAGAGATATCGGTGACAGAAGTGTTCGATTATGGAAGTAAGACGCCGTGGCAAGGGCCTTTAAATTCACTTGATATCTAGAAAAAGATGCAATTAAAAGTTAAAAAACAAACGTATAATTAAAAGGTTCTTAAGTCTGTTTGCAGTGAGTTTTTGAGTTGGAACTTGCAATATGGTCAGACAACTTATTTATTTTGTTCTTTTCAATAGCAAACTCGTTCTCCATTCGTATCCGTTGTCATATTATACTTGTTGCAATTCAGGGCATACCTACGACCAATTTAACGTTATTGGCTAAGAAGTAAGGTTCAATTTAGAAAAATTGGAGTAGGTACCTAAGAAGGCGATGACTGTACTAAATGGTTCAAGCCACTATAAAAGTAGTTTAATAAATAAGAACCGGCTTAGTGCGAATCGAATTCGCACACCACGGGTTCCGTATCATCGTAAGAAAAAACGCTGAGAAAAACAAATTAATGGAAAGTTCCTTTAATTCGTAACTTCTTTCGTCATACTATCTATTTTTTACCTTACCTTTACCTTAGTAACTATATACACTAACTTATATCTGTAGAATGTTACCGTCTGTTATACTTATCCTGTTTAATACATTGATCAGTGATCAGTGCGTACTCATACTATATTCCTACATGCGTTTATCAGCAAATGACTTATAGAATATTATTAATTACTAACCAATGTGTAGGTACCCGTTTATTAGAGCGAGTTTTCACTGACATGGAGCCGACTAGAGCCGATTTTGTTGGACCAATCATTGACAATGTTCTATATAGCGCGTGCGCAAAGGTCCAAACCAAACCGTGATTATTCAAATCACTATCAGCTCCACCGGCGCATAAGTGAATTTAGAACATGTAGCCTGTGACAGACAGACGGATGGGCAGACAGGAACTTTAGTAATAGGAAGGACTACTCCGAAGATCGGTATTTGAAATTTGTACCGTACCATCCCTCTCGATCTCCTGTCAAACAAAGTATATTTGAATGAGCGGGACGGCACGATACAAAGTTCGAATTTAGAACATTGGGGTAGGTAACCCTCCAGGTCCGACCTCTTTTCTTTGGACACGGAACCCTCATTACTGTGCCACAATTAATGCCTGTTGACCTTATAAGATCGAGTGATTTAAAGCTTGCGCCGTTGAGGCTAAAGTACGTAAAGTTAAGTAAGTAGTTTTAATTAGCTGACCTAATTCAAATTTTGTAAATTATATTTATGTTGTTAAATTAAATGAATTTGGATAATTTTTTGGTCTTATATCTATATATTTAAGATATTTCAAAACCCTATTAAGATCATAAATAAGCTACATCACCAGGCCCGGACTGAGAGGGCCAGGGCCCTTAGGCATTTGGTATTTGGGGCCCCATCCCCTATCTTAGCAAAATAAATAAGTATATGGTGCAAGCCCTACTTCTGGACTGGAGCCCGTAGACTGCCTTGTGCGCCTTGACCTAGGGGTAAATACGGCACTGCAATCACAAAATATTTAGCTTACTGTGGTGTTGCTGATTAGGAGACCTTTATATAGTGCCCGCAACTTCCGCCGTGTAGGCGGGTAAAAAGTATCCTGAACCTTTTATTGTCCAGCTATGCCTGTACTAAAAATGGTTAAAATTCGTCCAACCGTTTCGGTATGATGAGCGAATAAATATTTCTTTACTAAACGATGGCAATGTACGGCTTACGCCGCGCGCCCAAATTCTAGATTGCTTTCAATATACCTACAACAAAATAATACTTCAGAAATCATGTTTCAATGATCTTAATAGAGCGATGCAGGATTAAACCGTCATTCTCTTGTATGTACGACTTGATTGTACACAACACATGGAATACTCATTAATCCTTCTTTATGTTTTGTCAAAAAATTGGCAATTGAATTGAAGCTCAATGAATTATGTTTAAATAGGATTTAAATGCTTTGCACTTATCAGTCCTTCGACATACCAAGGGTTAAGGGATCTCTTCCTGTCAATCTTGTCCTTATCCTATACCATTTTAATTGGGGTCGGCGCTTTTCGCGCGAAAAGAGAGCCGGATGTCTATAGATGGTTATAAGATACTTTTAATCGACTATGGTAAAAAATGAGGGTTCGGCAGATTCAGTTCGCGGACTCCTAATCTAGGTATAGTACAAATTTTCTAAGCTAAGCTCATCCAATTAGCAACTGAATACCATTGAGTGGTTAGCCACAAATTAAGATAGCGAGCTCGTAGTAAAAGCAGATTGTAACCACCTTGGAAGGTTAATATATGTAGATTATCGACTCTATTTCCTTGGACATTTGACTACAAAATACACAAACAGAATAATGGTGATCATAACTTTTTTGGAAATTAACAACCGTCTGACTCTCCACAAGAACGTATTCTCTTGAAAAAGGACTATGAACTCTCATCATCAACCATTTTAAACCTATTCAACAAGGAATAAGGTTGAAAATTCAATATCCATGCAATGTAGTTATAACCTTTTTTTGTAAGTAACTGGTTGGCGCTTACGAGAACAAAAGCAGATAGGATTGTATAAGACACAATGGCATTGTGAATTTAGGTTTAAAAAAATTGTACTATACAGTCAGCAGCAAAAATAGCTAAGCATAATAATTAATTAACATGAATAATAATAATATGTACAAAATTAAAAATTAAAATACATTCTCTAGATAATAGAGTCTGTGTGCGTACAGTGCGTATCATTTTGAAGGCCCGGCAAGCGTAGGTGCTGCTGCGTACTGTACATAAATTGTGCAATTTCACAAGTGTACTAGACTTACAGTTTTTATCGTACATTTATACGAACTATTAAGTTCAATGTATCTAGTCATTGTTTTGATTTAGTTAGATGGCCTTCAAACCGAGTAACGCTTCCGGGTTCGATTCCCGATAGTTTCAATTTATCTGTCATTGGATATTTCGAATTTCAAATTGCATGTTAAAAATGTAATTAAAAGCAAGGAGGGCATTAAAAGCATTTGGAAGCCACGTAAAGGAATCTGAAGTAGAATTCTAACAGTAAAGGGGCTTTCGCGACAAATAAAAAACGAAAAAAAAACTTCTGAAAGAAATAAATTGTATCTTACTACTCTTGTTGGCTGCTACGAGGGAGCGGAACTACGCGACACGGCATCATACAAAAATACTTGGTCGCGTTACGTCGCATAGTGCGTGTACATCTTAACAATTTTTTTTTTTACTTATGAGATTTGTTTTGCATGAATAGCGATCTTTAGTTTTTTATTTTCCTGGCAACATTGTCACTAAACGTCACTGTCAGAGAATCGACCTAACCAACGACAACAAACGTGCTGTAAAAAGCCAAAAAAAGAGCCGAAATCTCTTCTTCCATCCCAAAAAAAGAGTTCTATAAATGAAAAATGGCGGTGCGGCCACAGCACATGCATGACGGTGGAATCGTTGAGCGCCGGTTGCGACCAATTTACGGTAAATAGAGTGTGAAAATGAGTATCAATTTTCCGAACGGACTCCCTGGGAGACGGGTTGTTTTTCGGATTGTACGAGGTTATTTTTGTGCTTTCTAGATTGGTTGGACAATGGAAATAACAAGAAGGCTCTTCAGGAGGCGGAGAAGGTGCTCAAAAAGAGTCCTTCTCTTCAGGCAGCGAGGGCTTTGAAAGCTCTGTCGCTTTTTAGGTTAGGAAAAGCGCCGGAAGCCCACTCGGTGCTGGAAGCCCTAGCGGAGGAGAAGCCGAGCGACGACACCACGCTACAGGCCATGACGATATGCTACAGGGAATGCCAACACTGTAAGTCCCTTTTTATCCTAATATATCATCCTATCCTAATTTATCTGATACTATCCTCCTATCCTATGATGTTTAACTGTTTACGATGTAATAATTACTTTTCGTCTAAATTATGTATGAAATATCACATCAAAGTTGAGTCATGTACATACTTAGGGTTTTTGGTGCATGGGGCCCTTCCCCAGAAGCTGGACTTGCACCATATTAATGTTCTCCTTATAGGAGAGGGGCCCCAAATGCCAAGTGCTAGGGGCCCTGGCTCTCATGTCCGGTGACTAGGCTGACAGTAGGCATTAACTCATTTGTGCACCGAAAACCCCAATTTATGGTCATGTAGCATGTTAAATGATTACCATGTAAGATTTGTATTTTGATACAGATTGTATCTTATCCAATTAGAATCTAAAACTGCACTAAAATGGTATAAGATGAAATTCATAATACAAGTTTTCATAGACCTAATAAAAAATTATCTTATCCTTACATTTATGTTCTTGCCAGTTTAGGAGAAGGAAAAGGTGATGTTTGTTAAAATTATAGAACACAATTTCACACTAGGTGACTTCGGTGCTGGTGACAATGGTGCCATAGTTGCCCTATTCCCACCAGCTTGACTATTACAACATTGTTTAGGCATTTTTGTATTTATTGGTAAGATGATGCACAAATCAACTCTGGCTTGCATAACTTTAAAATAATAACTTATTATACTTCTACTTACTAAAAAATACTTTTAACCCCACGCCTATGATATTACTACCTTTTTCATTGAAGTCCAATTAGATGCAAGTTGTTTCAAAGTAGCGAGCATATACCAGTGTTTTAGGACACGCTATTTACTTTAAATTGTTTTGATAACAAGTTTAAGTACTGACTTAGTCCCAATAAATAAATAAATAAATAAAATAAAAATAATTTATTTCAGACCAATTTACGATCCATATTATGTTAGACAATTTTAAAACCTTATCATTAAGTTAGTGTTTTATTCTAAAATTAATAAATCCTAAAGCAAAAAAAAAATAACAGCAGAAAATGTAAGTACATTGTGGTCGCGGGAACGTAAATAGCGAGTTGTGCGCTTTACTTGCTCCTGCCTATAGCCACTTCGACCCAGTATTTCATGAGTGGGCAGTCTAGGCGTTCTGCTAATATCCCTAGCATGCTGTTGCTGCTGCCGCGCACCCGAGCTATCAACGAAGCAATTCTTTTCCAATAAGGAAAGCCAATGGCTATAGAGTTGAGTATAGGCAACAAGGCCACCTTTTGAGGAAAATCATGACATTAAATGTTATAGTTCATCTAAAGGTTTTTAGTTTGCTGATATCATTTTATCCTAATGTGGCGACGCCGTATTGTCGCATCAGCATTCTCGATACGGGCAACGCGGGCACGGCGACACAGGCAGTCGCTTAGATACCTCAGTACATTAGAGTCGCGCGGATATAGAATATCGCGAGTCCCGGTTCCGCCTGCCCGTGTCCTTGGTTCAGTCTTTGTTAATCGTGTAACCTTCTGATAATAAATAGAATATACTGTAGTTGGACTTTACTTCACCTCCCGTACTAAGCAACCAGTAATTCTATAGTGGTGACCCCGACCGAACATTAAGTGAACAATAAGTGAAAAAGTGACTTGACCGGGTTTGGCGGAATTCGGAGGACACAGACATTAGACGTATTGTAAAATTTAGTAACGGTATTGTGAAATAATGTCGCTGCCACTGGGATTCGGAGCAGTTGGAGCTCAAGCACCGTCGGCACCGCAGGGCGCGGCCCCTAGTGCACCTCCACAGGGTGCGAACCCTCCTCAGCCCTCGGGATCTGTCAGTGAGACGCAAGGTCAGGCAGATTTAGCATCAATCAGCGTGGCATCGAGAATAGCGCCGTTCTGGCGAGATATGCCCAGATTGTGGTTTACCCAATTCGAGGCGATACTGGCGCCACAGAAATTGGGCCAGGAGTCGAAGTTCGATTTGGTCGTCAGCAAGCTCGGCAAAGAGGAGTTGAACATAGTCAGTGACCTTCTCGAATCCACCGAAAGTCGCGACTACGCAGGCCTGAAAGAGAGGCTCATAGCAACTTTTCAGGAAAGTGCAGATATTCAGTTCCACAGGCTGGTAAAGGAACTCGAATTAGGAGATCAAAAGCCGTCACAGTTATACCGAAAGATGGCGGAAGCAGCCAGGAACTCGGGAGTCGCGGACAGTACCGTGAGAAAATTGTGGATACAGCGGCTACCTACGGCCGTGCGGGCGATTCTCTCAGTAAGCGAGGACACGAAGCTGGAGAACCTGGTAACTATGGCCGATAAGATTATGGAATCAATAGGACACGGTGTGATTGCGGAAATAGCAGCACCTACGTCCTCACAGATGTCCTTGGCTGGCGCAGAGATGATCCAGGAGTTCCGGAACATGACTCTGGAGATGAAGCAATTGCGCGGAGAAGTGAACGAGCTTAGATCCAGGCCTAATAACAGAGGTAACTTCAGAGGAAGGAACAGGTCACGCTCAAGATCAAGGTCAAAGGCAGCGGGAAGAAACCCCAACTGGTTATGTAGCTACCACTATAAGTTCAGGGAGAACGCAAGGAAGTGTTTCCAGCCGTGCGCCTGGGGACGAGCACAGCAGCAGGCTGCGGCACCGACGGCAGCACCGCACGCGTGGCAACCGCAGCAGGGAAACTGAGCGCGGTGCATCCTGGCGCGGCTGGGGGATGCTTTGTGCCGTCAGATAACCACCGCCTTTGTGTAACAGACTTCAACAGTGGTATGTCATTTTTGGTCGATACAGGTGCGAACGTATCGGTAGTGCCGGTAAACCGATTTAGTGTCAAAGAGCGTCGCGAGTGTAGTTATAAACTGTATGCAGCTAATAACTCGGAAATCAAGACCTACGGTATCGTATCATTAGAACTTAATTTAGGGTTGCGTAGAGTTTTCAAGTGGACATTTATACTGTGTGATGTGCGACAAGCAATCATCGGAGCAGATTTCCTAAAGACTTTTAAATTAGTTGTAGATTTACATAATAGAAAATTAGTGGATAATGTAACAAAATTGTCTTCTTATGGATCCGTCATACGTTACGATCAGCCGTCCGTAAATAGCATTCAGGATGATAACCCATACCGTGACATCCTGGGGCAATACACGGAGATTACGAGACCTATGTCGTATAGGGAACCGTCGAAACACAGTGTTAAGCACGTTATCGAAACGACAGGACCGCCGGTATATGCGCGTGCTAGGCCGTTACCGCGAGATAGGTATGAGAAAGTTAAAGAAGAATTTCGTAACATGCAGGAATTAGGTATTTGCAGACCAAGTATGAGTCCTTGGGCCAGTCCGTTGCACGTGGTTCCGAAGAAAGACGGGCAGATCAGGCCGTGCGGAGACTACAGGAGGCTGAATGCAGTCACGAAGCCGGACAGGTACCCGATACCCAGGATACAGGACTTCACATACGGATTATCCGGTAAGCAAATATTTTCGACTCTAGACATAAACCGTGCTTATCACGCAATAGAGGTAGCACCGGAAGACATCGAGAAAACGGCTATCATCACTCCATTCGGATTATGGGAGTTTCCCAGGTTAAGTTTTGGACTGCGGAATGCAGCACAAACATATCAACGTTTTATGAACGCTGAGCTACAAAACATAGAAACGTTGACCGATAGCTTAGGAGCCAAATCATGTTTGTTTTGTTACATAGATGATATTTTAATTGCTTCAGAAAACGAAAGTGTGCACAAGGAACATTTAAAATTAATATTTGAAAAATTCAGCAAAATCGGTTTAACTATTAATTTGAGCAAATGCCAATTCGGACAGTCACAAGTCGAATTTTTGGGCTACACAGTCTCGGCGGAAGGATTAAAGCCGCGAGACGACAAGCTGAAAGCCATCACCGATTACCCTAAGCCGGCTACGGTAGAGCAGCTTAGACGTTTTTTAGGAATGATCAACTTTTATAGGGCACATTTAGATAGAGCAGCAGACGTGCAGAGTCATTTAAACAAATTTTTGCATAATTCTAAAAAGAAGGATCAGACGAGGATTGCATGGGACGAGGAAGCTGACGCCGCGTTCGAGCAGTGTAAGGAGAGCCTTAAACGCGCCGTTACACTGTCACATCCGCTGGCGGACGTCCCGCTTGCGCTCATGACTGATGCATCAGGCACCTCCGCCGGGAGCGTGCTACAACAAAAGGTAGGTAACATATGGAAACCTTTAGGCTATTTTTCAAAGACGTTTTCAGATGCTCAGAAAAGTTACAGTACCTACGATAGAGAATTATTAGCAATATACATGTCTGTAGTTCATTTTAGAGATATTATTGAGGGCAGGAGATTAATAGTGTATACTGACCATAAGCCCCTAACGTCAGCGTTAACAAAAGTAGGCACAGCTAAAGAAACGCCTAGGAGAGCGAGACAGCTAATGTACATTAGTGAATTTACGAGTGAGATAGTACATGTGAGCGGTTCACAGAACCAGGTCGCTGACGCGCTCTCACGTGTTGAAGCTATCGCTTGCCCTGCCGTCATCGATTTCGAGGAAGTAGCTTATGCACAGGCAACGGATGCTCAGCTTACACACCTCATAGCAAGCGAAGCGAAAATCAAAACGTTAGGTATGCCTAACTCGGACAAAGTACTGTATTGTGAAATCTCAACTAATAACGCTAGACCTTATTTGCCGGAAAAGTTTAGAAAAATTGCATTCGAGTCCGTTCATAATATTAGTCATCCAGGTATTAGGACGACGCGCAAAATGGTTGCACAGAGATACTATTGGCCGAATATGAACAAAGACATAGGTGCGTGGACCAAAACGTGTTTACAGTGTCAGAAAGTTAAGATAAATAGGCACACAGTTTCCAAATTAGGTCAATTTCAGGATGCAGAAAGGTTTAAACATTTGCATGTCGATTTAGTTGGATGTTTACCCACTACAAGTCAAGGTTTTAAGTATTTAGTGACGATGATAGATCGACGAACCAGATGGCCGGAGGCCATACCGATTGTAGACATCACGGCAGAAACAGTAGCTAGGGTTATTTATGAAAATTGGATTTGCAGATTCGGTTGTCCAAGTATAATAACGACAGATCAAGGCAGGCAATTCGAGAGCGAATTGTTTAGAAGCTTAATGAAGTTTTTAGGTGTGAACAGAATACGTACAACATCATACCACCCGGAATCTAACGGTTGTTTGGAAAGGTGGCACCGATGCCTTAAAGTTGCTTTAACAGCCAGGTTAGCAGACAACGCGTCCTGGGCTGACGAGCTTTCAACAGTCTTGTTAGGACTCCGAGCGGCGTGCAGAGCTGACAATGACGTCAGTGCAGCCGAAATGTTATACGGACACACATTACGATTGCCAGGTGATTTTTATGTCAAATCTAATACGAATTATAACGACCCATTTTCGTACGTTGAGAAACTAAGAGCTGTTGTCGATAACTTACGACCCACGTCACGAGCGGAAAGCGATTCGCGAAAAATATTCGTTCATAAAGAGCTAGAGACTTGTTCACATGTTTTTATTAGGAATGATATGGTTAAGAGACCTTTAACGCCTAACTATGATGGTCCATATCTTGTTTTAAGTAGGAGGCCAAAGACTTATAAAATTCAATTACCAAATAGACAGGTAGAAATATCAATAGACAGGTTGAAACCAGCATTTTTGTTAAAAGAACAGGATGATAACTTCAACGCTAGTAAAAACGTACAAAGTAGAACTTCGTGCAAGGACGCGGATGTGCCGAAAACGCCATCAGCGGTTCCAACGCAAGCGCCTTTAGTTCGTACCACACACAGCGGTAGAGTCGTAAAAACGCCAATCAGATTTTTAGGCGATGAATAGTATAAGTAGGGACAGTATTTCACTTGCGTGGACAGGTTGCCTACATGGCCGCACACATATTTTATTCCACATTCATATTTCCAAATTCCACTTCCACTTCCGCAACACGATGTATGTCAGCATCGTTTTGTATGCCTCGCCGAGGATCGCGAAGTAGATTTTCATCTGAGGGATTTCGTAGTCTTTGAAGACTGTAATGTCGTCATTAGATACCTAGGGAGAGGCCTAGACACTTAGGTAATAACGCAGCTAGTTAAGTAAATTAAGTTTCAATACTAGTAAAGTTTAATAGTGACACAAGTTAGTGACCAGACAACGGCACTTATGACGTTTCAGATGCGAGTTAGGAAAGTGATGTGTATTTACGGCTCGGAGACAGATTTTTATCCGAGATTGTTATTTGTTAAAATAATCTAGGTTAATTAAAGGTTTATTTTTGTATAAGTAACCCATTAGATGTTAAGATAATAATAATTTCTGTATCATATTATCCAGGCTTATTTCTTAGAATTCCATGTAAATTATAAAGAAGTAACATGATGCAAACTCGTGATTAAATTAAACTAACTTTATAATTTAAGAAACTTTATTAGAGAAAAAACATAAAATGAAAAGTGTATAACTAAACCTCAGCAAACTTAAAACTTAACTTAAACTATTGTGACTTAAATTATATGTACAATATTATTTATGTTCTGAGAATTAATAATCATCAAAGGTAAAATGTAACTCATGGTCATGGCACAATAGGTAACTTCATTGCAATAACAAATGTATCCGGTTGCGCAGCGAGCATTTGCAAGGCAAGCATTGTAACAACAATAAGCCTGAGAACATACTGATAGCGAGTAAGTTTATTTTATAGCATTGTAATGTTTTAGTGTATATGCTATGTTTTGACATTTGTGCATGAAAATTTTTGTATGAAATTTTTTTCAAAAGAGGAGGAATGTTGTGGCGACGCCGTATTGTCGCATCAGCATTCTCGATACGGGCAACGCGGGCACGGCGACACAGGCAGTCGCTTAGATACCTCAGTACATTAGAGTCGCGCGGATATAGAATATCGCGAGTCCCGGTTCCGCCTGCCCGTGTCCTTGGTTCAGTCTTTGTTAATCGTGTAACCTTCTGATAATAAATAGAATATACTGTAGTTGGACTTTACTTCACCTCCCGTACTAAGCAACCAGTAATTCTATACTAATTTAATTAACCTAAATTATTTGCTTCAAAACAATCATCTTTTCAAAAATCATAAAATGTGGCTAACATAACAATGAAAAATGTTATTTACAAAAAAGGACTTAATCGCATTTAAAAAGGCTTCTATACTATGAACGTAAATACACGTGGTAATTAAATAAGCACCTTTTTGAACGCATTTAAGTCTCTTCTTGTTATAATTATGAATGGAAACACACTGATAGGCCGGCAACACACTTGTATCCCCTTTGGTGTTGCAGGTGTCCATGGCCAATGATAATCGCTTACCATCGGACAATCCGTCTGCTCTTTTCCCTCGTATGGCATTAAAAAAGATCTTAAGTGTACACAAAACACACAGTTTCTCAGTTGCAGATGGGCACCAAAAAGTTAATAATATACTATCTGTTTTACGCAGTGCAAAAAGTATGCGCCCTCTACGAAACAGCAGTGAAGGTAGACCCGACAAGCGAAGAGCTGCACTCCCATCTGTTCATGTCGTATGTGCGGGTTGGGGACTACCGGGCGCAGCAGCGGGCAGCCATGGTTCTCTACAAGTTTGCCCCAAAGAACCCGTATTATTTCTGGGCTGTTATGAGCATTGTGTTGCAGGTATGTAGGTACTGAAAGAACGGTAATTGTATCGCTAGGCCGTAAAAGTAGGATTTTCAGCCCTACTGAGAGAAAATCTCACTTTCTGGCCAAGGCAAGGCGTAATAGTTTAGACAAACAATGGGCGGTTATTCGTAAAGCCCCAGATTGCATATTTAGGGCCCCGATCAAAGGTGAGGACCACAAACACCTGCAATCAGGGACATTCACGAACCGTCCGAACAAGGTGGACCGATGACCTGGTTAGAACTGCAGTATGCAATTGGATGACGGCGGCTCACGACCGATCTTTGTGGAGAACTTTGGGAGAGGCCTTTGTCTAACAGTGGACGTCTATTGGCTGATATGAAGATATTGAGAAACCAAATTGATTGACAGTAACAAATCATCACGTTGTGATGTTAATTGACCAACATCAAAAAAACATTTAAAAAAACATAATTTTGCTTAGAAAAACAAAATATTAAATCGTCACATGTTCCCAATTATTTTTGCTTCTACCTTATTTGTCGCTATTGAGGTCTACAATCTACATGTCAAGGAAATTGAAACCATTTTCGCTCTTGTCACAATGACAATAAGGATCAAATGTTACGCGTTTCAGTTTTTTATACTGTACATTCTATATGGAATCAATTAAAAACCGCACTCCCATTGTTCCAAGCGGAGCACTTATTCCATATTAATAACAAAAAGTGAGTCACATTTGTACATGTTATGGTTTTGGCATTTCAGATAATGTTTGATTGAATTATTTAGAACAATGGCAAGTTTTCCATAATATCAATGTTGTTACGATAAAGATGTGGTTCTCATCATATTTTTATTTTAGTAAATCATGCTTTGTAACAGATATTCTGTTTAACGAAAAAGCAGTCTTTTGCGTCGGCCAAAAAAAGGGTCACGGCCGTTATTTATTTATAGAATAACATAAAATATAATAAACCAGTTACATATACATCAAAGTGTTACACGGATTCTTAAGCTCAATACTTAATACGACGGCGTTTCCGCGGTCGGCTACCCAACACCACGGACTTACGCAACACTTCATGAACTAGTTGTTTAGTGTTTTTATAATTTAATAAGTATGTTAGATTGTAAGGTATTTATCTATGGGCCTTTGATGCCTGAAATAAATGAATTATTATTATTATTAATTAATAACTATACGGCTTAAACTGAGTATTATATTCCTTGGCTTAAACTCACGGTACGGGCCGTGAGTCGGCTAGCAGCACGGATAGCTGTCCCTGATGAAGAGCTTATGAGTTCGAAACATGTCGGTCAATTCCTGAAAATTTTATCATGAGTGTAAACGGTTTTATAATTATTAAAGATGTTCCATGATAGATTTAATAATATTATAGCTCAGTACTTAACTAAAATCTAACTAACTTACACCTACAATGATGTTAGATCAGTTAGATGTTATTGATTAAGATATTCGACTGAAACTCCCACTTAGCTAGTAAATACAATCTACATAATATACTTAGCTTAAAGAAAAATGATAAGTTGAAAAAATCTTGATAACGTAGCCGCGTACTGACTGAGCGAGCAGCCTCGCGAGGCAGCCTCGCACGGCAAATCCTCGGCCAGTCAGGACGTGCCTCGCCCGAGGCAAATGCATGTCTGGCCTCAGGCGAGCGTGCCGCGGCCCGAGCCGAGTGTTGTCGGTTTTTGTCCATCCTCAAAGGCGCCTCAGTACGTTTGCCGCGCTCACTCAAGACGGTTGTGTTTTGCCTCGCTTGATCGTCGCGCGCGTGTTAGCGTCATGGAGCCGAAAGAACAGGGTCTGTCTCTCGCGGATATTGCTTCTCGAAGATTTGTGTCCTTCTTCCTTATTTTGGCGTTTATAAGAGAGTATAGATTTTCAAATTATATTTTACTCGTTCTAGTAAAAAAAAAATCTGCGTTATCGAAGCACAACTTTTCAAACAATCTGTTCCCAGTATTTAATCTGTTTTTAAATAACAGTTTCATCCAAAAACGTTTAGGTCTCCGCTTTGTTTTTTTTACAAGCTGTAGAATTATTAGAAATGCAGTGGTGGCGACAACTTTCCGAACGTGCGGCCTCATGGCGTTCTTGAGCAAAACTGGCTCGGCCTTTCCTCGCACGGCACTTATTTATAAATATCGTTACAACACGAGCCTGCCTCGAGCGGCAAACGTCCGAGGCGGCCTCGCGAGGCTACTCGCTCAGTCAGGACCCGGCTAAAATAAAATCATGCAATCAGCTCTCAATGTCAACTGCATCCAACCGTTTTTAAACTAGGCTCTTTTATTCTTTTTTCTCAGGCAGAAACGCATATTGAGGTTAGCTTGCAATTCGAATGCAGTTAGCGTAACTGCATCCAAACTGCAAACCAACTGGGTTGCAGCTGCCATGGTCTGTTTCGGCCTTTGGTCGGTAGTATGTAATTAATCAAACTACAAAATAAATGTACCTTTCATCCAAAGCCCGAGGCATGCGCCGAATGCCGCGCGCGGCAATTGCCTCGCGAGGCCGCTCGCTCTGTGTGAACCCGGCTATTCCCTCTTTTTTCCAGGCCAAGGAATCTGAAGATGCGTCCAAACGAGGCATCCTACTCGCCCTAGCGCAGCGAATGGTCGACAACTTCATAGCAGAAAACAAAATGGAGGCCGAACAGGAGGCCCGTCTCTACATCATGATCATGGAACTCCAGGAGAAATGGGAGGACATCTTGAAGTTCATCGAGAGCCCATTATATGCCAAACTGTTGCCGGGGGCAACCGCTCAAGCCTGCATACCATACCTCAAGAAACTTCAGCAATGGAAGCGACTCAACCTCATATGCAAGGAGTTGTTGTATGACAACCAGGACCGATGGGACTACTACGTCCCATACTTTGAATCGGTGTTCCATCTCATGAAGGACTCGGATAAGAGTGATGTGACTGTGGACGACACTGCAGAGAAGTGCCATGAGTTTATCTGTCAGTTGGTGGAGAGTATGAGCTCGGGGAGAGTGCTGCGGGGGCCTTATTTAGCGAGACTGGAGCTGTGGAAACGGTTGTCTGTTGATGGAGATCCTACGGAGCTATTAGGTAAGACATAAAGAAACTGTTAATTTACTCTTTAGATGCATAGTCAAAGCAATTGATAAATTCTATGCCTAGTCTATTGCCATAACTAATCAGTTACATAACATTTTTGTCCAGCCAGGTTTTTATCCACTCATTGTAACATTATCTTAAGCTACGATCGGTATTATAAATATTATGATTTGCTTCTTGTAAGCATGGAGATATTAGGTATGTCTAAAACAGATTCATTCCCCTTGTAAAACATTCTAAAGATGGCGTTACTATCGTTGGTATTATATTGTGATAAAATTAAAATATCATCAATCTCTTGATACAGCTTATTCCATAGACATACCGTACCGACATACTTAAACCGTGTCAGTTTATTACCTGTGTACTCTCCGGTACAAGTAACTCAGTATGTGAGTCGTCAACTTTTTTCTGTCTTTTGAAAACTACGACTAAAATACGATTTCGGCGGTTATAATTACCAAAAACTTTGTAATTGCTACAATTATAAGCCCATTCTTGTGTGTCTACACAAGAAAACAGTTGATCCACCCATATTCTTATGACCTAATTTTCTGCGTAAATAATAATAACGATTTAAACTCGGGTAATAACATAAAGATGTCGGGTCGTTCCTGATAAATTTTACGTGACTATAAACCGTTTTGATAATGATTAAAGATGTCTCACGAAAGTTTTAATATGATTATCTAATCTTCTGCGTCTTCTATGAATGATCTTCTGTCACAGGTAGCAGCGTAGCGCTGTGCGTGCAATACCTGCGCGTGTTCGCGAACAAGCCGTGCGCCGTGCCCGACCTGCGGCCATATTTGGAGATGATACCGCAAGGCGAGCGCGAGGAAAAGTGCCGGGACTTCCTTACCTGTCTAGGATTCGACGAAAACAGCGAACCTACCACGGTGAGTGACATCAAAATCAAATCAAAACGTTTATTCTGTATGTAGGACATCATCGAGACAATGACAAGTGTGAGACGACGCTATTCTTTCTAAAGAAGATGGCCACAAGGGCACTTTTACATGTATCTGTGTCTACCGACATTTCACAGGATACAGGGGCATTTGTAAAACAATATAATCATTGTCATTTCTGACTTTTACAGCAGTCTAAGTGTAGTTAGTCCCATATAGACATTTGATCCCAATAACAAAATAGAATTGATTGACATCCTCAATTTTTGTTTTCGTCTTGCCTATTCTGTTTATCGATCTCTACACAGCGATTATCCTTGTTATATCAACAAATGTTTCTTCATTAATTAATATTTTCTTCACATGTCTTTTATATCTTTTTTTTTTTTCGAAACGGTTTTTTATTTAATTCCGTGTAAATATTTACCTATGCGAAAAGTATAATCTGTTTTGTTCACAGCCTGACGACATTCAACGTCACATATCTTGCATCTCCGCGTGGCGCCTCACGGCGGCGCCGCTGGCCCCGGCGGAGTGCCTCGCGCTAGCGGGGACACTGCGCGCGCATTATCTGCGCTGTCGTCAGGTCGCGCCCGTGTCCGAGCTCAGCCAGTCTGACGGATACGCTGTACTGGCGGCACACCATTACCTATACGCCGGTTAGTATAGATAGCATGTATAGTCACATAGCCTGCATCTCTCGCTCCGGCGGAGTGCCTCGCGCTAGCGGGGACACTGCGCGCGCATTATCTGCGCTGTCGTCAGGTCGCGCCCGTGTCCGAGCTCAGCCAGTCTGACGGATACGCTGTACTGGCGGCACACCATTACCTATACGCCGGTTAGTATAGATAGCATGTACAGTCACATAGCCTACATCTCTCGCTCCGGCGGAGTGCCTCGCGCTAGCGGGGACACTGCGCGCGCATTATCTGCGCTGTCGTCAGGTCGCGCCCGTGTCCGAGCTCAGCCAGTCTGACGGATACGCTGTACTGGCGGCACACCATTACCTATACGCCGGTTAGTATAGATAGCATGTACAGTCACATAGCCTACATCTCTCGCTCCGGCGGAGTGCCTCGCGCTAGCGGGGACACTGCGCGCGCATTATCTGCGCTGTCGTCAGGTCGCGCCCGTGTCCGAGCTCAGCCAGTCTGACGGATACGCTGTACTGGCGGCACACCATTACCTATACGCCGGTTAGTATAGATAGCATGTACAGTCACATAGCCTACATCTCTCGCTCCGGCGGAGTGCCTCGCGCTAGCGGGGACACTGCGCGCGCATTATCTGCGCTGTCGTCAGGTCGCGCCCGTGTCCGAGCTCAGCCAGTCTGACGGATACGCTGTACTGGCGGCACACCATTACCTATACGCCGGTTAGTATAGATAGCATGTACAGTCACATAGCCTACATCTAACTTTTAAGCAAAAAGTGAAGCTATTTATGTAGTTGCATACACAGTTTCAATGAAACTTTACGATTTCAATCAGAGGAATAATGATTGTTCAGTGGCAGCGGAAGAACATAGCATAGCATATCTTTAGCATCTGTTTAGTTGGTGCCAATATGACAAGAGAGCTTTCAGATTCTATCATATCGCATGGTAATGGCCAAACTCACTGAAATTTCTGACACTACTTCAAAACTACTAGTTTGTAGATTGATACCAGCTTTGTTTTAGGTAGGTATTTATTACTTAGTGAGTTTTGGTTGTCAACAGACTATATGGGAGCATAGGTTCCTATCCTACCGACTGCGCCATCTATGATCTTGAAAACAAACATTTCCCACCATTATTATTAAGGGAGTTTTACTCTTGTCGATGCAGTTCTTTCCAGCTCTTTCCAATTACCGCCAGTACTTTCACTTCTCGATACGACGCGACGTCCACCTTTTTATTTATCTGGTCCGGTAAATTAACTAATTCGACCTTCCTCTTCCTCTCTTTCCCTCAATTTTCCCCCCCTATTATCTTCTGTATTAGATCGCCGTGTCGTATTAAATGGCCTATCATTTTCCCTCTACTAGTTTTATGGTATGTAGTACGCTTCCAATAAAAAATCTGGAATGTAAACATTCCAGAGTGATACTAAGTTGGCGTAATGATAATGTTTGGAAGTGAGTAGTTTGGGAAACAATTAACCGATTAGGCAGTTAAGCTCAGTGTCCTATCAAATCCCACACAAAAATGTAATGTGTGCATTCTAAATATACACGCGAACAGTTTGGACTGTCCCTGTATCAAGCACTGCTGTGACAGCTGAACCGCTCTCTGAATTTGATTGTGCTTCATACATGTGGAAGCACATGGCGAGCACTAACCTTAGGTATAGGTCGATTCACTAAAGCTGGCACGAATGGAATGAATGAGTGAACGATAATATTTATGTGTGCGTCACAAAATGATTACATACAGGTTGATACAATAAGTGATTATGAATGTGAAAATTATCGAACCAAATTAAATTCAAAATGACGAATGGCTTTTTTTTCAAAATTTCAAATTGGTGCTAGGAAGCTGAAACTCGGTATCGGGGGGCATTTGGGGCTCACAAATATGAATCTGAAATCGGTGTCCGAAAATTCGGTCAAAGTCGGAAAATATCGAAGAAAACAATATTTGTATGGAATTTTTTTTTTTGGAGTCCCGTATCTCGTAAACGGCTGGAGATGGGTAGGGGGATGCTCAAACAAATATCATAGGGGACCCCCACCCGAGTACAGTCGTGGAAAAAAAAAAACAAAATGGCGACTTTTTTTTTCGAAAATTTCAAATTGGTCCGAGGGGGCTGAAACTCGGTATTGGGGGGCTTTTGGGTCCTCCGACTCAGAATATGAAATCGGATTTTGAATATTCGGTCAACTTCGGATAACATCGGACAAACAAAATTTAGTTAGGGTCGAATACTTAACCCACAAATTTGTACGCCTAGTGGCAAAAAATAGAGAACTTCTGTCTAATGTAACAACTACTTTGTACCTATGTTTGACAAATAAATATATTCTATTCTATTCTAGTAATCTTAGCTTGACGGAGGGCCGAGCCATTTCTGAGCATAACTTATTGAATCGAATGGGTCTTAGCCTCGGATACTAGTACTTTCAATGAAAACTATATTGAATAAAATCGGTCGAGCCGTTTTAGAGTTATTGCAAAATTTCATAATTTTCTTTAAAATGACGTAAGTGCCGCGCGGTGTCCCTACACTTCGAACGCTACACATATTGGTTAAGTGCCAAACTATATTAAAACATTTCGCTCAATCTGGCACGTATTATATTAATGTTTCTTGGCGTGTACGACTTTTTTATAGGGCTTGAAATCTTTCTCGTAATTTTCGTCTATTGTGAAGGACGGGCAACTACGGGACCCTACACTGAGCAGTGAGCGTGGCCCGACATGCTCTTGGCCGGTTTTTTATTCGAACTAGTCGTCCGTCACCTATTAATTCTTGACATTACACCTTTACCAGGCCGCGAAGACAAGAAGAAAATGTGGGTTACGTTAATACCATTGCATAGTCCCACATGGTTAAACTCATACGAGACAATGGAATAGTATCATCCCACATCCTAATTCTGGTCATACACAGATTGCATGAATATTAAGCAATATGTACAATTTTATTACACTGCCTTACAACAGTCAAAATCTAAAGTATGTCAAAAAACTAGCGTCTTCATAAAACACCATGATAGTAAAATATTTTTGTATCAAACAGTTAAATATACCTTTCGGACATATATATTACTTGTTTAGTCTAAATATTGTGCGGATTATGCTTATATTATACCTAATAATTTTTATTATTCTTGAATAACAAAAACCCATTTTGTTGTTGTTTACAAAATATTAGGAGGCCCCTGTATAAGAACGGCACTCACACTAACACTCAAAGTGACAAGTGACATAACTTTCATTCAATCCATTCGCGCCAGCTTTAGTGAATCGACCTATATTTCTTTCACCCTTCAGTAGGCAACTATTAGCTAGAACTGGAAATGCGCCTGGGCGTCATTTATTTCTTGAAAATCTCTGGAGTTTAAAGAGCACATTGCTCCAATTTTGGCGCACATTTAGCACATTGCTAGCACTAACTCCTGACGTATACCGCAGCTCCATTCGTTGATGTACACCCGCCATCCTGACACTCACGAATGTACACATAGTAACCATGTGCACATTTAATAAATACGTCTTTATCCTAGCGATCCAGCTACAGAGTTCGGCGCCGGTGATGGAGGCGCTATGCCTTTTGGAGCTGGCGTTGCACCATTCTCCGGCGAACTTCCACGTTAAACTGCTGCTCATTACGCTGTACCATCTGCTGGGTAAGTGGTTTTCTACGTCGAAACGATATTTGACTGTAGTGAAAATAGGTAGTATCATTGAAACTCATTCAAAAGTACACGGTGTTCGAGATCCACCGGCACCGTCCCCCACCGCTGGGCCGGCCGCGGCGAGTGCTGCGCGACCAGATGGCTTACGACACTGAGGCGCTTGCACGTACATACGTCCTTTTAAAAATTACATCATACGCCACAGAACCTATTGTTAAACTACTACAACTCATTGTAGATAGACATTAAATTTTAAGTATATATCTACAAGTTTTATTGGAAACAACCCCAACACACGGAATCAAATAACTAACGTTTGGACATTATACTATTTTTAATTGAACAAAATTTTCAATCTGTTTAGAGTACTGATTTTTATGACCTCAAAAGCATCGTAAATTCATAGAAACACCACACTATCAGATGGGTCATTGTCAGTTCAAAAAACAAAATGTATCCCTTCGGTGGTCAAAAGAAGAGGGAACGTTCTTTATTCTTACAGGCATTTAATCAGAAAATCAGGCCCTGGAATCCTTAATTTCGCAAATGTCCACCGGAAAGACGCGCACCTAAATCTGAAAATGACCCAGATTTTGACATTTAATAAAGAGCTTCCTTTCATAAAGTGCTTGAACTGTCATCTACCTTATTTCAGTTTAAGAGGTGTCAAAGTGATCACTTTCGCCGGTATACGAGGGTTGTTTGATAAATACACGTTTTAAAAAGTTATTCTTGTTACTGGCTGAAATTATGTATACGAACTTTTTAGGCATCCTTTATGGACTAGAAAATTAAAAAAAAAATACAGCGTTCTTTTGTTTTTTTCTTTTAACGGCTTTTTACGACGGAGTTCACGTTGTTATTGCAATAATGGAGAAAGAGCAGTATCGTTCTGTAATTCGTTTTCTGTTTTTGGAAGGAAATTCTTGTGATGAAATAAAAGTACGCATGCAAGCTGTTTACAATGATCATACTCCTTCTATGACAACCATTAGATATTGGTACAATGAATTTAAACGAGGCAGAACGTCCATCTTTGATGAAGATCGCCCAGGACGTCCTGTTGAGGTGACCACAGGTGATATGGTAAAAAAAATTGAGAATATTGTATTAAGCGATCGCCGAATAAAACTTAGAGAAATTGTCGACATTGTACATGTTTCGATTGAACGCGTGCAGCACATTTTAGAACACAAATTAGGCATGAAGAAGGTTTCGGCGAGGTGGGTGCCGCGTTTGCTCACCGAGGAACAAAAGCTCACCCGGAAGCAAATTTCAAGGCACTGTTTAGATAAGTACGAAAGTAGTCCGGGTGAGTTCCTTCGGCGTTTTGTGACTGTTGATGAAACGTGGATACACCACTATACCCCAGAAAGTAAAGAACAGTCTAAACAGTGGATTTTGCCGGGGGAATCAGCTCCAAAGAAGGCGAAGACCGTTCCATCGGCCGGAAAGGTCATGGCGACTGTTTTTTGGGACTCGCAGGGAATCATCCATGCTGATTATTTACAAAAAGGAAGAACGATAACCGGGCCATATTACGCTAATTTCTTGCAAGAATTTGATACCATTTTGAAAAAAAAAGAGACCACATCTAAATAAGAAAAAAGTTCTCTTTCATCATGATAATGCACCAGCTCACTCCTCAAGAATCGCAGACTCCAAATTAAAGCAATTACATTATGAATTGCTGCCTCATCCGCCCTATTCCCCAGACCTGGCTCCCTGTGACTTCTTCCTATTCCCAAATTTAAAAAAATGGCTCGGTGGAAAGAAATTTTCGTACAATGAAGAAGTCATTGCCGCCACGGAGGCCTATTTTCACGACTTTCCGAAATCTTATTTTTTAGACGGCTTATTAAAGCTAGAACACCGTTGGAACAAGTGTATAGAGTTGGAAGGTGACTATGTAGAAAAATAAATATACACGTATATTTATTTTGTTACCTTTGTTGTTTTTTTCTAAACACGGGTATTTATCAAACAACCCTCGTACTTCTCTCTAGGAAAACAAAGAGGAAAATCGCATTAATTCATTCGACGCACGAATTAATCAATATGATTTTTCTCTGGATGATGATGAACTGATATCATCGAAAACATTTTTTTTCTGAATCTATAATATATTTTGGCTTGTTATATAACACAAATGTAACTTAACCTAATTTGTAGGTTGATATTTTCAAAATTTCTGAAGAATCCATGAGTTCTGGCGAAAAAGAAAACTTCGCATGAATTCTATGAAACGAAGCATTAATAAATAAATAATAAATATCAGACAACTTCACACAAATCAACCTAGTCCCAAATTAAGCTCAAGAAGGCTTGTGTTATGGGTATTGGGTACTAGGCGACGATATACATACTTATATAGATAAATAAATACTTAATTACTTAAATACATAGAACATCCATGACCCAGGCACAAATGACCAAAAGTTATGCAGAAAGCGACCAAAGATTTTTTTCATAATGCAAAAAGCGACCAAACTCATTAATTGTTTACAAATGAAGCGAAAATTTAAAAATTTAATGATTCGGACAGGATTCGAACCTGCGTTTCCAACGGCTTTCCGGGCCAACACGGGCGTCCTCCCAATTGGACCACCGAATCAGATGTCAGAGCCATTGAATTTTTCAACCAGTTGCTTCGACATGCCTTAGGGTGGCATCGTAGCGCCATCTACCGTAAAGACCACCCTAAGGCATGTCGAAGCAACTGGTTGAAAAATTCAATGGCTCTGACATCTGATTCGGTGGTCCAATTGGGAGGATTTTTTTTATAAAAGAAGAGGATTTCAACTTGCTCACTTTGAGACCTATATACACGCGGTTCATCATCATCATCATACCAGCCGATAGCCGTCCACTGCTGGACAAAGGCCTCCCCCAAAGTTCTCCACAACGATCGATCTTGCGCCGCCCTCATCTAATCTCTGCCCGCTATCCTAAGCAAGTCGTCCCTCCTTCGATATACAGGCGATTCACCAATCTTAATCCTTAAATGCGTATAGTATCAAAAATGATACCATGTTTTACTTCTGAAATGACTTTTACAAATGTAATATAATTTATTAGTACAAAATAAAGTTCAAGAAATACAACTATTAAAATACTTACAATAAAACCTAAAAATCAAACTAAACTCGAACATAATAAAGTTAAACTAAATCTAAAAATGGCCCCTGCGGCATAGTGCCAAAGATGCTGGCGTCATTTCCTCCTAATCCCTGTCAATTTTGAATTTGAGACTCAGCTTGGCAAAGTCTGAATTGAGTTTGAGTTGATTTTCGTCGTGTGTCACTTCGGTGATATCGTTTTTGATACTTCATGTACTTAAGCGTTAATTTTTGACCTCAGGCAACGCGTTAGCAGCGGACAGTATCTACCAGCGGCTAGAAGTGAAACATATCCAGTTGATATCGTTGGGGTGGCTGCACTGCGCGCGGCTGGGCGGCGCCGCGGCCTGCGCGCGCGCACTGCAGCTGCTGGCAGACACCCGGGCCTTCCGCGACCATCAGCAGAAGGACGTGAGTACTTCTCATGCGTTTGATCCTATATGAACTCCGAAACGTTGTTTCCTATCTGTAACGTTATTTTTTACGACGTCCAAGCTATTCTTGTACCAAAATTGGTTGAAATCTGTCGAGTCGTTTCGGCGTGATACGAGGATAAGAAAATTATGACCAACAAATGGCGCCAGCAATCAAAAAACACTAGTAAAATTTCACCACACAGAAGGAACATATACAATTTTTTTTGAGGATGTCAATCTGTTTTATTTATTATTGGTATCAAATGTCTGTATGGGACCAACTATACATTGACTCCTCTAAAAGTCAGAAATGACCGTCAAACTTCAACATTCCTACTTTAAATTTGCGTACTTTGAAGTCACATATTTCAAAAAGTATTATTATTTTTTGGATTTTTTTTCTTTGTTTCATGACATTTTGAGCAAATTTAATTCATTAGCAAATTTTATTCATTGTATGAATAAAATAAACTTACAGTATGCTGTAGAATTTAACATCTGTCGACATCTCTATTGAACATATCAACATCAAATCAAGCTCTTTCGTCGTATTATTCAAATGTCGACTAGCTCCTCTCTCTTTGGGAACAGATATTATACCCCTAGCTCCACACTACTCGCGAAGTTTACCGAAGGTGGCCGAGGCGAAGTTGGCCAAAGTGTGGGTTTCCACAGCAAAGTGTCCCCTCCACACTATTTTATTCGCTCAACCTCGGCAACTTTCGAGAGTAGTGTGTGGAGCAAGGGTTTATGTAGTCTTGATGTCTGTCATGTACTTGCCAGAGCTTGGAGCACCTGACGTACGCGTACAAGTACGGCACGTTCGAGAAGCTGGTGGAGTTGGGGCGCTGGAGCTCCCTGCTCGGAAAGTGCGCGTGGGGAGCAGCGGCCGCGCGGGAGCGGGCGCTGCTGGCGCTGCTGGCGGGCCCGTGCGCGCCGCTGCACGCGCCCGTGCCGCTGCCGCCCGAGCCTGTGTGAGTACCGCCGTACACTACAGTCGGGCGCTGCAGCTCCCTGCTCGGGAGCTGCGCGTGGGGAGCAGCGGCCGCGCGGGAGCGGGCGCTGCTGGCGCTGCTGGCGGGCCCGTGCGCGCCGCTGCACGCGCCCGTGCCGCTGCCGCCCGAGCCTGTGTGAGTACCGCCGTACACTACAGTCGGGCGCTGCAGCTCCCTGCTCGGGAGCTGCGCGTGGGGAGCAGCGGCCGCGCGGGAGCGGGCGCTGCTGGCGCTGCTGGCGGGCCCGTGCGCGCCGCTGCACGCGCCCGTGCCGCTGCCGCCCGAGCCTGTGTGAGTACCGCCGTACACTACAGTCGGGCGCTGCAGCTCCCTGCTCGGGAGCTGCGCGTGGGGAGCAGCGGCCGCGCGGGAGCGGGCGCTGCTGGCGCTGCTGGCGGGCCCGTGCGCGCCGCTGCACGCGCCCGTGCCGCTGCCGCCCGAGCCTGTGTGAGTACCGCCGTACACTACAGTCGGGCGCTGCAGCTCCCTGCTCGGGAGCTGCGCGTGGGGAGCAGCGGCCGCGCGGGAGCGGGCGCTGCTGGCGCTGCTGGCGGGCCCGTGCGCGCCGCTGCACGCGCCCGTGCCGCTGCCGCCCGAGCCTGTGTGAGTACCGCCGTACACTACAGTCGGGCGCTGCAGCTCCCTGCTCGGGAGCTGCGCGTGGGGAGCAGCGGCCGCGCGGGAGCGGGCGCTGCTGGCGCTGCTGGCGGGCCCGTGCGCGCCGCTGCACGCGCCCGTGCCGCTGCCGCCCGAGCCTGTGTGAGTACCGCCGTACACTACAGTCGGGCGCTGCAGCTCCCTGCTCGGGAGCTGCGCGTGGGGAGCAGCGGCCGCGCGGGAGCGGGCGCTGCTGGCGCTGCTGGCGGGCCCGTGCGCGCCGCTGCACGCGCCCGTGCCGCTGCCGCCCGAGCCTGTGTGAGTACCGCCGTACACTACAGTCGGGCGCTGCAGCTCCCTGCTCGGGAGCTGCGCGTGGGGAGCAGCGGCCGCGCGGGAGCGGGCGCTGCTGGCGCTGCTGGCGGGCCCGTGCGCGCCGCTGCACGCGCCCGTGCCGCTGCCGCCCGAGCCTGTGTGAGTACCGCCGTACACTACAGTCGGGCGCTGCAGCTCCCTGCTCGGGAGCTGCGCGTGGGGAGCAGCGGCCGCGCGGGAGCGGGCGCTGCTGGCGCTGCTGGCGGGCCCGTGCGCGCCGCTGCACGCGCCCGTGCCGCTGCCGCCCGAGCCTGTGTGAGTACCGCCGTACACTACAGTCGGGCGCTGCAGCTCCCTGCTCGGGAGCTGCGCGTGGGGAGCAGCGGCCGCGCGGGAGCGGGCGCTGCTGGCGCTGCTGGCGGGCCCGTGCGCGCCGCTGCACGCGCCCGTGCCGCTGCCGCCCGAGCCTGTGTGAGTACCGCCGTACACTACAGTCGGGCGCTGCAGCTCCCTGCTCGGGAGCTGCGCGTGGGGAGCAGCGGCCGCGCGGGAGCGGGCGCTGCTGGCGCTGCTGGCGGGCCCGTGCGCGCCGCTGCACGCGCCCGTGCCGCTGCCGCCCGAGCCTGTGTGAGTGCCGCCGTACCACAGACCACCCCCCTAGACCTAGACGGAGCATGTAAGGCACATATAAGGCGACCCGCGCGCACCAACGATATGGTACGGCAGAACATTAAAGTATCAACACGGCGGCCACCGTTTAGTTGCGGCCATGTTTATGAGGTCTCTCTACACCACTTAACAATACAATTTACCATGTTATTTATTTAATTTCTTTTTTCGTTGACGTACGCGTGGATCATAAACATGGCCGCAACTAAACGGTGGCCGCCGTGTTGGTACTTTAATGTTCTGCCGTACCATATCGTTGGTGCGCGCGGGTCGCCTCACATGCTCCGTCTAGTGGGGGTTGTCTGTGCGCCGTACACTACACTACCCTTAAGCTCTGGTTCCCTAGCATAGCGGATCCTCGTCACTTCGTACTACTACAATGAGGACGGCCGTATATGGACACGACCGCTATATGACGGCACCGCTATCCTAGGAACCCAGAGCTTTACCATGAGTTTACATTGACCGTACTCACTAGCGACTCCGTAAAGGATTTGCATGGAGAATTGTAGTTCTACAAAGTAACCGCTAGGGCGCTGTACTGTTCTCCATGCAAATCGTTTACACTGTCGCTAGTGAGTACGGTCACGTTAACTCATGGTAAGGGTACTGCTCCGGTGTGACTTCTTCTTGAGCCGCGGAGTCCGTGTGAGTGCCGCCTTACGGCACGGAGTAGCTGTCACCCACGAAAGATGTCAATCAATCCTATTTTTATTCGGATCAAATGTCTTTAGAAGACTAACTACACTTAGACTGCCCTAAAAGTCAGAAATGACCGTTAAAGTTTAACATCCCTACGGAGCGCTGAAATGTCATCGTCGAATAATGTGCCATATTTCTAAGTCCTTTTATATTTTTCGTTAGATTTATTAATATAATTACAGTATGTCGTATAATTTAACATCAGTCATCGTTGAAATTGACAACATTTCATATTTTCAAGACTATCATTTTATTACTTTTCTGAATTCTGCTTAAAAGGATGAAGTAATCTCTGTTTTTATTTATTTTCTGAGATGATTATTTATTTTATTATCAATTTATAAAAACATACTCATTTTAAAATGTGGCAACACCAAAACCAGAACTTAATGGAACGGTTACTTTAGTCGGTTTTCTTATTTAAAAAAAACTTAATAAAACTCGGTATGCATCTGTCATCAGTCAACGTCAAATAAAAAAAATATATATTTTTCCGCTCTTTGGTTTAGACAACAACCCTATTCAGCCCGTATTGTCTTAGATTGCAGTTATTTGATGTATTTTCTTATATTTCTTTAAATACAGAAGAATAAATTCAAAGATTTTTTTTAAGGTACACGACATAAAGCCCTGTCGATCTCTATATTAATTTCCACCTGTTATAAACATGAAATGTTGTCAATTATGATGATGACTCATCAGCCCTATTCCGTGTGAGTTTGGTCAGTTAGAAGAAATTGTATAAAAAAAATAACAAAGAGTCATTTTATTAATGATATGTCGATGTATTTGAATCCAGGGACAACCGTGACTTGAACGTGATCGTGAGCTTCGACCCGCCGCAGTGCCGGGACCCCGACCTCAAAGCGAAGAGCTTCCAAGAGGAACTCGCTTACCTGCGGCTTAGAGACGGGCTGGTCTCCTCTATAGCGTTGTGCATAGAACTGACGGACAACAGGTCGGTGGAGGAGAAACAGGTACGTACCAGAAACTACCGAAATGTTTTTATTAAAGCCTGACCAGAAATATATGAGGATGCGCCATGTTGCGGAATTTTACTGGAACTAATTTCTTACACTGGCAATGATTTTTATGACGGTTTGTCAACAATGTCAATGTCATTCGTGGTGATTTCTTTAACAGACAAATATTTAAAATTATCCAAAGAAATGCCGGAAACCATTCACGAACGTAAGATTATAAATAAAATGGACATGTGTTTACTACACGAAAAACAGTCAGGAAAAGAGTGTATTCCATTAAATGACATTACGGGTTAACATAGTGGAACTGACAGGTATTTAAAAGTAATGTCATAATAGTGGGTTGCGATTGGTTGCAAAATTGATGCCATATAAATCTTATAAATAGCGCCCTCTTGACAATCCTCGTATATTTCTGGTCAGGTTTTAAAATTATCAATTTGACAGTTTGCAAGTGTTGACTGAAGGGACCATTGCCTTCGAGACCTAATAAAAAAAAGTTGTCGATGGTTGGCACTTGTCAATGTCAAAATTTCAACGGTTTGACATTGACAAGTACCGACCATTGACATCTTTTTTTATTGAGTTTTGAAGGCATAGCAAAGCTTCAGCGAGCACTTTTGCGAACTGCCAAATTGTTAATTTAAAAATGCATGGCCCATTTATGAATGAATTCTTTCATATCAATCAATTCTGCAGCTAATTGAACAAGTAAATTGCACATGCGTCATAATATTGATTTGTAATTGGTCAATAAAGTTCTGATTCATTCTCGGTTATCATTCATGTTCGCTATTCTATAAGTGTGTCGTAACCTATCAAGATTATCGCAAGAAATCGTCTTTCGTGTTCCAAACTAACATTAATGGTCCTTCGAGCCGGATTGGAACCAGCGACCTATGGATGCCATATGGATAGTTCAAAAGGGTTAAAGACTGTTTGTTCTTAGGGTCACTACAAGGAGTTGACAGCGTGTGTGGGCGCGTTCAGCGAAGCGATGGAGAAATGTCGGAGCATGTACAGCGAGAAACGGCGGTGGCGGGTCAGCGAGCCATTCCCTTGTCGGATTATTTGTACGTATATTGATATATCGCGTGGTGACAACCAATATTCAATAAAATTTCAGTCACTACTCTTCCAAACCTAGTATCTAGTTAGTCAATTGATACTGAGATACAAGCTTTGTCTTAAGGTGGTTGCAGAGGAAACAAAACTAGACATTCCACGCTAGATGGCGCTGGGAAGCAAGATTTGTAGTTTTTGTGTATTATTTCGTATGTTACTTGAGTTTGAAGTAAAATTTGTGTATTGGCGAGTCCGCGTATTTGTCTTTTATTCATGTAGTATTAGTAGCACGTCATACATTGTATTATTCTCCCGTGTATTAGCAATTTGTGAAAAATCAGCAAGTACTCACACTAATAGACACTAATTGTGAGTGTGTGCGGGTGATTCATTCATTAAAGGGTCGCGTATCATCTGTCAGTTTGATAGTAGTTAAGCGCAGAATAAATAAGCAGGCATGATATTTTGATTTTGATGATGAAGTAAAGATGCACCTCTAGCTCAACTGTGACACGCAACTCTTGCTCGCGCGAAAAATATTTCCTATCTCTTTCTTTGCGGTACTGTAGGAGACTGACGGGCGATGCTATGTCGAGTGACAAGAATCGTGAAGCCTAGTTGTATTAGACGGGCTGGATTGTCAAAATAAATAATACGAAGAAATTACAAATCTTTGGCAGTTCTACATTTTTTAAGTATGTGGTGAAATTAAATAAGTATTTTTGTTGGGTTTCTTTTCTGATATATTGTGATTCTGATTTGTGATGTTATTGAGTTTGTCCTAAGTGTTTCTGAATGATAGATTGGGGTATAGCAAAAAGGGCCCAATTTTAGGGCACATATTTTGCTGTAAAATATTTTTCTCATTTTCGTTACTTTTTTGATTACAACTAAAGAGTACATTAAAATAAGTATCTATTATAAATTACAATTGTTTGATTAACTTGCCCGTTTAAGAACTAGAGCGGTCCTAAGCTACGTAGCCTGGGACTACTTGTACTATCATCCATTCTGTGCTGGGACTTAGAAATTTACGATGAAAAAAAGTCACAAGTATACCTCTGTTTTTTATTACTTAATGACAAGATCGGGCCCTTTTTGCTATACTCTGACCTGATATACAAAAACCCAACATCAAGAAAGTAGGTACTGATTAGGGTTGGGATTTTCGTGGTTCTAGATCGTGGTTCCATGGAGTTCAGTCTAAAAATATATAACTACTAGAACTACTACTAACTGAGCGCAGCCGCGCAGAGCCATATAAAAATATATAACATTATATTGTTATTATATATGGATTTTAGAACCACCAACCGCACTAAATAAAATAAAACAATTTTTGTTACGTGTGAGTTTTATTATAATACTAATGATTGTGTGAGTTGTAGACGTCGCTTTAATTCGAAATGGTGGATTATTTTTCTTTTTTACCCCCAGATCTTCGCCATTTTCAATTTTTTCGTTAAAACTAGGTGTTTAGTGGATAGTACGGCTGCCTGAAAACGAAGGTTTATATTTACATATGTAGTTTGCAGGTATACGTTGTAATATTATTTTAGACACGCATGGTTTGTAGAAAATTATAAGTTTCTGCAGCTTTTCTTGGATGAAGCCTTCATCTGTACGAACTTTAATTGTCATTATTGTTGTTGATAAATCAATGAAGGAAATCATCTTGCAGTAATCCCTTTTGATGAAGGTCTTAGCTGGCCTTGAATCAGTAAAGAAATTATTTATTACGTCACAAGAATGCCAGCAATGGAAACCGCTGTATGCAGTACCAATTATGTGATTATCTTATAGGGTGTTAGGGTAATTAGTGTTATTACAGTTAACCTTCAAGGAGGAAACTTAAAGTCACTGAACCGATAATTCCAAAACAATTAAATAAAAAAATAAAATAAAAATAAATAAATAAATAAAAAAATAAAATAAAAATAAAAATTTGGTTTCCCACACCTATTGAAAAACATGGGTATATAGGTCTTGGTATCAATTCAGTCAGAGAGAAAAAACTACCTACATGAACCTACTATGAACAGCTTTGTTTTTTTTTCATCACCCGAAGCGAGCGATTGCGTTCAGTTTTTGTGGTTGGTTACACGGTTGTCATCACGCCATGCTTGTCTTCGCCTAAAAAGAAAATAGCACGAGACACCTCTTTCACGGCAGGACGCTTATCGATTTGTAATATTTACAAACACAATACTTTCCCCGCAATTTCTGACCCATGATATCGCAATATCATTTAGGGATCACTATGTCCTGAGTACACTACACATGTTTATTATATGCACGTTTCATTATTCACACTACATAAAGTAAAAACTCACGAAACGAAAAACATGCAAACCAAACATGATTCATTTTTATACGAATTTCCACAATTGACAGTATAGTATTGACACAATTCATTATTTCATTCACAAGATTTAGTGCGTTCGAAATCTATTCCACTTTATTGTTATGAGCAAATAAACACAATAGGTACGTATCTTTAAAACCAAATGTTTCCAATTATTTGTTACATGGTTAATGAAAGCTGTAATCATTAAAAAAATAAACTGTTATGCATTCATATCGAAACATCAATTAAAACGTATTATCCTAAATCATAAGTTAAGTAGTATTATATTTCAGAACGCACTGTTCATGAATAGCTTTACGTGCGCTTACGTTTGTATGTTGTGTAAAAGCAACGCACACATACATATGTGGACAATATTTCAACGGGTTTTGAAGCTTTAATAACTTTGTAATTGTATGATTTATAGCAAAACTGATTTCATTGGCGAATATAAGATCGCTTAAAGATTTTTTTAAGAATGTTTAATAACCTAAAGCCATAACCGCCTAAGTGTGTAGTGATCAAACAATTTGTATGAAAGTGACATCTCTGCAACCACCTTAAGGGGCTTCTAAACGGGCCATATTTTACTGCAATTTGTGGCCGGCAACTATGGCCGCCCCTCTGACACCCTACGTTAGAGGAAGATGCAAATAATGGCCGGCCACAAATTGCAGCAAAACGTGGCCCGTTTAGAAGCCCCTTAAAATAGGTATTTGTTACTTAATGAGTTTTGATTGTCAACAGGCGATATTTTCATTGTATTCTAGATTTCATTGTGTTATCCAGCTACTGAATGTTTCGTCTGTACTGGCCACACCCCGGGAGTTTCGGTGCATTAATGATTTGACGCCTAATGTCGGCGCAGTGTCTTTCGTGCACCGAAAACCCCGAGGCATGGTACTGGCTCGTCTGAAGGTCACACATGTGTCATGCGATAGATTCGTGCCTAAGCTAAGTGAACATATGTTCAAGTGCAAATGCTGTACACATGTGTTACCTTATAGATGTGTTCCATGGTAAAGGCTGTTATCACTCGTTCCCGATGGCTGTAGGCTCTCCTTCCTCGTTACGCACGCACAGCGTCATTGTGAACGCATTCAAATAAATTTATTAACACAGTTTAACAACCGACTAATATAATTTTATATGTAATATGATGATGAAACATAAATTCACTAAACCGGTTTGGAGATTTGATCAAATCCCTGAAATTTTCCACTAAAATAGCAATACAAATTTAGACACTAATCCGATTTCGTCATTTTACTAAACTAATGTAGCGATTTGATCAAATCCCTAGATTTATTTAAGGAAATAACAAGACTGTTGCAATTTTGTTATCTGCCTGGATCTTGTTATCTGGATTTATCATTCCTCAGGGATTTGACCAAATCTTTTGTTTTAGCGTTTGTGTCATCCCCTGTGCCATACCGGGACCTGTACTCCATCACGCTCACCCTCGTCGGAGAATTAGCCGCGTCGCACACCGCGCGCGCGCATGCGCTCGCCGAGGCGGCGGCGGGAGTCGTGCGCGGCGCCAGCGAGAAGCTGAGGAGCAGCGGGCCGAGCGGCGACCCGGGGTGGTGTGCGCGGGAGCGGCTCGACCAGCTCGCACACTACTCAGAGGTGAGTGTCGCTATTGATTGCCAGCGAGAGTTGTGCGCGGCGCCAGCGAGAAGCTGAGGAGCAGCGGGCCGAGCGGCGACCCGGGGTGGTGTGCGCGGGAGCGGCTCGACCAGCTCGCACACTACTCAGAGGTGAGTGTCGCTATTGATTGCCAGCGAGAGTTGTGCGCGGCGCCAGCGAGAAGCTGAGGAGCAGCGGGCCGAGCGGCGACCCGGGGTGGTGTGCGCGGGAGCGGCTCGACCAGCTCGCACACTACTCAGAGGTGAGTGTCGCTATTGATTGCCAGCGAGAGTTGTGCGCGGCGCCAGCGAGAAGCTGAGGAGCAGCGGGCCGAGCGGCGACCCGGGGTGGTGTGCGCGGGAGCGGCTCGACCAGCTCGCACACTACTCAGAGGTGAGTGTCGCTATTGATTGCCAGCGAGAGTTGTGCGCGGCACCAGCGAGAAGCTGAGGAGCAGCGGGCCGAGCGGCGACCCGGGGTGGTGTGCGCGGGAGCGGCTCGACCAGCTCGCACACTACTCAGAGGTGAGTGTCGCTATTGATTGCCAGCGAGAGTTGTGCGCGGCGCCAGCGAGAAGCTGAGGAGCAGCGGGCCGAGCGGCGACCCGGGGTGGTGTGCGCGGGAGCGGCTCGACCAGCTCGCACACTACTCAGAGGTGAGTGTCGCTATTGATTGCCAGCGAGAGTTGTGCGCGGCGCCAGCGAGAAGCTGAGGAGCAGCGGGCCGAGCGGCGACCCGGGGTGGTGTGCGCGGGAGCGGCTCGACCAGCTCGCACACTACTCAGAGGTGAGTGTCGCTATTGATTGCCAGCGAGAGTTGTGCGCGGCGCCAGCGAGAAGCTGAGGAGCAGCGGGCCGAGCGGCGACCCGGGGTGGTGTGCGCGGGAGCGGCTCGACCAGCTCGCACACTACTCAGAGGTGAGTGTCGCTATTGATTGCCAGCGAGAGTTGTGCGCGGCGCCAGCGAGAAGCTGAGGAGCAGCGGGCCGAGCGGCGACCCGGGGTGGTGTGCGCGGGAGCGGCTCGACCAGCTCGCACACTACTCAGAGGTGAGTGTCGCTATTGATTGCCAGCGAGAGTTGTGCGCGGCACCAGCGAGAAGCTGAGGAGCAGCGGGCCGAGCGGCGACCCGGGGTGGTGTGCGCGGGAGCGGCTCGACCAGCTCGCACACTACTCAGAGGTGAGTGTCGCTATTGATAGCCAGCGAGAGTCGTGCGCGGCGCCAGCGAGAAGCTGAGGAGCAGCGGGCCGAGCGGCGACCCGGGGTGGTGTGCGCGGGAGCGGCTCGACCAGCTCGCACACTACTCAGAGGTGAGTGTCGCTATTGATAGCCAGCGAGAGTTGTGCGCGGCGCCAGCGAGAAGCTGAGGAGCAGCGGGCCGAGCGGCGACCCGGGGTGGTGTGCGCGGGAGCGGCTCGACCAGCTCGCACACTACTCAGAGGTGAGTGTCGCTATTGATAGCCAGCGAGAGTTGTGCGCGGTGCCAGCGAGAACTTGAGAAGCATGCCGAGTGGCGACCGGGGGTGGCGTATTTTTTTTTAATGCATTATGTAGAACATGTAAAACTAAGCATTTTTGTCATAGAAACTTTATCTCACAGATCAATTAAAAAGACTCACGAATGGTAGGTTACGTTCGTTAGGTTAATCGAAATCGCGGCCGCTGGGTATTTTATGCTCATTGTTTTATATTCATGGTTGGATACATAAAATTTTTAAACTAGGCTGTTTATCCATACTATACTAATATTCTTAAAAGTAACGTATTTCTTGAACAGTTTATAGGCGTAATAACTTTCCTCCTCGGCGTGTGCAACGAGCTGTCGACGCCGGCCAACACCAAGAAGTCCAAGAAGAAGACCAGCCAGTCGCCCGACGAGCTGCGGACCTCGGAGCTGCTCAGTCTACTCAACACTGCTGTCCAGGTAATAAGCGGGCATCTATTTACCAAAATGCATATGTAAATAATTAATTGTCAAAGCAAAAACTCGGAGATTCAAGGCTCCTTATCCGTTCAAAAATGCTGATTGTTTTCGACATTTTTCTGTATTATCAAACATGTTTCTTAACATATTATCAGTGTTACTACTTAGAACAGGGCTATGGAGATTTATTGGTATATATTTAAAACTTACAGTTTCAATTTTTCATTGATAATGTTTGTTTCAAAAACTACTCGAAATTGACCAATTTCACGTAGAAAACTGGTTTTTTTTTCAACTTATTTTCGACTGCACGCAATGAAAGCATGAAATAGCTATGTTACTCAGGGAAAAGTGTTATTCACTTCAACAAGTTGGTTGAAATTATCAACATATTTGTCATAATATGAAAAAAAAAAGGAATAAGGGCTCTTAATAATTTACTAGGTGAATTTTCATCGTCGGTACTGTTTTTTTTCGCAATTGTCATATCTGCAAATATTGTAGCGTAGACACATAAGGTGTGTTACTGGCATATGAGTAGTTGAGTACATATTCCGTAGACACATATAATGAGTCACCGGCATAGGAGTAAGAATTCTTTAAACACATAATGTTACATTCAAAGCTCAAAGATTTTTTTTAATGCGTAGCCTGATGCGTGTTTTTCTTTAAGCTTTGATCTTTGTATTAATAGTTTAATATAAAAATATTGGACAACAACATTAAAAAAATTGTCATTACATAAATTTACAATTTATTTTGGTTTTCAGGATTCAATCGCGGACTTAGAACAAATCATCGAAGAATTCCCCAAATACAACTTCGAATCCACACTAGAACACGAACTAAGTAAGCTATCCTTAGGCAAATATCAGAACCCGGTGGAGACCAAGCTAGCCAACGGACTCAACGACGTACTGAATGACCTGAGAAATATACTCAAGAAAAAGGTGAAATATTTGAAGACTTTACAGTGAGTGATGTGAAAGCATATCTTTGATTATAATGAGTAGAGCTGGATAAGGTGGCGGATTCGGACAGGAAGGTAATGGAGTCGTTACTCATTATTTAACTTTTTAGGATTGAATGAAAAAATTGATTATTTACCGATAACTGATATGACAATAACTCATAAACTGCAAGTGCAATTTTGTTTACTTAAAAATATGTTTAAGGAATTAGTTTATAATGTATTATAGCGGAATGTACGATCGAGACATACCAAATTGGTTTAACGATGCTATTATCATAAAAAGTAACTCTGTGTATGAAATAAATAAAAAAGTGTTTATTTTTAGAGGAATTATTTGAGGAAAACCAAATGTTAGGTTTAGTTACCCAAACAATTTTAACATTTTTTTTTTAATATTATTAAGTGCACTTACACAAGAAAGGACACAACTAACACAATAGAGGTAAACAATAGGTGATCTTATCGCGAAAGAGCGATCTATTTCAGAAAACCTTTGGGTATTATAAATGAAATGAGTGCAAAAATATTATATTAACTAATCTTATTAAAACTTACGTGAGACATATTTAATTATTGTATTAACCGCTTAATACAATAATTTCCATTAACTACATTTATTTTGCAGGTGTCCCTTCTAAATCAAGATACTACGTGTTTTATGGATATAAATATTTTTATTTTTGCGATTGAGTGTATTTTGCATCTTCCTATTATTTTTATTTCAAAAACTCGCAAGTGCATCTCGCATATTGTCCATGAGAAATTATTAATTAATTCGTTATTCATTTATTCATAAAAATATCTAGGCGACTTCATTACCTTCTATGTAAAATTTTGCCACCATTTGTCCGAACTCTAATAATGAGTTTGGCGGTTGTTAGTTCGTCAGTCCTTTATGAACTGATATAGGCCAATCGTTGTACATAATAGGTTAGTGTCGCCAATTTGATTGGCCAACGGTTAACGCTTTCGATACGGTTAACTTAATTGTATCGAAAGGGTTAACCCATGTAAATACGGCTTTATTGTTTTATGGGTCATTTATACCAGAAAGCATAGAATTTGTCACACTGTTTATGAATAGTTTTATGAAATTGTAACCTGATTACGGAAAAAAGTGAATGTCAGTTTGAATACTCAACCGATAATAGTAGAAGCCAGGTTGACATTTGTAAATAAAAAAACGTAACCTTTTTTGCTGCGGTCGGGTAAAAATTTCACTGAGTCTGTTTGGAGCGGAGCGAGCGAAGCTCCCATGGATCGACTCGAATGGACTTCGTAACAATGCGCAGATCTCAGCGAGTTCTCAACCGATTTTAGAAATTTTTGTTTTAAAATGCACAAATTATATTTCGCTAGGTCGTGACGAAGAGAAAATTTCAAAAAAAAAAACTCCGCTCCAATTTATGGTGCAAGCTTAGCCGGTGGCTGACTCTGCATCGACCTAGTTATTCTATATCCTCTGATTATATTATGACTGTTATTGCAATTTAATAGAGTGCTTTCCAGATACAAACGGGGGTCCCCTTACGCTTGCATAAAATTGATTGGCATTATGTATTGTTTGTCATAAACAGAGGTCGGCGTCATAATACACGGTGTCCTGTATTTGTTGAACAAACTTCTAACTAGTGCTCGTTTTCTCTTACATAACAGGTGGTGACCGAGCACCCTTAGAGTGAAACAAGGTCCTCATCATTAAAAAAAAGATATAGTCTATGAACTGTCAAACCATACAGTGAGTCAGTTTGTATGGTTTGACAGTTCATTTGCTTGGAAGACTTAGCGTGGTCTGACTCTAGTCGGACTATACATGTTTTATCGGGGGTTAGTTTGTCCATTAAATACAGGACACCCTGTACAATGACGCTCATCCGTCCGATCTATGGTTCTGAAACTACTATAATTTGTTTGTCACTTCGCTCGCTAATCCGAATGATCGTTTCCTGTTATAATGACTTATTTTACCACCTTGTCAAACAATCTACTATTTAATGATATTTTTTTATATTTACTTCAGAAAACCACCATATTATTCAGTAAAATGCCCTAGTGTGCTGGTAATTTATCTCTGGATCCTATAGTCATCATTATACAAATAACGAATACTTATGTTGTTTAATTATCCGAGTCTTATTTTAAATTTCAGTTTTAGAAATGAAATCTATGTATCGAATTATGCTGCGATACACTTATTCAAACTGCGCATGAAAGAAATAAATAAATCAATTGATTGATTTTGTTTTTTTTCTATACTTTGGTACAGCTCAATTCGTGTAAAGAGAGCGCTATCAATCTTATTGCGCTGTAGTCATTTATCCCCAGCGCTCTTTTTACGTGAATTGAGCTATACTTGGAGTTGAATCAAGATATATAATTTAACGTAAAGTGCACGAAATTGCCACCTGAAACTCGAAAATTTTATAAATCACGAAATGCATAGGTAATCATATTAAATGATCGACCATATTTATGTCCGACTTAAAGTTTCCATAATGAAATAATGAACTTTATTCTGTAAGTAGGCAAGGGCACTTTTACATGTCTGAGTCTAGCATTTCACAGGAGAATGTTGAGAAGAAACACCGAAAGAAACTCAATACGGTATTCGATGACAGCTCAAATCAACTATAGCTCTTTATGAAATGTCAAAAACGTTCTGTTAGTATGAAGTATCTATGAAGACACTGGCTTGTGGCGTCATAAAAATCAGTAATCAAAACTAAAGACACTGGCTTGTGACGTCATAAAAATTAGTAATCAAAACACGTCTTCTTTTTAGATTTTGTTGAATTAAAAGAATTAGTGATAGTTTATTTGGTTCCGTGTATTTTTTAATGTGTGTTAGCGGTTTCAATGATACATTTTATTTACTCTAGTCGAATACCGTATTGACCATTTGAACGCTAATGATCTAGTCGTCGTACTTCGTTGGCTACAGCCAACCAAATTTCAGTGATCTAAACTTTGTAATTCAAACCGCTAGAAGTATTTTTGGAACAGTTCTTAATTTTTGCTCTAGCGTCAGGGGCACGGTGTATTATTTCACCGCTTGGCGTTCAAAAGGTAAAGGCTTCGTGACTTGTCGAGTTTTCCAATTTTCCCGATGCACGATAGTAAGCGTTTTCCAAAAAAAAACCCGAATCCCTGTTTCTTCCAGTACTTGACGTTATTAATCCTACTCAGAATCGATAGCATTTTCAACGTGAAGAATGAAAAAGTGTCCCAAAAATTCGCAAGTTTCCACTACGTAACGCTTGTACAAAAAAAATCAAACATGACGTAGTGAAACGAACAAATTTAGGACACTTGTTTTTATTCTTCACGTTGAAAATGCCATCGATTATTAGTTAGGATGAACCCAAAAACGTCAAGTTCTGTAAAAAAACAGATACTTTTTTTTTTTAAAACGCTCTGGTTCACATCCTGTTTACAGTTTCAAGTTGCTTCTATTCAAATTTATAGGAGGCCTAGGACTCCTAGAAACTTTCGTAGAATGTTTCATTTTACCGAAAAATCTTTTCGTAGAATTTTTATTCCTCTGTAATCATAATTTTTTCTTAATTCTAGCAAATGTCACCCTATTGATAAGGTTAGGTTAAGTTTGTTTTATAACAATCTCAACTAAGTAGTTTACGGTTGCAAAGAAAAATGCTTTCTACAAAATGATGTTTCGAAATGAAACATTCGACGAATAATTGTAGGAGGAACCCAAATTTATGATATTAAAAAATATTTGTCTGCTAATTGTAAATTTGTTTAAAAACTCTGTTTTGGGGGTTTTGCAATGATAAAGTTAAAATTGAATAAATCTGCTCGCATAATAACTCTACAACGAGTTATTGCTAAATTAAATAGATATTTTTCGAAATTTACTATAATAATAAGACTTGTGATTTTAAGGTGCGTCCTCATAAGAGCGTAATTTTCACCACGCCACGTAGTGTAGACGTGTCATTGCTGATATTGAAAATTATATTTTAGGTCACAAAATTTTACAATATTAAACCTAAATCACCAGGTACAGTCCGTGAGCTGATTGCGATTTGGGTTTGGATGAAGACTGAAATGTTCTTATCTAGCTCGCGTAAGAACGAGCGAGATGAGTATAAAATTGTCAGCTACATGCTGACTGTACAAGCTGCAATTCAATTCAATTAAAGCAATTTCAACTCTTGGCAAAGGCCCCAGAGATTTTTATGCGCTGCAAATCTTTATATGTATACGCAGGTAGCTTCTCTTGACGGACGATAATGAGCTACAAGACCAATGCAATAGACATAATGGCATGTGTGCTTTAAGTGGATCGTACACAAGTGAAATCTACCAACTATAATGATAAACTTAAAGTGCTGCTATTTTGTAGATCATTATCATATATTAAGGACTGACGCATGCAATATATAATTTTATTGTCTTCAAAAACCTTTAAATGTCCTATTAGGAGGTAACGTTGCAGGAGTTCTGCGTCCTGTTTGTATTCACTATACAGGGTGGAACAGTTCAAGGGGCTTTTAAGCAAACAGGGAATTGTTCAGACTGATAACTTCATTTTTCACTAATGAACTATGTATATATTTCAATCCATTTTTGATCCATTCATATCAGTTCAGTTCAGTTTATCAACCCTCGCATCTTTTAAACATCGCTTAAGTTAAAGACAGGTGTCATTTAAAATGTAAATAAAACCTTTGAATTAGTAGGGTTGCCACTAATATTAAAATACTTTATTATTTAAATAAATTTAAATTTTTACTTTTAAATCCAAATTTACAATTATGATCACTCAGATGACACTATCCTGTCAGCCCAGTCTTTAGAAATGTTCCACCCTGTATAACCACCATGCCTACCACCATGGTTATATAGTGAATACAGACAGAAGGCAGAACTCCTGCAATTAATATTTATGAAATTGGACAGCCTTAGAGTTCGCTAAGAATTGCAGATTGACTGTCTGAATTACCAACCTTACGTAGGGTCATCCCCGCTTGTGTTCAATGTTTAACTGTAACATTAACGTACAGTGCGTGTTTTTTTTTATGTCATAGGGGGCAAACGAGTTGACACATTGTGATTCGAGTTTCGTTCACTCGCTGTTACGCAATCCAGAAACGTCTCAGTTTTCACCCAAACCCGCATCCCAATCTGAGAGCGGACTGTAAATGATTTTCATTCCCCTGTAAAATATCAATAATTGTCAATTCGTTTAAATGTTTTAATACAGTTTAATAAAAAAAATGTAATGAATCTGCTGGTGTCATTGAAGTTTAAGAAGTCGCAGGTGATGTTGCATTAACAACCATAGAAACCGATTCCCACTAGCATGCCCAGTATAAAATATTTGAGTACCCTTCCCTATATTAAGAGTAGAGAAGGAGTAAACCAACTCTGCTCCGGCTTGCCTAGTGATATCTTTGACGCCACGCTACTGGTAATATTGCACTTTTGAAATTGTGAACGAGTATACTAATTTGGATGTGAATTGTGGTGCTCAGTATCAAGAGAATTGAGTCTGTACTAACTAGTGATGTACCGTTTCCGAAAATTACTGGAAATTTTCCTCATTTTGTATGGTAACGGTACATCACTAGTACTAGCTGTTGCACCTTAGGTGAAATCATAGAGTAAGGAATTATAAGTACGAGTAAGAGTAGAACACCACGTACTTCGGCCGAATAGTTCTGCTACTCCACACAAGATATCGTTAGTATAGTATCGTTCGTTTCAGATGATCTTTTTTTGTTTTAATTTTGATTAAGCCAAAACCTTTCAATTTCACTTAATTTAATTTCTGACACTATAATATATTGAAAATTAACGAGCAAACGCAATATACACACCAAAGCATTTGATTTATGGTGAAATCAACAAGAGAAGACATGAGTAAACTAGTGCAGTGTTGTGCGGCCCGACGTTTTATATAATTTCACTTGATCCATGGTATAAGTAGTTAAGGTATGGCACTCCGGAATGACATGCGAGACTTCTTACGTCATCACGCTATGATAGGCTGGTTGGTTCTGTCAATACGTTTCTGTGTTGCCAGTGGTGCATTATAATACTCGCCAGTTCGCTGATACTCGCCGATTCATTTGTTATTTGTATGATTCTCGTAAAATCGTGAGTGTTTTAAACCAATTATTATGACAAAATAAAACTTAGTCACAAAACATGAAAATCGTACTGCATAAATGCATAATTATTATTTTTTTACAAACTTTTATTTACTTTCACCTGTCCCGTTGTAATGGAATTTTGCAAGTTAAATTTGACCCACTTTCGGGTTTCCAATTGAGCTGAAATTTTGCACATTTTGCGTGACAATGCAATATTATGATGACGTGGAGCTGATCTGATGATGGAGCTGGAAGGTGGCCATAGGAACTCCGCAATGAATAAAGCAATCATATCGCGTTTGGGCTCTTTCGAATGATCTCTGTGAGCTTGTCACAAAAAAAAAATCGACTGAAACTTTATGTACGACTGGCGGCATTATTTTGTTACCATAAAACGGCAACTAATCTGTGACGTAGAAAGTCACACTGGCCAGAGTGCCATACCTTATTTTCTTATACCATGACTGGATCTATTTTTGTTTAATATACCATTGAACCTGATGAAGAGCTTCATCCGAGTTCGAAACATGTCATGCCGTTCGCGCGTTCATGACATTTTCACGTGTGTAAAGTAAACCGCTTAATACATTAATTAAATATGTCTCACGAAAGTTTTAATAGGATACGCCATTGCATTGTATAATGTAAAGAATGATATAATGTAGTTTTAGATAATTTCCAAATAATGAGTTACGTGCAAAAAAGTCAAAAAAATCGACGGAATTTAAATGATCACAAACTTTGTAATTCAAGCTGTGAGAAGTATTTTAATATCCTTTTTAATTATGGAACACTTCTTTATTTATTTCTGTGGCGACAGGGGCACGGCGAATTGCTTCGTCGCTTGGCGCTCAAAAGGTTAACTTTATTGGTTTCACCTAATGTCGAAATGTATATAACTCCTCATTATACTTGCAGATATGAGGTAGACAACTATGCCTTACGTAGAGGCGATTGTTGGGCTTGTGGTAGTAACTTATGGAGCCGTCGAATGGTCCGACGGACCGAGAGGGACGCTTCTATCTGGTATAATGAGATAGTAATATACATCTCTCAACCTAACAGTGCTATCTACTATAGTCACTGCTATCTGTTAGAATGAGATAGTAATATACATGTCCCATTCTAACAGATAGCAACGTCCCTCTCGACCCGCGGGACCGTTCGATCGTCTGTTAGCTCCATTATAACTTCAAGTACGATGTCCTCGGAGATCGGTGTATAGTGGCATACAATATGCGAATTATGAACCTTGATGAAGTAAGAATAAGGTTTATTCTGTAGGTAGTGAAACTATGTATGATATGCATACGGGGTTTTCGATGCACAAATGCCATGACGCCTACTGTCAACTTATCCTTGCACCGAAATCCCCGGGCTATGATGATATGCCTTCCCTTTGTCGCGTGGGTTCGTTACGAGTGGATATTACAGTTTTGTATGTAATTATAATTTATACAGTCAAGTTTGTTTCATTTATGTTACCTAACCTTACACAACACATAATCAGAAATATATCGGGGTCAGCCATGTTGTAGATTTCACTTCACATTGGGACCAGGTTGATTTGTGTGAGGTTGTCTGATATTTCTTTCTTTATTTATTGGAAAACCTTACACATTTAGTTACAATATTAAAATGTTTGGTCGACGTAAAGACGGGTAAATAATACAAAAATTAACTTCATATTATATTTATTTACAACACGAATATGCATAAAATTAATTCGTCGGCCACAGTACAAAAATACTCATGAGAATGTCTCCTACCATACAACAGACAGACTATTTCGCGGAATGTGCGATGGAACAAATCATTAATTCACGGAGAAAAGCGTTATAAATTTATTTAAGCAACACAATTTTTTCGCTATTATTTTAATACTTTCACAACCACACAAAAAAATTAACAATGCGCCAGTAAATTTATGAAACAAGTAATGTCTCATTATTTTTTTCATATGGAACTAAGGTGTGGTCTTTTAAATAAACACATAAAACATAAAGGGGAAAATAACGAAATGATATCTGACGTTACGATGGTTGACAGACACAGACAAACCCCACTAGACGGAGCATGTAAGGCGACCCGCGCGCACCAACGATATGGTACGGCAGGACATTAAAGTATCAACACGGCGGCCACCGTTTAGTTGCGTCCTGGTTTATGAGGTCTCTCTACACCACTTAACACTACAATTTACCATGTTATTTATTTGATTTCTTTTTTCGTTGACGTACGCATGGATCATAAACAAGGAGGCAACTAAACGGTGGCCGCCGTGTTGATACTTTAATGTTCTGCCATACCATATCGTCGGTGCGCGCGGGTCGCCTTACATGCTCCGTCTAGTGGGGGTTGTCTGTGTTGACAGATTAACACGTTACACCGGTAATCCAGAGGTACTGGGTTCGATTCCCGGTCACATCCGCCAGGTTTCGCATTTAATTTTTTCCTTGTGCTCAATGCCCCAGTAATCGAGATAACCCGTCAGGAGCGTTTGTTCTAGCTACATCCCACCCTGGACTCGCACCAGAACAAAAAAAACGCCCACTACGTGAATTGTTGGTCGAGAAAGTGTTAAAATTTTCGTATGTCATATCGATCCGTACTTGTTGCGTGGATAACTTTATAACGCTTAACAATGTAAACCTGCAAATTACATTGGGTGACAATCAAAATTCAATTTGCCGAAATATCTAAGAAAATCAACCGTGGAATAGTTGGAATTACCTATGATTATATACTTAGTCTTGGTTGTCACTCAATGACTTGGTGATATTGAGAATATTAGGGTAAAGTATACCATAAATTCAGAAAAATATAGCTTTTGAACTTTAACGGAATTTCGCGTCGGTATAAGTGTACAATTCTATATAATTAGGTAATAAATTACGCATGTGTTGATAGATTGTGACTACAATACGAATCAATGTACAATTAATAAAATGGTCCCCTCACTTATAACGGAACAGTGTCAAAGTGACCCTGGTTATAATTTGACTTTACATGTTAATTTGACGCGGTTTCACATTGAGATGGTGTGTCATCGGCATAGGAGTAAGAATTCTATAAACACACATGTTATGTGCACTCGCTCCGCAGACAACCGGGTGAAATGGAGATGCGTCGCGAAAGCTGCTGTATACAGCTGTCGGCAAACTTTTAGGGCATAACCTTGACTCAGTAGCCGATTTACGTACAAATCTACATGCGCAGATCCGCCATTTTTGTTCTAAAAGTTTGCCGGCAACTATACCAGACCTCTCACGAAGGGCCCAAATGTGGACATTGCCGTGACCACGACCACTCTGCCAAAAGTGAACTACTAATGATTATGGGGAGACGAACGTGTTGCCTTTTTCACTATGAAATTGTACACTTATATCATGTTTACCCGTCAATTTCTTACTCTGTCTTTCTGCTATTTTAATCAAAACTTATATCTAATCGTTGAAATTAGTGAGAAAAACAACAAAAATAATCAATTTTTTTATAAATATGGATTGTTAAGTTAACATTTAATAAAAAAATCTCATACCGAAAGGAACAATCACGCAACACTACGATAGAAACAAACACACTTAAATCAAACATTTACTAGAGCAAACAACTCAATAACTGGCAAGTGTAACAAATTAATTAATCTACCTTAGCTATGTGCTTTGTTTGCCTTAAAATGTCAACTAAATGTAACGTGAATACCAAAAATGAACTGATATATCCGTCGTCTGTATCAATGTAAATCTAATAAGACACCAAGTCCATAGATGCCCGTAACTGAGTTGTTTACTTAACACCAAAATAATTATGCCAAAACATCGTAACATTGCGAACTAAGAAAATAACATCAACTCTGCAGAAAGAAAATCGAAACACATAAGACTCATCAGTAACCTCAACTAAACCCAAGATGATGAACACTCACAATTATTTTTTTGAGAAACAATCGAATTTATACTGCTCAAAAGAAAATACCACTTGTGCTTTACAAAGCCGCTTTTTTTAATATACTCCCATTTAAAGACCAGTTTAGGGGAACATTGCAATTAAAAGTACCTACGTAATTTCAAATCGGAAATTTTCTTTTTTTCTTATTTAAGGTCATATTGTATTTATGGAGTTTAAAATCAGCGTCACAAATAATTGTACCTTAATATATTTTTGTTTGTTAAGTAGCTCCAGTTTCGAATGGAATTCGAAACAAATAAGCTTAACTAATAAGAAAACATTATGCACAAACACGCATGTGCGCTACACGAGAGAATGTTAAAGAGGATGTTATGTCTGATCTATACAAATACATAATATAATAAATATGAATTCAGCCACATATCACCAGACCTGCTCAATCGTATTTAAGCAAATTCAACTGAAGAATAAAGCAAAATCATTGCAAAATTTCAAAATACAAAGCCTTTTTTATAAACTTCTAATAATGTTTTATTTATACCCATTCTTCATATACTATCTATATTTTATGTCTGCTTGATAACTGGGTGATCAGAAAATATTCTCCGATTTCATAAATAACATTTCGCCGTATATAATTGTGTAAAAATATCATCAAATATGTCACAATCATGAATCTTGTACACATGGGGGTGATCGGAACCATATTTCGATGCTAAAGAAATTCTTAAGAGACTAAAGAGAATGGACATTTTTTTATTACATATTAAATCTTCAGTCTATGTTATCTTGAAGGAAGATCTCAATAGCAGCGATATTTGGATCCCAGGGAAGACTAGGGTTTAACAGGAATGTATTACGCACAATCCGACTATTTTATTCCTAAGTCCCATTTTTCACACGTGCTGTCACTTATCTGTAGGTATGTATAATAATACTAGTGTATTGTATAATTGCACTATAATATATTTATAGCTTTACAATAAACTCTCGATTAAGATCATCTCGATAGAGCCAAACGGCCACTGCAATCATGATAGAATTATAGTTAGAAATGTCACCAAAATTACCAGTTTTTTTTTTGTAAAAAGGTTCCAGGGATCTTAGAAATAATACAGATGGACTGTACAGGCATCGTATTGCTCCGAGCGATATTCTAATGTGGATTAAAGGTAGGAGAATATTACAAAAATATTGCATATGTTGTATAATTGATCTTTAACTAGAATACTACTGTGAGAGTATTTAGATTACAGAATCACTCACGTCAATAAAATTGAGTATACCTAATCTCACGTAAAAAGCGTTGTCAAACTCATTGCGCAGTAGTCTTTTATGCTCAGCAATGAGTTTGACAACGCCGGCAGGTTAGGGAGGAGTGAAATCACGTATACTGATTTGATGGTTGGCGAGCATAGCTTGACAATAAAACATGGGAGTGGTTGTTCTGTACTCTAAAACAGTATTTTTTGTGGTCAACTAAACGAAGTCGCTTTTACAATATTAATTTTTAATGTCGTGTAACAATGTAAACCGAAAAACTTGCACTTTTATCACCTTATTACGATAATAAGTGCTAAGTGCCAAAACTCAATCGGTCTGTACAGTTAGGTATATTAAAGACTTATGCTATAATTGTAAAAGGCGTGCAAATATCAGTAAATTCCGGAATTGGTTAGTATGTGCAGTATCAGAAATTTTGGAATTTTACATCACAACATTACATTGAAATACAAATCATAATATTTTCTCAGGTTTGTTCGGTCCGTTTCGCGCCTGAGTCATAATTTCGAAATGAACCTATATTTATATCCTGGTTCAAATGTAACTTCACATATTAAGAGTTGTTAACATTTGGACTTTACGTAGTTCTATTATTTGTTCTAGTACTACCAAATGACAGAACAAATGACTTCGCTATTTTTTGACCAGGGTAGCCAATGTTTAAAATATTCACGGTAAGATGCAATGAGGCTGAACTTGAAATGGGAAACTATATACAAGTCACTATCACGTATTCATATTCATTTATTCAACATTACAAGCCATGTTTATTACAAAGGATGTTAGAGGATGTTGTTAGAGGATGTTACGTATTACGTATTATAAATGCCTTAAGCATAAAATTACACGTTTCCCGCCCTTGTACTCTGCGTAGAAAGAAGATTCAACTGACAGGCGTAAAATATCCACTATAAAGTATTATACTATTGTAACGTAAGCAAGTTATGTTAACTTAATAAACAAAGTTGGTGTTCTTATTAAAAACTGGGAAAACTAATTGTAAGTACCTATAAAACGACTTCACAGTGATTAAAAAATACTATCTAAGTAAAGATACCATGGCCACTTAGAATGAAATACGACTTAGTTCGGACGATAACAGTGATACGTATACTCACCTAAAAAGAGTAGTGTCAATCTCTTTGGGCAGTAGTCATTTATACTGCGGAATGATCTTTCGCAGCTGTTTTTGTGAGTTGTTTGTGAAATGTTTTACAATTTGTTTATACTTTATCTAGCGGATATTTTATGCCAGTGAATTGTTTCATTACGCTAAGTTATTTAGAATACTTTATATTTACAAAGATATGTAATTTAATAATTACAGTCCTATCACAAAGTATTATGAATTAATTAGTTTTGCACGATCCTATATTCATACAATTTGACACAGTCTCCTTTGATAACGAAAATAACAATAATCTAATAATTAAAAATGGGAAAACGAGCACGTGTCTCTAATACAAGTTTAGGTTACAAAAAATATAATAGACGAACTAATTGAATGCCGATGGTATACAATTTTATCTTCTTAGCCGTCATACACAAAGTAAGATTTTATTTGTACGCATTTTCTAAATCTGAGTTGTTATTTGTCTTCGGCGCAACCCACACAGAAGACAAGTAAAGCGAGGTTAAGATGAATGTTCATACTAAATCGTAGAATATCGTATATCGTACAATAGAGCGTGACGGCGACGCATCCTCGCCTCGTATTTTCTGTCTGGGTTGCATCACGACGCTTCTATACATTTTGTATCTATAATTTCGTTTAGGGCCCTACGTTTTTTCTGTGTGGCTTGGGCTTTAGGAGTTCAAAGATAAGTGGTTGACTCTCAAAAGAATCTTAAACACATATCATATCATGCTAGCATTTGTTTTTGTATGCTACTTTTATCACGGATATGCAATTGTAAGTCAAAGAAAATTCAGTTTTCTTGGTTATCAATCGACAAATAAAACATCGTTATCTGTTTTAAATTTAATAAATTTACCGAAATGACGAGGTGTTTCGGTAATAAAAACTAGAATACTAAACTTGGTTAACTTTTTAAATTAAAAATTATATTTTTAAATGAATACTGAACATACTTAATGAGCAATAAAATAGTTCGCTCACATTTATTTTAGTTTATTGCACTCTTATCATTCGTTATTATGTCACATACATTATAAAATTCGAGAAAATAAAGTTTAACTGAATAATTATAAAATAACTAAATTTATATTGAGGCTTCAATACTCAAATCATATTTATTAGACTATCTTTAACCTTTCTTCATGTCTAAAATAAGTAGAATATTTTTGTTTCTGTATCATATTTATATTGGACATTGTCAGAAAAAGAGTTAAATTTATTAACAAATTCTATCGTAAATCACTAATACTTTTTAAAAATTCACCTTTTATTTCACAAAGCTGATAACTGACTTATTATTTTTATTATATTTATACATTTTCACCAACTTTGTGAAATAAACTTCAAAAGGTTGATGATATGATTACGTAATAAAAACTGAAGAACAATTGGTACATACTGATATAGTCTTTCAAAGTATGTACCGTATTCGCAATTCACCAGAATCACAAAATATTAGAACACTTGCAAACGTCCACGTACCACACAGGCTACATAAGAGTTTATACATCCCTTATACGACTTATTTCAGCTGTTTAAGGGCTGTTTAAGGTCTTATACAGCATGTTTACTACTTGGGTTTATTCCTTCTTATAACATCTATTACGTGTTACTTTGTGGTGGAGACAGTACTTTGGTTTTTATTTTAATTTTATTTGTTAAATGATGGTAGAAGATCAGCCAACATCTGTAACTACAGCCCGGCCACGAATTTACACGACCAGCGGCGCGGCGAGCGGTTGAGCGAGAGATCCGAGCGCGGCCGCCATACGAGCGAGCGAGAAACACTTACCACGCACCGCAACCGCTCGTCGCGCCGCTTGCTGCCCAAAGTCGTGGCAGGTCCGTTATAAAAATTGCGTCAAACTCTCATGTCCGGAGTGTATTCTGAAATCGATTGTAGACAATTCTAGCTCAGAAAACCGTTCCAAAAAAATCGTATCCGTAAATAGGACTAATTACAGGAGCTAATTACATCCAATTACAGTTTGCCGCGAATTTCACAATAGTTACAGGTTATATGCGAATTATACTTAAATAGAGATGACACTACTGATTGTATAGTCAAGTGTAAAAATATGTGCGGACTGATCCTTCTCAAAAGATAGGTCACATCACTTTTATGTCAAGGAAATTCAGTTTTGATACAGTCCAGAGTTCTTAAACTTCTGAGCAAAAATAATGTCAAAAATATCTGCACACACCTCTGCGCGTTCACATATTTTTGGTGAATTTTTTGCTGAGTTAAGAACTTGACTGTGCATATATTGACAAGAGGATTCATTAGATACCTACATATTTTGCTGTATCATAGGAACTGCGATTATGCGTAATAAGTAGTGCCTACGCCACATCTTGGGATTTAGGTAGCCGACCCCGATTGAGAATTCATTCTCAAAAAATGGGACAAAGGCTAGGAGGATGATAGGAACTGCGATTCTGGTGAATTACGAATAATTTCACTGACGCTACAAATTTTCCAACAAAACCTTACCATTACAAAAGCACTCTGGTCACTCGCACTGTCACACACTAAGTACAGTACCGCCGTATGGTCGCACGACCTCATAGCGTGTTGAATATGTCCCGAGCGTTATTCTTTGAATAACGCTTGAAGGAACAGTCGCTGAATCAGCTGCCACTGAAAAGAAAAAAAAGAAATATAATTTTCTCAAACATATAATGAAATGTCGTCATAACGTGCCTTATAACAGGCTTCGAAGTACCACGTTTCGGGCAGAACGACTCGAGATAACTGTAAAGGAATTTCATACAAAATTTAAGGCCTAGGCCGGAATTACTATTTATTAACCCCCGACGAAAAAGAGGGGTGTTATAAGTAACATGTCTGTGTATTTGTGTATCTGTGTGTCTGTCTGTGGCACCGCAGCTCCCAAACGGATGGAATGATTTGAGTGCGGTTTATTTTAATTGAAAAGCTAGGATGTTTCTTAGCTATGGTTTAGTGGAAATAGGACCAGTAGTTTTCAATATATTCAGCTTGTCCTTGTCGGCCAGATATTCGGCCTTTAGCATACACTATATTACAACTCCAGCAATAGTTTTAACGATTCATCCAGCAATTTGGTGTTGGTTAGATCACTGGCTTATTTAATATAGTGATGGTAACTGCGTACATCCTGTGTAGTGTGCACACTCGAATCTTTGAGATGTGGGTGTTCAATCACAGTTAGTTCTTGACTTGCTTGTAGTTCCGTTAAACTATTTTATATATCTTTTTTTTTATTCTACTAACCAGCGATTGAACTCAGTAACACCTGGTAAGTGACTACGGGGTCTAAGATGTAGCTCTCTGGTTCAGTAACAGCCTATGGACTCGTCATAAATCTCTAGAAATACTAGTAAAATCTTTATAATTGTTTGTTTTATCGGGGTCATGAATTTAAGAAAAAATAACTGCGTGACCTTTTTAAAAAGTGAGGACATTGATAACGTCGCCATCTACCGCACAATATAATATGTATTAAGGAAAATTGTTGTTTGCTTTTTAGAAATAAACTATAATGTCGAGTAGTTCATATTCATAACGAGGCAAAATAATAAACTAATTTATATTTGTGTAAAGACTGGAATACCTTTAGGTAGGTATATTACGTCAAACCGTGTGGACAAATCTGAACAAAATGTCAATTAAGTTATCCTTATCCGTTCATAAATGCTGATTGTTTTAGAACATTTCACTATGATCAAACATGTTTTTTAACATATTATCAGTGTTACTACTTAGAACAGGGCCACTGCGATTTATTGGTATATGAAACCTACAGTTTGAATTTTTCATTGATAATTTACGTTTCAAAAACTACTCGAAATTTACAAAATTCATGCATGAAACTGGTTTTTTTAACTTATTTTCGAGTGCACCCAATGAAAACAAGAAATAGCTATGTTGCTATAAAGAACTAACATAGAGAAAATTACTAGCATAGAGGCATTCTAGCTTCGTCCTCCGGGTAGGCAAGCACTTGTGACTCCTCTGGTGTTGCAGGTGTTTATGGGCGACGGTAATCGCTTTCCATCAGGCGATACGTTTGCTCGATTGCCCCCTATGACATAATAAAAAAAAAAAAGGCAGAAAGTAGTGTCCACTGTCCACTCACCTCCTGTTGGCCAGCGCCCGCCGCCGCGCCGTCTGCCGCTGGTGCTCGAACTCAAAGTCCTCCTCGCTGAGCCCGAGCCGCTGCATGTGGTACACGAGGTACTCCTCGCCCAGCACGCTCTCGGGCGGGTGCCGCAGCACCTCCAGCGTCTCGCACAGCCCGCACGCGCGCTTGCGCACCTTGGCGGGGCCCAGCGCGCCCGCTAGGATCACTAGCGCCGCTTTGAACAGGACCTGATGAAAAGGATCGTGCTATCAAACTGACACAAATATAGACACGTTCACATTTTCGCATGCTTGCATCAAAGCCACACGAATTACACACTTTTATTTGATAGATACTCGCATCGCTCGCATTCTCATTTTCCACATTCAGACCATAAATGATTGAAGTAGAAATTAAAAATCTACTGCCAGACTGTTCCAAGATATGGCATGCTGTAGCACAAACAAAGCAATATGACGCGTAGAGCTTTCACCTTCTATTCCCTAAACCTGGTCTTACATTACATTGACGCTGCAAACTGGTCTAAGGTAGAAAGCGCTTTTAAAGCATAGAAAAAATACTAAATCCCGTACAAAACAGATTCCACTTTGTGCTAAGCCAGGCATCAACTTTTACTGCTGTCTATCCTTAAAGGGCGTACAAGACTGGTTACACTTTAGACGTAACCAAATATCGGGTTTTATTGACGTCTTATCTTAATTCCTTCACAGAGGAAGCAGTTCCATATACGTAATAGCTTTCCTTAGTAGTTAGAGCACATAGGAATCACTCAGTTGCGTGAAGGACTGGATTCGACTTTGTGAGCACAGAGTCCATGTTAGAGCACAGAGGAATCACTCAGTTGCCTAAAGAACTGAATTCGACTTTGTGCGAAACAAGATGGTCGGCGGGCGCCACACGTCGAAGAACTGCCTGAATATTGTTTTAGATCAGGTGTTAATTTTTGTCATGTTCTTACCTTGACTCCTTCGCAGAGGAAGCAGTCCCAAACACGTAAAAGACTGTCCCAGGGTAGTGTACGTGTTAGGGCACAGAGGAACCACTCGGTCGCGTATAGGACTGGTTCTACTTTGTGCTTGACGAGGTGACGATGGACGGCGGGTGCCGTGCGCCGTAGAAGGGCGTGGAGGATATCGCCGTCTCGTTGTAATACCTGGGGACATTTCAGTGGGTTAATTGGGTAATCATTTGACGCAGCAGGAACTATAAGACGAACAAAGAAAGATGCAGAAGATATACCTTGTAGTGCATCGGGATGAGATACGATTATCGATTATGACGGTATTCGCATTGAAGAGTTTGATCTGACAGTTAGCCCTTAACAGACCGACAAATTTTGAGGGGACAAGGCTGAGTGCCATGTGTTGCAATTGGCAACCGGCAGTATGGAGACTCTCACCTCTAGACCGGGATTGTAGTACCCGCTGAGGTACTTGTCGCTGATGCTGACCAGGCACCAGAACTCCTGCACGGCGGGCATATGCTATGAGGAACGTGTTGTTTATGGCGCACTCGGTAGGATGAGCTGCCTTAATGGAGACTCACCTCTAGGCCGGGGTTGTAGTACCCGCTGAGGTAGGTACTTGTTGCTGATGCTGACCATGCACTGGAAGAGCTGCACGGCGGGCATATGCATTAGGAGGAACGTGTGGTACATGGCGCACTCGGTAGGATGGGCTGCTGTATGAAGACTCACCTCTAGGCCGGGGTTGTAGTACCCGCTGAGGTACTTGTCGCTGATGCTGACCAGGCACCAGAAGGCCTGCACGGCGGGCATGTGCATCAGGAGGAACGCGGCGACCGGCGCCTGCGCTTGGAAGTACCCCACTTTAGGGTTGAACACCGAGTACGCTTTGAGCACGGAGAATAGTTCCTGTTGCCTGGAAGGAAAATTATATTATGACTGAGTGTAATTCGTCATTAGCTTGAAATACGTTTTGACGGAAGCGCGCTTCAAAATGTTTGCGATGTAGTCCGTGACTCCTTTCACATAAGGTAAACAGGTTTAAAATGTTGGTAAATCTTTTTATAAGATACATTGGCATGTTTTAAGCGCGCTACAAGCTACCTTGTCCCAATTAGAAACCCCTTATGAAGACTCGGAGTCGTGCGTAAAGCTGTTGGGTTCCAAGCTCGACAACATTTTGAAGAGAGCTATAGGTCAATATAAATACTTCTCGTCTCGGCTAGTCCAATATAAGAAAGGGCGATGAAAGTAATATTTTTGTGGCGTAACGTAAGGTGGCAGTACTGAAAAATGTTGAGGTGGCAGAACTCAATGCCTCAACTCATTAGGTGACGATTTTGACTTGGTGGGACCCATCCAATGAATTTTCCACGGGCCTCAAATGGTATTGGCTATTGAAGCTATCCCAGAGCCGTTTATTTTTTTAAAGAAGTTACTTTATTTACTTCTAGCTGCGCCCCGAGGTGTGACCCGCGTTCGGGATAAAAAGTATCCCATGTGTTAATCCAGGGTGTCAGCAAACACAGGCACAAACTTTCGCCTTCATAATGTTAGTGTGATCCGCCTTACCTACCGTAAAGATTTTTATGATCGGCACTATCGTCTCAAGTTACGTTGAGAATCGATAGTAGCGTGATGTTTCACCCAACTACTTATTCTTATTAAAGCAGTAACGTCTGCTAACGTTCATTAAAAATTAACTAGCAGAGTGTAGCTCATCGTTACTATCATTACTACATAGGTACGTAAAAAATCAGATTGATTGGCCTCGTAAAAATAGGCGAAATCTACATCAACAGCAGACGAAACTACATTTTTCCGCCCATAACCGGAATAAAATTGAGTTAGTAATGACTAAAATTGATGCATCAAATTAGGTGACTCAGAGAACTGGGCCGGTAAATCCTTACGGTTTAGTCCCGACAAATAATGCTTCAGAGTTTTCCATTATCTTATTTTAATAGTGTTTGGAGTCAGAGCATTATTCATTAAAACTATTTTCGGTTTAGTTTTCAATATTTTTGTAATTAAACATATTTTCCAACAAAATAAGTGATTTAGGTACAGTAAATGAAACTCGTACCTTTTTGACCCTTATTGTCATTGCGACAAGAGCGAAAAAGGTAGGTGTATCAATTTCCTTTAATGTGGTGTTGAATGAATAGAAAATTGTGTATGTTTGTTTGTAAGTAGGTACGTATTTCTTCGATCCCGCAAGGGAATGATGAGATACGCAAGAAAACCAAGGTTGTAGATATAGCTCAGACAGTCGCCGAGCTTAAGTGGCAGTGGTCGGGGCACGTTGCTCGTAGAACCGATGGCCAATAAGGCAGAAAGGTTCTCGAGTGGCGACCGCGGACCGATCGTTATGGAGAACTTTGAAGGAGGCCTTTGTCCAGCAGTGGAAGTCTAATATGATGAATTTGATTATCTCTTTGCGATTTCATCATGCCTAAACGACTTGACCGATTTAACTATTTGTGGTATACGGAGCAGTGTATCCATAGCTTCTTATGTGTTACTTTTTACATTACTGCAGTAGAACAATAAAGAGGGTTATAAGTATTAACTATTTCTATACCGTGTAGACGAATTCGCAGGCATCTTCTACAGTTTAAGTCTCTTCAATAACACTTCCATTAAATGAATTTAAGGAAAAATCGTTTGCTACGCTTTTATTTTGGCAAATTTTATACAAAGAGCGTTAGCTCGGCATACGTTATTGGTGTCTTAACTGTAAGGTCTGAAACGCCTTTCACATTAAGAATGAACATCAACTCTATACGATTTATCATAAGACCCAAACCACAACCATCCATAGCTATTTGAGACTTTTATTACATGTTGCTTATTTCCCAATGCGTCATGCAACAATTTTAATTGCCAAATTCATTGCAATGCGGAATGCAATCAGTAGCAAGCTGCAAAATTTAATAACCTGTTGATTTTGTCATTCTATTATAAACTTTTTTTGCAGCGCATAGATACGTTTTTACTTGCGTTTGTATTACTAATTGGCCTTTAACCAGTTATTAATTATATGTTGCTACGTTTTAAAATATCGCGTAAAACTAAAGTACTTAGTCTAAGTGCTAGAAAGTATCAGTATCATACGCATTTACTGAAATGAGATAATTAGTTCTTTAGCGTTTTGTGTAATGCTACTTTCTACAAAGACGTAAAAAAAATATGTTACAAAATTCTTTTTATTAAAAACTTTCTACGTAAGTCAAATATACCTACAAACAGTGGAACAACTACGTATTAAAAAAATTACGAAAGAGAACACGCAAAACTTAACTTTAAACAGAAACACCTAAACCAAATTACACGCGAATGCAAACCGCTTAATACATATTAAATATGTCCCACGAATTTTTTTATAAGATTATTTAAACAGAAACTCACTAACCCCTGTTCTCTGATAAACATAGCATACTACGGAAACTGTAAGTGCAATTCATTCCTGATGCCGTCCATACATTTGAGGTCTCCTGCAGGTCGCGTCGTGAATAGACTGAACCGAGTCAGTCTGACTTATGGCGGGAGGAGAGGGGAAAGAGAATCGGGCTACGATATGGGCCTCCCACGGGTTACATTCGATGTCGAATGCAACCATGTCACTCTTTATTAATTAAGTAGAGCAACACTTACCCCGGCCCCTCTTCTCTGATGAACATCTCGTGGTAGGGGAATTGTCGGTGCAAGTCTTTCCTGATGTCGTCCATACACTTGGGGTCTCCTGGCGCCGCCAGCAGGTCTTCATACTCTGTGGGATGCTTCTTCATGAGCAGTTCTCCGCCGCAGAGGTACAGCCACGCTCTGGGGCGCACTGATGCTGGTATACCTGGAATTTAGAGATTTGTTAGCTGCCTAACTCTTTATATTACCTTAAGGTTTCATTCATTAGATACGGAATTTATTTTGAACAAAGACATCACGAGATTTTCTCAGCCAATCAGAACCCTCCTTTTTGGTTTGCCGTAGTCTGGTAAAAATCATACTTTGATTTTGTGCTACAGTTGATACGATTGGCTGAATGGCACTAGTTACATTGTTTGTATACTTTTACTTAACTAACTACCTAAACGAATAAGGTGTATAGCATTTTCCAGTTTTAAAATATTGACACACGATACCTACCTCATTCAATGGGCGAATCAAAGTAATCAAAATATTATTAGTTGCAATTTTCTATTGCGCACTTTGCTGTAAGTGTTACAGAACAACGGATATGGATTCATATAAAGAGCCGTTGAATGGTTTCCCTTGGGGACTCATACTAAGCGGCTAAGGTATCAATATAACGGTGTTGGCTTTGAAATATTTAAACATGGTTCATACATACGTATACTCTAGGGTAACCAAATTACAGCCGTCTCTACCTACGGGCCGTAAAAAATAAATTACAGGAACATATCGTCTGCAAGGCCGCAGATCGCAAAAGGCTTTTTGGCAGTGTATCGACGATATCCTGCCGCTTACTTTAGGTGCTGCAAAATCAACTGGTCGAAAGGAATAGGACAGCCTTGAACCATGTCATTCAATTGTAGAATTATTCTGAATAATTCTACATCCCTACCGACCCATTTGGATTGATCACCCGGTATAGTCTTTCTCCTCGATTTCGGGCGACCCAATGCAAGAACTGTGGAATTCGTCTATTGTGGGCTCTGATACCTATGGCTGGCTAAGCTAAATTTAGTTTTAAACTCTGTCTTGCACGTGTGGTAGTAGAGTTGACCAGTGGTACAGATAGATGAGGTGGAAAATGGTCTCACCTTTTCTGCATCTCTCCCGTACTTTCTTGTAATTCTTGCTCATGAACGCCTCCCATTTGTTGAGCATGCGTAGCCACTTCTGCTCGCGTTTCAGTATTGTGCTGGGCGAGACGGTCCTTTTACTGAAACAAAAAAAAATACTTATACTATTATAGAGTTCTGGATTTGTATTGAAAATCAGTTTTCTATGGAGACGGCTCATGATTTCAGGAACAATCTTGCGATGCAAGATCGTCTTTTGTTTTGCACGGGCTTGCGGCGCCATCTATTGGTTGTAATTCCCTTGTCCTCGTCACGCCGAAGGCTGGACATGTTTTAATCTATTTTGGTACAGGAATAGGATACTCTTTACCCGTGGGTAAAGAAAAAATACTTGGACGAAGTTGTCCCGCCTAGTAATGAAATAAAACGGGATTTTACTCAACTCGTAAGTATATAGGTTAAATCAATTATTAAATTATTATACAGGGTGACTGGAAATTCGACGTATTCCTTCAAAGGGGTTATTCTATGGTTCATTTGCAATGATTTAAGTCCAGTCAACTAGGGGTCAAAACTCATTGGTTTTCAAGTTATTGGAGTTTTTAGATTTTAATGGAAAATACCCGCCTATCGACCGACAAGTGGTATTTTTTAAAAAAACTACTTCAATTTGGATTTAAAAAAAAATCATTTTCTTTTAGCCAATGAGTTGTAAATTACGATAAATAACAAAAACTTACAAAAAACGCAAAATTTTACAGACAAAAAAGGATTTGAAGTTTTATTTCCAAATTTATCTATTATTAATAATAATTTTAAGAATTGAGCTAAAAATGTCAACCATTGTTACCTTTTTAGAAAGCTTATGAACTTAGAAACTTATTTCTGTAATTTGTACGTCAAGTGTCTTACTTTTTTTAAAAGATGTGTTAAAATGTTACAAAATTTGGAAATAAAATCAAGAACTGGTGACTAAAAGAAAATGATTTTTTTTTAATCCAAATTGAAGTAGTTTTTTAAAAAATACCACTTGTAGGTCGATAGGCGGGTATTTTCCATTAAAATCTAAAAACTCCAATAACTTGAAAACCAATGAGTTTTGACCCCTAGTTGACTGGACTTAAATCATTGCAAATGAACCATAGAATAACCCCTTTGAAGGAATACGTCGAATTTCCAGTCACCCTGTATAAATGTATTTTGGTGTGCAATAAAGAGTTATTGTATTTATTTATTATTCATTAGGAGAACCAACAGCTACAAACAATACATTGGTCTTAGAAATAGTTAACGGAGACTGTATTACCCTTTCGTTAGACATTAATCAAATGACAACGCATTAACTAATTCCGACCTGATTCATTTATATGTTTTCTTACATAAAGATAGCTTATAGCTAGTTAGCTAAGAAGTATCCTTATAGGGTTAGCCTTGGCCTGAGGTCGTTCGTGGTCTACATAGGCCTGGTTGTTTACATCGGTCTAATCGTGAATTACCTACCGACTTTGATGTAGTCTAGATTAGATAGGAGATCTGTCGTTTCTCCATGGGATGACAAGAGGTACTTTAACGTTAATTTATCCATAAATTCAGTCAACGTTACGCACTCGTAACCTTAGGATGGTATCTACTTAAGTATTTAACAACTTCACTTAGCTTTGCCCAATATTTTAATAGATGTTTGGCAAATATTCAGCTTCTCTTAAATGTCTTCCTATTCAGTATCTCTTATGTTTATGTCTTAGAGGAAATGGTGGAATCTATGTATAGTAGGAATCCTTTTTTAGAGGCCGAATTCACATTGCTTTGATCGAACAAACAATGGGACCCAATTTATTAAGTGCATTACGAATGAAATGCGCCCATAAACTGCACTTATGATTTCAAAGTAGCCTTATATCTCACTCAGATCTGCAAAAATAAAAGAGATAGCAATACTAAAATTGATCTATGTAATACCACCATAACTGACCATTACCATTGCACATTTTTCATTTTTCCATAAACGTACGGAAGTATCCTTACCGGGCTCGCCTTGGAGCGAGGTCGGCAAACCCATTAGCAGTGTGAATTGCGCTACGAATTAGAACGAGTGGAACTAATGTGCGATTGATTACCCATTGGCGAGGCATGTCAGGTATGTGCAACTTGATCGAATTTCATATGATGGCAAGACGGTTTCACTACTGCGAACAAAAAATAGGCTAGGCACCAGCGCGCACCAGAGTGCCACCCTTGGTTGAGCCAAATCGGTGTGTTCGTGGCTAATCTAACTTATCGAAAGTTTGAAATGTTGATGAGTACCTAGATAAGAAGATAACACCGCCCGTCTAGCACAACTAGGGCTGCCATCAATAAATTCGCCGAGCCCGAAACAGACTCAAACAACCCGGACAATTGGCGTAAACTGCATTTTCCCCGGACGTATCCAAAAACAAAGCTATTTAAAAAACATTCGCTTTATATTTCATTCACATAAAAAGTGTCCGGGTTTTCTCCGGACATTTTTGCAAACACCCCGGACGGCCTTCAAACTAGGACAAATCCGGGGAAACCCGGACGGATGGCAGCCCTAAGCACAACTATATGCTTCGCGACTCTTGTCGTGCGAGTTAGCGTCACCAGTCGCTTCCACGCAGTACTATACAAAAAGAGATAGGTAATGTATCTCGCGCGAATAAATATCAGACAACCTCACACAAATCGATCCAGTCCCAAAACTCAAGAAGGCTTGTGTTATGGGTACTAGACGACGATATACATACTTATATATATATAAATATATACCTACTTAAATACATAGAACAACCATGACCCTAGCACAAATATTCGAGTTCATCACACAAATATTTGCCCTGGCCGGGCTTCAAACCCGGGACCGCCGGCTCGGTAGTGCCATTAGTAGTATAGAGATGTGTAGCTCGCGAGTGAGTGATTCAAACGAGCTATATCATTTGGTTTAGCTCACTAGCTCTTTCGCTCACTGAAGATTCGAGTAGCTCATAGCTCAGTATATCATCTATCATCTCAGTATTACTCGCTCCCTCTCGCTCATGAAATGAATGTTGCCATGCTGCCGTGAATCTAATTCATCGACATCTCTAGCTCTCTGCTCACTCGTGAACGATATAGTCTAAAGATCTACTGAGCTAAATGAGCTAAATGAGTGAGCTAAAGACACATATCACTCTTTTCACTTAAGTGACACATTCTGCGCATCTCTAATTAGTAGTTATTTTGAACAGATGTCATTAGTAGTGTTGCATTTAACTCCAGGCAATGATCGATGATAGGCACTTCCTGATTTGTCAAACAAACTGTTGATCGTTGATCCTGTGCCGAACTATACCAACATTTTTGTATTTTGTTCCTAGTCTAAGTTAAAGTGTCTGTTGTCTTTTTAAATGTAATTGTATAATTTTTGGTAAGATCTATTTGCTTACATATGTGTGTGAACCTAGCATATCAAATGTTAGAATCTCACAATTTAAGGACAGTTCTAGTAGCATCCCCAATAGTTCTACAGTTCCTCATACTTTTTTTCAAAAGTTCTGTTCTACTTTCTGAAAAAAATTTTTTTCAAAATGAGATGCTAACTTCACACTACCCCGACCAGCATCTCAGCAGTTCTTGATTGCTAGACATAAATACGTGAGAAACTGCATAGTTCTATCGCCTGGAGCCAGCACAGCAATAGTTCTGGCCCAAAAACAACAAAAAAATGAGATGCTAACTTCACGATACACCTAGTAGCATCTCAGTAGTTCTCGATAACTAGGTCACAAATACGTCTGAAACTGCATAGTTCTATCACTTGGAAGCAACACAAAAATAGTTCTAGCGACAAAACAACACAAATCACCTCATACACTATGCTACAATTTATCAGAAGAAAAGGCCAATTACTTGATATGCTACATTTTATGAGACAGTTCAGCACAGCATCTCAGCTGTTTTGGATAGCAACGCCACGAATACGTATAGAACTGTCGAGTTCTACCATCCACGGGCGACACAGAAATAGTTCTAGCGAAAAAACGGAAAAAATTGAGTTTTTTTTTTATATGCCAGATATTATGAGATAGTTCTGCACAGCATCTCAGCTGTTTTGGATGGCAACGCCACAAATACGTTTAGAACTGCTGAGTTCTACCATCTGCGGGCGAAACAGCAATAGTTCTAGCGAAAAAAAGAAAAAATTATGATTTTTTTGATATGCTACATTTTTTAAGACAGTTCTGCACAGCATCTCAGCTGTTTTGGATAGCAACGCCACGAATACGTAAAGAACTGTCGAGTTCTACCATCCACGGGCGAAACAGCAATAGTTCTAGCGAAAAAACGGAAAAAATTGAGTTTTTTTTTATATGCCAGATTTTATGAGCTAGTTCTGCACAGCATCTCAGCTGTTTTGGATGGCAACGCCACGAATACGTATAGAACTGCCGAGTTCTACCATCTGCGGGCGAAACAGCAATAGTTCTAGCGAAAACACGAAAAAATTTGTATTTTTGTTGATATGCCAGATTTTATGAGATAGTTCTGCACAGCATCTCACCTGTTTTAGATGGCAAAAACGCGAATACGTATAGAACTGCTGAGTTCTACCATCTGCGGGCGAAACAACAATAGTTCTAGCGAAAAAACGAAAAAAATGATGATTTTTTTGATATGCTACATTTTATTAGACAGTTCTGTCAGCATCTCAGCTGTTTTGGATGGCAACGCCACAAATACGTTTAGAACTGCCGAGTTCTACCATCTGCGGACGAAACAACAATAGTTCTAGCGAAAAAACTAAAAAAATGATGATTTTTTTGATATGCCAGATTTCATGAGACAGTTCTGCACAGCATCTCAGCTGTTTTGGATGGCAACGCCACGAATACGTATAGAACTGCTGAATTCTACCATCCACGGGCGAAACAGCAATAGTTCTAGCGAAAACACGAAAAAATTTGTATTTTTTTTGATATGTCAGATTTTATGAGATAGTTCTGCACAGCATCTCAGCTGTTTTAGATGGCAACAACGCGAATACGTATAGAACTGCTGAGTTCTACCATCTGCGGGCGAAACAACAATAGTTCTAGCGAAAAATCGAAAAAAATGATGATTTTTTTGATATGCTACATTTTATTAGACAGTTCTGCACAGCATCTCAGCTGTTTTGGATGGCAACGCCACAAATACGTTTAGAACTGCCGAGTTCTACCATCTGCGGACGAAACAACAATAGTTCTAGCGAAAAAACTAAAAAAATGATGATTTTTTTGATATGCCAGATTTCATGAGACAGTTCTGCACAGCATCTCAGCTGTTTTGGATGGCAACGCCACGAATACGTATAGAACTGCCGAATTCTACCATCCACGGGCGAAACAGCAATAGTTCTAGCGAAAACACGAAAAAATTTGTATTTTTTTTGATATGCCAGATTTTATGAGATAGTTCTGCACAGCATCTCAGCTGTTTTGGATGGCAGAAACACGAATACGTATAGAACTGCTGAGTTCTACCATCTGCGGGTGAAACAGCAATAGTTCTAGCGAAAAAACGAAAAAAATGATGTTTTTTTTGATATGCTACATTTTATGAAACAGTTCTGCACAGCATCTCAGCTGTTTTGGATGGCAACGCCACAAATACGTTTAGAACTGCCGAGTTCTACCATCTGCGGACGAAACAACAATAGTTCTAGCGAAAAACCGAATAAAAAGGTGATTTTTTGATATGCCAGATTTTATGAGACAGTTCTGCACAGCATCTCAGCTGTTTTGGATGGCAACGCCACAAATACGTTTAGAACTGCCGAGTTCTACCATCTGCGGACGAAACAACAATAGTTCTAGCGAAAAAACTAAAATGATGATTTTTTTGATATGCCAGATTTTATGAGACAGTTCTGCACAGCATCTCAGCTGTTTTGGATGGCAACGCCACGAATACGTATAGAACTGCCGAGTTCTACCATCTGCGGGCGAAACAACAATAGTTCTAGCGAAAAAACGAAAAAAATGATGATTTTTTTGATATGCTACATTTTATTAGACAGTTCTGCACAGCATCTCAGCTGTTTTGGATAGCAACGCCACGAATACGTAAAGAACTGTCGAGTTCTACCATCCACGGGCGAAACAGCAATAGTTCTAGCGAAAAAACGGAAAAAATTGAGTTTTTTTTATATGCCAGATTTTATGAGATAATTCTGCACAGCATCTCAGCTGTTTTGGATGGCAACGCCACAAATACGTTTAGAACTGCCGAGTTCTACCATCTGCGGACGAAACAACAATAGTTCTAGCGAAAAAACTAAATAAATGATGATTTTTTTGATATGCCAGATTTTATGAGACAGTTCTGCACAGCATCTCAGCTGTTTTGGATGGCAACGCCACAAATACGTTTAGAACTGCGGAGTTCTATCATCTGCGGACGAAACAACAATAGTTCTAGCGAAAAACCGAAAAAAAGTGATTTTTTTGATATGCTACATTTTATTAGACAGTTCTGCACAGCATCTCAGCTGTTTTGGATAGCAACGCCACGACTACGTAAAGAACTGTCGAGTTCTACCATCCACGGGCGAAACAGCAATAGTTCTAGCGAAAAAACGGAAAAAATTGAGTTTTTTTTATATGCCAGATTTTATGAGATAGTTCTGCACAGCATCTCAGCTGTTTTGGATGGCAACGCCACGAATACGTATAGAACTGCCGAGTTCTACCATCTGCGGGCGAAACAACAATAGTTCTAGCGAAAAAACGAAAAAAATAATGTTTTTTTTTATATGCTCCATTTTATGAGACAGTTCTGCACAGCATCTCAGCTGTTTTGGATGGCAACGCCACAAATACGTTTAGAACTACTGAGTTCTACCATCTGCGGGCGAAACAACAATAGTTCTAGCGAAAAAACGAAAAAAATGATGATTTTTTTGATATGCTGCATTTTATGAAACAGTTCTGCACAGCATCTCAGCTGTTTTGGATGGCAACGCCACGAATACGTATAGAACTGCCGAATTCTACCATCCACGGGCGAAACAGCAATAGTTCTAGCGAAAACAAGAAAAAATTTGTATTTTTTTTGATATGCCAGATTTTATGAGATAGTTCTGCACAGCATCTCAGCTGTTTTGGATGGCAGAGCCACGAATACGTAAAGGATTGCTGAGTTCTACCATCTGCGGGCGAAACAGCAATAGTTCTAGCGAAAAAACGAAAAAAATAATGAATTTTTTGATATGCTAACTTTTATGAAACAGTTCTGCACAGCATCTCAGGTGTTTTGGATGGCAACGCCACAAATACGTTTAGAACTGCCGAGTTCTACCATCTGCGGACGAAACAACAATAGTTCTAGCAAAAAACGAAAAAATGATCATTTTTTTGATATGCTACATTTTATTAGACAGTTCTGCACAGCATCTCAGCTGTTTTGGATGGCAACGCCACGAATACGTTTAGAACTACCGAGTTCACCATCTCCGGGCGAAACAACAATAGTTCTAGCGAAAAAACGAAAAAAATTATGATTTTTTTGATATGCTACATTTTATGAAACAGTTCTGCACAGCATCTCAGCTGTTTTGGATGGCAACGCCACAAATACGTTTAGAACTGCCGAGTTCTACCATCTGCGGACGAAACAACAATAGTTCTAGCGAAAACACGAAAAAAATTATGATTTTTTTGATATGCCAGATTTTATGAGATAGTTCTGCACAGCATCTCAGCTGTTTTGGATGGCAGAGCCACGAATACGTATAGCATTGCTGAGTTCTACCATCTGCGGGCGAAACAGCAATAGTTCTAGCGAAAAAACGAAAAAAATAATGATTTTTTTGATATGCTACATTTTATGAAACAGTTCTGCACAGCATCTCAGCTGTTTTGGATGGCAACGCCACGAATACGTAAAGAACTGTCGAGTTCTACCATCCACGGGCGAAACAGCAATAGTTCTAGCGAAAAAACGGAAAAAATTGAGTTTTTTTTATATGCCAGATTTTATGAGATAATTCTGCACAGCATCTCAGCTGTTTTGGATGGCAACGCCACAAATACGTTTAGAACTGCCGAGTTCTACCATCTGCGGACGAAACAACAATAGTTCTAGCGAAAAAACTAAAAAAATGATGATTTTTTTGATATGCCAGATTTTATGAGACAGTTCTGCACAGCATCTCAGCTGTTTTGGATGGCAACGCCACAAATACGTTTAGAACTGCGGAGTTCTATCATCTGCGGACGAAACAACAATAGTTCTAGCGAAAAACCGAAAAAAAGTGATTTTTTTGATATGCTACATTTTATTAGACAGTTCTGCACAGCATCTCAGCTGTTTTGGATAGCAACGCCACGAATACGTAAAGAACTGTCGAGTTCTACCATCCACGGGCGAAACAGCAATAGTTCTAGCGAAAAAACGGAAAAAATTGAGTTTTTTTTATATGCCAGATTTTATGAGATAGTTCTGCACAGCATCTCAGCTGTTTTGGATGGCAACGCCACGAATACGTATAGAACTGCCGAGTTCTACCATCTGCGGGCGAAACAACAATAGTTCTAGCGAAAAAACGAAAAAAATAATGTTTTTTTTTATATGCTCCATTTTATGAGACAGTTCTGCACAGCATCTCAGCTGTTTTGGATGGCAACGCCACAAATACGTTTAGAACTACTGAGTTCTACCATCTGCGGGCGAAACAACAATAGTTCTAGCGAAAAAACGAAAAAAATGATGATTTTTTTGATATGCTGCATTTTATGAAACAGTTCTGCACAGCATCTCAGCTGTTTTGGATGGCAACGCCACGAATACGTATAGAACTGCCGAATTCTACCATCCACGGGCGAAACAGCAATAGTTCTAGCGAAAACACGAAAAAATTTGTATTTTTTTTGATATGCCAGATTTTATGAGATAGTTCTGCACAGCATCTCAGCTGTTTTGGATGGCAGAGCCACGAATACGTAAAGGATTGCTGAGTTCTACCATCTGCGGGCGAAACAGCAATAGTTCTAGCGAAAAAACGAAAAAAATAATGAATTTTTTGATATGCTAACTTTTATGAAACAGTTCTGCACAGCATCTCAGGTGTTTTGGATGGCAACGCCACAAATACGTTTAGAACTGCCGAGTTCTACCATCTGCGGACGAAACAACAATAGTTCTAGCGAAAAAACGAAAAAAATGATCATTTTTTTGATATGCTACATTTTATTAGACAGTTCTGCACAGCATCTCAGCTGTTTTGGATGGCAACGCCACGAATACGTTTAGAACTACCGAGTTCTACCATCTGCGGGCGAAACAACAATAGTTCTAGCGAAAAAACGAAAAAAATTATGATTTTTTTGATATGCTACATTTTATGAAACAGTTCTGCACAGCATCTCAGCTGTTTTGGATGGCAACGCCACAAATACGTTTAGAACTGCCGAGTTCTACCATCTGCGGACGAAACAACAATAGTTCTAGCGAAAACACGAAAAAAATTATTATTTTTTTGATATGCCAGATTTTATGAGATAGTTCTGCACAGCATCTCAGCTGTTTTGGATGGCAGAGCCACGAATACGTATAGGATTGCTGAGTTCTACCATCTGCGGGCGAAACAGCAATAGTTCTAGCGAAAAAACGAAAAAAATAATGATTTTTTTGATATGCTACATTTTATGAAACAGTTCTGCACAGCATCTCAGCTGTTTTGGATGGCAACGCCACGAATACGTATAGAACTGCCGAATTCTACCATCCACGGGCGAAACAGCAATAGTTCTAGCGAAAAAACGGAAAAAATTGAGTTTTTTTTATATGCCAGATTTTATGAGATAGTTCTGCACAGCATCTCAGCTGTTTTGGATGGCAACGCCACGAATACGTATAGAACTGCCGAGTTCTACCATCTGCGGGCGAAACAGCAATAGTTCTAGCGAAAACACGAAAAAATTTGTATTTTTGTTGATATGCCAGATTTTATGAGATAGTTCTGCACAGCATCTCAGCTGTTTTAGATGGCAAAAACGCGAATACGTATAGAACTGCCGAATTCTACCATCCACGGGCGAAACAGCAATAGTTCTAGCGAAAAAACGGAAAAAATTGAGTTTTTTTTATCTGCCAGATTTTATGAGATAGTTCTGCAGAGCATCTCAGCTGTTTTGGATGGCAACGCCACGAATACGTATAGAACTGCCGATTTCTACCATCTGCGGGCGAAACAACAATAGTTCTAGCGAAAAAACGAGAAAAATAATGTTTTTTTTGATATGCTCCATTTTATGAGACAGTTCTGCACAGCATCTCAGCTGTTTTGGATGGCAACGTCACGATCACGTATAGAACTGCCGAGTTCTGCCGTCTGCGGGCGAAACGGCAATAGTTCTAGCAAAAAAACGGAAAAATAGTGTGAGTGTGAGTGAATTTTGAGATCCTATTGTTATATCAGTTTTAAAAAGCAGAAAATCTGATCTATCATATAATGTTACGACGTATTTTGCAATGGAAGCCATTCATTGCCTCCTAAATGCGTCTTTCAATCGCTGGACTCGAAACATTCAGTTAGTTCAGGAAAGGCTTCCCATAACCTTACCTAACTGTAGGTTTCGAGTCCGAGAGATTTCAAAACTAAAACGAGAACTTTGTATTTCATAATTATTTAATAAGATCAGTTTCCAGCACTTCATTGAACGATTGCTGTAAACATCTGTTTACCAAGAAATACCGACAGATGGAACACCCCTCACCGACCAAAGCTGCTTTAAGCATTACCTATTTAAGAGCCATTTATCAATGGGCGTAATGTTTGGGATTGGTTAGCTAGCTGAACTAGCACCGGCTCAAACCGCTCAAAAGCTCTGCAGAAGCATGTCTTGAAATTGTTAGGTGCAATTGTTAAGTAGATGTAAATACAGTGCCGCGGCTGGTGCAATTGCAAAAAAAGGCTGCTTAAGAGGCCTTACTCCTTTTAAACATTTATTTTCATATTAGATGGTTCACTTTTCGTACGGGACTAATCGTACGGATTTTTAAAGATAAAATAAAAAAGTATGTAGCAAACCGAGTGATATCCTACACAACTTGCATCAAGTATGAATATAGGAATAAGGGATGTACCTATCCCATTTGTCCAGTACGTCGCTGAGAGCTGGCGGGGCAGCGGTTTGCGCTGAGGCTGCAAAGCGCCGCAAATATGTAGGTGTCTCTAATAACTTCATATTTGCGGCGTTCGCAGTGGAGACACTCGGACCTTGGAGTCCGGACGCCCACAGACTTTACTCTATAATAAAAAAAAAACTTTCCGAATGTTCTTCGGACCACAGAGCCGGCTCATTCCTCGGCCAAAGGATTAGCTTGGCTATTCAACGGGGGAATGTAGCCGGCATCATGGGTAGGTACCCTGCCGCAGGGCCATGATCTGGGGGACATCGGTTTTGTTAGTTAATTTTATTTAGGTTAAGTTGAGTACTGTTAATTTTTATTTGTTTTATAAATAAATATATTCTCCCCTATACTATTTACAATTATTTATTATTCTAAACAGTAACACATCCTGAGTAAATCCAATAAATAATAACGTTTGTACGGGACATGGGCAGTCCACCGTGTTTCCAGTTTTTTCAATCTTGCCTTAGTTTTAGCATACCTAATTGGAGTATTTAATCATTAAATAAAATATACTATAATAGACACATTCATACATGTTCAATGACACGAAAGAGATGTGATGATTTTTTTCTGACTGCTGCTGCACAGCAACTGACGTAAAGCAAAATTACTTGCTGTAAAGCAATGGGGACTGGGGATCGTGCGTGTAAACGCACATCCTAGGGTGTGGCTAATGCGCATAAGCATTTTAAACACTTATGACACAGGGGGCGCTCCAGTAGCGTAGAATTATGGAATCAAAGATTTGGTGTGATTGACGTAACGATGTGATAGCTCAGTTGGTAGAGCACTACGCCAGAAACGTAGGGTCGCAGGTTCGAGTCCTACTTACATTGCAGTGGATCACATTCAATTTTTCTTTCATAATTTACCTTTGTGTCAATATTTATAAAAGTAAAAATGTGGTATTTCCACATTAAAAAACAGAATCGATAAAAGATTCTATTAAAAAAATGTAGAAAAGCGCCATCCGTCTCGCGGTCCTCGCACTTGCTGTAAAGCAATGGGGACTGGGGATCGTGCGTGTAAACACACATCCTAGGATATGGCTAATGCGCATAAGCATTTTAAACGGGTACGGAACCCTAAAAAATAAAACTTAACGGTTTGTACGGGACAAAAATGTTTGTACGGGACTTGTACGAAATTTAGTTTTTATAAACAAAGTTTTATCTACTTTAAACTTAAAAACTCAATATTGTCCCATAACTCGATATTGTTTGTATTTAGGTTAATGATAGTTTTAAGATGATTTGTATGTTTTGTTTTATTTTAAGATTGACTTATTTTGTAATTTGATGTTCACATTTTGTAAGGTTTTTTAATAAATATATGTAGATTTATATTGTCCACACCCAAAGCGTGTATTTTACATTCTATTTCACTGTCATCTAGCTAGACAAATATATCATGAAATTTCGGTATTCCTGGTATAGCGTCTACAGCTTCCCAGGGATGAAATTTCTGAATATTATCCGCGATTTCTGCAGCAGATATGTAGGAAATTGTTGTAGCCAATTAAATTGCCTAGAAAACATCGGTTCAATATTACCAACAGGTAGAGTGTTAAAACAATAACGGGATTTTTCTTTAAATGTGAAAATATTCTGTTAGCTTGTTTTTTTACCAGAATAATATTAAAAATTGGGCAAGTGCGAGCCCGACTCGCGCATGAAGGGTTCCGTACCTATACATATATATAATCTATAACAAGTTTGTTGTATGGGAGCCCCCCTTAAATATTTATTTTATTTTATTTTTAGTATTTGTTGTTATAGCGGCAATAGAAATACATCATCTGTGAAAATTTCAACTGTCTAGCTATCACCGTTGTTGAGATACAGCCTGGTGACAGACGGACGGACGGACGGACGGACGGACGGACGGACGGACAGCGAAGTCTCAGTAATAGGGTCCCGTTTTTACCCTTTGGGTACGGAACCCTAAAAAAAGAGATAACTTTAGTGTCTTAAAAATACTTCTGTAAATATTTATTGGCCTATATTTTTTGATGCACTTAAAATTACCATTTTCTGTGGAATGATCCATTATGAATTTATGTCAAAGATATTGATAATTTCAAGCAACTTTTTGGAGTGAAAAATACCTACGATTCCCTGAATGAACGATTCCAAACATTATCAATGAAAAATTCAAACGGCAGGTTTCAAATATGTACCAATAAATCGCAATTGCTCTGTTCTAAGTAGTAACATCACTACATAGTATAAATCAAAGTCGCTTCTTGCTGTCTGTCTGTCCTTATGTATGCTTAGATCTTTAAAACTACGCAACTACTTTTTTTAAACTACTTTTTTAATATTTTTTTAAATATAATAGAGGGATTGAAGAGGAAGGTTTATGAAGATATGTAATATGTATAATACATGCATAATATATTTTTCATCACATTTGCTTGTAAAAGATGGTATTACATGCAGGTGTACTGAAGGACAAAGGCCTATATAGTTCCCGCGGGAGTTATAAATTGTTATAACTCCCGAGGGAGTTATGGTTTTAGTTTTATAGTATATTGTGTCATAAGGGTAGTAAGTAGGGGATTACTAACGAAGGTCTATTAGAAGCCCGACGCCGAAGGCGGAGGGCTTTTAATGTCCTAAGTTTGTAATCCCCTTACTACCCGCCTTACACACAATATTTTTCATCACATTTTGGAGTAAATAACAAATAAATAAGCCAAAAATAAACATTAAACGATAACGATTGACAACCAACTTTTTTCTGCATATATTTTTTAATTTACTATAGCACTGGCAAAACGGCCATCAGCTTAAAACAGAAAACAAATATACACAGAATCTTACCATCTCCATCCATCCATCCATTAAACAAATAACAATGAACAATATTGTGCAGCAATAATTAACAGCGTAATATTATAAAACTTAAATATGAACAGTAAGTTTGTTACAAAACTAAATAGTTCGTAATCAATAATTTTATAACTTTTTTTCCTTTTTTTTGTGTCGTCTACCACAGATAATGCTAAGAACTGCGTTTCGTTTAGAAACTTGACAGGCTATACTGCCAGATTGTAACGATAATTCAAAATTTAATTTAATAAAATTATCGCAAAATACACATAAATAATTGTAAGACATAAATATTAATGCAGTTATATATACCGTATTAATTCAATACACAATAAAATTTGCTGGTAGGCAAGTTTTGTTGATACAACAAAAAACCTTGGCTGAATTGAAACCTCCTTAGTCTGAAGTTATCTGCGAGTGCGTACTATATTTTTAAAACTAAAACCATAACTCCCGAGGGAGTTATGTCAATTTATAACTCCCGCGGGAACTATATGGGCCTTAGTCCTTCAGTACACCCGCATGTAATACCATCTTTTACGAGCAAATGTGATGAAAAAAATATAGTACGCACTCGCAGACTACTTCAGACTAAGGAGGTTTCAATTCAGCCAAGGTTTTTTGTTGTATCAACAAAACTTGCGTACCAGCAAATTTTATTGTGTATTGAATTAATATGGTATATGTAACTCACAGACCACCCCCACTAGACGGAGCATGTAAGGCGACCCGCGCGCACCAACGATATGGTACGGCAGAACATTAAAGTATCAACATGGCGGCCACCGTTTAGTTGCGTCCATGTTTATGAGGTCTCTACACCACTTAACACTACAATTTACCATGTTATTTATTTCATTTATTTTTTCGTTGACGTACGCATGGATCACAAACATGGACGCAACTAAACGGTGGCCGCCGTGTTCATACTTTAATGTTCTGCCGTACCATATCGTTGGTGCGCGCGGGTCGCCTTACATGCTCCGTCTAGTGGGGGTTGTCTGTGATGTAACTGCATTAATATTTATGTTTTACAATTATTTAAGTGTATTTTGCAATTTTTTTATTAAATTTAATTTTGAATTATCATAACAATCTGGCAGTACAGCAAGTTTCTAAACTAAACGCAGTTCTTAGCATATCTGTAGTAGACGACGCAAAAAAAAAAGAAAAAAAGTTAAATATGATTGGTTCGATACTATTTGGTTCGATACTATTTAGTTTTGTAACAAAATTACTGTTCGTATTTAAGTTTTATAATATTACGGTGTTAATTATTGCTGCATAATATGTGACGATCCAAATCAAAAGGGACCTTATGGCGGCATTTAGTTTCCGAGATAATCGAAGTTTTGTGAAATGTGTCAGAAAATCGTATTTTTTTTTTATGACTCTAATAAAAAGAACGTTATTTATACTATCTTTTCAATTAACTCACTTTTATATACGTCAATATATTATGGGTTTTAAATCCCTGTTAAGTTTAGTAGAAAAGGGACCTTATGGCGGGATGACTTAATTACACAATAAAATCATTTTGTTAAGATCCTTATTCATCAGAATCAGAATTAACAACTGGTAGGTAATTACGTACAGTCAATAAATATACATATCATTATTCCTTTTGCATTTCCGCATGGGAATAATGCAGAGGAAATAAATTTGCTGTTTGCAGACTGTACCATACGTAACAATGTAGATTGCATATTATGCATTTCAAAATACATATTTTGTGTTAATAAATATTATTATTACTTAAATACAAGAATAGAACCGATTTGCGACTGTCGGCAATTTCAAAGTGAATTGCTGGGTAGCCGCGTTCTTTTATCTTGCCTCTCGTCCCATCGTTAATAGTAACAAAACCGGCCAAGAGCATGTCGGGCCACGCTCAGTGTAGGGTTCCGTAGTAGCCCATCCTTCACAATAGACAAAAAATACGAGAAAGATTTCAAGCTCTATAAAAAGGTCGTAAACGCCAAAGTAACTGTAATTACTTATTACCTTCTGGAAGTTATCGATTATACGCGCCAGATTGAGCGAAATATTTTAATTCAGTATGGCACTTAACTAATATGTGTAACGTTTGAAGTATAAGAACACCGCGCGGCATTTTAAAGAAAATTATGAAATTTTGCGTCAACTCAAAAACGGCTTGACCGATTTTATTCAATATAGTTTTCATTGAAAGTTCTAATAAGGCCTTATTTTTATGAATTCTTTCATAATTTTTTGACCCGTGGTTGAGAAGTTAGAGGGGGGGGGGACACTATTTTTTGGATTTCCCGAGTGAATATTTACAAAACTGCTGACTTTATCAAAAAATGATGTTTGAAGACCCCAATTATTTTTAAAAGACCTATAAAACGACACCCCACACACTAGTGTTGGAACGAAAAAAAATATTCACCCCCACTTTAGGTGTACGGGAGGTACCCGAAAAAAGTTTTTTTTTTAGTTTTTATTTTACCGTTATGTCGGCGTGATACATACACATACTCATACCAAATTTCAGCTTTCTAGCACTTATGATCAAGGAGCTAAGCCGCGGACGGACAGACGGACAGACGGACATGGCGAAACTATAAGGGTTCCTAGTTGACTACGGAACCCTAAAAAATGAGTTCGCTGCTTTGTGTGCATCACATAAGAAAGATATATTAAAGAAAATAGTCCTTAAAAATATAACAAACGAGCCTTAAAGTCACTTTTGCTAAAGGCCGCCATAAGGGCCCTTTTATTAAATCTCTTCTTCTCACTAAAGTTTTTTAACGTTGATTTGAAATCTAACCGCTTAACAATTATATTTTTGCTCTTTAATATCGCTGTTAAATTAGTTGCAATTAAAATTACTGCGAAATTGCACTAAAATATTGATATTTCATGTTTTGATTACATAATTGAGTTTAGTGACCTCCATAAGGTCCCTTTTCTCTGAAGTATGGCGAAAATGATACCGTCTCTACGTAACTAAAAATTGTTAAAACTTTTAGATTTAAGGCAAATTATGTTTGTAAAGCTGATAATTATGTTGATATATGTAAACTTTATGACGTTATTATGAATACGTGTTAGAATTTTGCTTCAAGAGTCTATTTTTCATAAAATAATTGAAATGAAGAAAAAAAATTAAAAAAAATGTTGCAATCTAGATATTTTAGTTTTATTTATATGTGACATTTCCCCAATAAATGTAGTCTACTAGAAAGTCAAAAATAGCAAAAAATATCGTAGAATCTGGGAGTTAATGTGTTTTCAATCCATTATCGATAATTTGCACCTTGTTGTGTTTGGGCGTCACTAGCTCCTAAAGTAGGAAAGCTCTTGTACATATTATGTGTTTTTCCGGTAGATTACATCATAGTCAAATGTAATATACCATCAGCTCCATAACTTCGCATTATAAGTTAGGTTTTTGGGACTCCAAACTTTAACTGTAATTTTCTCGAAACTGAAGATATTGATGGATCAACTTTAAAAAATTATAATAAAATAAATAAAAAAGCTAGGAGGTTGATTCGTGAAATATAGCTAGGTATATGATTCTAGATTTCATTTCTGTAGATAACTCATTCCCGCCATAAGGTCCCTTTCCATGTGGACTACCACATATTGTTAATTGTTATTTCTTTAATGACAGATAGTAACATTCTGTATACATTTGTTTTCTGTTTTAAGCTGATGGCCGTTTTGCCAGTGCTTATAGTAAATTAAAAAAATATATACAGAAAAAAGTTAGTTGTCAATCGTTATCGTTTAATGTCTATTTTTTACTTATTTATTTGTTATATACTCCCAAATGTGATGAAAAATATTGTGTGTATGTCGGGTAGTAAGGGGTTTACAAACTCAGGACATTAAAAGCCTTCTAATAGTCCTTCGTTAGTAATCCCCTACTTACTACCCTTATGACACAATATACTATACTTACTATAGTTAGTATCAGCATTGCACCTGTGCGAATGCGAAGCGGGGGCGGGTCGCTATCTGATAAGTGATAACATGTCGAGAAACATGTTTAATCATAGAGAAAAACTGTCTTAAACAATCAGCATTTTTTACGGATAAGGAGCCTTAATGACGGCAGCGTAGCACATAAAGTTACATTGCGTGGTTTCATTTAAAATACTAAGAGACCTAAAACAATAAAGTACCTAAATCCTACTTCACGGACAATCATGCATTGAGATCACACTGACCTACGCTTAATATTATTTACTAGCTTACTTAATATTATTTACACAAAATATTACCAATCTTACTCAAAGAACCTCATGCTCTTCATACAAACTTTCAGCTCCCACTTTAGCCCATTAGGGGTAGAATTTTCAAAAACGCTGAGATCCATATTCCTCAGTCGAGATAGTTCTTAGCTATGTTTCGTGAAAATAGGGCCAGTAGTTTTTTAAGATATTAAGCTAAAAATTCCAAATTTTGTAGTTAGCCCTGGCCGGGATTCGAACCCAGGACCGCCAGCTCAGTAGGCAGCAGCACTACAAACCGAGCCAACCCCGTCGTCAAATAAATTAAAGAATATAAAAACAATGCATTTAATCATTTTAGACATCATGTCTCATAGTTAAATTGACTCTTTAAGACCTACACAATTGATATCTACGAGTAGGTAAGTAGAAATAATGTTAGTGTCATTTTTCAAAACGTCCCGGTTCGATTCCCGAGCCGTAATAGTAGATTGTACGACAAGTGCATAAAACGCATCATTTTACACGAGACGTTTATCCATCCGAGCGAGCTTGCGAGCGAGGATGAATATAAAGTCGAGTGTAAAATGCGTTTTATGGACGAGTTGCACACTCTACTTTTCACTTCGATTGCGAGGAAGTGAAACTGTATCATGTAAATAACATATATACACATATCATGTATACCTACTTAAAAACAAATTTAATTAAAATTTAAAGTTACTTTAAATATTTAATAGTTTAAAAAAGTAATAGTTTAAAAAGTAATAAATGATAGTACATAAAAGTTACAAGTTTATTTCAAGAAGTTTTATTGTGTACTTTGGCTGTTGGTATATTTGCCTTGGTCTTAACACAACTTACATAATTTTCCTCGAACGGTGTAAAACAAATTAGTGTTAAAAGTAGTATAAGGTGAGTCGGGGCTATTGTAGCTATGGGGTTATTGTATCTTCTTACCATTATAATGGTCTGTGACCATTATAATGGTCTGTGTATATATAGGATACACAGACCAATGGTATATATACACAATCCTATATATACACAGACCATTTTAAGGGTCACAGACCATTATAATGGTAAGAAGATACAATAACCCCATAGCTACAATAGCCCCGACTCACCTTATGTAGAGTTTTTGTTTAAAAGTATTTTATAGTAATAAATAAGGCAATCTGGGAGTTTTCTTTGGCGGTTCTTTCTCCTCAGTAAGCCTTATAGTGAACCGCTGGTAGATATTTTCAATAAAATAATAAATGCCCTTCTGGCACATGTGTAACTGTCTTTGCACATTAGGCCCATCTGGCATGTATGAACACCTTTATTTTGAAATTAATATTTATAAAATGGGTAGTTTGCAAAAAAATGTAACTTTGACAGAGAAAAATTATGTTTTTCTCAGTCAACCTTTGACAACGGTATCTGTAAAGGTACTGAAACGTCAGGGAGGCTCAAATAATTAATATACGCGATATAATCCGTTTAAATTGTTTTATTTAAATGTATATACATTTTGTAAAGCATTTTAAAGTCGAGTACCGCGTTTAGGTCCTAATTATGTAACTAATTGCATACGGTACCTACTTTTTAGTGCATAGAGTATAGAATTTTGATTCAGGTTTAAAAAGTGCGTAGTTTTGATTTTGTCTTTAAACGAAAATAAGAACGCAAGTATAAAAAAGAAATTAACGTCAAATAATTAAATTTGCCGATTATTTTGAGACATTACATTTATTATAGCTACATTGGTATAAATTATGGAGACTTTCTTAATACTTTTCACTGAACGAAATAAAACACAAAAGGAATAAGTATGATAATATCTTTGAGCAGTTTGAGTCTATAGGATTCACTGAAGGAAATGAAGGAGATCGAAGAAATTAGTGATATATATCGTGATATATATCCCTAATTCAGCTCCGGTGAGAGCTAAAGACGTACCTAATTGGTTCTCCTTCATTTTAATGAAATGAATTGCGCATCTCTAACCATGGACATCAGGTGACCAACATATAGCCTAATGTATGTGGATGGTAGCGCTATAGGTTGCCTGTATACGATGCAGTAGCATCTTTGCAAGTAATCTTAGAAATACACAGTCTAAATATTTCGGCCGCGACATTTACCATGGCGCGGCAAAAATCACACAACACAATAAGTCAGCGAGGTGCATCCTTTGCCAGAATGGATTTTTTCCGTTTTTTCTCTAGAACTATTGCTGTTTCGTCCGCAGATGGTAGAACTCGTCAGTTCTAAACGTGTTCGTGACGTTGCCATCCAAAACAGCAGAGATGCTGTGCAGAACTGTCTCATAAAATGTAGCATATCAAAAAAATCTCTTTTTTTTAGTTTTTTCGCTAGAACTATTGCTGTTTCGCCCACAGATAGTAGAACTCCGCAGTTCTATACGTATTCATGGCTCTGCCATCCAAAACAGCTGAGATGCTGTGCAGAACTATCTCATAAAATCTGGCATATCAAAAAAAAAACATTTTTTATGGTTTTTTCGCTAGAACTATTGTTGTTTCGTCCGCAGATGGTAGAACTCGGCAGTTCTATACGTATTCGTGGCTCTGCCATCCAAAACAGCTGAGATGCTGTGCAGAAGTGTCTTAAAAAATGTAGCATATCAAAAAAATCATAATTTTTTCTTTTTTTCGCTAGAACTATTGCTGTTTCGCCCGTGGATGGTAGAATTCGGCAGTTCTATACGTATTCGTGGCGTTGCCATCCAAAACAGCTGAGATGCTGTGCCGAACTGTCTAATAAAATGTAGCATATCAAAAAAATCATTATTTTTTTCGTTTTTTCGCTAGAACTATTGCTATTTCGCCCGCAGATGGTAGAACTCAGCAGTTCTATACGTATTCGTGTTTCTGCCATCCAAAACAGCTGAGATGCTGTGCAGAACTATCTCATAAAATCTGGCATATCAAAAAAAATACAAATTTTTTCGTGTTTTCGCTAGAACTATTGCTGTTTCGCCCGTGGATGGTAGAATTCGGCAGTTCTATACGTATTCGTGGCGTTGCCATCCAAAACAGCTGAGATGCTGTGCAGAACTGTTTCATAAAATGTAGCATATCAAAAAAATCATAATTTTTTTCGTTTTTTCGCTAGAACTATTCCTGTTTCGCCCGCAGATGGTAGAACTCAGCAGTTCTATACGTATTCGTGTTTCTGCCATCCAAAACAGCTGAGATACTGTGCAGAACTATCTCATAAAATCTGGCATATAAAAAAAATACAATTTTTTTCGTGTTTTCGCTAGAGCTATTGCTGTTTCGCCCGTGGATGGTAAAATTCGGCAGTTCTATACGTATTCGTGGCGTTGCCATCCAAAACAGCTGAGATGCTGTGCAGAACTGTCTCATAAAATCTGGCATATCAAAAAAATCATAATTTTTTTTCGTTTTTTCGCTAGAACTATTGTTGTTTCGTCCGCAGATGGTAGAACTCGGCAGTTCTAAACGTATTTGTGGCGTTGCCATCCAAAACAGCTGAGATGCTGTGCAGAACTGTTTCATAAAATGTAGCATATCAAAAAATCATCATTTTTTTCGGTTTTTCGCTAGAACTATTGTTGTTTCGTCCGCAGATGGTAGAACTCGGCAGTTCTAAACGTATTTGTGGCGTTGCCATCCAAAACAGCTGAGATGCTGTGCAGAACTGTTTCATAAAATGTAGCATATCAAAAAAATCATCATTTTTTTCGTTTTTTCGCTAGAACTATTGCTGTTTCGCCCGCAGATGGTAGAACTCAGCAGTTCTATACGTATTCGTGTTTCTGCCATCCAAAACAGCTGAGATGCTGTGCAGAACTATCTCATAAAATCTGGCATATCAAAAAAAATACAAATTTTTTCGTGTTTTCGCTAGAACTATTGCTGTTTCGCCCGTGGATGGTAGAATTCGGCAGTTCTATACGTATTCGTGGCGTTGCCATCCAAAACAGCTGAGATGCTGTGCAGAACTGTCTCATGAAATCTGGCATATCAAAAAAATCATCATTTTTTTAGTTTTTTCGCTAGAACTATTGTTGTTTCGTCCGCAGATGGTAGAACTCGGCAGTTCTATACGTATTTGTGAGGTTGCCATCCAAAACAGCTGAGATGCTGTGCAGAACTCTTTCATAAAATGCAGCATATCAAGAAAATCTTATTTTTTTTCGTTTTTTCGCTAGAACTATTGCTGTTTCGCCCGCAGATGGTAAAACTCGTCAGTTCTATACGTATTTGTGGCGTTGCCATCCAAAACAGCTGAGATGCTGTGCAGAACTCTTACATAAAATGTAGCATATCAAAAAAATCTTATTTTTTTTCGTTTTTTCGCTAGTACTATTGCTGTTTCGCCCGCAGAAGGTAGAACTCTACAGTTCTATACGTATTCGTGACGTTGCCGTCCAAAACAGCTGAGATGCTGCGCAAAACTCTCGCATAAAATGTAGCATATCACAAAAATCTTATTTTTTTTCGTTTTTTCGGTAGAACTATTGCTGTTTCGCCCGCAGATAGTAAAACTCGTCAGTTATATACGTATTTGTGAGGTTGCCACCCAAAACAGCTGAGATGCTGTGCAGAACTCTTTCATAAAATGCAGCATATCAAGAAAATCTTATTTTTTTTTCGTTTTTTCGCTAGAACTATTGCTGTTTCGCCCGCAGAAGGTAGAACTCGGCAGTTCTATACGTATTTGTGGCGTTGCCATCCAAAACAGCTGAGATGCTGTGCAGAACTCTTACATAAAATGTAGCATTTCAAAAAAAACTTATTTTTTTTTCGTTTTTTCGCTAGAACTATTGCTGTTTCGCCCGCAGAAGGTAGAACTTGGCAGTTCTATACGTATTTGTGGCGTTGCCATCCAAAACAGCTGAGATGCTGTGCAGAACTCTTACATAAAATGTAGCATTTCAAAAAAAACTTATTTTTTTTTGTTTTTTCGCTAGAACTATTGCTGTTTCGCCCGCAGAAGGTAGAACTCGGCAGTTCTATACGTATTCGTGACGTTGCCATCCAAATTAGCTGAGATGCTACGCAGAACTCTCGCATAAAATGTAGCATATCACAAAATACATTTTTTATTCGTTTTTTCGCTAGAACTATTGCTGTTTCGCCCGCAGAAGGTAGAACTCGGCAGTTCTATACGTATTTGTGGCGTTGCCATCCAAAACAGCTGAGATGCTACGCAGAACTCTCGCATAAAATGTAGCATATCACAAAAATCATTTTTTTTTCGTTTTTTCGCTAGAACTATTGCTGTTTCGCCCGCAGAAGGTAGAACTTGGCAGTTCTATACGTATTTGTGGCGTTGCCATCCAAAACAGCTGAGATGCTGTGCAGAACTCTTACATAAAATGTAGCATTTCAAAAAAAACTTATTTTTTTTTGTTTTTTCGCTAGAACTATTGCTGTTTCGCCCGCAGAAGGTAGAACTCGGCAGTTCTATACGTATTCGTGACGTTGCCATCCAAATTAGCTGAGATGCTACGCAGAACTCTCGCATAAAATGTAGCATATCACAAAATACATTTTTTATTCGTTTTTTCGCTAGAACGATTGCTGTTTCGCCCGCAGAAGGTAGAACTCGGCAGTTCTATACGTATTTGTGGCGTTGCCATCCAAAACAGCTGAGATGCTACGCAGAACTCTCGCATAAAATGTAGCATATCACAAAAATCATTTTTTTTTCGTTTTTTCGCTAGAACTATTGCTGTTTCGCCCGCAGAAGGTAGAACTCGGCAGTTCTATACGTATTTGTGGCGTTGCCATCCAAAACAGATGAGATGCTGTGCAGAACTCTTACATAAAATGTAGCATTTCAAAAAAAACTTATTTTTTTTCGTTTTTTCGCTAGTACTATTGCTGTTTCGCCCGCAGAAGGTAGAACTTGGCAGTTCTATACGTATTTGTGGCGTTGCCATCCAAAACAGCTGAGATGCTGTGCAGAACTCTTACATAAAATGTAGCATTTCAAAAAAAACTTATTTTTTTTTGTTTTTTCGCTAGAACTATTGCTGTTTCGCCCGCAGAAGGTAGAACTCGGCAGTTCTATACGTATTCGTGACGTTGCCATCCAAATTAGCTGAGATGCTACGCAGAACTCTCGCATAAAATGTAGCATATCACAAAATACATTTTTTATTCGTTTTTTCGCTAGAACTATTGCTGTTTCGCCCGCAGAAGGTAGAACTCGGCAGTTCTATACGTATTTGTGGCGTTGCCATCCAAAACAGCTGAGATGCTACGCAGAACTCTCGCATAAAATGTAGCATATTACAAAAATCATTTTTTTTTCGTTTTTTCGCTAGAACTATTGCTGTTTCGCCCGCAGAAGGTAGAACTCGGCAGTTCTATACGTATTTGTGGCGTTGCCATCCAAAACAGCTGAGATGCTACGCAGAACTCTCGCATAAAATGTAGCATATCACAAAAATCATTTTTTTTTCGTTTTTTCGCTAGAACTATTGCTGTTTCGCCCGCAGAAGGTAGAACTCGGCAGTTCTATACGTATTCGTGACGTTGCCATCCAAAACAGCTGAGATGCTGTGCAGAACTCTCGCATAAAATGTAGCATATCAAAAAAATCTTATTTTTTTTCGTATTTTCGCTAGAACTATTGCTGTTTCGCCCGCAGAAGGTAGAACTTGGCAGTTCTACACGTATTCGTGACGTTGCCATCCAAAACAGCTGAGATGCTGCGCAGAACTCTCGCATAAAATGTAGCATATCACAAAAATCTTATTTTTTTTCGTTTTTTCGCTAGAACTATTGCTGTTTCGCCCGCAGATAGTAAAACTCGTCAGTTCTATACGTATTTGTGAGGTTGCCATCCAAAACAGCTGAGATGCTGTGCAGAACTCTTTCATAAAATGCAGCATATCAAGAAAATCTTATTTTTTTTTCGTTTTTTCGCTAGAACTATTGCTGTTTCGCCCGCAGAAGGTAGAACTCGGCAGTTCTATACGTATTTGTGGCGTTGCCATCCAAAACAGCTGAGATGCTGTGCAGAACTCTTACATAAAATGTAGCATTTCAAAAAAAACTTATTTTTTTTCGTTTTTTCGCTAGAACTATTGCTGTTTCGCCCGCAGAAGGTAGAACTTGGCAGTTCTATACGTATTTGTGGCGTTGCCATCCAAAACAGCTGAGATGCTGTGCAGAACTCTTACATAAAATGTAGCATTTCAAAAAAAACTTATTTTTTTTTGTTTTTTCGCTAGAACTATTGCTGTTTCGCCCGCAGAAGGTAGAACTCGGCAGTTCTATACGTATTCGTGACGTTGCCATCCAAATTAGCTGAGATGCTACGCAGAACTCTCGCATAAAATGTAGCATATCACAAAATACATTTTTTATTCGTTTTTTCGCTAGAACTATTGCTGTTTCGCCCGCAGAAGGTAGAACTCGGCAGTTCTATACGTATTTGTGGCGTTGCCATCCAAAACAGCTGAGATGCTGTGCAGAACTCTTACATAAAATGTAGCATTTCAAAAAAAACTTATTTTTTTTTGTTTTTTCGCTAGAACTATTGCTGTTTCGCCCGCAGAAGGTAGAACTCGGCAGTTCTATACGTATTCGTGACGTTGCCATCCAAATTAGCTGAGATGCTACGCAGAACTCTCGCATAAAATGTAGCATATCACAAAATACATTTTTTATTCGTTTTTTCGCTAGAACTATTGCTGTTTCGCCCGCAGAAGGTAGAACTCGGCAGTTCTATACGTATTTGTGGCGTTGCCATCCAAAACAGCTGAGATGCTACGCAGAACTCTCGCATAAAATGTAGCATATTACAAAAATCATTTTTTTTTCGTTTTTTCGCTAGAACTATTGCTGTTTCGCCCGCAGAAGGTAGAACTCGGCAGTTCTATACGTATTTGTGGCGTTGCCATCCAAAACAGCTGAGATGCTACGCAGAACTCTCGCATAAAATGTAGCATATCACAAAAATCATTTTTTTTTCGTTTTTTCGCTAGAACTATTGCTGTTTCGCCCGCAGAAGGTAGAACTCGGCAGTTCTATACGTATTCGTGACGTTGCCATCCAAAACAGCTGAGATGCTGTGCAGAACTCTCGCATAAAATGTAGCATATCAAAAAAATCTTATTTTTTTTCGTATTTTCGCTAGAACTATTGCTGTTTCGCCCGCAGAAGGTAGAACTTGGCAGTTCTATACGTATTCGTGACGTTGCCATCCAAAACAGCTGAGATGCTGCGCAGAACTCTTGCATAAAATGTAGCATATCACAAAAATCTTATTTTTTTTCGTTTTTTCGCTAGAACTATTGCTGTTTCGCCCGCAGATAGTAAAACTCGTCAGTTCTATACGTATTTGTGAGGTTGCCATCCAAAACAGCTGAGATGCTGTGCAGAACTCTTTCATAAAATGCAGCATATCAAGAAAATCTTATTTTCTTTTCGTTTTTTCGCTAGAACTATTGCTGTTTCGCCCGCAGAAGGTAGAACTCGGCAGTTCTATACGTATTCGTGACGTTGCCATCCAAAACAGCTGAGATGCTGTGCAGAACTCTCGCATAAAATGTAGCACATCAAAAAAATCTAATTTTTTTTCGTTTTTGCGCTAGAACTATTGCTGTTTCGCCCGCTGATAGCAGAACTCGTCAGTTCTATACGTATTTGTGGCGTTGCCATCCAAAACAGCTGAGATGCTGTGCAGAACTCTTACATAAAATGTAGCATATCAAAAAAAACTTATTTTTTTTCGTCTTTTCGCTAGAACTATTGCAGTTTCGCCCGCAGAAGGTAGAACTCAGCAGTTCTATACGTATTCGTGACGTTGCCATCCAAAACAGCTGAGATGCTGTGCAGAACTCTCGCTTAAAATCGAGCATATCAAAAAAAACTTTTTTTTTTTTTTAGCTAGAATAGTGTATGAGGTGATTTGTTTCGTTTTGTCGCTGGAACTATTTTTGTGTTGCTTCCAAGTGATAGAACTATGCAGTTTCAGACGTATTTGTGACCTAGTTATCGAGAACTACTGAGATGCTACTAGGTGTATCGTGAAGTTAGCATCTCATTTTTTTGTTGTTTTTGGGCCAGAACTATTGCTGTGCTGGCTCCAGGCGATAGAACTATGCAGTTTCTCACGTATTTATGTCTAGCAATCAAGAACTGCTGAGATGCTGGTCGGGGTAGTGTGAAGTTAGCATCTCATTTTGAAAAAAAATTTTTTCAGAAAGTAGAACAGAACTTTTGAAAAAAAGTATGAGGAACTGTAGAACTATTGGGGATGCTACTAGAACTGTCCTTAAATTGTGAGATTCTAACATTTGATATGCTAGGTTCACACACATTGCTTACATGTCTTTTTTGTTAAAATCACTGTTTCGCGGTTACCTGCGGGGCAGACTGTGTCTAGAGTAGAAGCTAAGATAAGCGATATCAGTACATTAAATTTTATTTATATAAGCCATATTTTTGTATACAACAGTAGACCTTAATTATTGAATATGTGTCAGTATAACATAAACAAGTATCGCCCTGCCCTGGGATAGTAGCGGTACAAACAGCTTTCATATGGCAATAATGGGCATACGTCATATACTTGCATTATTAAACGTAAGTAGCGATTTATCAAGGACTAGCTGTGCCTCGCGGTGTTACCCGCTCATCCCACGGGAACACTAAATTTATTCGGGATGAAAAGTATCCTATGTCCTTTCCCGGGTCTCAAACTATCTCCATACCAAATTTAATCTAAGTCGGTTCAGCGGTTTCAGCGTGAAGAGGTAACAGACAGACAGACACACTTTCGCATTTATAATATTAGTATGGATTTGTCATTAACCAAATTCAAAACATTGATTACCGCAATGCTCAATCCTTTGTTCTTTATGCGAAATAAATACTGGATCCTATTGAAAAAATAAATACTTTCATCACTGTCGATAGTTTTGCCTTTATTATGCAAAAAATACTTGAAACTAGCTGTGCCCCGCGGTGTTACCCGCTCATCCCACGGGAACACTACATTTATTCGGGATAAAAAGTATCCTATGTCCTTCCCCGGGACTGAAACTATCTATATACCAAATTTTATCTAAATCGGTTCAGCGGTTTAAGCGTGAAGAGGTAACAGACAGACAGACAGACGGACACACTTTCGCTTTTATAATATTAGTATGGATTGCGAAATATTTAGCCCTGTTTCCTCTTTGTTTACATCAATGACATCCACAGACTCAACGTCAGTTACCAAAATTTACCGTTGCCAGTAAAATAAATTAGTACCACTCAAAATCCGTAATAAGGCGTGGGCCGAAAAACACCCTGTTGGTCATATGAATTTATTTATGCGCAATAAACTTACTTACTTACTGTGGGTTTTCAGATCTTGTAATTTACTTAACCATACATTTTCTACATTTTCATATGTATAATATATTTTAAATCTAACAATGTTGCCAATAGATTACGATCGCCGTCGGACCGGCACTATCGGTTGTATCGCATACGATATCAAGGCTAGCATTGCAAAAATGCTGTGATTAGCTTGTTACCCGTTACTGCTAAAAAAGGCAACAATTTTACTACAATTCCTAAATTAGGCGCAATTGAACTATACCTAAAAAACAAAGACATTTTTTTATTTAAATGGTAAAATATAGGCTCAGCTCATTTAATATGATAAGTAATAATTTCATACATTAGATAAGTTTAATGGTTTTTCTCCATATTAAGTATTTTGTGGTGAAAGTCGAATAATATAATATGAATAACTTTCATACGCGTCATATGATCACAATATATTTTTTTATTGTATAAGATACCTATTCTCAGAAAAAATGGTATATCCCGATTCGGACTGTGACTATCGTATGCTCGCTAAAATATGCGGGCCCATGGTGGCCATGTTTTTATCTCACGGTAGATAAATGACAAAGTATCCGTCACTCTCACTCTAGTGACAAGTTTTTTTCTCCTTTTTAGTGTGGCCAATGCTTAGTAACTCAGTATCAATCAAGGAAGAGACATAAAAAAGTAAAAGTCCCGCTTTCTTAGACTGATTGGAAGGGGACGACACTACAGTATGGCCACTTTTTAATTTCTACACTTTCTTGTGGGACTGTACAATCTTAAACAGTTGGTCATAATCGAATGAAATAATTGCTCTTTTTGGAAAACTATCCGACGTTACTAATCTTAAACTGATATTCTTGATAAGCATTCATACAGGATCCCACATACGAGTAAAGTACAACAAAAGCTTATATCTCACTAGCTAGGTGATAATGGAGTTAGCACGCACCACGTGAACGACACGCGAAGGGTCACGGAGAGCGACAAACCTTACCGATGATCTAACCGTCCCACTTGTTGCTTCGCGAGTAAATCATCTAGGTATTATATAGATAGGTATAGGTATTGCCGATTTGATACAGAACTTGTCACAGGTTATTGACCCATTTTTGAAATATACTTGAAATGGTTAAAAATTATCAAAAAAAATAAATGTATTTTTTATTGAGATAAATTTTATCAACTTCAAATATTAATTTCTTCAAACAGACAAAAACGCCGTCCGCCATTTGACGTAGGCGATCCCGTAATTAAATAAAGACCAGAAATACACTTCTTATTTATGATGGGAATGACGTTTTTTGTTTTAAGTTTAATATCGGACAACCGCTTACAAATCGATCTAGTCTAATAATATCAATGACCCAGGCACAAATATTCGCGTTCATGACACAAATATCGGGACACTTGTTGGGATTCAAACCCAGGACCGCCGACTCAGTAGGCAGCTGCTTCACCACTGCGCCAACCGCGTCATTTTCGTTTATTACGGTATAAAATCCCTATGGTTTTCCCATAGGATAATGTACGATTACAACGGAAGCAAATCCGCGGACAACAGCTAGTATATAGCCTTGATTTACGAAACGTATCCTGGTATTTAATTGCCATTATCACCTGACAATTGTCACAAATGTAAAATAGACGCTAGTACATTTTAGAACGTAAGAAACCATCCAGAATCCATATAAGTTTGTACATACATTGTAATGTCCCTCTTTGCTCACTAGTGCGGCAAATGCGTAACTACCTAACGTGGGAGCGATCAAAACGTTCATAACGATATTGAAATAAGCCTATTGACTATGCATCATCGATAACACATACGAGTATGTTAACATTACGTACTTCGAAAAGACGCGCATACATTTAGCAAATGTGAAATCACTATAATTAAACCGCTTTGCAATTATACTTAATTTATTAACTTTAGCGATGTTAAAAAATATAGGTACATGCTATTTCAAAGTAATTTTAACTGATGATAAAATAAGAGTTATTTTGTACTGAAATCTAATACAATTATAAATTATAACATAGTGTACATAAGTAGGTGATATTGATAAGGTAGTCAAAGTCGGCAAAGCTTGTTTAAAACAAATTTAGATCGTATATCATTGATGTAAGATATTTTTTTTAATCGCGCGCAATATGGCAATTTTGCGCGCGATTAAAAATGTCAGTGACTTTGCGCGGACTATATTTTTATTAGTTTGTGCAATTATAATTATAAGCTTAAGAAAGGTAAAAGTGGGCGATGGGATTGTGATAAGGATAAGTAAAGTTGTGAGTAGGTAGGTACGCAACAATTTAGTACATTACATCAGAGGCCGGGAAAATGAGGATTTCCGGCCAAGTAGGTATATACGGCCGAGCGAGCGTGCGAGCGAGGCCGGATAGTGATACGAGGCCGGGAATCCGTTTTCACGACGAGGCATGTATAGTGCTTTTCTCAAACATACAATGAAATAAAAAAATATACTTCAAAGAATAACACTTAATATTGTTTGTCCGATATTTTCCGAATTTGACCGAATTTTAAAAATCAGATTTCAGATTCTGACTCAGGAGCCCCAAAAACCCCCGGATACCGAATTTCAGCCTCCTAGGACCAATTTGAAATTTTCTCCATACAAATCGTTTTTTTGTTTTTTGATATTTTCCGAATTTGACCGAATTTTCGGACAAGATTTCAGATTCATATTTTTGAGCCCCGAGAGCCCCCCCGATACCGAATTTGACCGAATTAAAAAAATCCGATTTCAGATTCTGACTCAGGAGCCCCAAAAACCCCCGGATACCGAATTTCAGCCTCCTAGGACCAATTTGAAATTTTTTCCATACAAATCGTTTTTTTTCGACATTTTCCGAATTTGACCGAATTTTCGGACAAGATTTCAGATTCATATTTTTGAGCCCCGAGAGCCCCCCGATACCGAATTTGACCGAATTTAAAAAAACCGATTTCAGATTCTGACTCAGGAGCCCCAAAAACCCCCGGATACCGAATTTCAGCCTCCTAGGACCAATTTGAAATTTTCTCCATACAAATCGTTTTTTTTCGACATTTTCCGAATTTGACCGAATTTTCGGACAAGATTTCAGATTCATATTTTTGAGCCCCGAGAGCCCCCGAATCCGAATTTGACAGAATTTTAAAAATCCGATTTCAGATTCTGACTCAGGAGCCCCAAAAACCCCCGGATACCGAATTTCAGCCTCCTAGGACCAATTTGAAATTTTCTCCATACAAATAGTTTTTTTTTTTCGATATTTTCCGAATTTGACCGAATTTTCGGACAAGATTTCAGATTCATATTTTTGAGCCCCGAGAGCCCCCCGATACCGAGTTTTAGCCGCCTAGCACCAATTTGAAATTTTGAAAAAAAAAAGTCTCCATCTTGATTTTTTTTTTCCACAAGTGTCTAACAACCAACCTTTAAAAACAAAACCTGCTTTTTGTCAAACCAGCCAGCTGTGTGAATGACCTTGTTGTTGAAACAAAAAAAAAGTTACTTTGCAGGCCTAGGCCTGAAAAGCAGTATGAAATCCCTTTACAGTCCTCTCGAGTTGTTGCGCCCAAAAACCGATACTTCCGAGCCTATTATAAGGAACGCAAAGACAATATTTCATTGCATGTTTGAGAAAAAATTTTTACAGGTTTTGATTTATTTGCACTGCTCGTAACTTAAGAGGCCTTATTCATTTTAAAATGTACTTTTTAAATATTATTGATATTATGACAATAATAACAATGTAATGTTCTGTTACCGTCATCAATAAAAGCTTATTCGTAACATATATTTTGTCAAAAATGTATTGCGATTAGAATTAGAAAGGTTAACGCATTATAAATCTACCTAAATACTATATACACAAACCGGCGGAAACAAATCGAACGTCATTCGAGTGACGAATTTCCGGTAACTATTGGAAATTACGCGCTAAGAAAAATAAAAAAAGGAAACATTTAGTCATCGACAATTTAATTTACCTTGAACACTCGCGAGAACGTTAACACCTAAATAAATAAGTCTGGAAGCTGAGTCGCTGTTATTGGCTATGCTATGACTGTAACAAGTTATACCATACGTGTGGATAGTATGTTAAAACTGCGAATATAAGATCTAATATATAGCTATACTACTTGCATATAAGAAAACTCAAATACCTACCTATGACATCTCGCGAAAAATTTATGAAATATAATATGAATTATTTTATTTATTAGGGGCATCACCGGCAATTGCAATATAAATTGCTTTTACTTTTCTATGTATCTATAGGGAGTCTTCGCGGCCACAGCAGGCAAAATGGATGGAAAAAATTTCGATTCCATGATAATTAAAACGAAATTTTCGATTTTGATTTTTAACGTGCATTATACTGCATTAGAATTAAATAAATTGGTTAAAGGATTTTTGGATACGCCTCAGTTTCCGAAATATTTAAAGGGGCGCAGGCCTGTGACAGCACTTGACGGATTCGCTCAACGTATGTAGATACTAATTACCTACTATGAGTATTAGTCTGATGACGGCACGCTGGCATAGCGTACCGTGCGTAACTTACAATATCATAACTTCAAAACTACTTACAATACAATACAACAATACTGTATTGCACACCAATAAAAGTCTGCAAAAGGAAACAAGACAAATACAATTTATAAATAACGGTAGACAACAGGCGGTCTTACTTGGTTTATATGATACTGAAACTAGTGTATTTCTATTTCTAAGCCTTCATTTATACGTTCGTAAAGTTTCTAGTGATTTAACGGACCCATTGAAATTCTTCATTATTTTTATTTAAGAACTACCTACGCGCTTATCGTTGATGTCAAGGGCTCACGAACTGTAATGTCGCATCTCACTAAACGATAGTTATGATATAATAAAAAATACTTGCTACCTATTTACGAGATAGTCTGTATTATTATTTGATGTATCTTCGATATTTACCTACTAATCCGTATCGGTATTAACTAAACAACCATTGAATTCAAGTAAACAAAACAAACACGGCATGACTCAGATGTTCAGAGCTTTCGATTTTACAGTTAATATGGCCGACTATATTGTTGAAATTATTATAATAAAAATGTTTATTATCTCCTTGCGAGTACGTGTGGGGAGCAGAGGCCCCTTTTCACAACTCGACATACACAATACATCGTCAGGTATCTATTTCATTGGAAAATTGTCCATAGATTGATGTATCATTGGGGCTCCTGGAGGTCACCTGTGTCACAGGACTCTGATTTCACACTCACGTGAAGTGTATATGGAGGACCTTGTAAAGAATCCTCTGATATGAAATGAAAAAAATATTTTATTCTGTAACTACGCCATAAGGGCACTAAGTCAGATTGTGAATCTACCGGCATTTCCCAAGAGGAGCTCGCTGTTGAGAAGAAAGACGGAAGAAACTCAACGGTAAGACATTTTTCGTCAATAATTCTTAAAACAATCAATTCTATAGGTACCTAATTATAGTTATTTCTCTTCAACCGTTCCCCCACTGCTGAGGATCGTGGCTCCTTCAGATTCCGTCAACTAGTTGTCTCCATCGGTTACGTTCCGTTGCTTGGTGGAGTTGAAAAAAGTGTTTAGTTGTTAAGTGTCCAATTAAAAGTTTGAGAATCACTGTCCTTTTTCCTATATAGCGGGGTAAGAGTGAAATACTTTTTTTTTCTACTGTCGTTTTCTCGTTACCTATCAGGAATATTCACGCAACAATCAGCTGTATCTGTTCAGCGTAAGAAACTCTATAGAATAACGAGCAACAGCCACCGTTTGCATTCATTTAAAAGCATTTAGAAACTATGTCAATCTTACCCCTCCACCATTCCATCTTGACCCGTCTATTTTTTAGACAAAAGTGTATTTTAGTTTATTATTTTTATATATTAGAATAGGCATGGCCGAGTTTTATCAACAGAATACTAAAATATAATCCTTGCCCATGCCTTCCAATTAATACAATTGAAGGGGTATAAATAGTTTTTTATTTTATAAGGGTTTTAACACAACACTATCTATCTCGACAAAAAACCATTCAATCTTCCCCCACCTTACCTTATTGGGTCGAAGTGGGAAGAGTAATAGCTATAAAGTTTATCATTTAAATAGTCTGTTGCAAACTACTCAAACTGTATAATGTGTTTATAACAAGTGACTGTTATTAATTGAAATAATGAAGCCCAACTCCAAAGTTCTGCAATATTTTAATTTAATAGAAACCGAAAACGGACGAACCAAGTACATTTGTTTGTTTTGTGTTTTTACGATTGTTTTAATTATGTCTAGGTCAATTGTATATACAGGGTGTCCCTAAAACCAACGCCAAAATGAAGAGGGGTGATAGAACAGCTCATAAGCAACCATATTAAGTTAATTTGACCTTAATAAAAAGTTCATGGTTTTCGAGATATTTGCATTTTAAAAAAACTCGTGACTTTTGAGGCCCTGCGTCAGTATGTCGATGGCCACCACTGCAAATTTAGGTATTTTTTAAATCTGTTTTTTGCAGGATGTCACTAAAAACATATCCTATCGAATGTAATTTCAATTTATTACATATCATGATGCTTTGTCGGTAAAAATAATAAAAAAAAAACGAATTATAGCAATTTATTAAATTTAGCCAGCGGTTTTGATCGAGTTTCATTTAAAAAAAGTATTGTAAACCAACATGGCACACAACATAAAAAGATAGTAAATTTATTGTAGTTTTCAAAAAGGTACAGCATGTTCTAATTTACGCAGCAGTTTACGAGATATTGATATTTTACACTAAAAGGAGCTCATACTGCAGTTATTACATAGTATGGAACCAGAGCCCCTACTAGGCTCAGAGTTTGAATTTCGAACAAAAAATAGATTCAAAGAATACACAATTTGAAATTGGAATACAATTTGAAATTCGAATTCAAGTCGGCTTTCTAATTAAAGAGTATTTTAGTAATTTTAGGACACTTCGTCAATTCGTTTGATGTTCTTTATTGGAGCGGAGCGAGCGAAGCTCCCATGGATCGACTCGAATGGACTTCGTAACAATGCGCAGATCTCAGCGAGTTCTCAACCGATTTTAGAAATCTTTGTTTTAAAATGCACAAATTAAATTTCGCTAGGTCGTGACGAAGAGAAAATTTCGAAAAAAGAAAACTCCGCTCCAATCTATGGTGCAAGCTTAGTCGGTGGCTGACTCTGCATCGACCTAGTTTAGTTTGGTTTCTTATTTTCTTAAATAGACTTGATTTACCAATAGAACTCGTGTTTGCCTTGTGATTTGGATTTTTGGTACAATTTAACTTTGCTTTGTGCATCTTGGACTCGAGTTCTGCCTATTGATTTTAACTTCGATTTACTTTGGCTCTGTTAAGATTAATTGTAGTGCGTTTGTTACAAATATGCCAGAGAATTATACTCCTCAAGAATATGCCAACATGCATTTTGTCTATGGGGAATGTCAGGGTAACTCTTGTGCTGCAGCTAGACTCTATCGTGAAAGATATCCAAATTTAAGGCATCCGGACCATCGAGTATTTCGAAATGTTCATCTCGCATACTCACAAGGCGTTTTGCCTGGCAATCGTGGTGGATTGGGAAGACCTAGAGGAGATTACGATGAAGATGTTTTACAAGAGATTCAAAACGACCCATCCACTTCGACACGGAACATTGAACGTAATTTAGGGATATCAAAATCTGTTGCCAATAGAATATTACGTCGATATGGATATCATCCATACCACATACAACGTGTTCAAGCGTTGCTGCCCCGTGATTACCCACTTCGTGTTCAGTTTTGCCAGACAATGCTGCAAAAACACAGAGAGGATCCCAATTTCATAAATATGGTTTTATGGTCTGATGAAAGCACTTTTAAGAGAGATGGATTTATGAACATGCACAATTTACACAGTTATGCATTAGAAAATCCTCATTTAATGAGGGAAGATCGGTCGCAGTACCAATTTAAAGTGAACCTCTGGACTGGAATATTAGATGGGAAAATAATTGGCCCATTTGAATTACCAGAAACGCTGAATGGTCCAAGTTATCTGCATTTCTTAGAGAATGAGTTGCCAAATCTTCTCGACGACGTACCTTTAGCTACGCGGAGGTCAATGTGGCTGCAGAATGATGGCTGTCCAGCACATTATGCACGCGAAGTGCGACTACATTTAAACCAAACTTATCCACAGAAATGGATCGGCCGTCTGGGTCCCATTTTGTGGCCTCCTCGACCTCCAGACCTAAATCCTCTGGATTTCTATTACTGGGGTTATATTAAAGAAAAAGTTTACAATGAACCGATTAACAGTATAGCGGAGCTGAGACAACACATTTACGCAGAGGCCCAAAACGACGTATCAAGAAGTGCACGTCACATCAGTCGAGCATTTTTAAGGAGATGCCGAGCTTGTATTCAAGTCAATGGCGGACAATTTGAACATTTAATTTAGTTACATAAAACAGGTATCGTATTTTTTTAATGTTTTTAGTTTTTTTATTCACTTAACAGATAAAAATGGCAACCAGTATTATTTTTGCATTATCTTATAAACCGCTAAATAATAAAGTCACTTCAATACCATTTTAAAAACAACTCTAAATTTGCTATCTTTTTACGTTATTTGCCAGGTTCGCTATGAACATTTCATTTTTTTTAATTCTAAAATTGAATTGTGTTCCTATTCTAAATAAACTATTCTTTAAATCGATTTTTTGTTCAAAATTCAAACTCTGAGCCTAGTAGGGGCTCTGGTACCATACTATGGAATAACTGCAGTATGAGCTCCTTTTGGTGTAAAATATCAATATCTCGTAAACTGCTGCGTAAATTAGAAAATGCTGTACCTTTTTGAAAACTACAATAAATTTACTATCTTTTTATGTTGTGTGCCATGTTAGTTTACAATACTTTTTTTAAATGAAACTCGATCAAAACCGTTGGCTAAATTTAATAAATTGCTATAATTCGTTTTTTTTTATTATTTTTACCGACAAAGCATCATGATATGTAATAAATTGAAATTACATTCGATAGGATATGTTTTTAGTGACATCCTGCAAAAAACAGATTTAAAAAATACCTAAATTTGCAGTGGTGGCAATCGACATACTGACGCAGGGCCTCAAAAGTCACGAGTTTTTTTAAAATGCAAATATCTCGAAAACCATGAACTTTTTATTAAGGTCAAATTAACTTAATATGGTTGCTTATGAGCTGTTCTATCACCCCTCTTCATTTTGGCGTTGGTTTTAGGGACACCCTGTATATTTGTGTTCTAATAATTTGTTGATTTAAAAGGTTATAAAACTGATTTCATAGTTCGTTAAATATTGTGGCATTATTGCTTTATCAATATCATGCCGATGTTATTTTTTTAAACCCAAGGTTATTTTGAAACTTACCAACTAATTTAATACATACTGAATAGTAGTTTACTCAATTAAATCACTAATAAAGGACTTGAAATACGCTAAAAATATTCCAATAAAAATATATCAAACAACTTTCTCGGTAATTTCCACCCGTAAATTCCGGTAACTTTACGAGAAAGTTGGTAAAGTATGGAAAAGTATGTGATCCTTTTATCTAATAATTGTGAAAACTTTACTGCAGTTTATTATGGTCATTTGAAATAGCTTTGTACACATTAAAGAAAAAAATAAATAAAATATAAACTACTTTCTCGATAATTACCGCTACGGGGAACGTTACGGAGAACTTTACCAGAACTTTCTCTCTGTTACCGTAATTTACGGTAACGGCACATCACTAAGTGCAGCACTAACTGATTAAGTTACCGTTATAGTTAGATTAACGTTAAATTTACTTAATCACTAATCAGTTAACAAGAATAGACGAGAATCGAACTATAAATACTTAGTCTAAACTATCCATACTTTAGGTAATATTATAAATGCGAAATTGTGTCTGTCTGTCTGTTACCTCTTCACGCTAAAACCGCTGAACCTCGAGAGATGAAATTTGGTATGGAGATAGTTTGAGACCCGGAAAAGGACATAGGATACTTTTCATCCCGAATAAATTTAGTGTTCCCGTGGGATGAGCGGGTAACACCGCGGGGCACGGCTAGTAGTCTATATTCCGCCGTTGTCGCGAAAGTTTCCCGGTTTGTACATAGCGAGTACAATGAGCTTCAGAATTGCATGGTCACAGTACATTTTTATTTGAACTTGAAAAATATTTTAAAAAACCAAATTGAGATTGTTTCCGAGAATTATCGGGTTTATATGTATAATTACATATTATACATATATATTCGATCGTATAGTATTGAAACGGCCTATTCAAATTTTCGGTGTTCCCGGCTTCTAGTTGAAAGTTTGGCGTAATATTATCAAATAATCGTGAACAAATCATTGAACTGAGTAAACCTAAACACCAAACAATTTACATTCATAATTGCATAATAAGTACCATTCCATAAATACTAGTCTAGTGATGTAATTAACAGCAAATCGCACACATTTGTGAATCTATACAATTGCCTTTGCTACTGTAGCAATCAGAAATGTACGCTTTCTACAACATTTACCTCGTTCTTGTCTTTTTAACTGTTCACTCGCTCTTTTTAATCACTCTTATGGAAACTTTCTAAGGTTGAAAATTACGTAGACGGAATTTATATTGACCACAGCACGATTTACAATAAAAGAAAATGTGTAATGTCTTTTTTTAAGATTGTGTAAGATGGAATGCCAACTGATGATCTACGACACAATGCGACTTGATGATCTTGATCTAAAGTTCTTCTATGAATACTGTATTGTTGTTAGTTGTTACGGGGGAAATGGAAGACTAGAGAAAAATATAAAATAATATATATGTATAAGATAGAGAAAAAAAGTGGGGTTGACTTAAAAAATATCCTATAACCATCTCGTGTACTAAAAAGTCCCGTAATCGCTCCAGCCGTTTAGGCGTGATGATTGTACTGATAAATAATAGTATTAGAAGGACAGTAGTCTGGTAAAAAGTATCCTATAACCATCTTTGAGTGTTCAGCTATCCCTGTACCAAAATTGGTTAAAATTTGTCAAGCCGTTTCGGCGTGATGCCAACTTCACAATAATCGTATAAAGTCCCACAAAACCAAATAATGAATCGACATGTGGGAATCAATCTAATCATGATTCAAGATAGATACATTTATCCTATCACATATCACAAATATCCAATACTACATGAATCAACTCTAAGCACCGTACTTCCTTTGTACGATTTCGCGTAAAAAGATTATTGATAAAATCTACGATTACGCGAGTGGGAAGTTGAGAAACATTAGTTTGCGTATTGTTCGATGATTACATGGTTTCTATTTGATCAGATGTGTTCTGGAGTTTTCTTGTATGCGTGATTGACATGTGACTATAGTAGTTTTTATTAACCCTTGACTAAAAAGAGCTGTGTTATAAGTTAAACATGAGTCTGTCTATGGCAACGTTCTTCTAAAGAAATGAACGTAATTCTAAAGAATTTATTTAGCTTTTTTAGAAGATCTGTTCAGCATTCTTGAAGACTTCTTTAAGTAGTAGTACCTCCATACTTGAAGACTTCTTTAAGTAGTAGTACCTCCATACTTGAAGACTTCTTTAACTAGTAGTACCTCCATACTTGAAGACTTCTTTAACTAGTAGTACCTCCATACTTGAAGACTTCTTTAACTAGTAGTACCTCTAGCATAACTGTGACATGCGACTTTCTCGTGCGACATGTACTACCTATCACTTTCCTTTCAAAGCCGTGTGAGTGAGACAGGTTATACTGAGTCGCGCGACAAGCGAAGTCGCGGCGAGACATGCTAGCTCTGCAGTTTCGTTATGATGCTACTTACGCGTCAGTAGCACAAAAAGTCCCGTGTGATAAAATAATGCAGCATGCGTAGTCGGTTCCAGGTGACTGTCTTATTTTTGTAGTAATAATTAATAACTTACTTAGGAGCAGTGAGTAATTGACTACAAATTAAATTAATATACGAATTGTGGTTTGTATAATGTTAGTCACAATGACAATATTAAATCTTCTTTAACATGTTGGCTGCCATGGGCATCATCAACGCCATCAACGGGATCAAAAGCTCATTTTTAACCGTCTTCAAATAGTAGGTTCTTAGTTTGACCTTTATGAATGTATATATATGTTAGTCCGCAATTATCTCGCGTTTGGCTGAACCGATTTTGATGCGGTTTTCAGAAAGTATTTGTTACACTTAGTTGTTTTTTTTTACCGTCTTCAAAAAAAGGAGGTTCTCAGTTTGACCAATATGTATGTTTGTCCGATTATAAAGTCGTTCATGTATTATGCTGAGCTGATGATTGAAGGTGTAACTCCTTTACGGTTATGATTACTATTTGTTTCGAGCTAACATTTTGAGTATTTTTGTTTGATTAAGTAGTTTACGTGAGGTTTTCACCAACTTCAAAAGGTGATCCAAATGTAACTTGTACTTGAAGGGATTATTTTTGGCTTTTCAGTTTATTTTGAAGTTGGTTTCTTTTTTTGTTATTCAGATTCAGCCAATGGCCAATGCTGTGACACGGAGTGATTACATACTCTTTGGCTGTGACCATCACCAATGGGATCACTAATTTGGTATAGGGCGTGGAAACAACACCTTAAGACTTGGATGCAGTACGGTGGGCAGCCAATGTGTTCAGAAAAGCATTTAAAAATTTGTTATAGAGTTATATTTATTAATCGCATTATTGTTATGCCATAAGAATGAGAAGCACACAAACAGTCCATCAAAATATTAGGCCTGTCATGTTTATTTCATGTCAGTTCTTTCGTCTTTTGCATGAAATTTATTATGTCAAAGTAAGGTAGGTGCTGGACACTTTTGCTAAAGATTGCACCTTCAATAGTAATTCATACATAATCACGTTGTCTTCTGATACTTGACACTCATATCCTTTTGCGCTAGATCTTTCGATCTCTAAATAATGTGATATAATCTATTTTAATACTTTTATTTTTATCTGTTTTAATATCAATTTGTCTAAAATACCTTATAAGAGCACTAACTCATCGGAAAAAATTGTTGCAATTAGGACGTAAGTCCACAACTCTATGTGGTTTAAACTTCATTAGCAAAAAATATTAAATTAGTATGAGTGTGAACTAATGTACCAATATGAGTCATTTGTTTTGACAGTCAGATAGTGCAGTTGGCCTGATAACCTATTGCTATTGAAATTTGATATAGGTAAAAAACATAAGGAATGATGTGTATGAGTGTAGTCTCTTGTACAGTGGCGGATTAAGGGTTGAGAGCGCCCTAGGCAAAAACGTCATCGGCGCCCCTTTGCGCTCCATTGCGGCCCTTTGCGGCCCTTTGCGCCCATTTGCGGCCTTGCGCCCCTAGGCACGTGCCTACTTTGCCTTAGGGATAATCCGCCACTGCTCTTGTATATTGTAGGTATTATGCCTATATATAGACAATTTGACTTTTCGTATTGAGAAAACAAGAAAGTGCCCATGATATTGTTTCATTCTTGTTTTGTTTTGAAAAAGATGGTTTTTATTTTTTTTTATACCATCTTTTAGAGTCAAACCATCCCTGTACTGTAATGGCTGAGAATTATGCCACAAAAATATTCAAAACTATATATATAAAAATATTGTGCATAATGCCTTTTATAAACATATGATGAACAATCATAAAAAGTATATTTCTTACTAAAATTTGCAGTCTTCTAGGTCATAATAACAATTATTTATTAATTTTCTTATTAAAGGCCATTAATTTAGACAAACTGCAAGTCATTTATCAAGTAGATAAAATTAGTAAATTGGGTCAGAGATTATATTTGATCAAGTTATATCTTTTATATCAGATAGTGCCCAAAAGATAAACTTATATAAACACAATAAAGTCAAGTAAATTTGCAGTTTTTATTTGACAAATTTGTGAACAGAATAAGAAATATAGTTTCATATTGTATAGTGTAAAATTACAATGAAAATTTTGTTACAGTGACCCTGAGCAGTGATCAAGTAAAATTAAGAAACAAGGATGTAGTGGACTGCATGCAGTTTCACTGCTGACCATACACTTTCACATTTATTGTAATTAGAGTGAGAGTCCGCATGTATTGTTATTCAAATAAAGCCAAAAAAACACCGCACGGAACTTTTTTTTAATTATTTATAGACCATGCCTGTTTATTCTAACAGATGTACACAATACGCGTAGTGTTGTGACTCACTCATTATAGGTGGTTAAGAATGTAAACATTACTTACGGTTCTGGACTGTACTGTGCGCCTCCGAAAAAGCCATGCCTATCGGGCTGGGTGGTCACGGAGGAGCATATAGAAGTGGTATCCGCGTGTTCGCTCCGGTCGCCTCCAGCACTTTTAACACTTTTCTGGAGCGACATATCGGAAACTGACCCAAATCTACTGCACTACCTAGCACCCAGTATCATCACGCACGCCGCGTACACCCGATTGCACCGACAGTCGAGTGGGCGGACGGATTAATTGCAAAACACGTAACTGTTTCTGGTGTTAACACCCGCTGACGAAACCACACCAAACACTCGTTTCACATTGACAATACGATAGAGAAAGAACTGGAATTACGTTGACAGCGCGAATTGATTCGATGCACAACCATAACTGTGGTAAATATGGTAGCGATACGTGCTTACAATGAACACAAACCAATATTTTTCTTATCAAATTCAACAAAGTGTGGGTGGGCCAGAAATATGTGAGGACACAGATAAAACATAGCCTGTGCCTGTAGTGTAGTGTAGCATACGTCACATTTGGTAGTGTTGTAGCAATGTTAATAACGTTGAATCTGTTGTTAACGTAGTTATAACGGTTAATATTCTGTTAGATTATCGTTTTTAAATGGCAAAAGTGATTAAAAATTAAAAAAATGTTGCCAACCTACAAAAGTTAATTATGTAGGTGATAAATTATTTAATTTAAAATAAATTTGCCTATACCTTCTGCTTCTAAACTAAACTGTAATGCAATTATAGATGGCACAAGTTTGTTTAATAAAAATACCAAAATTTTAATATCAGCTTTGTAATTGGCCTACCTCAACGTTAAATTTGTGACAATGTCAAACTAAAGAGGTTATGTGATATTATTTACCTGTAGAAAATAATATTTTAAATTTTAAATTTATTAGTATATGAGACGGCCGCTGAATTAATACATTGAGTAAAATGAATTCTATAAGAAAGCTTTGCGTTCTACCTCCTTTTGTACGAAATGCGTCATCTGCACCAGCGGAATTCGTAAATAGGAATCCTAGAAACCTGGAGAGGATTCGGATTGCTCGTAAACCTGATGGTTATCATTTAGATAACCCTGGCAGAAAGTTTTGGCACAAGTAAGCATAAATGAAATGTTCTTTAGTATCTTTCTTTAATATCTTAGCTTTCTTTAATATTTCAGCTTGTGCTTCGTTAAAAAATTTGATCCCTTTTTTGATATTTACAAATTTTATTTACAGATTAATTCTGACATCAAGTAACCGGGCAGTTACAGCACAATTGGTGCATTATATTAACGGCCCCGTCGTTGAAGTGAAATCTTCAGAATGGGCACTCCAAAAGCAACTCTACAGCACCAAAGACACCTGTGCATACATCAGTGTTGGTCAAGTCTTTGCTCAGCGGTGCCTAGAGGCAGGCATTTCTGAAATGTACTGCGATATCAAACCCACCAAAGGAGGAAAGGTCGCAACACTTATCAGAGAGGTTCAAAACGGTGGTATAAAGTTGAAGGAGCCAGAAGTCTACAAAAATCCTCATCCTTGGGATAAACACAGACCAGAAAAACCATGGAGTGTTACTGAAGAGTAGTTTGTAAAGTACTTTAGTGTAGAAATAAATATATTAGGCATTTTTAATTTTTTTCATTTTTTAGATCTCCATATCAATCCATTCCAATTTTTAACACATTAATCTCTGGCAGTGTTCCACTCTGTGCTTACATTAACACTTTCGACACCAACAACCCGGAGGCCGGGCACTCGTAAACTTTGTTCAGATGCCGGCCTACCCGGTAGCCGGGGTTGATGCTATAAAAGTTGCCTTGGCCGGTTTCTGGGATATGTCCTTAGTTTTTTGTCTGGTTGCAAAAGTGTTAACTAACTGCTTTGATGCAGCAACCCAAAATGAGTTTTGGCCTCCTACACTAGAGCACGCCATCTTGCCCGATCCTGCCCCACTTCGTGCCAGCTATCGCTAACTCCCAGCTCACGCAGATCTGCCTCCACCATATCTTTCCAGCGTTTCCACCCTAAGGGTCTGCGTCCAGGCTGTGAGGCCTTGTGCTTACATTATGCTACTGAAATTGAATTAGTGCCATGGCATAGGAGTACATATTACCTAAACACATATGGTGTATCACCAGCATAGGATTTCAAATTCTGTAGACATCTATTGCTGTGTCACTGCCATAGGAGAGTTCTTTGAACACATTGTTGTCACTAGAGATGTATGTGTTAAGTAGAGCCTGATCAGAAAAACCCTGACAGCCTGTCATATGAGACTGGCAATCCATGAAGTTCTAAAAAGTAGCTAAAAACTGGTGGGTTTGAAGCTGAGAATATTTTCTATCTATTTTAGGATTTGTCTGATTCAGGTGAGGCATGGCCATAGCTTAGGCATTGGTTACAATCTATCAAGTAGAAATTATTGAGAACACAATTTAGCTTTTTCTCAACTTTGGAGATCACTTTATAACAATAAGGTAGCCTGTTGTTTACTTTTGCCCTTTATCCTAGTTTAATAATTCCACTTTTAACACTTTCATCACCTGAAAAAAAAAATTAATAACCTCTGAATTTGACAGTCTACCAGGTGAGTCCAGTAGACAGGTGGCATCTGAGCAAATGTCTGCTAAATGGGTTGTTGGTTGTGAAAGTGACTGCTACATGTGCTTTTCAATACAAGCAAACCTCTAAGACAACATAGTTTTATGTTAGTACCAGCAGCACAACTAAAATGTTAGCTGTTGACCACCGAGCGAAGTGCCTGCCCCTGCATTGCTAAAATTTCTTTCATATGTATATTCATACATATATGTTTGGTTTGGATGTCCGGATTTCCCGCTGTTCTTGCGTAGACCGTATTTCTCAACTAGTTATTTCGATAAGTATAGAGAATTGCTTCATCGATTCAGTTTTTCGTTTTCTTCCAAAATAATATATTTCAGTAATTTTGAAACAAACTTGAGGAGACGTCTACAGCTCACAGAGCAACTAGTTTAATGTGGTGGACTGACAACCATACTATTACAGTACAGTAATGAAAATTATTAGTATTGAAATTTGATCGTAGTCTAGGACCTAGACATTTTGTTGTTTCTGGTAAAACAATTTTGTGACAAGCCTGGATGTATAAAATTATAGAATGGTAAAACTAGTTTAAGAACATAAGAACCAAGAAACAAATGCTAATTGTAAGTGGTTTACACATTTATTTTAGTCACTAAGAAGTTATCTTAAATTTACAATTATATAGGCTTAATCTTAAAATGCAGTCCAATGAGTGAAAACACAAGGCATTTCAGATCTTGCACTAGGTAATAGAATCCGCGGAGTCCTTCTGGATCGCGGGACTGGTTGACATCCAACAAAGATCCCGTCTTCGATGTGGTAAACGAAATATGCTCTTCTCCGATCACAATCTCCAACTCCTGCCTGCCCACACGGTCCGGTTGCGGCCACAGACGATCATCTTCGTGCATAATTTCCGAGTCCACAATTATCCTCTTCAGTTCCTCCATGACGCAGGGATGTAAGTATGCTTCTTTTCGGATCATCGTATCGTTCTTGTAATTAGAATTGTTGGCATAACGGAGTTTGCCATCGGGCCGGAACTCGAACTCGAGGAATTCATGACCGAATTTCCCTCTATGGCCAACGTAATAGCGTATGTAAAAGTCTGTGGACATTTTCGCGAGAACTTAAAGATCACTAAGGAAATGCACAACAAGTAATAAACTTTCTTTACTTAATAATATAAATAAACAAGGGTTATGTTCGCGTTGTGAAAGCGAACGGGCGTCAGGGGCGTCAGCGTATCGACATCGACATCCGAATCCGAAACTATCTATGCACAGATAAAAAACACGCTACGCTAGCGCTAGCATTCTCACGGCCAGTGAAGCATGACCAAATCAAATGAAATCTGTTATGTTTAATATCTTTAACATTTATAAGATACTATACTGAAAATATTGTTAGATGTGGTTAACTTATAAATTTTGAAATAACTAATAGCTTTGCTTGAACTATTTTGGGTTTTCCCATAATGTAATTGTTTTGTTGCGGAAAACGAAACGCAATCAGGTTTACATACTATTAATTTATTGTTGTTCTTTATAAACATAAAAACATATTTTTGTGATAGAAAAAATTAAAATATGGTTTCAATTAAGTTTCATATTCATAGATATATTTGACAATGCAATGTTACACCATTGTTTTCAAAGATTAAGTAGACACTACAGGAAAAATGGCGGAAACAATCATGGCGCCTTTATTTTGAAAGACAACTCTGAAAACTATAGCTGTCTCTTTCAAACTTACGGCAAACTCCTTTGCCAGTGGGTCCGCTTGTGATCAATATGTCCACGTGACCTCTCGTTAGTCAGTCGAGACTCGCGTAGCGTAGCATAATTGCAAATGCAAAATGTCTGAAGGAACGCTTGTGTTAAAATGAAATCATAATATTTTGTTATCAGTTTGTAGTGTTCTAGTGTAAAATGCCTGCGTCAATTGGTGTTAATTTACGTGTGACGGGCCATTGTAGCCAAGGCGGGAGAAAGTATATGGAGGATTTGTTTTCCGTTGCGTATCAACAAACCGAGGACGAGAGAGATTTGGAGTATGCTTTCTTCGGTATTTACGATGGGCACGGCGGGAGCGAAGCTGCAGCGTTCGCGAAGGAGCATTTGATGGATTCTATAGTGAAGCAGCGTCAGTTCTGGTCGGATAACGATGAGGACGTGCTGAAAGCTATCAGGAATGGTTACATGTTGACCCACTTGAACATGTGGAAAGAGCTAGGTAAACGTCCAAGCGCGAGGTTATTCTCGGGCTATTTTAGTGTTTTTGTACCGCACCATTGCGCAAGTAGTGATTCCCATGAGAATCCTAAGTGATTGTAAAGAATTGTCTGCGTGACCTTGCGAAGGCGGGAGTTTTTGTCTTGAGTGGTTTGACATTGGGTCGACAAAAGATATTAAAATGGTCGTTAGGCCGTGTTTTTGTTTGTAGGAGTCTGTTAGATAACGTATACCGTGCAAACAAGTATTCACAGATTTTTGGAAGTTGTTTCCTGCTTATGTAAGTGGGATTACCAAAGTGAAAGCTGTCATGCGAGTTTGTTTTTATATTGGTCCAAGCCCCCATTACCAAAATTGATACCCAATTTTGTGAAAGTTGCAAGTCTTGAACATTTAGTACTTATAAGTAACCTAGTTTTTTCAATATTGTTGTAAAAACCATGTCAGCAATTCTTAATACATTTCATTTTGTTTACAGAAAAATGGCCAAAAACTGTAACTGGATTACCAAGCACAGCAGGTACTACAGCCAGTGTAGCTTTTATAAGACGAGGAAAAATTTACATTGGCCATGTCGGCGACTCTGCAATAGTTCTTGGTTACCAAAAAGAAGGTTTGTTTATCACATATTTTTACCATGATCATATTAAGAACATTCTTGAAGTTGAAGCCTGACTGAGTAACATGTTGTTTAGTAGAGTACTAATATTCCTTAATTTCTATGATAAACATTGTTCTTTATGTTATAAACTTAAATCAATCTCCATTTTATGGGTCTATGGTAGTCGGTTTACTGACTTTATGACCTAAAAATGTAATATGAGAATGACAGATGATTTTTTTATCTCTGGCGCAATAAACAGCGATGATAGACTGGCTGACGTGTTAAATCAAGGGAGGAAGAGGTTCAAGATTGTTGTATAAAAAGTCTTTTTCATATGAAGTACAAGCCATATAATTTTCTGATATGTGTTTCAGGGAGCGAGGAATGGGCAGCAAAGCCTCTAACATCAGACCACAAACCTGAATCCACTGCCGAAATGGAGCGCATTCAAAAATGTGGGGGGAAAGTGGTCTCAAAGGCTGGAGTTCCCCGAGTTGTGTGGAACCGACCTCGGCAGGGTCACAAAGGTCCAATCAAGAAGAACACACCAATGGATGAGATCCCGTTCTTGGCTGTCGCCAGGTCCTTGGGTGACCTGTGGAGCTATAATACACAGAATGATGAGTTTATAGTCAGTCCGGACCCAGATGTGGGTGTTCTGTCTATAGATCCTAGTAAATTTAGGTAAGCATACCAGACTTTAAGTATAATAAATCCTGGAAAAATTGGTAAACTCATCTGTTTTCCATTTAATTTGTATACCATGTATAGTCTGTATGTATATTTCAAGAGATAAACACAAAATCCACTCCCAATCTAACTATGTGGTTGACTGTGTAAAAGCTGTCTTAAAAACTGAAACTATTATGGTTGTAATTTGCTTCTACATGGTATTTGTTATCTATACAGTGAAAATTTATTGTATAATTGAAACCACTAAACACACGTTCAAAAATACACGGAATCAAATTTCTGTCATCAAATACCGTATTCTATCTATACCGTTTATGTGGTAAGTATTTCACTTACAATGAGGACATTTATGTACCTGATCCATTTATAGCTCTGGAAGCATAGGTCCTATTTTCCTGTCATATAAATTGACCAGAATTCCTTATATTCTATAATTCCTATTATTATTGTATTACGTAATAACTGGTCAGGTTATCTATAAAAATGCAAAACCCTGTTTATAGTATTCATGTATGCAAAACAACTAAGCATAAATTTAAAACTTTTATCCAAAATTTACATTCTGACACCTGATGTCAAGAAATAGGATTTCCCACTGTTTCACCATTTTCTTGATCCTCTGGAGAGTGTGCATTTTGAGATATATAAATGTGTCACTGTTAACTATGTCACTCCAACCTCTAACTATTCTTCACTCATACTTCCCAGTCAACCCATATATTTGTTAAAACGAGACAGAGATGTTAGTGACAATCGCTTTAATGTGAGTGTTATAGGTTTGTCAAGAACATCCAACACATTGTAAATTACATGTGTAGATTGTGTAGATACATAGATTGATCTTACTCATAATAATCGGACATAATCTACATGATAATTTTAAGGTCTTTTGAATGTCAAAATTATTTTACTCTTCAATTTATGCCCAAAAATCATGGTAGATGAAAAAGGGAACATCTGGGGCATTTCACATTATTATTATTCATATTCAGTGTTTTTAGCTTCTGCATAAAGTCCACCAAATTTAAAGCATATATTTTATTTATTATCATTAAAAAAAATTGAAAAAAAACTTACCATTTTCACGTATTTATTTATTTAGTCGTATGGCGTATTTACACATAAACATTTCAAAGAAACTTATGACTATAATATAATAAAATATCATGAGCAAAGCAAAACTGTATAATTTCCAGGTGCCTAATATTCGGAACGGATGGGCTCTGGAATATGATATCGCCTGAAGGGGCAGTGAGCCTGGTGCAGGCCACAGAGAAGCACAACGAGGCTGCATTGGTCGGTGGCTCTGCTAACCAGCCGAGGGACTGGCTCAACCCGTCCAAGAGTCTAGTAGACCATGCGCTGGAGAGGTAATATAATAATCCGTGATTATATTATTTACATTGCACTAAACCAGACAGACCTATAATGTTCTTGCAGAAGAGTAGCAGTGTCATAATGCCCGGTAGGTAAGTAGGCTAAACAAATATGTGCAGTTAATAGTGCAGTGGAGTGGAGAACATTTTTTCAAAAAAGTTGTGCATCTCTTAATAGTCTTACTATTACATGCCTGGTAACTGATACAAGTAATTTAATTCTCCTATCTATGATTCATGATTTAGTTTCAGATTAGATTTTTGATTTAAAAAAATGTAACTACATACTGTTATTTTTTATTTAGCTAACCAATATTTTATCGGAAAGTTCCGTTAAGCTTAGTGATGTCACAACAGGATTTTCTTATCATAAACCTTGCTTTGATGATATCACAGGCTTTTATATTCACAGGTAAATAACACTATCCTTATCATTTTAGGAAATGCTTAGTACCTACTATATAATCATAATCATCTATAGAATGTACATATCTATTTAGGTAGCATAATATATCATATATTATGAACAGTAAAATTAGCTTTGTAATTGCAATTTAAATTCGCTAAGAGTACTGCAGCACCCAAAAAAATATCATTTGGTTATAGGGATGCGTACCGAGAGGCCGTGCGAGGCGAGAAAAAAAAAATCTTCTTTTTATTTTTTTTAACCTTATGAGGAGTTTTTCACAAAATTCATCCATTCCCTCACCCCTGAGTTCTTCCAATTTACTCCCAATTAAGAATTGTTCAATTTAGCGTGTTTTATCTGTTTGTGTAAGAGGCTCGTCATAGTTGAATGTGTCCCCAGATGGTCGAACACGCGCATGCGCGCGGACAACACGTCGGTGGTGACGCTGATGCTGGACCCGCCCGGCCCGCCGCGCGCCACCGTGCTGCGCTCGCGCTCGCAGCCCGCGCCGCAGCCCGCGCCGCAGCCTCTCAAGGACAAAGACAAGGACAGAGACAAGGAGCCGGACTCGCGGCCCGTGCCCCAGAACGGGCTCACCATCATGACTCGGTACTCCGACGTTGATAACAAGCCCGCGGTGTCGCCCGACACTCCTGAGAGGTTAGTGTTGAGTGCATTTTACCTCGTCGCCAAAATATATCGCTCCGTCACCCGACCCGCGCCCGTCAAGCGCCCCAAAACGGGCTTATTATCATGACTAGGTACTGCGATGTCGATAGTAACAAGCCCGTGGTCTCGCTTGATACTTCAGCAGGGCTAGCATATCTTGCCACGAGTACGCTTGTCGCGCAACTTAGCGTCACCTTTCTTGCTCGCACGGTATTGAATGAAAAGTGACAACTAGTATTTGTCGTAATGTCAGAATTACACTAGACGTGCAGAAAGCCTGGTATTGACTTTAGTTTTGTGAGTTAACTTTTGTAAATTTTACTTCGTCGCCAAAGTATTTCGCTCTTGAGCTCAGTTGGCATTGCAGCTCGTGGCACCTGCCTCAATAGGCTTAAGGGCTAACCTTTTATAAGCCAATATAGGTACATCATCGATCATCGTTAATATGAGCTCGGTATAATGAAGACATTTGACTTAATTTCGTCGTCAAGATTTCTTTTGATGCCTTAGGTTGTTATCTTTTTATTGTGACTATGAAAACTGTTTTTTGCAGCCGAACACCACTGCCGCCTTGCGCAACGCTCGACGGCCGGTTCTCGGTCGGCGACGAGCCGCGCGAGAAGCGCGACGCGGACGACTCGCTCGCCAGCTACGGCAACCCCGCCGAGTCCTACTTCATGGCGCGGCTGCTGCAGCGCTCGCGGCTCGTGAACACGCTGTCCGCGCTCACGAGCGAGCTCGCCGGGCGGCGGGCCGAGGCCGAGCCCGCCACGGCCGTCCCGGAGCCCGAGCTCGAGAAGACGCTGCCGCCCGACGTGTCCGCGGAGCCCGAGCCCGACCCGCCCGCCGGCGAGCCGCGCGCCGAGCCCGGCGACGTCGACATACAGATCAACGAGGTGTCCTCCAGCTCGCCCACCGACGGGCCACAGCGGCCGCGCGGCCGCAAGCCCAAGGCGGACGCCAAGCGCGAGGCGCCGCCGCCGCCCAACGACCGCGTGCTGCGCTCGCACGACGCCGACGTCGCGCCGCAGCGCCCGCACACGCGCCAGGGCGCCACCAGGGCGCGGCCGGTCGCCGCCGGCCCGTCCCCGCCCGCCGACCGCGTCGTCATCCTGTCGCGGCGCGCGCCGCCCGCGCCGCCGCGCAAGCCGGCCGCGGAGCCCGAGCCCCGCGCCACGCGCTCGGCCGCGCCGCCGACGCCGCTCGCCGCCAAGATCACGCGCGGCATCGGGCTCGTGGCGCGCGAGCTGCGCACGGCGGCGGCGGGAAACTCGGCGCGCGCCCCGGGCCCGGCGCGGCGGGCGCCGGCGGCGCGCCGCCCCGGCCCCAGCCCGCCGCAGCCGCCGCAGCAGGCGCAGGCCCGGCCGCCGCCGCCGCGCGGCAGCTGCAAGGAGAACCGCGCCCGGCGCCGCGGCGCCGCGTCCGCCGAGCGCCGCTCGCCGCGCACAAGCGATAGCCGCGCCGAGCCCGCCGTGCACTCGAGCTGCGGCCCGCCCGAGCCGCGCGTGCGGGCGCTGCGCTCGCGCAACGACGCGGCCGAGCCGCTGCGGGAGGCGCCGGGCAAGCGGCGCGCGGCCGAGGACGCGGCGCCGGAGCCGGCGCAGAAGGCGGCCCGCCTGGAGACGGGCCGGACGTCGCGGCTGGCGGGCGGCGAGCGCGCGGCGCGGGCGCTCGACAAGCGCGCCTCGGGTCCCTGGGCGCCGGCGCTCGCCTTAAGAAACCGCCTGCGCAAGAGACTCGCCAAGTAGCGCCTAGTGTAGTGTAGTGTTACGGTTACCTGTGCGTGCGGGGATAACGGTGCCTTCTAGTACTGCCAAAGTACTCTTTGACTTTTTCATATGTTTATCGCGCCGCGGACCGCGGCTCCAAAGATGACCGTCGTCTCCGGTCGGCCTTCCGTTGTTGATGTTAGTCGCGGTGCGCGCTCCGGCCCGTGCGGGCGGCGCGCGCCGCGAACGATAGTACAAAGAGTATATTGAATATGTAAAACTTAAGTTCGACTCGTGGACCAGGCGGATTGAATTAGCCCCGATAGATATTTATTTTATGCATATTTACAGCCGATATCGTATTGCATTTATCTTTAAGCGGATGAAAATGAGATTTTCATCACCCGACGGTACGTCAGAGGCTACGGCGGCGTCGCCGTTGCGCGAGAGTCGGATATATTGTTACGCGATTATTTCCAGATGTCAGCGACGGAGGAAACCTTTCGTTATGATATATATTTACCCTTAATTATAATAGTGAAATTATGCATACTATACCAAGAGTGCTTTTCTCAAAATAATGTAGTAAAATTAATAAGAGTGCTATATATATATCTATATATTATTTATATATATACATAAAGTGTACAGAAAAGATGTACAGTGCAACAAAATTTTCGTATTGAATTATGGAAATGCAATGTTTAGTTTGGGACCTTAGTTATTGGAGATGTTATTCTTTTAGGAAAAGAATTGTTTTATATACTTCCTGACCTAGTTTTATTCTAGTGTTGAGAGTAGCTGGTTAACAGTAATTGACATCTTATTTTGTTATTAAATCCTTATTAACATAGACATATCCGTGTAACTTGTATTTGTCTTATTCCTTCCATGTTGTTAAATAGAATGCATGTATACTTTCAGTTAGAATTTAGACCAATGTAAAATTAAAATAGAATCGGCACAGTAAAGAGAAAAAAGTAGAAGCTTCTTGTCGTCGCCATGTTTAAAACATTTAATGTTTACATAGATTTTTGAACTGATGGAGCATATCTATATACACAAGATATTAATATTTTTACGGGCTTGTAAGTGCATTTACGTTGTTCATTCTATGAAAATAACCTACTTTTTTCTCTTCACTTGACGATCCAACCAACACCCATCTTGTACCGCTCATCTCCACTGATTATGTTATAAGTTATTGATAATTATGTGATTATAAACCATTGAAGTTTTCCAAAACCAAAACAGTTACGTTACGTTTGCGTGATCGCGAGTTTGTTGACTTATACGTTTATGATGAATATTTGTAACATTTGACTAACTTACATATAAATGGACTGAATGTTCTGTATTTTTTAATAATAAATTTTATTATGTAACAGGGTTGCCGAGACGCATCGATTTCAAACTGTATACTTACTGTCTTAAATGTTGTAAAATGACAATTAAAACACTGTATTTGCTGAATGGTTGAGAAGCTATAAAAACGTCCAGTTTTAATTATTTTGACACTTGGCAGGTCTCAAATTAACGTGGAAATATCTTAGACGTTTTGTAATTGCTTCGGGCATTTCTGAAAAAGTTTATACAATTATTTACTCTTTGATGCGCATTTCATCAACAAATATAACTTTAAATAACCTGTTAATCTATCCCAATTTCTTCATTCTAAAATTCCCATAGCTTTGATCGTCTTTTTTACTTCGCTATACGATACTGATACACTAGGCAAAACCAATTATTTTCCTTCTAATACTTAAACATTACAATACAACAATACTTTTTTGCACACCAATTAAAGTTTACAAAACAAAACAAATACAATTTTTAAATAACGGTAGACAACAGGCCGTTTTATCGCTAAGAAGCGAACTCTTCCAGACAACCTTTGGGTAGTGATATTGCATTACTGTATTTATTAGTAATTTTTTATTCACAATGAACTGTCACTCAAGTCTATGACTAATAAATATGTCTGCAACAAAGTGGCTAACATAGTCCAGTTTTTGTGTACAAACTTTTTTAGAAATGCTCACCTTAGCCTTTAGGTCTTATATGCGACAAGAAGAATTATTGTTTTGCCAAAAGCAATATCATAAGTGGACCAATATTTAATATGGATACATCTACAACTTTACTCGAATTCTTCCTTACTTGTCGTTATTTGCAAACCAGTAATTTGCGAATCCTGTGTCTGTCAACCCTAGCTGTGTGTAGGAGTACCTCAAAGGATGTATAATAAAATGTAATAAGAATTGTGCCTCAACGTTACCGACTTCACAAGAAAACATAGGTAAATGAAACTAGTGTTCTTGATAAATCAGATATGTATTTTTATTAAAATAAAGTAAAGATTATGCATTGTAAAATAGCTGTAAAAGAGGATTTAATATAATTTGTTAAGCTTAATGTCTAAAATGTTTTAGTAAAGTTAAAAGTTCGTCACTTCACCGTATCCGTAGCTTGCGTTTTTTTGTTAGTTACTTTTTTGCTTAATTGGATTGTGTTTTATTTGGTGGAGTGATGGAATGTTGAGTTTATGAATAGTGCTATATCAATTTTGTAATTGTGAACATTGGAGGGTAGATACGATGCCTTGAAGGATACCCGTTTGAGGATTTGGCAATGCTAATATTGAGAAGCTAAAACAAATTTTATAACTATACATATTAGTTAAAGGTAAAGGATTATTGTAGATTTTATTTTTTGATTTGAATAAAGTTTGTACGAAACAGATTGTGCATTTATTTAGATTTTTGTGACTTTATACAAGTCATGGATGCCCTCTTATTAGTCCGGTATAAGATATAACCTACTCAGGTTAAAACTTACTTACGTAACTGGTCAAGTCAAAGCATTGAGACTTGACTTGAGTACAAGTTATTCATACTTAACGAAGTTCTGAGTTCAAGATGTTTAACTTTCACGTTGTTTCTTTTAGTTTTATTTTTCCAATATCGTGATTCTGATTATAATCGATTCAAAGATCAATAACTTGGAAAAAGAAATTTATTGAACAAAATGGTAGAAAATGTCTTACATTCCTTATTTATCTAAACTAAATTAATGGATGACGTGATTAGTATTATGCATTATTTAATAGTAAACTTTACATGCAGAAACCTAAAAAGTCGAATACTAAACTCTACTTTTTAGGGTTCCGTACCCAAAGGGTAAAAACGGGACCCTATTACTGAGACCAGGCTGTATCTCAAGAACGGTGATAGCTAGACATTTGAAATTTTCACAGATGATGTATTTCTGTTGCCGCTATAGCAACAAATAGGTACTATTCATGATAAAACAATAATAATTAAGGGGGGGCACCCATACAAAAATAGGGCTTTTTGCATGATATTTCGTTCAACGGGCATTTTCTCATGAATCGTTATAGGTAGACAGTTGAAATTTTCACAGAATATATATTTTTGTTGCTTTAACAACAAATAATAAAAATAAAAAATAAGTTAAAAATTAAAGGAGGACCCCATACAAAAAACGTGTTTTTTGTTCAATATTTTTACGGAACCCTTCGTGCGCGAGTCCGACTCGCACTTGGCCGGTTTTTTAGGTTTATGCATGTACCATGAATACCTACAAAGATCAAAGCTTAAAGAAAAATTGAAAAAGGAGCTACCTGCATTTATGCATGTAGTTTTGGATTATTGTTTCACAAGTCAACTAGATGGCACCACTAGCACACCGAGCTGTTTTGGCGGGAGCACTGGCCGGTTGAGGCAGATTAGAGTCTACCATTGCCGTTGTGTGCAGAATGCAGATTGATTTAGACTCTAAATCTCTCCTTTTTTTTAATCCATTTAATGGATTTTATACTCAGTATATTATTGTTGGAGAAGATCGAAAATTAAATTATTAATGTTTATCTGAAGTTTTTAGATGGCTATATTACTCACCCAAGTCACACGTACCCAAAAGTATCAACCAATAATAGAATCTGCACTAGATATCCCAATGCGCGTAGCACTGATAAATTCTAACTAGGTAAGTTCTTCATACACCGCTGACAAGTAAGGTTTAAGGAGGAAAGTATGATTAAAACAGCGTATAAGTAACGTATATTACATTGATGCTATCGAATCATTCCGCTCTAGTAACGCAAAGCTGGCGCCAACAAGGGTACAGTTACTCATACGCAGGTAAGGCCAATGAATGCGGAAGAAACAGCCTCCCCTAGCATGAATGGGACCCTCCCCACACCGCCGGGCACTGCCACCCCGATACGACTCAGCTAGGTTATAGTTTAGAAGCGTTCGCATCAGACCGAACGTGCGCGCGATCGCAAAATCAAAATAATATCATTTATACAGGATTACAAACTTTACAGTGATTTCGAGTGGATACAGTGTTGTGCTTTGGACATTTCTGAGGGTTTAACGTGGTAATGCTAACGCGCGAATCGATGTTGCTTTATCGATCGCAGTGTGCACGATAATGCATTTTGCGGTTGTTTACGTCGCCGCTGCACTTTCTAGCTGTCTGTTTTGTTTGTTCTATTCGTGTCTGAGTTATGAATAGCAATTGTTTATAAACTGTATTACTTTTTGAAGAGATCGGCACGTCACATGTTGAAAAAAAAAAAGATGTTTACGGCAGGATAAAATACAAAAATATTGTTTCGGTTATCGCATTCCGGCGGCGAACTGACGAGTATTACCAGTTTTTATCATAAGTATTATTATGTTATTGTAAATTCGGCAATTGAGGGTCCGTGCGGTCGTTATAAATGCAAATTTTCGCCTGCTTGTTTCGGCTTATACTATACCTACCTAACTTACATATTGCCTCATAAGAATAACTACTTATTTGGGCGCCAATGATATTGATGTTCAAGTTCATTGACCGCTAAATGTGCATGAAATGAAATTATGTTATCAGCAAGAAATCGTTAGTTACATGGAAATAAAGCTCCTTGTAAGAACGGTAACTTGATGCGAAGCGCATAAGTATGAAGTCTTAGTAATTTTCCTTGGTATCGACTGCCATATAAATAAATTAAGATTATCAATAAACTCTGCACTTATTGGGTTCGCGGCCCACACATATATTATTTGTATAACTGATAACGATAATAGACCTCCGGACGAGAGGCATTTAAAATCATGTGTATTATGATATAGATTTATCGGTAAGCTAGCAGACGACCCGAATTAACAGGCATCGGTAACCAAAGCTTCCTTTTAAATTTTGTTTTTCATATTATGTCAAATGTATTGATAACTTCAACCAACTTTTAAAGTGAATAATACTTTTCCCGAGTTCTAGAAAGTAACATTTCATGCTTTCATTGCGTGTAGGTAGTCGAAATTAAGTTGAAAAAAAAATAACAGTTTTCTGCGTGAATTTTGTTAATTTCGAAGTAGTTTTCGCAACAAACATTACCTATCAATGAAAAATTCAAACTAGGTTTCTAATATATACCAATAAATCTCAATAGCCCTGTTCTAATTAGTAACATTAATAAAGAATATGTTAAGAAACATGTATGATCATAGACAAAAATGTCTAAAATGATCAGCATTTTTGAACGGATCAGGAACATTAAATAAATACATACAAGTCTGAGACAATGTTTCACAAATATACCTAGTAATCATAAACCAAGAGGGGCTTAAATACTATGTACCGCAAGCCGCGCGAGTACCCTACGGTGACAGCACTCACCAAACTGCCCGGCTCCGCCCTCCTCATTTTTTTGGACAAATTCGTCACTCTGCTTATGTCATCACGCCCCACAACCACGCGCTCTTTACAGAAACACCCCATAAAGTAATATTCTTATCGCGTACGTGACGATGCTTTTGTCCCGAAAATTGTGACAGTCTACCTACTACTATAAACAAACTTGCTGTGTTTACTTATGCAATCCCATCGTATACTTCGTAACTATCAGGCACTTGACAATATCAGCCGCCCTTAGGCAAGTCAGGTCACGGTCTAGATGCACTGACGCAAACTTGCACGGACTGATTATTGCACACAAAACAGTACTTGTACAGTTGTATGTAGATAACTACCAAGTATATAGTTATCTGTAGCGTAACGTGACGTGAAAGATAGTCAAAGTGGCCTTGTTGACTGTGTACTTTCCATGTTAAATTAGAGCTAGTGGCAAGACGTGCACTTAGAACCACCTGGCGTGCAACTGGCAAAAAGCGGCGCTTATGAGTAGGCTGCTTCAACTGGTATCGGTTCGAATCAGCTGAAAGCCGCCGCCCACGACCGCAACAAATTAAAGACTATTTATTCTGCGAGAACTACATACACCCTTAATGAAGGATAAAAGGAGTCCATTTTATCATCACACATCAAGACAGGTTTTCAGTACGCACCAGGCTGTATATTGCTCCGCCCTTTCCTTTGTCGGAGCAGTTCAGGCAAGATCGGCGCGCATACTCATTGGCCGGTCACGACTTCAATGGCCCGTATGAAAATCTCCACAAACTGGGCCCATAACCTTTCGATAATGTTTCGCTTATGGGTAAATCAAAATAATTAATTAAATTTTTATGTTTTTCCATTAAAACAATCTAAAAACTAAATATTGTTTTAAGCGGTTTACTCTCGTGAAATTGTCAGGAACAGCCCGACATACGTTTCTTTGACAAAGTTACCGCGTGACTGTACGGGTAGCAGGGAGTCCCTGATGAACAGCTCCATACAAGTTCGGAACAGGTTAGGCCTTTCCTGGCAATTTCACGTAAGTGTAAACCGCTCGATATAATATTTAAATATGTCTCACGAAAGTTTTAATAACAAGAATCTAAAGACTTACTCGTATTCCAACGACTAAATAATTTAGGCCCAGTGAAAGGCTGCTACATATGCATGACATTATGCCGTAATCAAATTATATTGGACTACTTGCCAAATGTCTTAGAAATGTTGGAAAGTTTAATTAAATTTCCGTGCATTATTTTTGTTACGGAGCGGTAGTGAGATGGTATACTCGAAAGAATACACTATTGTGGTGACCGTGCCAGTTTTTCGATCGAAATATTTATTTAAATTTCATTAGCACATATTGCACATGCATGTGCTTTAATAATGAAACTTTAGCAGTGTATCGCAAATAACCTCACGTGCAATTTTCATTCAGTTCAATTGAAAAAAAAAAATTGAATACCTACTAATAATGAAAGTTGAAGTAATTTAACTTTAGTGTACCTATTATAAAAAATCATCTAGGCTAAATCGTAAACTTTCGTGATTGCCCAGTGTGTAGTAAAATAGTGAAGTGTGTACGGCCCTTAAGTGCACTTTTATATAACAGATTGCATCATGGGATGTGTTGTCGGCGTCGTCACAAGCAAATCGGTAATATCCTGGTCATTTATTTATCTTACCATAATGCGTATTACATCAACAACATCAGTTAGAATTATATCTATACCCATTTTTTTTATTGTTGGGTTAATAAACTTTTTTTTTGATGCTCGTTGCTATAGCTAGTGATGTCCGGGATTCGTAAAATGCGAGCAAAATTCATTGAAGTGCCAGGGGCCGCCCGGGTAGGCATAGGTACGTAATTTCAATCGATTATGCTCGCATTTTACGATCCTTGGTAATGTCTCTCTTTAAAACTACGATATTCGGCGGTTATATGTTATGTTAAATTAATTACAAAAAAACTGTGCAATGATTATCACCTGACAATATAAATTATCAAAATAAATATAATTGCTAGGGTCATTATTCCGATATGAATTGATCTATAGCAATTTTTTTAAGTACATCCTAGTAACATTTCAATGTGATCATGAAATCACATAGGAGAGGAACAACATCAAATGTAATTAGAGCCACTCAAACTTCCATGTCATATATGTCATGTCATGGCTAACACCACAATGAATCGACAAAGTCAGTATACAGTATATAGAATTAAAAGTTAATTAATAATGGTGCGACACGGTCGTCGGGCGAATCAACTTGATTGACTTTGAAGACTATCTCCGGCGTTACCCAAAATGTCTTCGGAGTAACCAAGAAATCGGGCTTCTAAAATACATAAATTTTCTGTTTATTAGGTTTAGCAGTTGGGACATTGAACGTTTTAACGTGAAACATGTGACATTTTAGAACGGATTATAAAAGTTATGGACAGATTTGTGTCGCTCAAAATGTTGCTTCGCCAGCCAACTGTGCAAATTGCGCTGTATCGGCGTAATAGCAATCGTTTTATTTCCCCGACGTTACCTCAGTTTGCTCGATTTCTTTTGTTGACGCTCATTTTTCGTAGGGCGACAACACGATTTCTATTCTTTAAGAAGCGTGCACGAACTGTAATAGGTATAGGTGGCAGCAAATGCCAACTTCAAATAATGATAAGATGAAATATTTAGATTAGCGGCACCAGTGGGCAGTACCCACGTCGTGTAGGTACGTTCTCTATTCTTACCCATGGAGATAATCCCAATAGCGGGTTATACTCCCACACAAAGTCCGACTAATTAGTGAGGGCTAACCAGCCCTGAAACGGTTCAAGTCATGTCTTAAAAAAAAAATATCATTCCCATTTACTATAATGTTAAACTTTTGCTTGCGAATAGGCTAGTGGCGCCTCTAGCGGGTAAACTTGGACAAACTATGTCCAATCGAGTGAGCAAATACTAACAGTCAAATGTATGCAGATATAACAAACGCCAGTGTTGTGAGGATTCCTAATAGTGGGCACTATTTCTCTTGTTAAGGTCCCTGTCCACTGACACAGAGTCTTTGTGAAGTCCAAAATAAGTGCATTTCAATCTGAAGAATGTGATTTGTCCAGTTTACACAGCTCCGCTCAGCTCCAGTGGACAGGTAGCCTTAAAGTGACGTTTGACTTCTGTGAGAAAAGAAAAGCACCATATAAATATTTTATCAAACTAACATTAGGTATTCTGCTAATTAATTAAGTTAGGCAAACCGATCTCGAGGCTCAAAGGTCCTATAAATTGCAAATTCAAACCAGATATCTCGAATATTGTTATTAGTTTAGGTGATAGTTATAAGAGCATGAATATTTATTACGTAGTGTGGTCACCCTCTGATTAGAAATCATTGGCAGTTCAGTTGTTTTTGCTATGTAGAACGACTGGCTGTCTGTCAAACGATAGTTCTTTATTTTAAAATGAACACTTTAGTCATTTTCCTGTTATTTTAAACTGATTGTATCATCGATTTTAAATCGATGGATTGTAATTTGTATACGTATTCTGTGATGGAAAATGTGACCTGCCGTCTCTTCAAAATTTAAACAGAATTTAAAACAAAATAATTGTGTTTTAGATGAAAGTGTAAAATATACCAAAGAACTTTTGTGATATAACAGTGATATTAATGTTCAATACCGACTATCGACTTGGTGTGATATACAGTTACCATACAAACGGGCTGCGGAAAATTTATAATCATGGGTAAGTGTCATGTTACATAATTTGTAGTTAAGAAACTTCTGACTTCAACCCGAAGAAATCGTAGATATTTGCAACGAGAAAAAAATGTAATGGTTCAATTTCCACCCTGAGGATGCAAGAAGCAACTGGTTGAAAAATTCAATGGCTCTCGCCTCGCATCAGGTTCAGTGGTCCAATAGGTAGGATGCCCACGTGTTGACCCGGAAAGCTGTTGGAGACACAGGTTCAAACCCCGCCTGAACCAAAACATTTTTCATTTTTTCGCTTCAAAGTAAATAATTGATTACCTCCACGCGTTGGACACCACCTGAGAAAAAGGTCTTTATAGACAGAAAGAGAGATGGACAGCAAAATGATGGAACTTATAAGGGTTCCGCTTTTTTCAAATAGGAGGTAGGTACGGAACCCTAGAAGTCAACATGTCAAGTCATGTACTTTTCATTGATATTTATCTTTCACAGTGTCGGTCTAGTAGTAGCGTTAGGCGTAAGTTCATCTTGCTCTGTTAATTAGTACCGGCCGATTAGGTACAACTTGTCACCATTTGGCAGACTTATTTAATCAGAAGCTAGTCCAATGCTAATTATTAAAAGAGCTTGGTGAATCGCGAAATTGGGCATAAATATGGGTTCACTATTATGTTGCATTAAAATTGATACTTATATTTTCATTTTGCATAATAACCTTTCACAAAATCATCATTTCTCCGAATTTTATTTTGCATAATTTTTTTCTCATTGTGATGTCTCATATTTTTTTTTATCAGAACATTCATATGGCAGAATATGAATAAGCATAATATTTACATGTCCCATTAAGTTCTAACCTAACCTAACCCATTAAGTTCGGTTCTAACCTAACCTACTTTACTGGCAGCAGTTCGGTTCTGTTGTGGTCATAGTTCTAACCTTACCTAACCGATTTTACTGGTATCAGTTTAGTTAATAATCGCCTAATCTAACCTAAAACCTAAACTAGTTTCCTAGCACTCGTCTGTTCCGTAAACTATGTCTTTATGCCATAATAAATTCGGCGATATTAATGTTCTGCCATATAAAATTCGGTGATACTAATAGTGTTCTGCCATTTAAAATTATGCGAAATGAATAGTATGCCAACTGACAATTATGATACTAAATGATTATGATAAAGAATCATTCGGAGAAAAAAAAAATCGGTGATAGCTGTTATGCGAAATCAAATTCGGAGAATCGATATTATGCAAGATAAAGTGAACCCATAAATATGTTTCTACTTCTGAATATCTCTTTAGCAACATAAAAAAATCTTGTAAATTACCAAAAAGACCTCTGATAGGTGTCGCCATCTAGTGAACAACTTCAGTGATCGCGCTTATAATAGGCCAGTTGAGAAGTTCGAAACTATTCGAAAATCGAAAATTCATCCTCGACTTTTATGGAACTCTTTTAATGGAGCGCATGTGTTTTCTCCTTCATGTACCCTGCAAACGAAGCGTGTGATGAAGCATCTCGCGGGCCAGCATAGGAAGTATAGCAGTGATTAAATGACAGGGCACCGTTGTTTTTTTAGGGTTCCGTTCCGTAGTCAAGTAGGAACCCTTATAGTTTCGCGATGTCCGTCTGTCCGTCCGTCCGCGGCTTAGCTCCGTGATCATTAGTACTAGAAAGCTGAAATTTGATATGAGTCCTATGTGTATGTATCACGCCGACACAACGAAAAAAAAAACAGGTACCTCTAATACCTAAAGTGGGGGTGATTTTTTTTTGTCGTTTCAACCCTAGTGTGTGGGGCGGGAATAGAGGTCTGTTAAAAATAATAGGGGTCTCTAAACATTACTTTTTGATAAAATCAGTAGTTTTGTAAATATTCGCTCAAAAATAAAAAAAATAGTGCCCCCCCCCCTCTAACTTTTCAACCACGGGTCAAAAAAATATGAAAAAATTCATGAATATGAGGCCTTATAAGTACTTTCAATGAAAACTATATTGATCAAAATCGGCCCATCCGTTTTTGAGTTATCGCAAAATTTCATAATTTTCTTTAAAAAGACGTAAGTTGACTTCCAGAAGGTAATAAGTAATTACAGTTACTTTGGCGTTTACGACCTTTTTATAGAACTTGATATCTTTCTCGTAACTTAAACCTCGGGCTTAAAACCGCTGTTTTAAGCCCGTCTCTTGTGAAGGATGAGCAACTAACGGAACCCTACACTGAGCGTGGCCAGACATGCTCTTGTTTTAAGTTGCCATTGCAATTTGTGCTCTTCTTTTCGCTTATCATCAGGCGAAGTGGAGCCACCTTGTGCCAATATTAAAAAAAATAACTTTAACCAGGCGTGTCGATCCCAGGTCGAATTCGTTCAGGGACCTGAACGAATTCCAATATCCGCACGTCGAAAATATACCGAAGCGAGTACAGCAGAACTTGATTGCCTGTCACCAGCATTACTGGCTCAGCACCGATTCGACAAGGTCGGCTGACTCATGCTAGTGCTGGATGTCAACAAACCGCGGCCGTATTCTGATCCTCACATTAACTGACATTGTATTCAAAAATACGTGAAATTCTAGTAGGTCCTGAAAGGCAACTCGAAATTCGACCGTCGAATAGTGCCGTCCCTCTCGATCTTATGTTAAAGTATATTTAAGTGAGCGGGACAGCACTATACGACGGTCGAATTTCGAACATCGAAGTAGCCGTTCTGAAAACAGCGCTGACGAGTCACGTACCGGTCCTACCACGCGACTAAGTAACCGATTTATAGAGCCTCCATACAAATCGATTACGGCAGTCGCTCACGATTGTCATTTATACTCATGGTATAACGGTTTAGCGATATTGAATGCCTCTACAAATGATAATGACTTGGGCGTCGAGAGCGAACTACGAGCCGTTCGACTGAGCTGGAGCGAGGCCAAAGAAAGTAGCTGAAGATAAGAAGGCGTGGCGAGAGCTTATAAAGGCCTTCTGCACCTCCGGGGACTCTGGTGTGCCTTAGGATTAGGACAACAACAAGTTGCGTTTAACAAAGTCAGCTGGTGGTGCTCGCGATTACCACTATTGAAAATTTTCATTATTTGAGAAACTGGGAAAAACTATATCTCGGACTATGACAGGCATTGTAAGGTGGGAATCGCGCTTGTACTTAACGCTAACTATACTGTGAGATGACCTATTCGCGTATCACCCCCCTTGGTTTGGCACTGTGCTGAGTGGACTCCTTTTTCGCAGAATACTTGTAATTTCATGTTATAATATGTACTCCTAATTGCAGCGAAATCTTTCTTTCTTTCTATTGCGAGCTAGGTCTATGGAGCCAAGACTAGACGGTTAACTCTTTCTTTTGGCTTGATTTCGTACGAATCGTCTATATTTTAAAGAAATGAATGAGACACTAGCGCTACTTCTATAAAATCAGAAGCGGAACGTCAGAATACCGCAGCCGAAACGTCGCCTCCTCGCCGAATACCGCCGACCGGAAAGCCCACGTGTTGACCCGAATCGCCCGCGCACCTTTCGCGCCAAAGCCGATTGTTATGATCTTACCCTCGAATAGATAATGTCGCATGCGCCTACTACCCGGACTCTTTGAGTTTACATCAATACTAGCATAACTGTTAGGTACTGTTAAGGTAGAATTCGATTCTTAGCGACCACGATACATGAATGTGACCATCAGCGACCGCGATCCACTGTGTTTGGACCAAATTAAAAAAAAACGAGGTTCTCAGTTTGACCTGTATGTTTGTCCGCGATTATCTCGCGTTTGACTGAAGCGATTTTGATGCGGTTTTCAGAAAAGTTTTTTTTTTTTTTTATGTCATAGGGGGCAAATGAGCAAACGAATCGCCTGATGGAAAGCGATTACCGTCGCCCATAGACAACTGCAACACCAGAGGAGTCACAAGTGCGTTGCCGGCCTTTCAGGTGGGAATACGCTCTTTTCTCAGAGGAGGTTTTGGTATCTTACCGACTTCAAACTTCAAAAATGAGGTTCTCAGTTTGATCCGTCCGTATGTAATATGTTTGTACGCGATTATAAAGTTTTTCATGAACAATGGACAATCTTGAACAACTTTTTAATACGTTACCTACGTCTGATAGGCATCATCTTCCTATGCTGAGCTGATGATGGAAGGTATAAGTCCTTTACTTCCTATCTTCAGTTACTCGTTAGGCCTCACCAGCACGGCTAGCATAACTTTGACACGCGACTCTTTCTCGCGCGGGATATACTACATGTCTCTATCTGTACAGTACTATGAGATAGTGACGGATGATGCTATCTCGCGCGACATGAGTCGCGTGTCAAAGTTGCGCTAGACGTGCAGCTCAGTGCCTTGATCACACGTACCGAGCAAACGGGCGAGATAGTGCTTTTGGCCGAGTACTCGGTGCGTATAAACATAGCGCCGAGTGCTCGGCCGAGCGCTCGGCCGAACGAAGCGGCGAGACAGTAGCTCGGTTCCCGTTCTATCTACTAGGCCGAGTGTCCACCCTCCCGCTTCCCCGCACTGTCTCGCTCGCTCAGCGATTTTTTTACGATCCATCATGTCCGAAAGTCCCAATGGAACTGAACTGACTGTGCTAATTTCAAAACATGTGTAAACAGCTACTCACTTATATCACTGTCTCGGCCGAGAAACATTTTACTGTCTCGCCCGTTTGCTCGGTACGTGTGATCAAGGCACAACTCGCAGCTCGCTGTCCACGGTGCGCCGCCATATACGTTGTACAGGTCGTCCGGCGGCTTCCACTCAAAAGCGATGCTTGTATTATTCACTTCTTCTCTACGAATGGTGTGGCTTAAGATCCATCTCCAATTTCGTATATGTTACGTCAGTTACGCAATGTCCATATAATATGAGGTATAAAAAAAGCTTATTATGCGAAGGTTACCGCCTTTCCGTGCGATTTTTTTATTACTATCGGATATTACAACATAATTAACTATGTAGTTTAATCTAGATAACTACCAAAAGATACCGACTTACAGCGGCATGTTTTTTGACCTAATAATTAATTTAAATGTCGTTATTACCGGTGATTTGCGCCTAATTGAGGAAACATATCAATCAATCTGCTATCAATCAGACCTAATTTGAGATTGACGAGTTTATGATTGCGAAACTTAATCGCAATAAAAATGCCTTAACACGCTTATTCTGCATTGAATAGAATGCAATAAATTGAGCATACAAAATGTATTTTATTCATATCTGGGGGCACAGCAGTGCCCCCGCCAAGTCGAGCAAACGCGCTTGCCGGCACGCCGTAACATCCTTTTCTCGAAGCCATTCAGACCATTTTCAAACTCCCAGTATTTCATTATGGACAAAGCTAGAATCCTGAATTTTTAATGCCCCGGAGAACATGATATAACCTACGCATATTCCAAATTGCATTGAATTTGAACCAGTAGTTTAGAAATTATTGCCAGTCAAAGTTCCTTAATTTTGTCACTCACTGATTCACTTACATATAATCATACGAATTCGAACCCTATAAAAAAATACACGATTACAAAGTTAACTTTGCGGTTCATATAACCTTCGGTTTAGATACTTAAGACCTCAGGCACAGAATACTTATTACCTAATACATAAAGAATGGACACGCTCATCGCCGTACTGAATTGAGTTACCTAACCCCGCAGGGGCAGTGAGTTGGAATCATGACGGTAACGATGATGATGATGATGGTGGTAACTGGTGGCGGTGGTGGTGATGAGGGTGCTGGTGATGATGATGATGATGAAGCTGGGGACTGGTTTTGGTAAAGAGGGTGTTGGATTGTTCAGATGATGATGGTGACTGGTGGTGGCGATGGGCGTGTTGGTGATGATAATGATGATGGTGGTGGTGGTGACTGATTCTAATGAATGTGGTATTGGTGATGATGATGATTATGATGACGACGATGGTGGTGACTGTTGGTGATGATGATGATGGTGGAGTGGAGGTGACTGATGGTGATGATGGGGGTATTGGTGGTAATGAAGATTGTGCTGACTGGTGGTGGTGAGGGAGGTGTTGGTAATGATGATGATGATGATGATGGTGGTGATTGGTGATGATGATGATGGTGTTGTTGTAGATGATTATGATGATAATGATGATGACGATGACGATGGCGATGATGGTGATTAGGTATGATGATGGGGGTGTTGATTCGGATGGTGATGGTCATAGTGGTGATGGATGATAACGATTGTTATGACAATGCTTGTGGTGATGGTGATGACGATGGTTATAAAATCAACATCCTCTCCTTTAATGCGGGCACTAACACGGTCATGGTAATATGTTTTTAGTTATGTAATCCGGTGAAAATGTATGTCAAAGTTGTCATATCTTAGGCGAAGGGTCACTTTGATAGGTACTGAATAAATTAACCGACTTGGTTTTATATTGTATCTCACAACTTTTTGGAGTTTATTGGAGTTTACTCCTTAAGAATCGATTTTCATATATAAGCCCGGGGTATGAAAAATATGGGGTGTAAAATCGAACGTATCTGCCGTGCTAATTTAAAAAGTCGTATCTCAGTATACGATCGGGGTAAAAATACGACTTCGTAATTTAGCAGGTTATGCGTTAAGCGTTATAGACTAAGATCCCGATATAAAATAACCTTCACCGAGATGTTTATTTGATGAAATGTATTTTATATTTAATTTAATATGTCAATAATTATATTGCATATGGGTTGCCTAACAAATTTTAGTCCAGGGTATGTTTAATTAATAATAAAAAAAAAATTGTTTTAAACATTTCACCGGTTTGATTAATATTAGATAAATTCTATACCAATCGAAAGTAAGAAGCCCATAGAATATGCAAACGTTAGGTTGCCTATTCTTTTCCCGTCACAACTATTGGGTAGCCAGGTATAAACAGGTAAATCTATACCTACTAGCATTTTGCAAAGGTCTAATTGTTGAATTGAAATTAAATAAAAGTAAAGATTATTTAATTATGAATTTATCTAATAATAAAATCGGTGAAATGTAAAAAAAAAAATTTTTTAATTTTAAAAATAAACAAACTAAAATTTGTTAGGCAACCCATATGCAATATATTTATTGACATTTTAAACTAAATATATAATACATTTCATCAAATAAACATCTCTGTGAAGGTCATTTTATATCGGGAGCTTAGTCTATAACGCTTAACGCATAACCTGCTAAATTAAGAAGTCGTATTTATACCCCGATCGTATACTGAGATACGACTTTTTAAATTAGCACGGCAGATACGTTCCAAAAATATAAGTATTGCGAGGATTGACGTTTGGTTGTCAAAGGCGACGGTTGAAAATTTTATCAAATTTTATTTTATTTATAAGTTAATTCAGTTTTAGAGTCCTTTTCGCTGTTTTTGCGATGAGTGAGTCAAGTCGAGGTGTCGTGAGTGATACGTCACTTTTAGAATGTGGGCAGCGGGCTGCTCCGTCGTGGCTATCTGAAGTGGAGTTTGATAATAAGGCAGGGCCGAGTCAATCGGATATTGTATCGGACGCTGAGTCCATGTCGGATGTGCGGCATATAGCGGTGAAGCGTGCTTGTGGTCTGAGCGACGAAAGCTGTGGTTGTAGTGATAGTTTTATCACAATAGGCAGGAAACCTAAACGCTTGCGGGTTTTAGCAACCGCCAAAACGCAGCTGGAGCCGGACGGTGTGCCTGACAAGCTATTTGAAGTTTATATAGTGTCAAAAGAAGATTTACCGAAACAGATTGGTTTGGCAAAGTTGCTGCAATTTAAGGGTATAAAAGGATTTTTATCCGTCAAGTTTATGGGTCCACGTAAAGTTCGCATACAGTTTAACTCTAAGGATGATGCGGAGAAGCTTCTGGCTTCTCAGGAGTTTAACAATGAGACGAGACGTTATTATTGGTCTAATATGGCATGCTGCACTTATGGAATTATAAGGCAGGTTGAGTTGGAGGTTGAGGAAGACGAATTTTTATTTTCGCCTTTTGTACGATTTGTTTTCATTTGTGCAATAAAGATTAAATAAATAAATTTTTAAAGAATATTGAAGGGTCTGAAGACATTTAGTCAATATGTAGACTGAACCGTTTGGATCATGATGGGCGTTGGGTTAAGGCTGAAGCTATTCGTCTGTGTTTTAAGGGAACTTCCTTACCGCCATATGTTTATGCCTACGGTTGCCGATTTAAGGTAAATCAGTACACTTTCCCGGTTACCCAATGTTCAATATGTTGAAAGTTCGGTCATCTGAGCAGGTTTTTTCCTACTACTAAAGTTACTTGTCCGAAATGCGGCGGGGAGCATGCCAATTGCGAAACGACTATTTTTAGATGCATTAATTGTAAAGGCAGCCATATGGCCTTAGATAAGTCGTGCCCGGTTTTTGTGAAGGAGTAAGAAATTCGCAGGATTATGTCTGCTGAGGGATATATTGGTATATATAAACGGGCTTTTTGGTTGTATATGCAAAATAAGGAAAAAAAGGATACGGATGTTTGTAGTCAGGATGCGCCATCTGTTTTTGAGAATGACTTAAGTTTTGGAAAGTCATATAGAGATGCTGTTTTGTCGAAGCCGTTACAATCTAAAGAGTCTGAAGATTCTGTCTGTCAGGCTGAGGGCCAGCGATCAGTAAGTCAGTACAGATTAGAGAGCGAGCCACAACAAGAGGTTCGTAAGCCGCGGAAGCCAAAAAGAGTAACAGATGTGAAGAGGTCCGAGTGTCTATTGGTCAATCAGCCTACTATTGAGCAGCTGATATGGAAGATCAAAGACAAAATAAGGACAAGAAGAAGAGACGTATTACTTTTGAAAGGCTGGTTGAGAAGACGAAGGATATTTTGTTTTCTACCGAAAGTTGGGAGGAGAAGTTCAAAACGCTGTTTGGAATTGTTGTTAAGGGGATTTTGGATTTATTTAAGGATTTTTTTAAGGAAGGTGATTTTGTACGTTTGTTTTTGTCTAATGTAAATGGCTAGGTCTAATACCAGATCTTTCTTGAATCTAATGTTCAATTCAATATTGGCGGAACCCTTATCGCAATCGGCTAAATTTGTATACAGTTTTTTTTATGTAAATAGTGTATACAAATTTAGTTGTTTTCGTGTACATGTTATTTTTAAGTTTATTTATATCCAACAGGGTACATAATGTGATACTTAAACTATTTACTAATCATTATGTGCAATAAACGTATTGAGTATTGAGTATATATTTTATAATCGTTCTTAAGGCCAGGCGCGCACCACGATTTTAGTCGCGCGATAATTTTGTCGCATAAATGCAAGATACGGGTTTATATGAGAGTGCGCGCACCACGATTTTCATAAACCCATAAGTACGCTTATTTCTGCGACAAAATTAGCGCGCGACTAAAAAAAAATCGTGGTGCGCGCCTGGCCTGAAGAGTAAACTCCAGTCGTGCGTCGGAGCTGACACACACACTTTTTTTCGGTAAAAGATTGCGAGACTTGCAATTTTTTTACATGTAATGTTTTTGATGGGATTATATTGACTTGCTATCGTGAGGTACATTATAATTGACAACATTTCATATTTTTAAGACTATCATTTTATTACTTTTCTGAATTCTGCTTAAAAAGATGAAGTAATCTCTGTTTTTATTTATTTTCTGAGATGATTATTTATTTTATTATTTATTTATAAAAACATACTCATTTTAAAATGTGGCAACACCAAAACCAGAACTTAATGGAACGGTTACTGTAGTCGGTTTTCTTATTTAAAAAAACTCGGTATCCATCTGTCATCTGTCAACGTCAAATAAAAAAAAAATATTTTTTTTCGCTCTTTGGTTTAGACAACAACCCTATTCAGCCCGTACCTATTGTCTTAGATTGCAGTTATTTGATGTATTTTCTGATATTTCTTTAAATACAGAAGAATAAATGCAAAGATTTTTTTTAAGGTACACGACATAAAGCCCTGTCGATCTCTATATTAATTTCCACCTGTTATAAATATGAAATGTTGTCAATTAACGGGACTCTGCGACATATACTTATATTTTCGTACATTACCCCTCATATTAATTGGTTGTGGCTGGCGCGGAATTGAGTAAAGTGCTAAAACCGCGAAGTTGGCCGAGGTTGGGCAAACATGATAGTGTGGAGGACACTTCGCTGCGGAAACCCATATACTTCGGTCAACTTCACTAGGGTAAAATGAGTAAGCCTTTGAGAATCCACTTCTATGGACACTACGCATTTTAGTAAATAGTAATTGTGAATGTCTGCGTTGCAAGTTTGAATTATAATGCGTTATCCGTTTGGAAACCAAAATATCTCCAGTTTTCCTTTAGCCATTTGCAGTGCTGCCAGTGGCAGATTTTATTTTCCGATTGAACACGTCATCGCCTGGATCTCGTCTGGCAAGCGGCCAAGACACTATGCGGATAAGGGTTTCTATATGAACTTTGCGGCATAATATCATCGATTGAAGATTATCTCCCTTATTTTGTTCGCAACTTCGTTACTGAGAGCGACAATCGTAACTTCACTTTCTGAAATGTATCTAAATCCATCATTGTCTGAAACTTAACTAATCCCTAAGTCAAAATGTTGGAATCCGTCTAGCCGTTTTGCCTGCTTGACAATTTTTTTTTTGTTCAGGTCTATTTCCGATATAATCAAATAAAGTATAAAATATTTAATCTATCCACATTTTTACATTTTCCAAAATATTCCAACAGACTTATGATTTAAAAAAGCCATTTGAAAAGTTTCTCATTCTAAAAGAGCGTAGGCGACAAGTAGGTAATTGGTCACATCCAGTAAATCATATAGTCGACCACACTGACTGTATCAAATAAAAATAATATATTTGGGTTTTGTGATAATAAAGTAATTAAATTATTTAAACTGAACACCATTTGAAATGTTGTCAATTGTGACCTCAACACAAAGTAATGTAGGTACATGCGTATTGGTTTTGTTGGTACGGATATTGGTATTATACATATAGTTTTTAAGGGAAATATAATTTATTTACTAACTCGGCCAACAATCAAGATCCTTGCTCTTTGCTCGAAGCTTGCTTGGCGCCTATACCTAACAACAGATAAATTATAATGGCATATCTATATATATATTACGCGAGGCCGATTTTTGTACATCCCATCAGATCTACAGTTATGGTCCGATTTTGATAAATGATATGTCATTAGATTCGTCCCATGCTGGAGATGTGCATAAAACTCTTGGATTTTTAATTTTTTCCCGAAAAAGTACTGAAAAATGGATTTGAAAAAACTACTGTGCGCTAACCACGTGACATTGACCACGTGACCTGTGATCCCTATTTTGACTTAAGATGACCAAATAATAATAAGCATGATTTGCTCACAAACCTGTAGTAAGTTGTTCAGTATGATGAAATATTATTTTTGAGTCGGCAACATAATATCCGCAACACTTAAAACATGTACGAATATGCAAAAAAAATTTTACAGTTTGTTGACAATGAATGACAGTAATCATATTCTGACAACTTTTAATGTATTTTTTATTGGGGGCTATAATGTCAATGATCTAAATTGCCAGGTTGTTTTTCTTTTTAAAATGTTGATATGGAAACTTTTTTCGCATGTTAAAAATGTGGAGGAAAAAGCCGGTTAAGTGCGAGTTGGACTGGTGCTCGCAAGACCAGAAAAACTAACCGTCATTCAAGAATAGATTATTTTTATAAGCGAGTTTTACAATAAATCAAAGCAGAAAAAATGTAGTAAGTACAACTAAACGTCATTCAAATAAGTAAATTTATGATAGATTATTTTAAATATGATTATATAAGTCCATCAAAAAAGAAACCAAAGCATATAGCATGAGTTATGGTAAATTAAATAGTATTTTACTAGAAAAAACTAAGTCCTTCCGCTTGAATGTCGACGGGATGGGAAATGTGGTCGAGTTGAGAATATGGACGAGTTGACAATGTAGCTAAGTTGGGAATTTATCTACATTGGTAATATGGATGAGTTGGTAAAATGGACGAGTTGGAAATGAGGTCGAGTTGAGAATATGGACGACTTGACAAAGTAGCTTAGTTGGGAATGTATCTACATTGGCAATATGGATGAGTTGGTAAAATGGACGAGTTGGAAATGTGGTCGAGTTGAGAATATGGACGAGTTGGCAATGAAGACGACTTGGTAATACGGACAAGTTGGTGATATGGAAGATTTGGCAATAAAGACGAGCTGATAATAAGGACAAGTTGGTATTGTAGACGAGTTGGGTGTATCGTCGAGTTGGGAATATGGACGAGTTGGAAATGTGGATGAGTTGGCAATGTGGATGAGTTGGTAAAATTGACAAGTTGGGAACATGGAAAAGTGGGCAGTTTTTTTTTATGTCATAGGGTGAAAACGAGCAAACGAATCGCCTGATGGAAACCGATTACCGTCGCCCATAGACACCTGCACACCTGTGGACGAGTTCGCATTATGGACGAGTTGGCAATGAAGACGAGTTGGTAATACGGACAAGTTGGTAATATGGACGAGTTGTCAATGTGAATGAGTTGGGAATATGGAAGAGTTGGGAATGTGGATGAGTTGGCAAAATGAACAAGTTGGGAACACGGACGAGTGGGTAATGAAGACGACTTGGTAATACGGACGAGTTGAGAATATGGACGAGTTGGGAATGTGGATGAGTTGGCAAAATGAACAAGTTGGGAATATGGACGAGTTGGCAATAAAGACGGGCTGATAATAAGGACGAGTTTCTATAGACGAGTTGGGTGTATCGTCGAGTTGGGAATATGGACGAGTTGGAAATGTGGACGACTTGGAATTGTGGACGAGTTGGGCCTATGGACAAGTTGGAAATGTGGACCAGTTGTATTTGTGGACGAGTTAGCAATATGGACGAGTTGGCATTGTTGATGAGTTGGAAATGAATGCGAGTTGGCAATGTAGATGAGTTGGGTGTATGGACGACTTGGCATTGTGGACGAGGTGGGAATACGGATGAGTTGGAAATGTGGATGACTTGGCATTGTGGACGAGGTGGGAATACGGATGAGTTGGAAATGTGGACGACTTGGCATTGTGGACGAGGTGGGAATACGGATGAGTTGGAAATGTGGACGACTTGGCATTGTGGACGAGGTGGGAATACGGATGAGTTGGAAATGAATGCGAGTTGGCAATGTAGATGAGTTGGGTGTATGGACGACTTGGCATTGTGGACGAGGTGGGAATACGGATGAGTTGGAAATGTGGACGAGTTGGCATTGTGGACGAGCTATTATAAATGAATACATAAACAGTTACGCACTACATGATTTCCTTTTTAAAACCTGCGTAGTGAGTGCCCAAATCTGTCGTTTCGATTCATGTGCTTTTTCTGGAAATTGATAGAAATCGATCAAATCGATAAATTCTTCTTTCCTGAAGAAAGAACAACAAATTAAAATTCTACCAATCTTCGGTCCTATGAAAATATGTCAATATTTTTTTCAAGATATGGGATTATTTTTATGAATTAAATTTTTCCATAAAAAATAATATACATTTTATTTGTGGAACAGATCAGCAGATCACATGTCATTAATGCACAAGTTATTTTTACAAAAGAGTTGGAAAAGTTGTCACGATGAAACTGGCAGTTGGCTATCAGGCCTAGCTCTAGCCTGGCATGTTTCAACGTTTTTAAAACATTATTTTAACGTGTTTTTTTACAGTATTTATTCTTCGTTCGCCAAAAACTTCTTTTCGATAAAGTAGTTATTTTCTGTAACACTACCGGATTTCCATATTCTAGCGGCGGTTCGACGCCGCAACGGGCCTCTAGTAGCATATACGTATTACTGCATCTTCGTTACATATCGCAAGATATACAGTCTGACAAAAAAGAGTAGAAATTAAAAAGTGGCAATACTGTAGCATCGTCCCCGTTTTCTTATATTGATTAGAAAGGGACGACACACAGTATTGCCACTTTTTAACCGACTTCAAAAAAGGTTTTTTTTTAAATGTTTGTTACCTCATAACTCCGTCATTTATGAGTCGATTTGGAAAATTCTTTTTAGGTTCATGAATAGACATCTCAAGGTTGGTCCCATAAAATTTTGGTGAAGATCGGATGACGAGATCCATGAGGAATTGAAGGAATTCCTGAAATTTTATAGGCACTCATAATATTTCTTATATATTTTCTAAAACTATTTAAGTATTTGCATCTGGTAGTCATCATCTTCCAATGCTGAACTGATGATGGAAGGTACAACTCCTTAACGGTTAGGAGTTAGGAGATAATTCAAACAAGATGCATGCCTTCAAGTCCTCCCTGATCACCCCGCCATATAAGTATTTTATATGAATCACTAAAAAGCGAAAAAAAAAATTTTTAACAAAAAAAAGAACCGACTTCAGTGAAACTAAAAAGCCAAAAATAACCCGTTCAAGTACAGATTACATTTGACTCACCCTTTGAAGTCGGTACCAAACATCACGTAAACTTTAATATATAAATATAATAACTGAGCGGTTTGGGATCGATTTCAAAGGGTGAGTCAAGTGTAATCTGTACTTGAACGGGTTATTTTTGGCTTTTTAGTTTCACTGAAGTCGGTTCTTTTTTTTATTATTTTTTTTTTTTATTTCAGTCTTTTTGTCAGACTGTACTTACCTTCACTTTTGCAAGGAATCAACCAAACGTATGAATGATTACGTCCGCACCCACACGCTGTCCAAAAGATAGTACGATGACGGATCGCTCGTGGGCAGCCATCATAACGAATCGAATCGCATTGTAACCGCGACAATGTGTCTTTTGTTCTTATGTTGGCATGACGAATGCTTCGGCTGAAATAGATCGATTCTCTATGGCCCCTCTGTGGTTGTGTCGGTGGGTAATTTTGATAGAGATTTTTAAATCCAAAAAGGGGTGTTGTTTGTAGCTTACGTTGCCGTTGCCTGTCTTCTGAATGTAGCGCCATCGCGATGTCCTTTTTGGCTTCCTACCAATCCTAACTAAGGCACAAGCCAGACAGAAGAGAATTAGAGAACGCGTCGCAGACGCAAATGTATGGATTATAGTAAGCGTCGCGTGAAGCCGCGGGCGTGTCGCTTCTTCGTCTACGCTATACAATACAATACAATACAGTAAAGTACAGAATACAACAATCACACCAACAAGAAAAATATTATATGATAAATCTTACATTAAACAATGGTAGGCGCAATAGGCGGTCTTACTGTGAAGACTGTAAAACACCCTGGAGATTGGATACGGAGATGCATTCCTAACCTGATCTTGTTGTCTATATTCAACTCGTGGCTTTGACAGATGGTCAGTCCATCTTGAGGATGCTGAACTACGCCGCATTTTCTAATTCGTGCTCTCTATTATTTTATACTAATTATGCTTATTCTTACAAATAAATCTTACGGAACCACTTCCCAAAATCCACATTTTTTTACTCCCATTACTTACTTAGTGTCGTTTGATAACTAATTATTCGAGTTGTTTATGAAATAATATGTCACTGTCGACAAAAAGTCTTCCCACGCGATATGATCAACATACGAGATACAAAGTTACGTTTACACTTGAAATAAGCGCCATCGTAATCAAAGTGTTCGGATTACGGTGATTATTCCAGCGTTTTAACCGCCTCATTACTGTGACCCCGATATTTGCCAATTCATATGTACCTAGAAAGCAACCAACGTCATTTTGATTAGAATTTAAAAAATCTGCGTCAACTATAAGACAACCGAAAAAGGCACTTCAGATGGCATGACAGGGTTCGTCAATAATGTGGACACGGTAATGTGGCGGTTAAACGTTCGAATAATCACCAATTAAGACTGCTTGTCCACTGAAGCGGGGCGGAGAAAAATATCCAATCAGGCTGCGTCTTTGTGAAGCCCAAGAGAAGTGAATTTAAATCTAATAGAGCTTCTAAACGGGCCATATTTTACTGCAATTTGTGGCCTGCAACTATGGCCGTCCCTCTCTGACACCCTACGCTAGAGCAAGATGCAAATAATGGCCGGCCACAAATTGCAGCAAAACATGGCCCGTTTAGAAGCCCCGGAATGTAATTGGTCCATATTAAACAGCTCCGCTCCGCTCCGGTGGACATACAGCCTTAATTCCTGCCGCTTTTTTCCGTTGCTCTACGCGACATCGACATTCCCATCATCACCACATAGATGGATGTCAGTCCTCAACTGTGCGTTTTCCAGAAACTTTCAGGCTCACACAGCCAAACTGTGGGATACACTGTCGCTCGTGGTATTCCCGGACCGGTTACGATCTTCAAACCATCAACAAAAGAGTGCACTCTCATCTGAACGGTCGGCAATGCACTTGTATAACACTCTGGTGTTGCAAGTGTTATGGACGATCGGTCTCAAAAAACCATTTAGTATTCGAAATAAGACGGGCGTTTACCAACTGGTACGCACCAGTGTGCTCGGCACGGCCTCTGTTGGGATAAAAGTGGCGCACGTTAGCAGCCACTCCTAGAGCATTGGCGTATTTAGTGGGGTGGCCGGGTGGGCCGTGACCACCCCAATATGGTCTAGTGCCCACCCCAGGATTTTGGGCTACCCATAGAAATTCATGACTTCAAAATAATATAATAATTCTTCATAGGCCATGACCAGGCCCCAACCCAGGCCCCACCTGAAAAATAATCTTAGATACGCCAATGTCCTAGAGGCGCACACCCAAGATCTTTTGCCGAAAAGGACAGCTTTTGTGAAAACCGAAATACTAAGTTTCTGTTGTGTTTTATTCTCTAAGTAATTTTAGTATGCATCCGTAAGACAATGTACCTACTGATAGAGCTTATGATTTAGTTTTTAATTCAACTTAAATACGGTGAGTTGAGATTTAAATGTATTGGCATGAAGATAAGCTCATAATTTCAGTGCACTAATTTCGAAATATAGATGACTTTGACACAATTTGCTAGTTAATAAAATAAGACGGAGACTACATTTTGTGATACGTTTTTCACGTGTTCCCAATTGCAAA